>CM046879.1:497046695-497740114 GCA_025667525.1 Glebionis coronaria | reverse complement strand
CGTTCAGAAATGGTAAAAAAGAAGCCGAAAACGGAAAAACAGACAAAAACAGTTAAAAGCCGTAAAACGGACACAAACGGTCAGAAGGGCTCGAAAACGTATAAAAATGGACGAAAAGGTTGAATACGGTAAAAGAACGATGAATGTTGTAAAAATGGACCAAAACGATTAAAAACAAACGTAAACGGTAAAAATCAGACGAAAAGGGTGAAAAATAGTCTAAAACTGTAAAAAATAATTTTGAGTTTATTATAAAATGTCATTAATGTAAAAGACTAACGATACAATAATAATGTAAACGATCGTTAATATATAACCTTTAAATTTGTTAATTGTCTAACATTGCAACAAGAAAAAAGATTGATACCTTAAATTGAGAAAAAAAAGTTGAGTACCTTTAATTGAGTTTTGACTTAAGATGTGTACCTTTTTATGCTATTTGCCCATTTTATAACTGGTCAAATTAATATATATTGTGAGGAACTAAACAAAACTCTATATATTAAAATTTATTACAAATTTTATTTAATTAAAACATAATTAAAACTAATTTAATTTAATTTAATCTAATTTAAAAGAATAAAAAGAATAATAATAAAAGAAATAGAAAGAAACGAGTGGGACATGTATACAATTGATTTTGGAGAGTCGAACGAATCAATTTGGTCGTTGCGATCGACCAAGTTTAAAACCTCGATTGATTGAAAAGGTCGTGTTTTGCGAGTAGCCTCTATTGTCTTGGTATTTATGGTGGAATGCTTTACATTAGGTTACCTACAACCAGGGGCTTATGTATAATGTACGAGGTGGTGGCTCCCCATAGCTCGATCAAAAAGACGATATTATAGTGTATTTTTTTTTTGATTTAACAGTTTTTTTATGTCCCCCATTCAAAACGCAAATTGCCCCCCACTCATACATTAAAATCTAACTTTTAACACTCTAAAACTTGAAGATTTTCATTTTTAAGTTAAAATATTCGGTTTTTATCTGTCACATCAACTTTTTCGCCACTGCCTACAACAACGACCATTAGTGACCAACATTTTTCTGTCACATCAACTTTATCTCTCCGACGACTTACAAAAGATTTGTTTTCTACAATATGACAACCAATTTCATTTTTTTATTTTTTTAAATTACATTTTATTAAATTAAAAATTACAATAATAATTATACGAAAATACTGTTAAAATGACTAAAAAAGTACTTAATTAAAGATAAATAGAGTAAAATGTATTAATTAAACTAACTCTAAAAATGATCATATATGGTGTGAGAAGTTAAACAAAGCTCATTATATTAAAATTTGAAAATTTATTATTAATTTTATCTAATTAAAGTATAATTAGAATTAAATAAATTTAGCTAAAAAATAGAAATGAAAGAAAAAGGAAAAAACAATCCTTCGTCTAATGGATCAACTTCGAGAGCTTCACCCATTCAAATCGATCGCTGCAACGCAAACGACCAACTTCGAAATCATCAAATCCGACCATAACTAAATTTGGAACGAAATGTATACAGAGAATTTAAGTGCTTTAGAATAAAACTAGGTGACTACCCGTGCATAGCGACAAATTTTCTAGTGACACATAATGTACGATATGCGGTATGTTAGGTGTTTCGTGTAACGCTCAAAATATAATACACGAAAAGAGCAACATAAAAATGCAACCAAACAACATATAAAAGCATCTAGTCAAATTAAAAGTAAAACAATAAAACGACATATAGCTATTGTGATATTTTGGTTAAATGCTTTGTGTAACCAAAATTTGTTTCTATTCAATAGGCGATTACCCGTGCAAAGCGGCGGAAATTGGTTTGCGACAGATAATTAACAAAATGTTAGATTATGACAGCCTAGATTGTACTATGGAGGCAATGATGCACAATAGAAACAAAGAAACTGGATTATCGCCAGTATCCTAATCCGGAGCATGAAGTGTTTGGGTCGAGCAACAAAATTTAGTTTTGTAAGTAATGAATGCATGGTATAGGAATTGGTAATAATCGTCCTAAAGGATGCAAGGACTCAAGGTTTTTGGACTTGTAATTTCATAATTGTGCTGTTAGGAAACCTGGATAGCTGTTTAATTATCTTCTTCAACTATCTTAGTTGCAATTTTGTGTATCCACTAATCAAGAGTGAAAGGAAACAAAGCTTTATGCTCCTCGTATGCCTTCTTAGTTGATTAGCCCCACTTTTGACTTCATTGGAGCTTATTATATGAAAGCGTTGTTTGCTTGTTAGTTCAAGTAACTTTGGGACAATAGATCAATACACAACATACGTAATTAAGTAGATAGCAAAGTATATAATAAAAAGATCACAAATAACACACTGTACAACACCATAAAGGCTTCAAGAAAATCAACAAACACCTTAAACTTTTTATTTTTATCAATTCACATATTTAGAACACCGACGAGATGGTGGTTGCCCGCGCGTGTTGCTGCGGGGTTGTTTTCTACGTTTTTCTATTTTGCGTCTGTCATAAAATTATTTTGCTATTTCTGTACAGCGGAACATGCAGGTTTGCCTTATTTTGGTTTTAGTATTGTTATTTTTATTGACATTGGTGTGATGGAGCTTCATTTTTCGGTTAAACAGAAAAAGGGAAAGTATATAATTGGGCTTCTCGATACAAATGAGAATGAAGTACTATGTAACTAATTATTAGAAGTGTTTCAAAAGGCTTTGGGATATGCATTCTCTTGAATTGTCCAACATTTGAATAGTATACTTTACAGAGAGACTAATGAGACCCGCACATACTAAAATAGTGTAAACTTAATTTATACTTGCAGTTAAGAGTATTAACTACACGGTCAAAGATTCGAGTTTCTTTGTATCTGCAACGACGACACCATAGTAAAGCCTTTATCCTTCTTTTGTTGTACACCTAACTCGGCCTTTAACAAAAAAAAAAATACTTCATCGCCATCTTACCTAAGCATCATCCCGCTCATCTATAAGCTGCAAACCATTGGTTGATTTAGTGGCATGTTGTTTTTAAGTGTAAAATAGATGTATAAAAGGTATCATAATTCGACAGAGTTTAAAGATAAGAGGAAAACAATGTTACTGATCTTGTTACAGAAAATATGTAACTAAAGTTTTTGAAAAGTACTACAACGATAATTTCATCTATGGTGCGTCTTTGTTCTTAAGATACATTGGGTGAAAACCTTTATTTCTTGTCTTGTTTTTGTGCTACATACTACATGGGCACATAAACTTTATGTGTTGACCAAGTATTGGTAACTTTAATTTTTACACATATATGTCGAACAATATAGTTGAAATCAAAATATAGATTTGTAAACGGGTCGAATTGTCGCCTACACTAAATATCCCGGTAGATGACATATATTACCTACAACGAAGGTGTATAATTGGTCGCGAGATGTTTTCTGACAGTTTTGGTATTTTTTCGGCACCCGTTTTTACATGAATCATACCTTCGAAGGTGTTCATGGCTATGATTTTGACATAAAAGTTTGTCGCATTTACCTACCGAAGATGGTTGGAATTTTTTTTCCAATATCAGACTTTACGTCACCATTCTCACCCACAACAACCTTGATCTTGTTCCAATCCGGGGCAAGCTACCTGTTAAATTAGTTATAACATAATAAAATAGTTGTTATTTCGAAAGCAAGAGAAATAGATGATAAAGTATTATGTTGGAAGTGTACTAAAGAATAGTTGGTACACTTAAGCTACATAAACTCTACTATCAAACAGTAGAAACTTGTGACACAACCCAATCTCCATGCCCCATCAAGTTACAGAATAATTGTACTATGAAAGTCTATTGCCCACGAAGAATAAAACTTTTCAGCAAAAAGAATTTCTTGAATACTTGTTGTATTAAATAAATGTGATGTAATTGTGTTTGTTATCCTTACCAAGTCAGCCACAGAAGAACGTTGGTGCTACTCGATGAACCATCTGCTTTCTTAACTTCAACCTTCACTTTCACCTTCACCTACGATATAGCTTGCAAAATTCCGTTGGGTTGGAAAATATTTGTTCTCCGCCCTCGAAAAGAGTAACTGAATATACGCATGTTAGTCAAGTCTAAACAATAATTTAGAGATCTACCAAGTATAGGAGCAGCCAAGTGGGGGAATATGCAAGTGTAAAAAATCAAATGATGGAAATAAAACAAACTAAGCCCATAATTAATACCAATTTTTAGACGCATAATCCTCAGCAATTTCATTTTTGGAAGCGCTAAACGATCATCCTCAGACACTGCTATCAAAGACGCGGACAATGCAATTTCATTTTTGGCAGATTCTCGATTTCTCATTTTGAGAAACCAAAATGAAGTTTTATATCATTAAAATGAGAAAATGTACTCACCTTACATAAGCAGAAAGTGGCATAACTCATGCACATTATTATTGTTACCAAACACTTACTCACATCAGATAGTGAAACGGTGTGCTTAAAAATGAGCAGATATAAGACTAAAGAACATGTAATGATAAATATTACAATGAAGAAACCATATATATAGTAAAATTAACATTAAAATTAAAAATGAGCAGATTATAGTAACCTTAGAGAGTGTTTGTATACAAGCTTATATGTGTGCTTATGAGCTTACTTGATTTCGGCTTATATTTCATAAGCTCATAAGCCTACATATAATATTAAACAAACACCCCTTATAACTCTAACTCTACCACCTGATTTGAAAGTAGAACCTTCCAAGAACAGTAGCATAATCATAAGCTTTGATTTAACCAACGCAAAATGTTATAAGGAGGTGTTTGTTTCGTATTATATAGCGAGCTTATGGCTTATTTGGCTTTAGCTAGGTGTAAGAAGATACATAAATTTGCAGCTTCAATGTAGGATGGAAATAATGAACGTAAAATAAGTTTCTTAGGAACCACATTAATTACCTTTAGATACCGTCATGTTCTTCATCTTCTGCATTCTCGCCCTACAAATAATGATGACAGAAATAAAATTAAGTTATGTTAAAATTAACCAGATGAATCCAAGGTTTAAATTTAAAAAAAATGAGACCAAAACCGATTTGATTTTTGAATAAAAACAATTTAAGCTATTGAAATATTGATCCTTTTGATCAATAGTCTGGCAATTATGTGTCGCTAATTTGATGCACATAAACACCAGATCTAGACACAACAAAACAAAATTGCACCATTGTAGCCCCACCATTCTTTCGTGTAGACAACAAAAACACACAAAACCACCAAAATCAACCAAAACCACCGAAACCACCGGAACCACCAAAGTAAACTGTGACCACCTAGCCCACCAAAAATCAAATACTGACCCATAAGAGTGTAATGATCTCGGCAAACGGCGGAGACGGTAGCAGCAACTATAGGTGTTTTGTTTGTAGAGATGGATTTGGCTATAGGGACAATGGTACATTATGGTGGCGGCTAGGTTAATTGCGATCGTAGAAGGGATTTAGGGTTTAGGTCAGGGAGAGAGGAGACGAAGCACCAAAACCACCTAGTCCACTGAAACCATGGTCATAGGTTTGGCAAACGACGGCAAAAATGGCGGCGAGAATGGATGACTGGTTATGATTTAGAGAGATTATAAAAGGCAGTGGGTGGTGTGAGACCCCCAAAATCTGACATGGAACAACTAGGCAACGAGGGGGTAACGCGTCATAGTACAAGAAACAATGAATTATCGTTCATACAAAGCTAACGAAATAAAAACAGGTACATTACATCAAAAAGGTCAGAGATTTAAACATAGGTCTCAGAGTTTTAGAAGCGGAAAATTATATTATTTCGTCTCAATTTATAACATAAAGTTGCCCAAAAGATAGAATAAACTCCTGACAGTTTTTACTAAAAACAGTCTTTTTAAAGCATCACAGAAATCTCCAAGCTGCGATAATTTCTTGCGGGCTCCTATCCAAGCAAAGCTAAGTAATAATACCTGGGATTAAACATGTAAAATCATCAACACAAAGTTGAGCGATATTCATAGGTTTAGCAGTAAACGTGTGGAACACAATAGAAATTGTAAACACGTAATTTGGGGGGGGGGTTAACTATGTACATTGTACATAGTCACGATGAATATTATTGCTGTTTAGTCTCATGAACCGAATCTTAACTCAAATGTAAGTTCCTCTAGGGAGTATTCAGCCTAAATACTCATGTATACACGAATATTAGTGCGTCAAAGTAATCGGGACGGGGATTGTCAATCCCGATGGATCCACCCACAATATTCGCGCTTAGCGCAAAGAATACGGGACAATTAACGGTTCATGATAAGAGAGGAAACCCAAGGCTAACGTCTAAAAGCAATAATACCATTGAAATCATCTGTAAAGCATACACGTTCTGGATATCATACAAGTTATGGATAGCAATACAGTTTTTTATTTGGTTGTGTTCCACCATGTAAAATCTCACCCCGTGTTTAGAAACCATGTACAAGTAAAAAGGGGCCATGAACTCACCTTAGCCATGAGGTAAGTCAATCACGGTACTCAGCAACTGAGTAGAAACGGTAGTGGTAGACGATCACCGACGATATGGATGCCCCGGAAACACGAAAACCGCAACCTATCAAAATAAGGCGCGCGTTAAGACTCGAACTCAAGTATTGATATGTACTAAATATAATATGACTCAAACATTTTCAAAGTATTCATGTTTCAAAACCAATGACACGAACCAAATGAATCCTTTTATCCAACGTTACTCGTTAAAACACTTGTACACTTGAAATTGACCTGTTATACGACGTCAAGTTAACGCAAGTCAAACTGTTATTTACCCTTATTCGGACCAATAGCTAAGTCATTTATATAATGACTAAGCACTTGAGTAAGTCACCATGTCCGATGGTGAATACTCAAACTCACGCAACACAAACATTGAACTAAGTGTCCAAAATAAAATCAGCAAGTACACCCCGAATGTACACACCGATCTACCCTATCTAGACTTGTCCGTTTTACATGAAAATTGGTGTCAAGGTCATTTATAACCTGTATAAGACCTCACCAAAATTTGAGAAAAAGTTCACACTTTAAAATCCATCAGCTCGACACTTTAATCGACTCCAAATTTGGGACAGATTTGTATACTTGTTTTGTAAAACCGTTTGGACCACTTTAAAAGTGTTAATTCGACAATCCGTCTTTTGAAACCACTGCTAGACTCATCAAACTAAGTTTGTTAACTTTGAAAACCAGTAGTATCAACTATCTAACCAAGCCTAAAGTCCCCGAGAGTCGACCCAAAATCAGCCACAATTTCGGATTGTGCCGACTTGCGTCTCCCACGACACGAATACTAAAACTAGCATAACTTTTGACTCGTAATGACTTAGAAGCTCTATCTTATACCAAAATGAGCGTCTCGGAAAACTCTACAACAATATTAAATAATCTCAGTCTTTCACAGACCTTAAACCCACGAAAAATCAGTTAAAGACCTGCTGTCCCAAAATACCTTTTTAGAAAACAAGTCAAATCCATTTTTCAATCAAAACCAATCATTCCCATATCTCTAGTATCACTCTACTATCATACCCATCAACCAAACACTCCTAAAACACTTGCATGTAAAAATTTAACAAAATCAAAGATCAGAATCCAAACTTTTTTGTGATCAAAATAAGATGATCTTACCAAAAATAACACATACATGATGATTAAAACATCATACAACCATGAAATCATAAAGTTATAAAAACCTTGATGCATGTGGGATATTTTGATGTCAAAAGAACCACAAGATCATTTTAGGATGCGGTCTTAATTTAGTTTTAGCTAAATCATGATGGATGGTGGTGGTTGATGGTGGTAAGGTGGCGGCAAAAATGGAGGAGGAGAGGAGGGAGAGAAGATTTTGTGTGTGTGTGTGTGTGTTTTTTTTTATTTGTAAGAAACGAGAAAAGTGTAAGAAAAATGGTTTATATAGTATGGTTAGGGGTAAATTGCAATTAGTGAATAGTTTTGGACTTAAAAGCAATTTAATATTTTAAAGGGTAGAAAATGGTTATTGGTAAATATTGAAAATATTTACGGGGCTCGGGTTTCGTAAAAATACTTTTCAAAAGTTACAATGCATCATAAAAATGATTATATGATTTCCCGACACGACTTAATACGTAATTGAAACGAAATCATCGAAAATATTAATTATCGAAACAATCGATAAATAAACGTAAAATTTTGGGCATCCGTCGGTAGCGCGATCACTATGAATTCTCGTTGTACATTGATTTTGAATAAACTCGTTGTAAAACGCACGCGGGTGATTTTAAATCAAAAACTTTGATTTAAATTAAATATGGAAAAATAAAATAAAAAATTTATAAATTCCATACAAAGTATTTATCGATGATCAGAAAAACACTTAAAAGTATAATTTATTAAAATTTAAGAATCTCAGGATTTACATATAACAATACAAGAAAACGAAATACGTTGGAAAATTCAAGAAGCACGAATAAAAGAATAAAATAATGCTAGGAAAGTACGGGTTCTCACATGTGGCGGATGCAGCGGATAATTGAATTAGGTTTGTTGAGTTGCAAAGAAAAAGAAAAGAGAAGCTGTTTTATATGGGACTCGAAATAGGGTTTTTTCTTGGGCCGTGTTTTCTGTTTTTTTTAAATTGAATAGCCCAGGATGTGAATATTGTATAAAAGGAAATGTTATAATTTTTGTTTCCAGAAATAAGTATTGAATGAAAAGAGCATACACCCTTTATAAGTAGTAGTAGATATAACAAAAACTTACCAAAACTATTAGATGGAACTCAAAACCATCCATGGTGATTTTGAAATCGGTTGTATCAAGTTGAAACTTCTTTTGTGATTTGATTGTATCAGTGACTTTGAAACTACTTTTATTTGGATTTTGAAACTGTATTGCAGTCAAAAAAGGAAATCCGTGGGTGGTGTTAATGCTTACAAAAATAGACCGACACTATAATAACTTACTCGACAATACATTAGCCTTAGCTACTTTTTGAAATCAGTTAGCGTCTGAACAAGGAATACAGCTGTGTACATTAATGTTCATTTGGTATACTTTAATTACCTGTGTAATCACAATTCTTCAACCCCATAAGTTATCTCTAAACTCGAAGTACTCAAAAGTAGTTTCGTGTCATCTATAAGCGATCATAAACTAGTCATTATACCAAGATTTTGAAAACTGCGTGTTCTAAAAGAACGGATGCGCAAAGCTTTTGGACCCACAACAAGAACGCCAAGCACAATTCTCTTCCTTTTGTGCACTAAGAAACTTGAGTTTGAATGAGGTTTTGAGGAAAGGAACAAAGTATTACTGTGAAGAGTTTAGTAGATTTTGTGATCAAAAAATGAGTAGGATTATAATAGAATTAAACTGGACTCGATCATGGCGAGAGCAGCTGTTGCAAGCATTTTTTTGGGCAGCTAATGTACATGGTTGTTGCATTTATTGGCGTTCTCATTTAGTTCAGCATTGGGGATTTTGAGGGTTGATGGTAATAGAAACTTTGATGGTGTGTTTATGGAGGATGTGTTTGTTGATAGGCAGCGATCACAGAGGCTGACCTGTTTGAAGGTTATGGTGATGCCTAGATTCTATATGCAAGACAGAGTGTTAAAGTGTAAGGTTCTTTGCAGGTACAAAACTGCAAGTTAAAGACACGAATAGTGGTGTTAATTTTGTTATACAGTATTATTTTTTAGTGGGTAACATAATGTTTTTCAAATGGAATGTGTTGTACCAAGAGCCAAATTTGTGATGTTTTCAAATGTTTATAGTATAAGAATGATGGGTTTCAAGAGAATTAGATGCGATGTGCATTGAAATTCACAAGTCGGGCCTGAGGTATACTGTTAGTACGTACAAGTATATAGCTCATCAAGGTTTCAAGAGATTCACAAAATATGGTCATAAGGCCAATAACTACACGCTAAAATAGGATAGATATAACAAAGAACATGCTTTTTAATACATATTAGTAGCATTGCAAATGAAAAGGGGGCAATTCCATTGATACAACAATAATAATGAAAATGACCACTTAGTAACATAAATTGGAATGTACCAGTAGCATTGCAATTAAAAGGGAGCAATCAAATTGATACAACTAAGGATGGGCAGGGGTACCGAAAAACGGTACGGTACCGGAACCGTACCCGTACCGACCCGTACTGGTACATGTTCTTATTATCCGGTACGACACCCGTACCATATAATTCACTTAAAAAATTTCGGTACCACAAAAATTCGGTACGGTACCAAACGAGAAATCCCGATTTTAGTACTGGGATAAGAAAAAAGCTTAACTTTTTTACTAAACTCATGAAATTTATATGATATAGTGACTATCTTGATTGTATATGAAATGTTGGTTTCCATTATTTCCTACTAAACAATATGGCATCAAATTATTATTTTAGTGATATACTCCATCATTATCAGATTCAAATACTACGTATGTTAGGATACTATACCATCATATCTTAGCATGTTATCAGTAGCTATAACACAAGAATGGAAAAATGAAACGTACTGTACATGTTTGACCATTTGAGTTACCATGTTATTATAACATGAAATGCATTGCATGCTTTAGTAACAAACTCTCTCATGACAATTAAGTACCTCGAAAACGGTGTCGGTACGGTATCAAAATGGTATAGTGCTCATCCCTAGATATAACAATAATGATGATAATAATGACTGCCTAGTAACATATAAATGACTAACCTGATATATGAAGGTTTAACACAAAAGCTAAAAGTTGTGGTTACCATATATCAGGAAGTTGGTGAGCTTGGCGAAGCACTCCACCAGAAGCTAACTGAAAGGACTTCCTAATGCGATACTATAGAACCAAAGGGGAGTGTTTGTCATACCTTGTGCTTTTTGTGTATAATCAGCTAAAAGGACTGCCCAACGCGATCAGAATGTGTAGATTTTCAATGCAAAACCAACTATGAAATCAAGCTCAGTAGAAATGACAATTCGATCTTACTAGTGTTGTCCATCACCTTTAATCCTCCTTCTGTTACAATCTTGTTGTTGTTGGTATAAGCTTTGAATGCACTCATAATTTCTTGTACCAAGTCAACAATCAAACCTTCGACTCTCGTAATATATTTAACATGCACGACTTCAAGGAAATTATTGCTAAAAGATAAATCAAGCACATTTTATTAGTATATGCACAATTATAACTTAAAAATTTAAATCGAAGCGTATGCACGGTGTGATCAGTATAAAAAACTATCGCTGAATAGTCCATTGCTTTCACCAACATTAAATCAGATTGTACAAACAATAAACATTATATCGTGAAAAAGACTTGATCTAAATATGTACCGTTATATTCTGCATGCATTCCACTTGATGAGTTTTCCTTGGACAATTAAATGTCAAACCTTAGACAAAATTTTTACCAAAATAGATAAAAAAAACCATATGTGTTTTAGATCCTATCCATACTATAGTTCTATTACAGAGATGAAATTCAAGACATGGATGAAAGGAAGGCCTGAAATACTATAAGGAGGCGTTTGGATACGCTTCTTTAGATGTTCTTTTTTAAAAAGTTATCATTATAAATCAGATGCAAAGAGTTATCTTTTATGTATACAAGCAATTACATACAAATAGCAGTGCATAATGACTACGGTATAATTATTAATTCTATCTATAGCAATTAAGCCACATAAATAGGCACCACTACAACTAAATAAAAAAATAGTTTATCATATACCGGTTTACACTAATTTCCAGAGCAGTTAAATTTTTTTAAAGAATGTGCGTCATATTTATGATATCATCTACAACTTGCATCAAATGCAATCAACCACCAAGAAGGTCCAACTCAGCCGCCCAATCTTTGTTACATTAGTCCAATTTTCAACCATGTAGATGCCATTTGATTGCATTTTCTCTTTAGCATTGAAAGACATCCGTAGATTCAAGAAGCAAGTGTATAGAACATAGAGTATATGAGCACAACGAGCAACAAATAGTATGATTTATAAAATCAAGGGATAGGTTGAGAACGACGATAGTTATTAAAGATTGGAGGTCCGTAGACATTAAAGCTTCCATTAAAAGGCTTGGCTTTTCTAACTGCCAAGGATAGATCATCAAGATCAAGCGTTGCTGTAAGGTCACTAGCCTACAAATGAATCAAAACACATGTTTTGGCGAGTGGTTTACTATCACAAGTGATTACTAGACAAACTTGTATGTATATAGTCTAAACTTTTATTCGGAACAATCGCTTATTATGACGCTCAGATAAGTAAGCAATCAGACAAAGAGGATATGGCCGCCATGGCTGCAAACTTAGTAAACTTACCCCGCCAAGATGCACATAACCTAAACTTTGATTAACCCACCTAGATACGCCAAAACTTTGTCATCATAGCCTCGTAGAATCCTCATTTTTATCATCTAGTTTCTAATTTCAAGTTGCTCAAATGTAAGCACAGAACATACGCAAGCCAAGAGCCGATTTGTATAAAAAAACATTACACACTATCCTCTTTTCAATCCCGCATTAAAATTTATACATTATCCTCTTTTTATTTGTTTCTCACAAATGATACGAATGCTGCAGCCACAAACTTGATACGTATTTAAGATTCTAAATTACAAATATATGAAACTACTATTACCTCTATGGTCTTCTCATGACTCAAAGGATGGCCACCATGAATTTCTACCATCCTTGCAAATGAATATAGTTTCTTTCCAAGCCTCATTGCATATGATCCCTAACATCCACCTTATCTAGAAAATGACGCACCATTAGGTTTTAAATTGAGGCATATAAGATACATGTGCCACTATTAGCAGATAATATTTGATTGTATCTACAACTGAAGCAATCATATCCCTAGACTTACAGCTGATGGAGCCAATATTGCCTTACATGAGATTGCATGCCCTGCATAATAAAAATAAATCAAATTTGAACCTACCATGTTTTATCACCGAATACCATCTTCTTGTTCGTCATTTTCATCTTTAAAATCATCATCTTCTACACACCATCATCAACGAACCACCAAACAATATGATAACATGGCTAACAATATGATAGCACGGTTGGATAATTATGTTTTAGAGAAAAAGGAAACCTTTGTTGTTCTAAAAAGAAACAAAAAACAAATAGATAGTTTAAACCATCAACCAGACACATCAATCAACCATTGGTGGTGGGGAATATTGTGGAAATAGCGGATCTGGTGGCAACCGTGATATTTATTTGAATTTTTTGTTTTGAGTTAGGTCAGGAGTTAAGATGTGTACATGAACCTTTTATAGATTAATTTCTAAATTAAAAAATGTTAGAGGCAGAATTTTTTTTAAGATTTCTAAAAATAAAAAGGTTTAAATGCTTTATATAGTAGTATATATATATAAAGTAGTATAGATTTGGAACCCGACCATTTTTGGTTGCTACTTTTATGGATCCGGGTATAGTCGGTCAAACGCATAAATTAAAGATCGGATATTTTGAAAATCCATGTTTACCGGTTCTTAAAAGAAAGAAAGAGTCTGTTTAGATGTGTTCTTTTTTACATCTAACTACTATTTAAGTCTACGTGGTGCTAGAGGTCTTTCTGGAAGCAGTACCCCTACTGATGAACACTGATGAATGTGTTTGATGATCATGAAGACTTGAATGAATTCTACAGTCTTGAAGTACTGGTGAAAACAGTTCAAGAATACTATTAATGAGGTGAAAACAGGGTATACTTTTACTACAGTTAACCGTCATAGTGTCATAGAATTGAATAACTAAGTGTATTCATAAATTATACGGAGTAGTTTTTTTTGTCCTTGATATGATCACACAGATAGATAGGAGGAAAGGTGATCACACAGATAGTCGAGTGTCTTCCTGCAAATTACTCAAGGTTGTGCGAGCAGGCTTCCATCTGGCCAACAACTTCACAATGGAGAAGATGTGCATGACGTTAATGTGTTTCACATACAAACTAGATGCTCTTACAGTTTCCTTTCTCACCAACTATTTCTCACAGATGGTATTTACTGTCTTTACAGACATTTTGGAGCACATGGAGGTCACCCGATCAGAAAAACTTACAAACAGACACGCCTAAACATTGTTTTATTCGACTTGGACACTTAAACACGCGCTTAATTAAACATGGATATTACGACGACAATAGACTCATAAACACGAAAACAGACACATCACAAACTAGTTCAAGCTAATGTTTCCCATGTCATCGTAAAGGTCGTGAAGTAGTGCAGCTGAATCCACTGTGTGCCTCTCGTCATGGTGGTAAAGTTCTACTGTTTTCTCAAGTACCTTTATCTTTCCATTCAAGTGCACACAGTTTGCACACGTTGAAGAGCTTAGAGAATAAATTGGATTCGTTGAAGGTCTCGAAAAAGAGCTTGGAGGAAAAAGCTCGTTGAAGCTCCAAGAGAACTGACTAGTAGTCTGACTCGTTCGTCTTTCCATAAATTTTTTTGCATCCATATGAAATTGTAGGTTTCACCTGTGAACGTGGACAAGCATAGTATTGTCTACCAAAGGACTTAGCTTGCCATGATTCTCGAAGAAGTACATCTCCATGTCCACACTTACAAAAAAAAGCTTCATGCTCCAACATCTTCATAAATAAAGCATGTAAATTATATATATTTGTGACATAATTGTATTTTTACATACTATATTAGTTTGTAAGTAGTTTATACGTTTAATTCATGAAAACTTTTATAACTTTTGTGAATCGTTGAATAGATCGACCGAGTGGAATTTCGACGAGCCTAATGCGTGGTGTGAAGTGAATACACATATTGAAATTTTCTTTTCTAAAAAAGAACATGTATATTGAATTGTCGATAAAACTATATTAATTTGGAATTACATGAATGTGAAAAAGTTACTTGGAGTGGATTATTTTCCCCCACCCACCATGCATATAGATGTTGTGTCTCTTTCCAAACTGATTAGACCTCTTTGAAAGCTACATATATGACTTTTGGATATATATTTTCATACATGTAAACTTAAGTTAAGCACATTATTACAAAGGCTCTGTTTGTCAATATGAGCGGTAGCTACGGGCAGTAGTAACAGTGAGCAGTAACAATGGGCGGTTGAGTAGTAGCAGTGAGCGGTAACTGTGACAGCTTACAGCTCATTTGCTACCACTTTTTAAAACAAGCATTGAAAAAATAGGCTTCCTAAAAAATAGCACCGCCCAAAATACTCCCCGCTTCTGTTGCCAAACGACCACTAAAAATTAAAAAGCCCACCGCTCATTTTGCCAAACAAGTAATAAACTTTAAAATGCTCTCTCTCTCTCAGTGCTCATTGCTCCAAAATATCTGTCACTGCTCCTCGTTAAACACAGTCAAAGTTAACTTACGTTATATTGTCGAATTAGTATTGGCAAGAAAAGGAAAAATAAAATTTATAAAAAGAAAAAAGAAAAGAAGAAAAAAATGGATAATCTCAAAAGTGAGAAAAAAGGATTTTGTAACTAAAATGGTTTATATCTCAATTAATTTCTTTTCTTTTCTCTTACTAAAAAATCTTAATAATGCAAATGAATTTCAATTTCTTCCAAATCATTTTTTTCTTCCCCAAATAAATATTGAGAACATAACGTTAAAGGCGATATGAACTAAAACAACAAACTGAATTCATTTTAAAATCTCTCCAATGTTTAAACAAGCGAGGTTTTCATGTCGAGTTTGTTTATGGAAAGACACGAGTACTGACTCAAAGACTACCTATCTGCACGTCGGCTAAGTGAGGTATTCATATGAACGTTTCCGATTATTTATGTGGCCGTTTCAAGATGTGTATATAAACGAGGTTTGAACCTGAAATATTTTATAAGAATATATAGGTCTTTAAAAGGGATTACTTTAATGGTGGTTACACTTTTTTAAGCTTTGTAATATTAATTTTAACATGTAAAAAATATACAGGATCTAGATACTTTTATCAACTCTGCTAGCCAATAGCCGATCTTACCACCATCTTTTATTTTAGCTAATAGAGTTAATTGCATAAATGTTTTTTGTGGTCATCCGAGTTTAATGAAATTGATTCCTTAATTTTTTTCTTTGATCCATATGGTTGCAACCTAAAACAGGTTTAGTCTATTGACTAATTTTCTGTTAGTTTGACCGTTAATTGAATGTTAAATGGTTGAAATGATATAATTACCCTCTTATGATTAACAATATGATTCCTCATTAGTAGACATTTCTTTAAATTTTCAAGATAAAATTCGGACATACTAAAAAACTATTTAGTAAAGCTAAATAATATTTTAAGAGAAAGTAGTCAAAATTTTACATAAATTTCGTAAGTTTGAACATAAAATTAACCAACAATTTCTCGTTAAAAATTGACCAATTATTTTTTTTATCTTTTTTATAGAGTTGAGTTATTTTATAACCTTGTTTTTACATACAATTAAAGGACTAATTCAAGCCATTCATTACATAAGATTAAATCTTCTGAAAACAACCAGAGGGGCAATTTTTGCCAAAATATCAAAAAGACGCAAAAAAATCACCGGAATGACTAAAATTGAGAATTTTCCGAACTAATTTTTTATCAATGGTGATATTTCACTAGTAATAAAAACAATGAAATATCACACTTGATAATTATTTTCACTGGTAATATTTAATTGTTTTTTTCACTAGTAAGATATCGCCATGATAAATCAGTTCGGAAATTTTTTAACTTTAGTCTCTCCGCCCAATTTTTAAAAATTATGAATTTTTTGGCAAAATTGATCCCTCTGTATTTTTTAAAATTTTAAGTTTATCTCCACAAACAAAATCAAAATGGAGGGTAGATATTTGTTCCCTGTTTGTGGGAAAAATAAAGTTGCATTTGAACTTTTTTCCTTTTCCATAACTTCTTATAAAAAAATTCCTTAACTTTTGACCAATTTGTTTTTGAGAAAATCCGTAGCACTTTCCAATTATTTTTTGAGTATTTTTAAAAGATATTTTAAAAAATCAACAAGTTATATCTTGAAGATTTACGAAAAGCATTTTTCAAAATTTTAATAAAAAATAATCAAAATTTTTATTTTAAAAATACTCAAAATCTCTAAAAAGATTTATTTTGAAAATTAATTTTCTGTAAATAATTACAAAGAAGTTAAAAAAATTATACTTATAAATATGCAAGAAATATTCAAAAACTTTTTATAAAAATTTTCAAATAAATTTCTATATTTTTATGTCAAAGAATATTATTCAGAATATTTTTGCGGTAAAGTTTTGTGAATTTCACGAAAAAATTTAACAAAAAATGTCGGTCAGTTTTAACGTAAAAATTTATTATTTTTCTTAATTATTATGTTTTGAATATTCTTTTTAATAAAAAAAAGTGGTTATAAAAATAACTAGGAACTAAATATGCAGTTAAGATTTATGTATACCCTTAAATTAGCATATACATGTTCAACCAATCATAATCACCAATTTTTAAAAAAAAACCCACTTCCCACCAAAATATTAACGTAAAAATTATCACAATATTATTTTTCTTAATTATTATGTTTTGAATATTCTTTTTAATTAAAGATAAAAAAGAGGTTATAAAAATAACTAGGAACTAAATATGCAGTTAAGATTTATGTAGACCCTTAAATTAGCATATACCTATTTAACCAATCATAATCACTCATTTTTTTTAAAACCCACTTCCCACCACTTTTTTAAAAATTAAATATCTCACAAACGGTAAATCGTCAAACGAAAAAAAATTACACCATTGCAACGAGAATTAAATCATCTTTCTTTCGAGGAGCACATATATATACTTTCGACGGACTTTTTTTTTTTGACTTTTTTTCTTAAGTCACGTATGAGAGAATCATATATGATTCGTCACGAATCATATATGATTTTCAGAAAATCATATATGATTCGTGATATGAATCATATATGATTTTCTGGAAATCATATATGTTTCGTGACGAATCATATATGATTCTCTCAGACGTGACTTAAGAAAAAAAATCGAAAAAAAGTTCGTCGAAAGTATATACATGTGCCCCTCGATAGATAGATGATTTAATTCTCGTCGTGATGATATGTTTTGTTTTACGTAACGTATGAACGATTTGTGAGATATTTAATTTTTTAAAAATATGTTTTTTTGTTACATGATAAAAATGAGTGGATTTGATTGATTCATTGAGTATATAGTAAACTACCATATGTTGAACTTTTTCCTGCGATATCTTATGTCATTTTAACCATTTAAATCTTCACTTAGCGGTCAAAGTAACAAAAAAATGGTCCAAAGACTAAACTTATTATGATTTACAACCACGATGAACAAACAAAAAAAAAGATCATTTTCTTTAAACCCAAACGATCATAAGACCATTTATGTAAGGGAGGTGATATGCACACCACACAAAGTGATGTGCATACCACAAAGTCACATGTGTAATGCATATGGTACAACACAACATATGCATTTTTGTAGAGTGCACATCACTTTGTGTGGTGTGCATATCAATTCCCTTTATATAATCAACTCTAGCTAATATATCTTTACCTTTAGTATGTACTTTGGGGAAGGATCGATGTAAATCTTCTTGTGATTAAATGGGACAAGGAAGGTACGAGGTTTAATTACAAGAAGGTAGTACATGGATGTGTTGTCACGTTATTGTGGTGGGAGGGTATTTTTATTTAGTTGGTACCCTCTCCGTCCTATATTAATAGTCCAGGTTATTATTTAGGTTACTATTTTTGAACGTCCTAAATTAATAGTTCAGTCTAAAGATAAATAAAAAATGTATATTAAGTTTACTATATCACCCTCAGTTGAAGGTATTATTACAAATAATAAAGAAGTTGTAAATTAGTAATTGGTTAAGGGTAAAGTTGTCATTGTGTATAAAGTAAGAGAGAGAAAGCTGTATAAAGTAAGAGAGAAAAAGCTGAAAAATGATGTTTTTATTAAACTGCATATTTTGTTGTTGTCGCTGGACTATTATTGTGGGACGGAAGGAGTAATACTTAACAAGAAAGAATAGAAAGAAGAAGCGTGGGTTTATGTATACCAGGTGGAAACAAAAATAAAAATACACATGTTTATAACCCTTAAACCGGTGGTAAATGTTAGACATTAGTTTATTATTGAGTATGGGCTTTGTTAAATGTGTAAGGCCTATCCCACCTGTGTTCCTTCTAGAATACTCTTAAAGATTCTATATATTGTAACTGTGATTGAATGAATAGACAAAGCATTATATTTTAAATATGATATCAAGAGCAAAATCGATCCTCTCTTAATTTTTCTCTCTTATTTTTCTTTTTTTTTCTGTCTGCTAGTCGGCTTAAAAAAAAGCAATCCAAGTTGCGACAGAATCAAAGAAAGAAAACCATGATCTTTCTTTTATGATCATAGCAATCGTCGGTATTTTTAATTCCTTTATCATATATTTGTTTGAGTGATCGTTAGTCAGACGTGTAAAGATTTGTCACATATATTCTTTTTGCAAAGATTGGTGTTACTTGTGGGCGTGTCACACAAAGACAGAACAAGGTTTTATTATTTTGTTTATGGTTGTTTACTTGTTGTTGCCGAGGGGTAAAGTGAAGAAAAGTACTATTTTATCTTTGGTGTATAAAATACTAGCTAAAAGATCCGTGAAATTCACAGGTATTTTTTAGAAAACGTCAAAAAAGAAGTAAATAACATTTCGTATTACAGAGCTATTAGTTACAAAGAGCCACATCTGAATAAATACACGTAAAGTATACAGTTTCTAGCAATCAAACATAGGTTATTTGAAACACAAAAGTCAAAACACATAAAATAAAAAACACCAATCCTTTATTCAACGAATGTGTCATACGTGTACATCAGATCTACATGTGATCACAAATTGTGTAGCACCTTTTTGTGCACCACATTGGTAGTGGTAATAGGGAGATTTCTACTTTCTTCATGAATAAACATCTTCAATCTTTTTAGCCTCTTAACATGAGATATTGCTACGTGTAGTTGTCCTTGTATAAAAATAGGTCATGACAAATACAACCCGGCTTGCCCGAGAGATTGTCATTGACTTTTGTTGATTTTCATCGCAAAAGAGACGGACATGAAGAATTGATTCGTTACTATCGTTTATAAGAAGTGTGATATTCTCATCCTTGTGATAAGCACTTGTTTACTGAAATTGCTTTGGTTGATTGTAGTGGCGGGAATGACATTTTTCATGAACCGCTCTACATGAAGTCGTGTTTTGATGCACAACACATTTGATTGATCAATGTTTTTAACAACATGATTGGAACACCCACTTGCAATTTAAGTTTGTGGTTGGGTCTTTGGAAACATTCAGACCATTAACGAACTCTATAGAGATTGCGGTTTCATTTATACTTTTGCAAACACTGTAGCAACGATAGAACGTGACGCTTGGAATAACCGCCAACATTTGCTCATTTATCTTGTCGACAACGTCGTTTTATAGGGCAAGAATGGATTTTTGTGTGAAATATTTGTTGTCACCAAGTTTCTCTAACATATTCGTATAAGTAAGAGCTATCATTAAGCCTAATGCGTAACATGAATCCTTAATGAGCATTTCGTCAGATATGTCAATGTTAGCCTCGCCATTTTATGTGTCTCCTAGCTTACCATCTCCAAGCTTTATGATCGATTCAGTAAATCCTTTGATCTCGTTGACATGTTCAGACCGATAACCAACAATGAGACGCATATTCGCGGTTGACTATAACACTTTACAATGGTTGAATACGTAAGATAGTTTTTTAGATGTGCTAACAATATCTTGCCAAGATCCTTTTGAAATGTCGGGGAGGAATTGCCGGAAATCATGGTTTAAATGAAAATTGTGTGGCTCTTTCGCTTTAAAACGTGCATTATACTTGCCATTCTTCATAAATGCTTTATGTTTAGATTCTTTGTAAATTAATTATAAATGAGTCAGTTTATTCAAATTATTATATTGGATAATCTTAATATAACTCTACGGATACTCTATTTTCAATCCATATAATTACAAATGAGTCAGTTTCAAGATATTAAAAAAAAATTCTAAAGAATAAAATAGCAAGTAAATGTATCTTTCGACTCATTTACAAAGTAAAAAAAACATAGTCAACTAAAAGAAGTTAGCAAAGAGAGATAATATTAGACGCAATTTCAGATTTGCATTAATAGAAAACAACTAAATATAGTAATAAAATTCATATAACTAAATAGTAACAAAATAGTTTTCTTTAGATAGGAAATTGATTTTTATTTAAACCAATTTGGTGTATTATAGTTTTGTGCTTCATCAACTACATGAGTTTTTATGAGGCACAAATCATATGAATGTGATATAATTAAATTGACGGGGACACCGAGCAGCCTCCTAAACATGTATATCTCACCAAGTCAGTTAGATAATAAAGATAGTTGATTTAAGAAATTTACATAAAGAATTATCTTATCTAAGGCATCATCATACATCTCTTTACGTAGGATAATGAGTGAGCATTTGGTGATCATGTAAACTTCCAATTGCATAAGTTTGTTGATCAATAAGGCTATAAAATATCAACAATGTCAATTTTGATCTTCGTAGAAAAATTACAAAATGATTTTAGTGAACACAGAAAAAAATCAAATTGCAGAAAAAAATTATAGTAAAAGTCACATAGCAAATTCGAATAGAACATACCTCGTGTTTTGGAATAGAAAACAATGATTACGTGAACTCATATGTACCCTAAAATGATATAGAGCACCAAATTGACGTTTGAGTGTATCAATTAATAGGACACCAACTGGCTTAGTTCAGTTGGCCACCAAGGTTCCAATAAGTGGTTTCCTTGGGGAAGGTTTCCTGGAGGTCTTGGGTTCAAGACCTGCCAAGGGTCTTTCAGGCGAAACGGATAAGGAGTCTAACATAACTAGGCGAGGGTCCGAAGAAGACATTCTTCCGCTTGGATGTCATTGCACGATTCGACCCACTAACCACTAACATTTTCCGTTCTAAAAAAAAATTAGTAGGACACGTCCATATTAATTCGCTTCTAAAATTATAACCTTAGAAGTTACATGCATTTGAAAGTTAAGATTTGAGTATTCTTTTAAATTTTATCAAGTTAGGAAAATTTTAAAAAGGAATTGCTTAAATTACACATGGCATCAATATACTAAAAGCTATATTAGGAAAAAAATAATTAAATAAATGTTTTAAGAATTGTACAATAGTTGCTTTAGAGAGTTGTACAAAACTGTGTTTTATTAGATATAGCTAAAAGACCCGTGAAATTCACGGGTATTTTTAGAGATATAATTTTTTTGGATATTAAGTAGTTAAACCTTAGAAAGAGCCACATCGGTTTAAGAATTGTAAGTGGAAAGTTAGTACAAATGAAACATATGCTTATCAAATAAGTTAAATAATCAGAAAAGAATACATACTGTTGTAGGAGAACATTATGTCATTCACCTTAAACTATATTTTCCTTTGAATAACACGTTTGCAATGTACAATTGTCTTGAATATAAACAATTCAAATGAATAATTATAGTTCAACGAATAGTGCTCATTTTGTGTTGCTACAAAAAATAAAATTTAAAAATATAGTCTCTGAATTTCACTGCATTAAAGCACCTCCATACTGACTACTTCTAAAAGTTAAGACAAAATAGAAGTTCTTGTAGTTTATCTAACATTGCGAAAATAATCCTTAACAAAATGTTGTTAATTATTAGTATCTTTTTATTGTACATAAGTAAAATATGTATAAATATTTCTTGCGTTTTGCTTGCACTACGAAACACATTCTCATAGACCTTTTATGTAACACAAAATTGCATAAGAAATCAATGCGATTTACCTATGACTGCAAAAGTATTTTCTAAGAACCGCTACCAAAATTTTCCTAAGGTTCATTTGCAAACACAAAAACATCCTTAGAGAGCATATGTACAAAAAAAAACTACATCAATAACCCTTGCGATATACTTGGCATCTCCTGAATCGTCCTTAAGTATTACTGTATGATTTAATTTTAAAAAACCGTAAACCTCTTAATGTGCATTAAGTATTATGATTTAATTTTAAAAAACCGTAAACCTCTTAATGTGTTACTTAAATATTAATAGTCCTTAAGTATTATAATTTAATTTATTGTCTGACATTAGGTTTTCTTAGTTTCACTATATTATCGTGATAAATATTTGATGAATATTACAAAGCATTCGGAAGGAACTTCTTTAATTCAACATAATAGGATGTGATTAGATAAAAAAACCAAATTGAGTCTCATGATGCCACATTAAAAGTAAAATGTAATGGCTTTAGTTGCGAGAGAGGATGTGTTTATCATATAAAGAGAGTTCCGTTTTGTCTGATCACTTAAAATGTGCACCTATGAATGCCGACCTTTTGGAACTTTAATATGTAAATCTATTCATAATACCATTTCACCAAGCTACTATTTGAGCTATATATGATATGACCTTCTATTCAAAACTCATAACTTATCACCAAATAACATATCGAATTATACTATTTTTCATATATTAAAACTCATTGCACATGATTCTAGTTTATGATCCTTGTTCGATAAAAGAACCGTGTTTTAATTGATATAGAAATGTAAACAAAATCATCACTCGTACTTTTTAAATCAAATTAAAGATCTACTTTTCTTTTGAAGTATACAAAATTATCTGCAGATTTTCTAGCCTTGTAGTAAAAAATTAGGAAATTTTATTCCTCCGATAACTAAGCTTTCCTAGATAAAGTATAGTAGTAAATTGTTAACAAACATTATTAGTTTCTTCGTAAAATCATGGCAATATTATCATATACTGTAGATTGTTTAAATGTTCCGTAGTCTGTTATCTATAGTCATTCCTCACATGTGAATTGTCCTAGACTGGACTTTATACGTATGGTTACAACATTGAATTTTATTTTAGAAATTTAAATTTGTTGACTCAATTTAGGATCAACCGAGTGTCCTTATATTTGGTAGATAACATAACATATGTATTACAATGAGTAAAGAAATAAGCATGATGAGACTATGGCTGTGCTTCGCGAGGAGCGGTGACAGAGTATTTTAAAGGAATGAGCGGTGAGAGAGAGAATTTTAAAATTTATTACTCCCTCCGTCTCAAAATTATTGTCCAGGTTACTATTTTAGGACGTCTCAAATTAATTGTCCACTTCCAAAAATAGATAAGGAATGTGTATTAAGTTTACCATATTACCCTCACTTAAAGGTATTATTACAAACAATAAAGAAGGTGCAAATTAATTGGTTAAAGGTAAAACTGTCATTGTGTAAAAAGTAAGAGAGAGAAAACTGAAAAAGTGATATTTTTATTAAACTACGTGCTTTTTGTCAGTGGACAATAATTATGAGACGGAGGGAGTACTTGTGTGGCAAAAGGAGCGGTGAGCTTTTTAATTTTTAGTGGTTGTTTGGCAACAGGAGCGGTGAGCATTTTGGGGCGGTGCTATTTTTTCGGAAGACTATTTTTTCAATGCTTGTTTTAAGAAGCGGTGGCAAATGAGCGGCGAGCTGTCACAGCTGCTGCTCACAGCTACCGCTCACTGCTACTGATAATGACTGCTACTGCTTACAGCTACCGCCCACTACTACTGCTCACTGCTCACTGCTACTGCCCACATCTACTCCTTGTGTTGACAAACACAACCATATATGAAAACTTTTAACCGAGTGCATTGTCAAAGAAAAAGAATGACTATGTTATTCATAAAAAAATTATCATTAACAATGTAAACGAAAGTAGTTGTTTAATCCGGTGGTAGAAAAATTTATAATAACGACTTAATTCAAATGAATAAAGTGAAAAGGAATAAAGTCACATATAAAACATTTTATAGTTGTAACTGTCATTTATAGACTTACATAGTTGAGATCCACGACCGGTTCTTTTAAATCATTATATGAATCTTGAGGAAATGGTGCACCAACCAAAACCCAACCCATCCATATATTATTCTTTAATTACTACAATAACTAATGATAGGATAACAAAAACAAAACTTCAAACCATGACTAAAAAAACCTTGTATTTACCTACGAAGCTAATTGAGCTAGAAATAAATGTTTGACTGAATTGTCTCCCATGGAATGAACTTTTCAATTTGTGCATGTACGTAGCATTAACCCAGGTAAAAGAATGTGAGTATAAAAAATTGAGTAAAAGAAGGATATTACATCGCAGAATTGCAAAATCGGCATAAGAGTAGAAAAATGATGTTGTTGAAGGCTTTATGGTTGTCATTTAAATAAATAGATGCGCTAATTATGGGTTGATTGGTAACAGGTTTGTTAATTTTTCTTTGTTGCCTAAATTAAATAACAATTGCTATATAGATATAGATGGTTAATACGGCAGTGAATATTTTAGGCGCAGCAAAGTACAAGATCCCACGAGCTTTTAACGCAACAGTTAGTCAAGATCCGACATGGTGTATGGATACAGGTGCATCATCTCATCTTAATTCACATACAAGTAATTTAAATACTGTTTATAATAAATGTTTATATCCATCTGTTTATGTTGGTGATGGTAAATCTATACCTATTACTAACACCAGTCATAGCATCTTGCCTACCCTTAATCGTCCTTTATACTTACATAATATTCTAGTTACCCCTAATATCATCAAAAATCTTATTTTCGTTCGTCAATTTACTAGGGATAATAATTTTACCGTTGAATTCGATGCTTTTGGTTTCTCGGTGAAGAATTTCTTGACTCGTCATATTCTCCTTCGATGTGATAGTTCAGGAGATCTATAACCAGTCACCCAACCTTCTCCCATCCCTCATGCTTTGCTTTCTGTCAGTCCTTCTACATGGCACCAACGCCTCGGACATCCTGGGGAAGAAGTGTTAGTTCTCATGTTTCCCGTCAGTTTATTTCTTGTAATAAAGAGAAGTCTCCTCATATTTGTCACGCTTGCCAGCTTGGCAAACATGTGAGACTTCTATTTTCTAGTTTAAATTCCGCTGTTACTCGTTGTTTTGAGATTGTTCATTATGACATTTGGACATCTCCTATCGTTACTTCTGGTGGTTTTAAATATTATGTGTTATTTCTTTATCATTATTATCATTATGTGTGGAATTATCCTCTACGTACCAAATCAGAAGTCTTCCAAAAGTTCTTGCATTTTGGTTCTTATGTCAATAATCAATTCAAATGTGATATTACAGCTTTTCAGTGTGATCATGGTGGTGAGTTTCACAACACCAACTTCCTACAATTATTTGTTGAACTTGGTTTCCAATTTAGATTCTCTTGCCCCAAAACCTCTCAACAAAATGGTAAGTCGGAACGAATGATCAGAACTATTAATAATATGATACGCACTCTTCTTTTCCAAGCTCACCTTCCATCAAAATTTTGGGTCGAAGCATTACATATGGCTACATACCTACTAAACATCCTTCCCTCTACTGCCATTCAAAATGAAATACCATGTACCAAATTATTTCACAAACAACCCGACTACGCTCGTTTACGCGTTTTTGGATGTTTATGTTACCTACACCTTTACCCTCCACACAAACTTGCACCTCGTGCCACCCCATGCATTTTTTTGGGATATCCCGCTTACCATGGGTATCGATGCCTAGACCTTTCCACTAACAAAACTATCCTTTCTCGCCATGTAATCTTTGATGAACTTCAATTTCCATATGCTTCCATTTCATCCGATAATCCACCATCCTATACTTTTCTAGACCCTCAACCTTCACTTATTACTCGTTATGCAATTTTAACCCAACCCCAACCCTAATGACACAAGACACCCCTTTATCCCAACAAGAATCAGCTTCTCCTATTTTGGACCAACACGAACCCGCATCCCCAACGCCCCCTTCGGCCCAATCCACTTCGACTCCCAATATTGGTCACACGACCCCATCTGGTCAAACCACACTTCCGCACCAACCCACTACTCATTCAACCCAATCTACTTCCAACCCAAATACCATGCACCAACCTACTCGGACTCATCCTATGGTCACACGTGCTCAAGTTAGAACTGTTAAGCCTAATCCTCGTTTTCATGGTCATACATCTCACATTTCTCCTGTCCCTGAATCTCCTGCTGTTGCTTTGTCTGATTCTAATTGGCGAGATGCTATGTATGATGAATATAATGCATTGATTAGAAATAGTACTTGGATTCTTGTTCTGAAACCACCTAATGCTAATGTGGTTCGGTCAATGTGGTTGTTTCGGCACAAATATCATGCTGATGGTTCTTTGAGCAGGTACAAGGCTCGTCTTGTTGCTAATGGACGTAGCCAACAGTATGGGGTTGATTGCGATGATTCATTTAGCCTGGTTGTTAAGCCAGCCACTATTCGTACTGTTCTTAGTCTTGCATTATCTCGTAATTGGCCTATTCATCAGCTTGATGTTAAGAATGCATTTCTTAACGGGGATCTTTCTAAGACAGTTTATATGTATCAGCCACCCGGGTTTGTGGATCCTAGATTTCCACATCATGTTTGTCGACTACAACGGTCTCTATATGGTTTGAAACAGGCACCTCGTGCTTGCTTTCAACGGTTTGCAGGGTATGCACTACGAGTTGGGTTTTCTTCGAGTCGATGTGACTCGTCATTATTTATATATCAGCATGGTTCCGAGGTTGCATATTTATTGATCTACGTGGATGATATTATTTTGACAGCTTCTTCTACAGATTTTCTCCAGCGTATGATCTCTTCTCTGCATAAAGAGTTTGATGTGACTGATTTGGGGGCTCTTAATTATTTTTTGGGCATTTCGGTTACTCGTAACTCTACAGGTATGTTTCTTTCTCAAAAAAAGTACGCAATGGAGCTTTTGGATCGGGCGCATATGGCTTCTTGCAATCCTACTCGGACTCCGGTTGATACAGAATCCAAGATTGGTGTTGATGGGGATGTTGTCTCTAATCCTACATTATATCGCAGCCTTGCAGGTGGTTTACAGTATCTGACATTTACGCGTCTCGATATCTCTTATGCTGTGCAATAGGTTTGTCTTTATATGCATGACCCTTGAGAGCCTCACTTTTCGCTCTTAAGCGTATTCTTCGATATATTCGTGGTACTTTAGACTTTGGGCTTCAGCTATATGCATCATCCACTCACTCTCTTGTGGCTTATACCGATGCGGATTGGGCGGGTTGTCCTAATACTAGGCGTTCTACTTCAGGTTATTGTGTATTCTTTGGGGATAATCTACTCTCATGGTCATCTAAACGGCAACATACTCTTTCTAGATCAAGTGCCGAGGCTGAGTATCGAGGTGTTGCTAATGTCGTGGCTGAAACTGCATGGCTTCACAATCTTCTTCGTGAACTTCATATGCCACTATTATCTGCTACTCTTGTTTATTGTGACAATGTGAGTGCTATTTATCTGACTGCCAATCCTGTTCAGCATCAGCGGACCAAACACATTGAGATTGACATACATTTTGTTCGTGATATGGTTGCTCGTGGTCATGTTCGTGTTCTTCATGTGCCATCCCGTTACCAATATGCTGATATATTCACCAAAGGTTTGCCGTCTGCTTTATTTGAAAATTTTCGTTCTAGTTTGAGCGTTCGGTCATCTCCCGCTCCAATTGCGGGGGAGTGTTAGACATCAGTTTATTATTGATTATGGGCTTTATTAAATGTGTAAGGCCTAGCCCAGCTGTGTTCCTTTTAGGATACTCTTAAAGAGTGTAAAACCCGCATGCGTTTACCATGAATAGTACCCTTAAGATCGTACGTCCTAGATTAAAACCTTCCTTATATAGTATGATCACATTCACGTGCTATTATTTAAGTATTACATACGTGTATAAACATGATAAGTGTCGATTACGTACGAACACATGATAAGTATTTAACAATAATTAAATCATGAACATCATTAAAACACGAACTAATATTAATTACGTAAATACATATAATTATTACGAGCATAAATAAATACGTTAAGATACGATAAATACTAAACGAAAACATTTAAAACACGAACATAATTAATCACGAACAAACACGTAACATCGGGACACGGAAAAAGGTACGGGTACCCCAAGTGGGGCCCCTACCCGCGGCTACATGGACAAATGGGCCAAGCCCATTTGTAAAATTTACTAAGGAGGGGTTTTCACTACTCATTTCACATCACAGAGATTTTTAGAAAAAAAACCTAATACTCCCTCCTCCTTGTTCCTTTGTGCCGCCACCTTCACAACCACCATAGGAGGTGTTGTTGATCTTGGATATTGAAAATTTTACTAGTTCTCGTGTTTGTTCTTCATCCTTTTAATCCACGTATTCGGTAAATCACTTTTAACCTTTTTCTTTTTCTTTAATCCTTTTAATTATTAAGAACATGTTATGATTTTATTAAAAACTAATAAGTAATCATAGATCTAACAAGATATGTGTTTTTATAAAATCAAAAGGGATTGTTTAGGGGTTTGTTTCTAGCCGCGGCCTACAACCGAACCCAAAAGGGTTTCGGTTTGGCCAAGCCGACCACCACCAAGAACCGTATGGTCTTGGTTGGTGTGTGTGGGTCCCACGGAAGCCCCAAGACACGGGGTATCCCGAGTTGGTTCAGGGTACGGTGTCGATTTCATGTCCGGTTCACGGTTTATAGGTTAAGACCCGATTCATGGTATATGTTAATTTTATGATTTATGAACTTATGTTATAATTAAATTAGTGAAATGACACATTAATTAATAACATGACTTAGGTTATTTTAATTATTAGTAAATATGAAATTAATTAACCTAAGTATTTTATATTGTAAACTTATAATTAATTAATTATTTAAAAACCATGGTTATAATTAATTAATTAAACATGACTTAGGTTATATTATTAATAAATAATAATACACATTTTAACCTAAGTATTTAACTTTATTTAATTAAAACATGTTATACTTTAATTAAATTCTTTAACCTTTAGTTTAATTAAATTACATGAAATAATTATTAAACTATACATTATATAATATGACTTAAGAAATAAGCATGAAAACACTTAGGCTTATGTACTTAGCTTATTTAACCAGCTTAATTCTAATTATGGAAACTTTCTATTTTTAGAAACTTAATTAAATAAGGCAACTAATCTATTTATGGAAACCTTCTATTTTTAGAAACTTATTTATTTCAGGCAGCTAATCTATTTATGGAAACTTATTTAATTAAGGCAGCTAGTCTATTTATGGAAACTTTCTATTTTTAGAAACTGATCTATTTTAAGCAGTAATTCTATTTTTTGAAACTTTCTATTTTTGGAAACTTTCTATTTTTGGAAACTTTCTATTTTTGGTAACTTTCTATTTTTGGAAACTTTCTATTTTTGGAAACTTTCTATTTTTGGAAACTTTCTATTTTTGGAAACTTTCTATTTTTGGAAACTTTCTATTTTTTGGGAACCTTCTATTTTAGGAAACCTGCTATTTTTGGAAAGTTACTTATTATTACACAGTAAGTATAATAATACATGAAATACCAGAGATACTTAATCAGAATATAAGATAAACACAGATTAAAGCTTAAAACAGTAAAACATGACTTAAAACATATAAAATAAGTTAAGACAAGACATAAAACCCAGTACGTATTCAGTGATTCGATACTTATACACGTGTGTATTCATGTAGCGTTAGTGATCCAGAAGTAGGATTCTCTCTTCCGTTCATTCACTGGACTTGAGGTACGGATTCCCGTCCTTTCAGTATGGACATTCTTTCCTTATTAGGATTTCCCCGTATGCAGCCAACTGTTTTCCCAGTATTTGTTTTATTGTTTTGAATTGCTTATGTTTAATTAGCATAACCTATAGCCATATACAAGCATGACCAGTTCACCTAGTTATGGAGGTACCATAACCATAACATTGGAGGCACCAATGTTATGACTTCCCCACGGCGGAGTGATTGCTCGTGGCGTCCTTTTCAGTTTTGGCCATATTATTATTTCATGTGGGGCGTATGGGTGCATCCTAGTTACATGTTTTATTCAGGATTCCATGGTGAAAGTGATGTGTGCCTTGCATCCTTCACAAGGAGTTGATCCCTCCTACCCAAACCAGTATATTAATTAGAGGCATCCCCTCTAATTTGCATGATGAGGTCACCCCTCTAAGTATTCATGCACGTGACCTTTTCATGACCTATATGGGCTAATGGTAAATATGTTAAACAGTTTTTATAAGATAAACATAAGGCTTTGCAAACTATAAAACCAGTTTTCTCAACACTTAACCAGGTTATTTAGGACTTAGTCTTCCACTGTTATATGTTTATATGCTTATCCTATTCATGCTTTATTGTACATCCGTGCACTGAGCGTCTTGCTCAGCCGTTTTCCTTTTCTATGTTCCCAAAACGGCAGGTACTCAGGGACGCTCGTAGATTCCAAACGTACGTCCATATGGACTGGAAGCTTTCTAGCCTTTATTTACTTTATGCATTATCTTTACTTTAATACAGCTTGCTATGGACATTGTTTCGTCCTTTCCTTTACAATACTTATGTTTGTGTGTGATGAGCTTTACTTTTGGACTACCGATGTTTGATTCTGGTATTTTCCTTTTATGGTCAAGTAATGTTTAGACATTTATCCTTGTATGCTTTGATGACACGCCATAATTACGCGTGATATTCCATTTATCAAAATGGGGTGTTACAATTATGGTATCAGAGCCAAGGCTTCGACCTGCAGGCTCTCAAAAATATGACCTGTGATTAGTGGGTAGTCACTACGGTCTTCCTAGAACTGACAGTCGTTTTCATGCATTCATCATATTTTTATACATACATATATAATGTCATATGTTACAGGGTTTTTGACTAGTAATGGTTGGTACAGGACTGACCATATTAGTCGTATGTGCTTTTATCGAAACTTTTAACTTTGGGACCGACCCATAGGTGTCCCCGCGCCATGTCTTTTATTTGGGTGAACTGACCATAGGCGTTCACTCTCGAGCATACAAAAGTTTTTAAAACTGCATCATGCATTCATACACAAATTTTCTTGCATAAAAATTTTCTCTGATTTATTTGCATAATTTTTTTTTCATGAATATATATATTTTATGTTTTGATCTGTTAATCATATGTTTTATGTTATACTGTTAGATGGTTCTCACACGCGAACAGGAGCAACTGAATGCAGCCATCCAAGCTGCAATGCAGGCTTTACTTCCTCAACTGAGGAACGACATCAGGGCTGAGGTTCAGGCTACAAACAACCAGCAGCAACAGCAAGCACCTCCTCCTCCTCCTCCAGTGACATTAGCAGTGTGGCTGGAAAGATTCAACAAGCTCCGTCCTTGAGATTTTGAGAAGACAGATAGCCCCAGCGATGCTGAAAGCTGGTTGGCTCATATCGAGAAGATTTTCAATGCTATGGGTTGTGACCCCGCATACAAGGCGAGGTTGGCATGCTACCGGTTCGAAGGCGATGTGTTAAGCTGGTGGTTAGCATTGACGCAATCAGAGGGAGGTGATGATTGGGTTACTGGATTGACATGGGCCCAATTCAAGGAGAGGGTGATGGAGCAGTTCTTTCCCAAGGCGGAGCAGGACAAGCTCAAGCGAGAGTACCATGAGATACGGCAGAGAGCGGGCGAGAATAGCAACGAATTTATGCAGCGCTTTCTTCGCTTAGCTGGTTTCCTTGGGGCAGCAGCAGGTACTCCTGAGGAGCAGGCACACCACTTTAGGTGGGCTCTTCGCACTTCGGTCGCGAACAATCTGGTGTGTGCTACGTTCAATACGGTAGCACAAGTGGCCGACGCAGCGCGGAAGCTGGAGATGCTGCAGGAGCGAGATGAGTTCGAGGAAGCTGAGAGACCCGACAAGAGGTAAACATTCGTATTCAAGCGGTAACCAAACCGCATCCTATCAATATATGTTCAGTATTCATCTCTTAAATTGTATCTTCCAGGCAGAAAACTGGGGACCGGTCTCAGTCGGCTACTCAGCAGCAGGCTCATCAGCCCAGAGGAAACAGTCACACTAACGACCGTTCTGTTGTAGAAAGGCGTGGCGGTAATGATAATTACCGTAACAACACTGGACACTCCAACAACAGCAGGTCCTACTACTTATGCATTTTCTTATGATTTCATGTTATATCTCATATGCTGGCACTATATCGAATCTCTACCAGGAACCACGGTAACGGATTGGACCAGAACCACAGGGGTTCGCAGCCTAACCGTTCAGCTATCACTGGTAATCATCTTATGATTCAACTGTCTTATACTCGTACATACACCTTATCTTACGCATTTTGTCATCAGCAGGCCCTCAGCAAGCAAGGACTCCTGCTGGAGGATTCACTCATCCTCTTTGCAATACTTGCCATCGCAGACACCTGGGGCCATGTCGTCGTGATACCGGCGTGCTTCAAGTGTGGCCTCCCTGGCCATCGTATTAAGGATTGCCGTAAGGGCAAGATGGAAGGTACTTCGGGTCATGCTGATACTAAGCCGCCTCCTACCACTGGACGTGCCTACACGACATCTCGAGATCAGACCAACAAATCTACAGGTACCATTACTGGAATTTTGTATATGTATGGCCAAGCTGCATGTGTTCTTTTCGATACGGGTGCCACTCACTCAGTTATTCTACTGCTTATGCTAAGAACATTAGGACGCTCCCCATGACACTAGAGAATAGGCTTACCATTTCCACGCCTTTGAGGGACTCTGTATTAATCACCCATGTATACAAGAGTCTTCCCCTAGAATTTGACGATAAAGTTCGTCCGGTTGATGCACTTCCGCTGGACATGATTGACTTCGATATGATTCTCGGCATGGACTGGCTGTCCAAGCACCATGCTATCATAGATTGCCATTCATATCGGGTGATCTTCGGCGATGTTAATGCACCTGAGTACATTCATAACGGGTTCATACCTGGACGGTCTGTACAGATCATATCCACCCTGCAAGCACATGCACTACTGTCACATGGCTGCGAGGGTTATCTAGCTACGGTTCACGACATAGATGTTGAATCACCATCGATTCAGGATCAACCTGTAGTGTCGGAATTCCAAGACGTTTTTCCAGCTGAACTTCCAGGCATACCACCTGCACGAGAAGTGGAATTCAATATTGACCTTGTTCCAGGAGCTGAACCAATCTCTAAGGCTCTGTACCGCATGGCTCCCATAGAGCTGAAGGAACTGAAGGATCAACTGCAAGAACTTCTCGATCGAGGGTTCATCCGACCAAGCGCATCTCCATGGGGCGCACCGGTCTTGTTTGTTAAGAAGAAGGACGGCAGCATGCGCCTTTGCATAGACTACCGCGAACTTAACAAGATTACCATCCGGAATAGATATCCACTGCCACGTATAGATGATCTGTTTGACCAACTTCAAGGGGCTAAACACTTCTCGAAGATTGATCTAAGGTCAGGCTACCATCAACTACGGGTAAAGGAGCAGGATATTGCTAAGACTGCTTTTCGTACCCGCTATGGTCACTATGAGTTTGTGGTTATGCCATTCGGCCTGACAAATGCTCCAGCAGTATTCATGGATTTGATGAACAGAATCTTCCATGAATTTCTAGATAAGTTCGTCATTGTCTTCATCGATGACATCCTGATTTTCTCAAAATCCACGGAGGAACACGAAGACCATCTTCGTACGGTGCTACAGATTCTTCGCCAGATCAGCTGCATACAAAATTCTCCAAGTGTGAGTTCTGGTTAGACAAAGTGGCATTCTTAGGTCACATTGTATCAACAGAAGGAATCACTATGGACCCAGCAAAGGTCGAGGCCATCACTAAGTGGCCAAGACCGACATCAGCGACAGAAGTCCGTAGTTTCTTAGGCTTAGCCGGATATTACCGCAGGTTCGTGGAGAACTTTTCCCGCTTGGCACTACCTTTAACCAAACTGATGCGGAAAGGATAGAAATTCGTCTGGACGGAAGAATGAGAGAAGAGCTTCGAAGACCTAAAGCAGAAGTTAGTATCTGCACCCATTCTTACTCTCCCATCTGGTACAGGTGGATTTCAAATCTACAGTGATGCATCGGGGAAGGGACTAGGCTGTGTTCTCATGCAACATGGGAAAGTGATCGCGTACGCTTCACGGCAGCTTAAGCCTTATGAAGAAAACTACCCTACGCATGACTTGGAACTTGCTGCAGTTGTGTTTGCATTGAAGATATGGAGGCACTACTTATATGAAGAATCATGTGACATTTTCACGGACCACAAGAGTTTGAAGTACATCTTCACTCAACGTGAATTGAACATGAGACAGAGAAGGTGGTTAGAGCTGTTGAAGGATTATGACATTAATCTACAGTATCATCCCGGAAAGGCTAATGTAGTAGCAGATGCACTTAGCAGGAAGTCCGGAATGATCAACGACATTAAAATTAAGGAGCAAATCATAAGAGACTTGGAGCGACTAGACATCGAGATCATGGTACGTGGACAGCACGGATACTGGGCTAATCTTAGAGTAGAACCCGAGTTGCTCTCTAGGATCAAGGAAGCTCAGAAAGATGATGGAGAAATCTGGGCGATAATTCAGAATTTGGAGAAACAGACAGAATTCAGAGTAGACGCAGATGGTATCGTTTGGCAGGGCACGAGACTTTGTGTTCCTGATGACCAAGAACTCCGGGAAGCATTGTTAGCTGAAGCTCATAGCTCCCCATTCTCTATACATCCTGGTTCGACTAAAATGTACCATGACATCAGGCAGTACTTTTGGTGGAGTGGTATGAAACAGGATGTGGCCACTTACGTCTCCAAATGTCTTACCTGCCAGCAGGTTAAGATCGAGCATCAGCGATCTGGCGGTCTCCTTCAACCGTTGGATATTCCAGAGTGGAAGTGGGACAAAATCGCCATGGATTTTGTTACCGGTCTTCCGCCTACCAAGAAGGAGCACGATGCAATATGGGTCATCGTTGATCGTCTTACCAAATCAGCTCATTTCTTACCGATCCGCAAGGAAGATCCGGTAAGTAAACTCGCAGATACGTACAGAAGGGAGATCATGAGACTCCACGGTGCTCCATCCAGCATCGTCTCAAACAGAGATCCTCGTTTCACATCGTGATTCTGGAAAGGTCTACAAAACGCTTGGGGTACACAACTTAAGCTTAGCACGACCTTTCATCCTCAAACAGACGGACAGTCAGAGCGAACGCTTCAGACATTGGAAGACATGTTACGGTCGTGTGCGTTGGAATGGACAGGTGATTGGGACGATTACATCTGTTTGGTGGAGTTTGCATACAACAACAGCTGGCACGCAAGTATCAAATGTGCTCCTTTTGAAATGTTGTATGACAGAAAGTGTCGCGCCCCAATCTTGCGGGATCAGGTGGGAGAGCGAACACTCGAAGGACCAGAAATTATAGAGATGACCAACGAAAAGATCGAAGTAGCTAAGCAGAATCTGCAGGAAGCACGGTCGCGTCAGAAGAGTTACGCCGATAAGCATCGTAGGGACATACATTTTAACGTGGGAGATCACGTCTTCCTCAAAGTTTCGCCGGCACGTGGTGTTAAACGCTTCGGGATCAAAGGGAAGCTCAGTCCTCGTTTCATCAGACCGTTTGGTATAATTGAACGAGTCGGTGAAGTATCTTACCGATTAGCGTTACCTCCTCAGCTTTCGCACGTACATAACGTATTTCATGTGTCCTTACTCAGAGGGTACAAGTATCATCCCCTTCACATGGTTCAGTATCCACTGGAACAGATACGTGAAGATCTCACTTTCATAGAAGAACCCGAACGAGTTCTTGACAGGCAAGAACGAGTCATGAGAAGGAAGACGATTCCATTCGTCAAAATCCTTTGGAGGGACCATATCGAGCGGGAAGCCACTTGGGAAACAGAGGAGTCTATCCGGGCTTCTTACCCTCACTTCATATTTTGAGTTCGGGTATGCTATTTCTTTTCCAGTCTACTTTATCTATAATTCAGGGACGAATTATTCTTTTTAGGGGGGAAGAATTGTAAAACCCGCATGCTTTTACCATGAATAGTACCCTTAAGATCGTACGTCCTAGATTAAAACCTTCCTTATATAGTATGATCACATTCACGTGCTATTATTTAAGTATTACATACGTGTATAAACATGATAAGTATCGATTACGTACGAACACATGATAAGTATTTAACAATAATTAAATCATGAACATCATTAAAACACGAACTAAAACTAATTACGTAAATACATATAATTATTACGAGCATAAATAAATACGTTAAGATACGATAAATATTAAACGAAAATATTTAAAACAAGAACATAATTAATTACGAACAAACGCGTAACATCGGGACACGGAAAAAGGTACGGGTACCCCAAGTGGAGCCCCTACCCGCGGCTACATGGACAAATGGGCCAAGCCCATTTGTAAAATTTACTAAGGAGGGGTTTTCACTACTCATTTCACATCACATAGATTTTTAGAAAAAAAGCCCTAATACTCCCTCCTCCTTGTTCCTTTGTGCCGCCACCTTCACAACCACCATAGGAGGTGTTGTTGATCTTGGATATTGAAAATTTTACTAGTTCTCGTGTTTGTTCTTCATCCTTTTAATCCACGTATTCGGTAAATCACTTTTAACCTTTTTCTTTTTCTTTAATCCTTTTAATTATTAAGAACATGTTATGATTTTATTAAAAACTAATAAGTAATCATAGATCTAACAAGATATGTGTTTTTATAAAATCAAAAGGGATTGTTTAGGGGTTTGTTTCTAGCCCCGACCTACAACCGAACCCAAAAGGGTTTTGGTTTGGCCAAGCCGACCACCACCAAGAACCGTATGGTCTTGGTTGGTGTGTGTGGGTCCCACGGAAGCCCCAAGACATGGGGTATCCCGAGTTGGTTCGGGGTACGGTGTCGATTTCATGTCCGGTTCACGGTTTGTAGGTTAAGACCCGATTCATGGTATATGTTAATTTTATGATTTATGAACTTATGTTATAATTAAATTAGTGAAATGACACATTAATTAATAACATGACTTAGGTTATTTTAATTATTAGTAAACATGAAATTAATTAACCTAAGTAGTTTATATTGTAAACTTATAATTAATTAATTATTTAAAAACCATGGTTATAATTAATTAATTAAACATGACTTAGGTTATATTATTAATAAATAATAATACACATTTTAACCTAAGTATTTAACTTTATTTAATTAAAACATGTTAGACTTTAATTAAATACTTTAACCTATAGTTTAATTAAATTACATGAAATAATTATTAAACTATACATTATATAATATGACTTAAGAAATAAGCATGAAAACACTTAGGCTTATGTACTTAGCTTATTTAACCAGCTTAATTCTAATTATGGAAACTTTCTATTTTTAGAAACTTAATTAAATAAGGCAGCTAATCTATTTATGGAAACCTTCTATTTTTAGAAACTTATTTATTTCAGGCAGCTAATCTATTTATGGAAACTTATTTAATTAAGGCAGCTAGTCTATTTATGGAAACTTTCTATTTTTAGAAACTGGTCTATTTTAAGCAGTAATTCTATTTTTGGAAACTTTCTGTTTTTGGAAACTTTCTATTTTTGGAAACTTTCTATTTTTGGAAACTTTCTATTTTTGGTAACTTTCTATTTTTGGAAACTTTCTATTTTTGGAAACTTTCTATTTTTTGGAAACCTTCTATTTTAGGAAACCTGCTATTTTTGGAAAGTTACTTATTATTACACAGTAAGTATAATAATACATGAAATACCAGAGATACTTAATCAGAATATAAGATAAACACAGATTAAAGCTTAAAACAGTAAAACATGACTTAAAACATATAAAATAAGTTAAGACAAGACATAAAACCCAGTACGTATTTAGTGATTCGATACTTATACACGTGTGTATTCATGTAGCATTAGTGATCCAGAAGTAGGATTCTCTCTTTCGTTCATTCACTGGACTTGAGGTACGGATTCCCGTCCTTTCAGTATGGACATTCTTTCCTTATTAGGATTTCCCCATATGCAGCCAACTGTTTTCCCAGTATTTGTTTTATTGTTTTGAATTGCTTATGTTTAATTAGCATAACCTATAGCCATATACAAGCATGACCAGTTCACCTAGTTATGGAGGTACCATAACCATAACATTGGAGGCACCAATGTTATGACTTCCCCACGGCGGAGTGATTACTCGTGGCGTCCTTTTCAGTTTTGGCCATATTATTATATCATGTAGGGCGTATGGGTGCATCCTAGTTACATGTTTTATTCAGGATTCCATGGTGAAAGTGATGTGTGCCTTGCATCCTTCACAAGGAGTTGATCCCTCCTACCCAAACCAGTATATTAATTAGAGGCATCCCCTCTAATTTGCATGATGAGGTCACCCCTCTAAGTATTCATGCACGTGACTTTTTCATGACCTATATGGGCTAATGGTAAATATGTTAAACAGTTTTTATAAGATAAACATAAGGCTTTTCAAACTATAAAACCAGTTTTCTCAACACTTAACCAGGTTATTCAGGACTTAGTCTTCCGCTGTTATATGTTTATATGCTTATCCTACTCATGCTTTATTGTACATCCGTGCACTGAGCGTCTTGCTCAGCCGTTTTCCTTTTCTATGTTCCCAAAACGGCAGGTACTCAGGGACGCTCGTAGATTCCAAACGTACGTGCATATAGACTGGAAGCTTTCTAGCCTTTCTTTACTTTATACATTATCTTTACTTTAATACAGCTTGCTATGGACATTGTTTCGTCCTTTCCTTTACAGTACTTATGTTTGTGTGTGATGAGCTTTACTTTTGGACAACCGATGTTTGATTCCGGTATTTTCCTTTTATGGTCAAGTAATGTTTAGACATTTATCCTTGTCTGCTTTGATGACACGCCATAATTACGCGTGATATTCCATTTATCAAAATGGGGTGTTACAAAGAGTCTATATATTATAATTGTGATTGAATGAATAGACAAGCCATTATCTCTACTACTTATAAAGGAAAAACCCTAAAACCTTGAATGTTAAAAAACAATTAATTATGGAATTGTTAAAAAATTAAATGCATAGAAATCGGATATTAATTATGGAATTGTTGAAAAATTAAATGCACATAACTTGGATAAAATAGAAAATGCTGAAAAATTAAATCATAAACAATTGCATAAGTTACCGGGTTCCACAACCGGATTAATTCGGTCGAGTAACTTGGTCACGGGTTCCACCAACGGGTCAACCCGGTCGAGTCATCGGGTCACGGTTCGACCATCGGGCCAATCTTTTCGAGTCACGGGTTCGACCATCGGGTTAACCCGATCGAGTCACCGGGTAACGGGTACGACAACCGGGTCAATCCTGTCGAGCCACAGGGTCACTGGCTTTGACCACCGGGTCAATCCTATCGAGTCACCGGGTCACGGGTTCAATCAACGAGACACAGGTTCGACCACCGAGTCAACCCAATCGAGTCAATAGGAACGGGATCGCCTACCGGTTCAACCCGGACGAGTCACCGGGTTACCGATTCGACCATCGGGTCAAATAATAAATCATTAACTATCTATCGCTAGGCAATTATTGGGTCACGAGTTCAACCTTCGAATCAATTAGTATATCCTTAATTATATGTCTTTAGGTAATTCTGAGGCTATGCGCGGGTAATCGTCTAATATTTCCAATAGTAAAACCCTTAACCCCAGCTACTAATATATTTATATACTATAGTCATCGTCAAACTTTTTAGTGATACCTTTCAAATGTGAATTTGCCTCTTAAAGAAGGCACAAGATGACTTTTAAGACTGCATAGATGAAAAGGATGGATTCATGGCATCTCGAAGAGAAATCATTTGACAACACTCCATTTTGATTTTTGAGTGTCCTTTCTATTAGTCAAGTTAAAGTATCGTGTCATAAGTAGCGATCACCGATAAGATGGTTTAAATTTTACGGTGTCAAAGAATAGGGGCTGATGGCTTCACCGGACCTTTTAGACCTACTCAGGTCGAGCCAAGAAGTGGTTCCCTTAAAAAAGTCATGCTAAGAACAAGGTATAGAAGTTCTGACACATCACAAGTGCCAATATTAAATCAAACTCAACATATGTATATACAACTTTGTAAAAGGTAGATCAAGCAGTATCGTATATATTTGAACAAGTTAATACATTTATCAATCATTTGAAGTAACGCAAATTTACATCCTGTGAGTTTCTATTTCCTGCTCATGACTCCATGGATTCCAATTTCCAAAAGCCGAGGGTTGAACAAACATATTTGTAGCCGCGTCTCTCTCGTCCACTTTTAGTTCCTCTTTCTTCGCTTCCTAGAAAATCACTTTTTTATTACTGTACTTACTAGTTAATGTTCGTTTTTGGGCGTGCGAATGTGTGAGACTGTCATTCAAGGGAAGGCACAAGATGACTTTTCAGATAGCACAGATGAAAATGATGGATTCATGGCATCTCGAAGAGAAATCATTTGACAACACTCCACTTTGATTTTTGAGTATCCTTTTTACTAGTCAAGTTAAAGTACCGTGTCATAAGTAGCGATCACCGAGAAGATGGTTTAAAATCAGTGTCAAAGAATAGGTGCAGACAGCCTCGAGAAAGTTAAAATTCGTGAGACTAGATATTAGGATATCATCATCAGATGTTGCTCGCTAATAAAGTAGCCTATTTTGTTATCAGTCTCGCATATATGATTTTTTTTTTAGAACCGTAAATGTTAGTGGTTAGTGGGTCGAGTCGTGCAATGACATCCAAGCGGTAGAATGTCTTCTTCGAACCCTCGCCTAGTTATGTTAGACTCTTTATCCGCTTCGTCTGAAAGGGCCCTTGGCAAGTCTTGAACCCAAGACCTCTAGCAAACCTCGACCCCCAAAGAAACCACTTAGTGGAACCTTGGTGGCTAACTGAGCTAAACCAGTTGGTTTCACATATATGATCTTTAGGGAAAATCACTCAAAAATGTAGTAAACTTACCACTTTTTATGGTTGTGTGTACTAAACTAATTTTTTTCTCATTGTGTGTATTAAACTTTTTAATTTTAATTATTATGTGTATTTTGAGACGATTATGCGTTGTAAAATTACCACTTTACCCCTCAAAATTTGAAAAAAGTAGAGGTAAATTGGTCACAAAATACACACAATGATAAGAATTTAAAAGTTTAAGACACACAATGAGAAAAAAAATAGTTTATTACACACAATCATAAAAAGTGATAAGTTTAATACATTTTTAAGTGATTTTCTCCGATCTTTAATGTTGATTTTGAGAATCTGGATCCTTTCTGTCTATAAATCTTTAGCATAGGATGAGAACAAACTTGCTTTACACATTTAATTATTGCGTGTAATGTGAGTTATTTGGAACAGTATCTGTCTCCATTTTGGGTATCTGTGGTGACAGATGGTCGCAACATGCATTTGCTTTCACAGCATCGGCATTTTGGGCTTCACCAGGCCTTTTAGACCTACTCAGGTCGAGACAAGAACTAGTTCACTTAAGAGAACAAGGTTCAGAATTTTTATTATATCAAACTCTACATATGTAAAAAAAAACTTTGTAAATGGTAAATCATGCATTATCGTATACATTTGAACAAGTTAATACATTATTATATCAATCACAAGAGGTAAGATATAACGCACTACAACAAATTAGTTGATTTTTCACACTTATGCCAATTGTTCGCATTTTAAAATGTGTGAATTTGAAAAGTTCACTCTTTTATTAGTGTTTTTGGTGTGAACAAATTGGGTGTAACAAATAACTTCACACTTATAAGTGTGAAGATTTTTAATACTTCACGCTTTCATGTGTGAACTTTTTAAAACTTCACACTTTTATGTGTGAACTTTTTAAAACTTCACACTTTTTTGTACTTCACACATACAAAGGGTGAATATTTACAAATAAAGTTCACACTTTTTAAAGTGCGAAGAAAAAAATTGTGAACAAACCGTAAATTTGTTGTAGTGATGCTACCTTAAATCATTTGAATTACCGCAAATGTACCCATAACCCATTGGAATTGACAAAATCTCACTTCTTCAGACTATTATAGAAAGATTTGCGAAAATAACTTCTTGAGCTACGAGTTTGAACAAACATATTTGTAACCACATCTCTCTCGTTCACCCATACTTCTTCCTTCTTCGCTTCCTAAGAAAATCAACTTTTTTATTACTTACTAGTTAATGTTCATTTTTGGGTGTGCGAATGTGTGAGAATTTCATTCAATGGAAGCGTTTGGTTAACGGGTTTTATCTTATCAAACCCGCCAAGGAGGTAACTAGGTATATAATCCAAACCCACGAGACAGGGTGGATTTAGAATTCCATTTCGGCGCCAACTTAATCCACAATTTCTACTTTCTAGGCCCTTGTATAACTAACGCGTTTGGTTACAACGCTTTGAACGACTTGATCCACATCGTTTTGGGTCCTTTTTAGTTATTTTTTGTTAAAACATAACGAATAATATTTATGGTTACGCAAAACAGTGTCATTACACTTATAAGTTATACAGTAACATATATCTATAAGACTAAAAAATAAAGTAAAAATGTGGAGGTTGTATGCAATAAAGATAGACTTTCGGTATCTTTCAACACGGTCGATCGACTCATTTGACCAATACTGTTGATTTAGCCAATTTAAGGTATGTCACAGCACAAATCGGCCGCTTCACTAGCCAATGGGTCAATATTATCACCTCTAGTTGCATCTTAATATACGTATAGAAGGCACGCTGATTTAGCCCATTTAAGGTAAACAGCAAACACCAGCCCTTTCAGAAGTCAACGGGTCTATATTATCACCTCTAGTTGTGTCTTAACATATACTGTACTATAGAACGACATTGTAATTAAATAGAAAAGCAATAAAGTCTAATCACAATGCAAATATTCTGACATACATTGTTAGCACCGCCTTCAACTAAGCCATTCCCCATTTTGGGCACATAAAAGTTGTAGAAGTCGTTAAAGATCGGTTGTGCAAGGTGTGTTGCATGCAAGACTTTGCGATGAAGAGAAGCTGCTAGAGTTACATGTTCAAATACGACAAATAGTCGTTTAAGGTCTTCGTTTATCTTTATATCACCAGGTAATTAGTTGCAACAACATGTTGAAGCAGAAGATAGTTATGGAGTAATAGATAAAACGACCATAAAAGGTTAACCACCTATGCTAGAGCCTAGATGTGTAACTCTAATATATTGGTTGGGTATTCTACAGTAACATCTCATACTCTACGAGTATACTCAACTAAAGCTTCAATGACTTTTTGTAACACATACCAGAACTAACCAAGTCAAAGAAACGATGTTGTATATTAACACCATCTTATGTTATCACCCATATAGAGAAAATGGCATTCCGCATTCAAGCTACAGTATAGAAAATCTCACATAGCCTTGAATTACCAACTTTTAACCCATCAGCCTAACAATGTGATACAATCCATCTGTCATGTGCAAAATCTTACATATCTTTTAATTACTAAGTTTTATCGGCACAGCAATCTGATAAAATTAATCTGTCATGTGCCAAAAAAATGGCCAAGCGACAAGAAGTAGCAACACCCATTTTTATCAGGTGGAATTGACTAATTTTAACTGAAGACTATTATAGAAAGATTTGAGAAAATAACTTCTTGAGCTGCGAGTTTTTGATCTTCGGCTCCCAGAATACGTACCTATTGTCATTTTTCTGGAATATAAGTAGCATTTTTACCGAGACTAGAGAATTTTTTAAACAGACTAAGGGAACACACTCACTCTAGTAAAATTTTACCCATTTTCGGCATTCAAACTAAGCAAGATCTAAAGGTGAAAAGATGCAGTTCCAGTTGAGCCCTAAAGAAAATCTATTTTTACCCAATTATATGCATACATGGTTCACATACACAGCCTTAGAGGTTGTTTGCTTTTAATCAGCGACAAATACAAATATGCAAGCAAGGAAGACAGAGATAAGCTAGTTGCCATCAAAAGTCATACATAACTCGTAAGGCCTTTTTTCAGAGGCGGAAGGGATATTTCCAATGGTACTTTAGTTTCCGAGGCAGAAGGGATAAAACCAGATGGCTTAGCTCCTTCATGCTGCTCATAAAAAAAGATAATAAAACCATTTCGTGTTAAATATCTTCTTATAGCGTTATGACATATGGCTTAGCAATAAGAAATATAATTGGTGCGTAGAAATATTCATATGCGGAAGAGAAGGCCCTGGTACAAATTTGCATATCGGGAGTTTAAAAAGATAATTTTTGACCAATATAAAAGTTTAATAAGCTTAAACGGGTCAATAAAAGAACAGTGAATCATTTCACTTGCAGCCGGGAACAGCAGCTTATGGGCTAGTTGACATATCGCCTGTTGACTTGCCTTGCAGTAACTATTATTATGAGGTGTTTGGAACTGCTTATTTCAGAAATTACATGCGGCTAAATTACTAAGCAATTAGTATAAGCCATCTGTTTTACTAAATATAAGAACAAAAAACAATCTTAACATTAAATTAAACCACCAGTATTATAAACCCGATGTCATGAAGAATTGGACCAGGACGATGAAAATAATGTAACACTTTGAGCTGCCAAACCATGTATTTACTGAAAAAAATGTCTACACCAGAAAACGCAACACAATGGCGACATACTTGGTCGTAAATAGTTGAAACCAATAAACTCAAAATTACACTCTAACGGGCATATAACTTCAAAAATTAAATTCGTAAATAGTTAATAAACTCAAAATTAGATTCTAACAAATCTAAGTATGACGGGAGAAAGGTAAAGGTAATGTAAAATCCCGGAATATGCTCTAATTCTGCTCTTAGTATGCCAAACAGCAATGTCTGATAGATTCATATTCTCCATCTTGCAAAATCAAGGTGGGCAGAGTTATGATCCTAGAAGTCAATGGGTTTCAAAGAGACCATTTATCGTTGATGGGATGACTGGAAAGTATCACCTATCCATAAAAACACCATTTGACACGTTTCTCGAGCAACTCAGGGATTTGACATCTATAATGAGGCATATCCTCATGTATGGTGCAAAAACAACAGGTCGTGGGGGTTGTGTTATTGGGCTTGGGAAATGAACCAAAAATGTTTTGTAGGTAATGGAGGCAATTGATCACATATGAAAGCATTAGAAATTTGCTCCATCTAACATGATCAAAATTTTAATATATTAGGTTATGACTTGAAAAGACACAACTTCTCAGCATTAATTAAAAAGCCAATATAGATAAGCCAATGAAGAGATAAAACAACCAAAACACTAGGAAAGCTTATTACATTTGAGCAAAAAAAAACACCAAAAATTTTCGTGCAAGCCTAAAAAATGGAACAAGAAAGTTGCGACAACTAGCGTAAATATTATTCTTTAGGTCTCAAAACTTTTGTTCATGTTTTTTTATTTTGGTATATCTAAAACACGCCGGCCTCCTAAAATGAATATTCAAGTTCCGCCACTGCTCGTAAATATCTTAGTAAACCAATGTACACCTTTTGGATACTTCCAACACATCTCAAGTTTTAAACAAATTATAGTAACTTAATTAGTATGCATTATATGGTCTCATATAATAAGTAATACCAAAACATTGATAATTTGTACGTTCTTAAAATTAAATTAAAAATATAATTCAAACCTTAATTTAAAACTTAAGCAAAATTGAACTTGAAACTCGAGCATTAACTTGGCTGCATTCTACCAAAAAGAAATTTAACACGTTTTACCCTACAGGGTTTGTTTCTTCTGCCATTTGTTTTTTGTTTGATCGTAACTTTTTGGTTTAAAAAGTTCTAAATACAATGCTATTTTTGTATAAGATAAACAATGAAAAAAAAGAAAGAAAAAAAAAATAGGAAACTGCAAATGGGCTAAACTGCTACAGAAAGAAGGCACCTCAAGATGACACAGTTCTTGGGCTTTCACAATCTAAAATCCTAATCAAATTTAATTATTAAAATTAAGTTGCAAAAAATAAAAAAAAAATATCCGGAAATACATCTAATAGGTTTAATTAATGTAAATCGTACTTACAATAATATACACTAACAAAAATAAGTAAGATTAACCAGAAAACGACAGTTGCAAATATAAGTGAACTTCCTTATGAAATGCAGGAGATAAGTGGAGGAAAAAAAATAACCTGGTAACTGTTTGTATTTTAGGGTAACTTCATGCGAGTAACCATACGATCCGTGAAGGAAACCCTTTTAAGAGCATTTAACTAAGAAGTTGAGGTGTTTCCCAGAACCAACCACCATGCTTCATCTTTTACCCGAAAATGATACAAAGGTCAACAAGCGAAAAAAAAATGAGTTACATAAACTAAAAGGCCGCAAAATGAGCGGAGCTTGCAAGTTGGTTAAGGCAAAATCAGGTTTGGGTCAAGAAAAGTGTAATTTTTTTATATGGGTTTCGCCAACCTGCAAACACTTGTTATACTTCTCTTGATTGAGTTCTATATATAAGGAAACTTAAATATCATTAACAACTACTATAAATTATTATAGAAAGTATCTATAAAAAACAATATAGGAGATTTTACACATAAATGAGTAGAAATTGCTACCTCCGAAACAGCTATATGTTAGATTGCATACCTTTAGGTAACAAGGAGTAAAAGCTCTTGACGTTTTTTTGTGGTTGGATTTGTCTAAGACTAGAGATTTTGTCACTGCCATAATCCCATCCTTGAATTCCGAGGTTGACTTGAATACGCAGGAAATGTCGTAGATCAATAAAATGAGCAAGTAGATTTGTAGGAGAAACTGATGACAACATGAGAGAAAAAAGAAGCAAGAGATACACTCTATATATGACCAGAAAGATTAACAAGTTAGATATAGGTTAGTGTTTGATGAGTCGCTTCTAGTATAGACGAAATCAACCCAAGGTTGACTTAAAGACATTTTTTTCCATTTTATTTTTTACATTACTACTTTATTCAATACCATTAAAGAAAAATTGTTAAAAGTTGTTATCAACTTTGTGACACAAGCTTGTAAGTTGAGGGGTTTATTTGTAAATTTTATCTTATTCTGTGCCAGTTTTGTTTGTGTTTATATTGTGCACGGACTTCTATGTAAATATGTTATTGACTGGTGGTATTTAAGCTGGAAGGTTGGTCATTCATCTCATTCTTCTCATTCGTTTGACACACACATTCTGCAATCGTTCAATTACGCTTTTAGGTTTCTTATTGGTTTCATCTTGTTTCAGTTTAGATCATCTTGATCTTGTTTCTTTGGTTTTTTAGGATTTGTAAGTGTGAGTGATTATATAGTTTGATTGAATCCAGCTGGTGGGGACTATCTTGATTTCTGATTGTATTCGTTTGGTGAGCACATGTGTTAGGGAATCATCATTTTGTGTTTATCGTTATAATAAAAGTTGATCACTAAGGGATGGTTGGTTGAGTGATTCATTCTTGATCTGGTTGGTTTTGATATCATTTTTACATGGTATCAGAGCACTAGGTTGACTCTTGGAGCTCGATTGGTGTTGATCTTCATTATTAAGGTTTAATCTTGAAACCCTAATTTTTGTGGGTTTTGGTTAATTGGTGGTTCTTGGTTTGTTAATCATTGATTAATGTGGTTCTAGATAGTTTATGGGGGTCAGTTTGAAGAAACCCTAATTTTTTATTTTAGGGTTTCTTGATCTGGTTGATCTACGGTTAATTGTGGATCATTATTGTTGATCTTGGTATATTCCGCTGCTTAATTTGCTCTATAAGTCTTATTTTTCCTAAAGTGAGTCATTCTTGGTCAACGGGGAGCAAACATGCTGATTAACATCTTGACCTGCCACCTTTTGATTGGTTTGGATACTTGATCTGGTCAGTCCCATTCTCGTTGGCAAGTTTTGAGGAGCTTGGGTGTGAGTTGATTCTTGGTTGTTTGGTATTTGTTTCTAGTTTTTTTGTGTTTTTTTTTCTGTTTGTCTGTTTATTGGTTGTTAGGTTTCTATTTAGCTGCATTATTTGTTGGTTTTTGTTTTTTGTTTGATTGTTAGCTGATTAATCTATTTTTCTTGATTGTTTAGTTGTTTTTTTTTTGCTTTGTCTATTATGGCTATTGTTAATAATGCTTTAGATCAAATTAATCCTCTTCATATGCTCCTAATGATTCCAATTTTGCTTCTATTGTGTCTGTTAAGTTGTCTGGTGTGGAAAATTATAGGGTTGGGGCTTATGCCATGAAACTTGCTTTACAGATTAAGGGTAAGTTGGGTACTGTTGATGGTAGTTGTCTTAGAGAGACTTATTTAGCTAGTCATGTGTTTTTCGTGCTCGATGGGATAAGTGTAATGTTGTTGTGCTTAACTGGATTCTTGGTTCTTTGACTCAAGATGTGTATCTTGGACATGTTTTTTCTGATAATGCTGCAACTGTTTGGGCTGACCTTAAGGAAACTTATGATAGAATCGATGGTTCCATTGTGTTTAATTTACTTCAGAAAATTAATTCTTTTAAGCAAGGTGGTTTGCATGTGTTTGAGTATTATCATAAGTTAAACTCTTATTGGAGAGAATTTGATATTATGACTGAATTGCCTAATTGTGTTTGTGATGCTAGAAATGTGTTAATTGATCATGTTAGATTGTTAAAGTTAATGCAGCTTCTTATGGGGCTTGATGATGTTTATCAGCCTATAAGAAGCAGTATTCTGACTAGGGAAGTTCTTCCTGAAGTCAATGATGCTTTTTTTTATCACTTTTAGAGACGAGTCTCATAGGGGTATTCCTTCTAGTTCTGTTAAAACTGATAAACATAAAGTTTTTGCTTTTCTGTCTAAGACTGTTGATAATAGAAGGAAGTTTGGGGCTAGTGGTAGTTGGTCAAATGGAAATAATAATAATAACAGTACTAGTAATGGGAATTATGATTATTTGTTGTGTAAACATTGTGGTTTGAAAGTTCATACTATTGATAGGTGTTTTGAGTTCATTGGCCCTCCAGGTTTTAAAAGAAATCCTATTTTGAAACATGCAAGTGTGTTTAACAAGGATTTAAGCTCGGGCTTTGCCCCGGTCTGTTGAATGTGGTGGGTTGTTGGATTTTTGGTTGCTAGCAACTAATGTGGTGTCTTTTCCTATGTCGATCGTTTTTTTGAGTAGATTGGTTTCGATCAACTGCTTCTTTGTGCTGGAGATTAGTCTCGGTGAATTGATCCTTAAAATAGCCCTTCAGTCATTCTCCATATGAAAACATAACGCCGTGATGCTCACATGAGCAAGCCAGTCGTCTAAATAAGTATACATCAACGGTACACCTGTAACCAACATATAAAGAAAATGAGAAACCGAACTTCGAAACTAAAGGACAAAATATAGCAGGGTGCTAGAAAAAAAACTGGGTGAAAGAAAATAAACTTAGAAGCCTTTTTTTCCTTATATATAAAACCATTTATCTTTGTCCTTCACGTCTTAAAAGTTGGAGAATAAATAATAGCAATGATAATGTGTTAATCTGGCAACCTGAATACCACCATAATTGAACCTTTGAGGGAAAAAATATATATTTTAGACAGTACCTGCAAAACATAGCAACGGCGTCAATGATCCTTCAACACACCCAATACCTGCAACATTATTAAAAGGAGTTAACAAACATAATGAAAATCTTAAAAGCAAAAGTCGAACGTAAACGTATGAGATATGCTATATTTTAAGACCAGATTTGTTCTTTCAACTTTTAAAACATTTTCGGTTTAGGATAAAAAGTACGCTTTGGGTAGTACAGATTGTGTGAAGAGGCTGCAACACATGACGGTTAACAGCCATTCACCTAAATATATACGAAAAAACAGTTTTAAATTTTTTGAAACTATGGTTCCTTTGTGTTAAAAATAACCGAAGAATAGAGAAAGATGAAAAAATGGTACCAGATTAAAACAGAAACCTTGGGACAGTTTGGTTCCCACCATATCTTTAAAAGTGTGAGCTTTCCCTTTAGGATCAGCTGCTGCTACATTTAAACGCTGCCAAGACTCGGGTATAGTAATCGACGGAGTAACAATGTTCGCGGAGTCTGGTAGCGACGTCGGTGTTTCTGCAGGTAAAAAAAAGGCGGTGAAAAATAATGCACAAAACGTAGCGGAAGAACACAACTTGGCCTAGCCAAAAAATATATTGTTAATATACCAACACTGATTTAATTTACCAAGATTTCGGATAGTGGTAACCAAATTTTGTGTGTGAATAATTTAATTCATTCTCTCTTTTGTTATCACAATCTGTTGGAAATACGTTTTTCCATGGAAAGTCTCGGTCACATCATTATTAGCATAGATCACGAGCTTTAGACTATTTAGGACATTGTAACTTGGAGTGACTTCCCTTTGGGGGAGATTGTTGGAAATACGTTTTTACGTATTTAGAAAGGATCGGTCACTCCAATAATATTGGGCTCGTGATCCAATATAGCCCATATAGCCCACATGTAGGGTGGGCTATATAAACCCCCCTCCTAGCATGTTAGGAGGGGTTGTTGGTTCACTTACCATTCGATAATCACATTTCCATCTTTCTCTTAACTCTCTCCTTTCTCTCTCTTCTTTCTCTCTCTAAAGTTCTTCCATTTATCATCATTCAATAGATAATCCACAACTTGTCTAATCCTTAGAAAACTAAGATCCTACAATTGGTATCAAGAGCATGGTTGATTCTTTGGATTAACACGTTTTCATCTATTGATTTGGTGATCAAATTTTCTTCTTTCATAATTTTTTTTTTTTTTTTTTTTTTTTTTTTTTTTTTTTTTTCTTTCTTCTCTCGTCTATTTTTTTCTCTTTAAGTCTAAGTTTTTTTAATTTTATTTTAAAAGGTTATTGATTTTCATATTATAAATTTCAATCTTTGAAATTTATTTCAAAACTATTAAATTTATACAAATTTTAATTTCAAAACATTCAAAAACAGTTTTGATCTCGTTCAAAAAAAAAAAAAAAAAAAAAATAATCAGTTTGTATTTTCTAAAAAGTATCAATTTTTTTTAATTTTTGTTTTTTTTTTAGTCTTGTCCTGATCCAAGTTTATTAGTCTGTTAAAGTTGTTGTTGGTTTTTGTTTTTTGTTCTGTCCTGTGTATCGGAAAAGGATTTATAGATTATTCCGATGCATTCACTTTTCGTCCCATTCCGATAGAAAACTGCCTTGCTTTATTCGTGATACTTTGACATCTCGATCGCAATAACCGAAAGGTTCTACTTTGCGATCAAGGATTCCGATACCCTAATCCGACGTGTATTCCGATCGTACTTTGCGATCGTGAATGCGACGGGTTTAAGGAAAAGAGAGTTGAAACTCTGCCAAAATTTTATAGACATTGCGATGGAAGTTTTGAATATTGCGATGGAAGTTTTTGACTGATATTGCGATGGAAAATATATCACACATTGCGATGGAATTTTTTTTGTATTGCGATGGATTAAATTGATTTTATCAACTGTTTATCTTGACTCGACCTTCGAACTCGACACATCCAAAGCTTTCGACTCGACTATTCAAACACCAAGAGACTCAACTCGACACAACCTCTCGTTTGAAATAATTGACTCAAAACCACTTTGACCTCGACTCACACACTCACCCTCACCCTCCCCCTAGACTCGACAGAAGGACACCCACTCTCGACTCCCACTTTGACCCTTATCCAGACACGACTCAATCTGACCCTCACCTCTCGACTCGACAACCCTCGTCTCACCTCTCGTATCTCCACACCCTCCTTCGATCTTCAACCCAGACTCGACAACAACCACTCAAACAAGATTCCACATCTTCCAACACCTGCTGCCTCACCATCACTCACTCGACAACCACAAAAACATACCCTCGACTCGAAAAAGATTTTGACAGACTCAAACTGACACACCAAAAACACACTCTTTTAAACTACAACAAACAGTTTCACTTCTCCGACCCACCCTCATCATAACCACGACAGCCTCAAAACCCAAACCTCACCAATCAGACTTTAACACATTTCAAAAACCTTCGACTCAAGAAAATCATTCAATCGACTCACAACTCAAAAACACTCACCTCTCTCGACTCAACCACACTCGTCTCACCCTCACCTCTAACGACACAAGACTCGACTTCACCCGATCTCAATCAAAAGATTATCATTGATCTCAAAAACCAAAATAAAAACAAGTTAGCATCACCTACCTGAGACCTCACATAGGAGACCTTAACGTCGAATCTTTATGGTTCTTCGAACAAAATCCGATCTTTTCGAAAAGGATTAAACGGACTGGATTTAAGGACTTTTTATTTGGTGTTTAAGCTTATATAAAGATTCGGATTGATGGCTGTTTGAAGGAAAATAGATGAAAGAAACGGTTTGATGTCTAATCTACAAAAAAAATTAGGGTGAAAATAGGGACGGAGTTAACAAGAGAGGTGTGATTGGGTTATATTTAGTCCCGTGAAGATTATATCTAGTGGATTTAAAATGAGATAAATTAGATTAACACATTAGTAGGCTGAGTATTTATAGTCTGACGAGCATATTAACACGTGCCCCCAAATCTCTTTGCTGTTACATCTCTTAGTATCCATGTGTGAGGCGTTTTGTGTTACTACAATACTTGGCCACGTATCTAAAGAGATTCCGATGATATTTAAAAGTACTAGTTAATCACTTATTATTTGGGCCACGTTAGGGATTGGTTGTGTCTTATTTCTCATTAGTCAAAGTTTTACACATTTTAATTATTCTAAGTTTTTGGCTAAGTTATTCACGAGTAATTTATTGTGGACGAAAATTAATCACGAGTAAGTTATTCTTGATTTTGGCTCAGTTAAATCGGGTCGTGTCAAAGTATTTTAGTGTAAGTGGTTTTCGGGCCGTTCGCTAGATTAATTGAAGGTTCGTTTAATTAGTTTATGAGCTTTCTTTTTAGATTGAACCGCGGTTGAATTGGACTCCGTTTTTAATTTTTTCAACGTTTGAGTCGACAACAATTTTTGAGCCGAGCAAAGTGTGATCTCATCTGTCGTGGATTTTTAAAAAGTTATTTACGGATACAACTACAATCACGATCATTTTTTCAATGGAGTCTTTGCATTCAAAATTTCAAGAGGGAGACTTGCATCACATGCAATACACAGCTAGAGAAAGCAGTATAATGTCATGTCGACTACTTCAGTCACATCTTAGGACTATTGCATGGGTTCAAGGAGGAAGCGAATTTGTGACACTCTTCGGTCAACATCAGTATACATTCATCGAGTCATTATTTCTCAACTTGAACCACCTAGCTGAGCAACTTCACAAAGAAGACTTTAATCACTCTGCATCAGAAACTGCATATCAAGATCTTGTGACACAACTCACGCCTTTCCTCCAATTCAATATCATCAAGTCTGACAATTCAGGGATATGCCGGTCATTTCTTCAATACACACAGAACGATGTTAAAGATTTCCGTGATAAACTGTTGAAATTTATGACATCAGTTTCGTCTTCGATTTATGAAAGATCCAGACTTCACCAAGCGTATGATAATGGAGTGCAAGAATCTATGATGCAGATACAAGAGGAGAATGGTAATACGGTTGACAACTTGGAGCATAACGATCGCAAGAGCACGGAATCAGGAGGACAACATGATACCAGTGGCACGTCAGGCAATGTTCACGAGATATCTTTTGATGACACCTTACCCGTTAATGACGAAGAGCCTGCGGACATGGTACAATGTAATGTTGATGATGTATATGCTGATGAAATACCGCATATTGAGCACTCTGCACCTAACTATGACAAACATGGGATGGAAAAGAGTGATAGAAATACCACTTCTGATTCATCCAATGTGAGTCATAATGGGGGAGAAAGTGTTCAAAATGCTAAACATCATGAGAAGTGCTTTATGATTGCTACGTTAACCAATTCTGCTTCTAGGATTAAAGAGCTTGAAATGATTTTAGCTCAGCAATCAAAAGAGCTTGAGGATGCCAAAATTGAATTTTCGAAGAAAACGGAGAAATTTGAAACATATTTTGAAAAACTTGAAAAGTCAAACGTTATTCTTGAACGAAAATTGGATCAATCTGCTCTAGATTCTAAAGCTGAAAAAGATAATCTTTTGAAACAAATTAAGTTGCTTGAATCTAAGTTGGCATCTCAAGATGAATTGCTCAAAGAGAATGAGACTTTAAAAGCTCAAGTACAGGAAAAGGTCTTTGCTATAGCTGCGTTGAAAAATGATTTGAGGAAAACTAAAGGACATAGTGTGGACACTAAGCTTGAAAAACCATCAATCTTGGGGAAACCGCCTACAAATCAGTTCGTCAGACAACCGACTGTCAGACAACCTACTGCATTTAGATCCGAGCGATCACAATCCTCGAGACCGCGGTTTGCCTCCCAAGTTGATATGGTTCATCTTTCTAGAACAGTCACTCCACCATCTAGGCCCAATGTGACTAAAACAGCTTTTGCAAGACATAATCACATGATTGCCTCTAATTTCCCTAGACATAGTCCTAAGAATACGTCTGGAACTAGTTCAAATAACGTTCGCCATACTTTTGGTCTCAGGGAAGCTAAGCAAAAGACACAAGTAAGAGATAGGAATTTCAAACCTAGTCAGATGCCTTCTAGTTTACCCAACACTGCTAACCGTAGCATGTCACATCCTAGGAGCATCAATCAATCATCTAGGAATTCTAGATCTTACTCGGACATTAAATATGCTACTTGTAAAACATGTAGAAAATGTGTCTTTACGGCAAATCATGATTCTTGTATCAAGAAACTACTTAATGAGGTGAACTCCCGTGCTAGACTTAAATCCCAGTGGGTTGCCAAAATCAAACCCATTGGTAAAATGTGGCGCCCCACTGGTAGAACTTTCACCCTTGTAGAAAACGAGTGCCCTTTAACTAGAATAGCCTCCGATTCTATTAAGCCTACTAGGGAGGAAATTGAAAAGGAGGATGCATCACCTAAGCCTGAACTTAAGGTTTTCTATAAAAGGAAACGCTTACCAGCTAAGACAAGTGAATCATCTCCTCAGAACACCTCTGGCACAAGTAAGGCCAACTGTGAACCCCCACTTGCTTCTAAGATAGATATCGCTAACCTTTATCCAAGCATGCAAATTCCTAATGAAAATGCAGGTACCAAAGAGGATGTTCCAAAAGAACGAAGCGGTCCAATCATTGTATACCATTCAATTAAGGACACTCTCAGAGTTTGGTTGCTAAAGAAGCTGATATCTAAGAAACAAGTGTCTCAGGGGATTTCCAGTTAAATTTACAGTGCATAAAGGGACTTACAGTCACATAACAGACTGTAACTCGCTCTCAAAAGACAGGAAAGTTCATCCCGATGATGACTTATCCTAAAAACGAGAAATTCATTTTTCTCGGGCATGAGCTTATGTTAAAAACATTCCACGTTTTTAAGCTCATGCACAAAGGCTTATAGATAAATGACAGTCTGTAACCCGTTCTTCAAAGGCAGGAAAGTTTATCGCCGATGATAAACTTATCCTTACAACGAGAAATTAATTTTTCTCGGGCATGAGCTAATATTAAAAACATTCGAAGTTTTTAAGCTCATGCACAATGACTTACAGTTAAATATCAGACTGTAACTCGGACGTCAATTTTAGGAAAGCTTATCTTTAAAGATAGCTTATCCTCGTAACGGGAAATTAAATTTTCTCGGTCATGAGCTTGTATTAAAACATTCCAGGTTTTAAGCTCAGAAAGGAAAGTGAATCTTTTAAATAAGAGAACTTTTCCTCATAACGAGAAATTCACCTTTCTCGGTCATGAGCTTTTCGTTAAAACATTCAAAGTTTTTCAAGCTCATGAAAACGACTTCTAAGTAAATGTCAACTTAGGACTCGTTCTTCAGTTAAAAGGAAAGTTTATCGCCGATGATAAACTTATCCTTAACAACGGGAAGTTTACAACTTCTCGGACTTGAGCTCATTTTGTAAGATATTCAACATCTTAAGCTCCAGTAATTGGTTTTCAAAACGTTGAACACAATTTTTCGAGAATTTCTCAAAAAGGTTTTCTAAATCTTTCAAAATTGTGTGTTCAAAAAATGTTTTGATAAAAAGAGCATGTCTTCTGGAATCGATAATATTTACGATACTAGAAATGTCATTCAATAATGACACGGGGTTGTAAATAAAGTTCGAGCAGAAGTTCAAATATTTTAAAACATGCTCAAAATGGTTTGCTATTATTTCAGATAGTAACCCGCTTTTCATAATCAAGTCAAGCATTTCACCGGAAAGCTTTGACTCAACAACGGGAATTCATTTTCTCGGGCATGGTTTACTTTACAACCATGTAAGGGATTGTGTTTACTTTATAACACAATCTAACACGAATATATGTACGATTCAGTGCATTTATTTGTTAAAACAAGAGAAGTCTTGTTTTTATGAAGTTATCATCTCTACCAACCGTAGCAATTTACAATTGATATCTACATACTCGACGATGCGACTACTCAAACGACGACTACAGCTCTTTCAATAGAACACGGGTCAGCAATTGAGGGGGAGCAATTGTCCAGCAATCAGAATCTTTGACGCTAAAAGTGCCAAGTTCACATGTTGGTGTCAAGACAAAGATATCAATCGTACACATGGAATAAAGAGATAACTTCAGACATGATGAGGCGACCAACATTCGTGAACAAGAACCATGTGCTTCTTTCATATGATGTTCTTCATCATTCAGGTCCAACCTCATAAATTGCTAATCTTGTGAATACATTATCATATATGATCTTTGCACGTAATAAATACCTTACACTTGTGTTTAAAAGGTATTTAATTTACGTTTCAGCACACCCTCATTAATTTGAGGGGGAGCTTGTGTAATTCATGAAGATAATTGGATTTGCATTTTTCTTCCCAAATTTACTTAAAATGCTATTAAATCAATTGATATTAAAAACATTGATTGGTTTAATACTTTTAATATGGGGGAGAAAATGTGATTTAATATGGGAAATGATTAGTCACAAATGGTTTGACTTAACGTGCTAGCTCATCCCTACATGTGCGAAATGTTTTCGGATATCGTGGCATGTGTTAAGGGGGAGCAAAATGGATTTGCACTTCAAAATGGATTTCATGGTGATTTATACTTACCCGCAACCCATTTATTTCACGACGATGAAGATTGTGGTGACATAAGGATGGTAGGATAGGTTAAAGTCCAATGATTCCTCTAGAACCGGAGGAATCTTCCCAAGGACATTCCATAGCTAGAAATAGTAGTCCTTAGGAAAGATGGAGAAAGATTGTGAACGTAGCTGAATGCCGACCAAGTACTTAAGTTAGCACTGGAACAATCACAACAAGGTGCTAGTGATGACGTATTGGTAAGCATTGAAGGGGTTGAAGAATGAAAAAGAATTGTAAAGATAAAGGGTGTAAAGAAAGAAGCCCTCCTTACAACTTAGGCAGAAACCGGGTCAATACATATGCTATTAAGATCATTGTTTAATGATTCTTGATATTGAAGACAGACATCATGGACCCAGTGATGCAAGGCACAACCCATCCCAGCTAACTCAGATATCTCTTAAAAGATATTTGTTTTAATCACACGGAGACAACACATTATCTATTGATTTATTCACTCCGAATAAATTGGTATTGAAAAGGTGGCACTCCTCTCCAGCCTCCGATCACTAAAATCCAAAGTGCACAATCGAGTCTAGAGCCATTTGAGATCATTAAATATCTCATTAGGACACACTTTCATAATTCCTTGCTTCTTCATACACTGTGAAAAGTAAGAAAGATCTTAAGAGTCCTACGCAAAATCTTCATGATCTTGCCCGAACATCCGAGTAATACGAAAGTATTTACAATGAAGATGGAAATCCTTCTTGAGCGAATATCAAAAAGCTCATGGTAGGTGACTTGTGCGATTCTTTATGAATCAAACTTGTGATAACTGGAAAGCAACGGCTGTTTAATTCTTAACTGAATTTAAACACGTTCCAGGCCTCTACGTAATATCTCAGTGATCTTGCCAGAACACTCAGAGTGATACCTTTGTGTTCACGGTGATGAGTGGAAATCCTTCTAGTGTTAACCTCAAACAGCACTTGGTAGGTAACTTGCAAGATTCTATACGAATCAAGCTCGTGACAACTGGAAAGCAACGATGGTGCGGTTCTTAATTGAATTTCACTTGTTCCAGGAACATGAATTGACGGCTTCAAATCATGCGGATATTATTATCCAAATGATTCACTCTTTATGTTCGCAGTCAGCTTTGGACGGTCGAATAAAGAGAACGGGTTTACCCGCGAAATCCTGTCAGGAAGTTACTTAATTGAAACTATCCGTCACGGGTACGATATCTAATGTCGTCCAACGGTCTTCACCGACCGGAGGTAAAATGCTACCGATTTAGAATGAAATGTTCAAAGCCATTTCTTTCGTGTCTACTTATGTTGCGGCATTTGAAGACGGTGGCGTTGCGGAATCCAAGAAGAAGTCGTCCCCACATGCTTATACTGCATACACTCAGTACTTCAACTAATTCAAGAAAGTCTGAAGGTCAAGTCTTCCGTTGTATCAAACTCTGAAGCTTTCAAGAATTATAAAGGTATAAGTGTGTGGAACATGAAGTCACGAAGAGGCGAATATCACAAGTGATGAATGCACAAGGTCAAGGCAAGAGAACATGCTCAAGACTAAAGTCAAAGATCTCATCAGCATATTTACAAGAACAAGATCGAAGACTAAAGCATAGTATGCTAGGTTTAAGATTTTGTAAAATGGTGTGACCTCCCTTTGGGGGAGATTGTTGGAAATACGTTTTTCCATGGAAAGTCTCGGTCACATCATTATTAGCATAGATCACGAGCTTTAGACTATTTAGGACATTGTAACTTGGAGTGACTTCCCTTTGGGGGAGATTGTTGGAAATACGTTTTTACGTATTTAGAAAGGATCGGTCACTCCAATAATATTGGGCTCGTGATCCAATATAGCCCATATAGCCCACATGTAGGGTGGGCTATATAAACCCCCCTCCTAGCATGTTAGGAGGGGTTGTTGGTTCACTTACCATTCGATAATCACATTTCCATCTTTCTCTTAACTCTCTCCTTTCTCTCTCTTCTTTCTCTCTCTAAAGTTCTTCCATTTATCATCATTCAATAGATAATCCACAACTTGTCTAATCCTTAGAAAACTAAGATCCTACACAATCAGAAACTCATTATGCAACTTTAAATTGCAAAAAGTCATGTGTCCAACCGAAAATCCATTTAGGCTCCGCCCACAATTCGTTGCATCATTCGTGATTGCTCATATACTTGACCTAACAGTTAAAATCTGTCCTATTATGAGAAATATACTAAATTAATCAATATTGTATTTTGAGACCCCTCCTGTAAAAGTGCTATGCGCGGCTTTAAGTAGACATGTAAGTAGACACTGTAACATAAAAAGTTGCACGTACGTAGAAAAAATCGTTAAAATTAAAAAGTTGTTGTTAAGAGAATAAAATAAAAAGCAACGTTACAAAGTGTAATGTACACGGGTCTGGAAACAAAATTCATATCGCATGTTATAACTATTTGTGTTACAAATTTGATTTCGAAAAAAATTAAAGACGGGAGAGCACAACTATATATTTAAGACATGTGCAGAGTTTACATGTTAGCATCTAAATTAATTTTGTGGGGGTGTATATTTCGTATTCTGGACTACAAAAACCAAGTAGATGTAGAAAATTCCCTTTAATATAAGTGCTTTTATATAGTCACTGAACATAATGATTGATATATTTGGCGTAACCATAAATTGAAGGTGCAGAACCAATACACCATTTGAGAGTCAAGCCATGGTATTTTTGATCACCTAAAATACCATAAACATCACCCATATACATGTATGGTGTATCAAATAGTGATGCTATGATTTGACATAGCGGGTTTCTGATTAAATGGCAAACTAATTTCCATAGTATCTATCTCTAACCAAACATGACATAAAACGGGGAAAAGACTATCATAATAGAGCGGTATATAACCTCCTAGTCTTATCACAACTAAAACTTGATTCAGGTAATCACAACTAAACCTTGCTTCAGGTCATCATAATTAAACCTTGATTCAAGTCATGGACACCGCATGGATAACCAAGTAGGTAAGTACACCCTAACTGCATCACTCTATTATAGAGTAGCTAAAACTACGTCATATTACTTAACAATTCTTTTAGACTTTAATAACATACCATCGGAGAAGCCAAGACATGTATTTAATCAAATCCATCACTTCAATGGACCTTGGTTCTAAAATGGCCTTAACATATGCATCAGCTCCCTTTGGTAAGAATGTAACTCTAAAATCCTGAATTCCCCAACTTTTTGTGTCACATCTACGACTTCAGATGGTTTTCTTGAATGTTGTGGTCCTTACAACACTCCATTTATACACCATTATCCATAAAAACTAAACACATCCAACAACTTCGGCTGGCGTTTAATTATCTCACTTTTTCGGCTTATTTTAAAATTTTTCAGCTTATATAAGTTCATTATGTCATAATAAACTTACATAAACCTAAAAGTTTCAGAATAAGCCAAAAAATAGGCTCATGAAACATAAGCCTAAAACCAAAGAAGACTTATGTGAGCTATATAAGCCGAAACAAACACCATTGAGTGAACTATACATTAAAAAGCATACACGTAAAAATGTTTTTACCAATATCCCTGATCTACAATATTGTTTTTAGACTGGTGTGTTAACACATTGAACCCATGATCAAGTGGAAATAGAAGGATGAATGTGGACAAATAATCCTACCATTTCTTTTATTTACACTTTAAACAAGAGAACGCTGTTCAAAATTACAGAGCCATGGCCAATGGACCAACCTGCTCATATATTCTACCAAGCATGTATACTTCCATCTTCTAAAAGTTGAATTTGATATCGTCTCCAAAGAAAGTGGGTCTCAAATAGGACATACTAACGACAACTATGCGAACCAATGAACCCAGTATATGAATATATAAAATAGAAGGTAGTAAGTAATTGATACAAGATAAATTTGATTCTTCCTTTCTCTTCGAATTAAAAAGGTTTAACGTGTGACTCAGTCGTTCTTGGTGAAATGAAAAATAAAATGATTATCTATTTTAAAATAAAAGAAGAAATGTAAATGTCGCTGAGTAAAAGTAAAAATAAAGTAAAAACGAAAGCTTTAAAATGTAAACTAAAAATTAAGACTTTAAAAACAAATTAAGTAAAATATTAAAACTTAAAAAGTAAATGCCGAAACTTAAAAATATAAATAATCTAAGACAAGACAATTAAAAATAAAACTAAAGAAAATGGCGGGAAAAATAAATGTTTAAAACTAACTAGAAAAACCTAAGTCGGAATCCAAGAAACTGTCACTTATCCGGAATCCAACTTCTAGCCACTATCTGGAATCTAAATTCTTAACCTAATCCGGAATCTATTCTACTCTGTTATCCGGAATGCAACAAAAGGTCCTAATCCGGAATATATGTTTTTACTCTTATCCGGAATATGTAGAAACAAGTTATCCGGAATGCGTAATACTGTGACTATCCAGAATCCGTGTTGTAGAGCTTATCCGAAATGTGTGTTGTAACCGTTATCCGGAATGTGTAAACTTTACACTATCCGGAATGTTTGTCCTAGGGCTTATCCGAAATCCAGGTTCTCACTACTATCCGGAATATGGTAAAGGCACTTATTCAGAATATGGAGTTTTACTCTTATCCGGAATGTAGAACTATGAACTTATCCGGAATCCAAGTTTAACCAACTATCCGGAATATAGTTTGAAGCTAATCCGGGATAATACAAATGAACACTATCCGGAACCCATCTTTTTTTACTTATCTGGAATGTGTGTTTTACAAGTTATCCGGGATACTAGGGTTTTGAAAACCCGGATAAGAGAAAAATTACGCAAGATGCAAATAAGCTAAAATCTAATAAGCACTTATCTAAAAACTTAACCAATCTAATTTTAAGAAAAACCTAATAAGCCACAATTTAAAAACTTTAAAAACACTAAATAATCAAAATATTAAAAACCAACTTTCTAAAGATTAATTAAAATAAACCAAACACAAAATAAACACTAAGATCTAATAAGCTATATGATTAACCAACCAAACAAAAGATTATTAAAACAAGAAAGTAAGAAGAAGAATTAACTAAAAAGCTTGAATTAAGATGAAAATTAAAGATTACAAGATTAAAGCTTAAGAAATGAAACTTGTCTAAAGAGAGAAAGTAATCTAATCCTACTCCTATCTAAAAATAAAGACTAGCCCCCCCCCCCCCCCCCCCAAAAAAAAGAGATCTTGGGGTCTATTTATAAGAGGAGGGGATGAGTGTTGTTGCTTCTCTCTTTCTTTCTTTTGTCTTCTCGTCTTTAGTCTTTGACAATAAACTCGTCATTCTCGACTTTGTCTCGGGATTTGTCGATAAATAAAATGAACTCATCTTCTAATTCCTTCCTTAATTAGATTTGGTTCTTCTACTTTGTTAAACTTCCATCTTTGGTCTTTTTCTTCGATAAATCTTCAGAATAGGCCTTTGACTTCCGTTCTTTTTGCACTCTTGATCTTTTGACTTTGTCTTTTGTCTTTTTCTTTGATAAAAGCCCGTGAAAGCCCGTGTTTTCTTCCCATTTCATAATTTGATCCTAAATCACAACAAAAACACAAACCACGCATAATTCCGACATTTACGACATAAAATACACGTTATGGTCTCGTTTTTAATTGTTTGAAGTGGTAAAAGGATGGGTGTTTTCACACCTATCAAATCCCCTACACTTGACCGTTGCAATGACCCCATGCAATGCATTAGTTTTAAAGCAAGACTTACATTCTCAATCATAATCAACCCACCTTGGCCTTTATAAGATATACTATTACTACTACACTAAATAACGACGTAACGATAAAACTTTAATCAAGGAAACAAAAGATAAAACAGTTTCCACTTTATTTATTTACTTGAAATTGATCGATGGAAGAAACTCGTAAAGAAATCTAAGACTTACATTAGGGCTTTGGTGTCATGAATACTAATCACCCTCAAGTTTCACGTTCCCCATGCCAAGCTAAAAAACGAGATCATTGTTATTACAAGTTAGCACAACTAACAGTTACTCATGTGGTTTAATTAATCACTTAGACCCCCTTATTCCTACGGTGTATCTCTTATATTTTATTTTTTTCTTGAATGATCACGAGGATGCATCTTTAACTTATTTTGATAGTTCTTTAGGGCTGAAAATAAAGTAGGACGATCTAATCCATAGTTAGCTAAAGGACAAAATCTTTTAAAACTGCTTCTCGAAACCTCAAAAAGTTCATATCTTGGCATAACTCGTTTCACGATTTGAGACCTTTCTCGGACCGATATTTGGCATTTACTTTATACTTCAAATCTTGAGAAGACGATCTTGAAATTATGGTCTTCTTCATTAATAGGAATTTCTTCACTTGAAGTTTTTGAGAGATTCTTCAAACTTGGACCACGAATTCTTCATTTTCGTCAATCTTTATTTGAGATTTTGATGTACAACGATCCGCCTCCTTTTCGGACATGGATCTATTTATCCTCATACCTTGTGAGGGTCTTTTCGGATAGACCTCTCCATTATCTTTATGAGAGTGATTGCTTTTCGTCGTGTGTCTTGATCCTTCATATTAATTTTGGAATAATGATTCTTCACATCATCTTGGATCTTTAGCAACAAAATGGAGCCCTCATGTTTTGTTAGGGCCTTTTTGGACACGCCAATCTTCGCGTCCCGTTTCAATAAGTTATGCCTTGGCTATGAACTCTAATTAATCCCGAGCAACTTTTAAACGATCTTGGGCTAGAAGCTAAGTAATTTTTCAAATCGTACGACCTTACTTATTGCATTTATTTATTTACAAGCGATGGGAGAAAAAGCTCATAACTAACTCACATAAGTTAATGAAAGAATACCAAACTTATAATTAACTCTATCATCTCTCGTTCTCCATAATTTAAAATCTCAAGTAATGAGACTCGTGGATGATTAGCCTAATAAACCAATTAAGGTCTACATGGTTAAGGATACTAGCTAGAGTAAACTCGGATAAGTAAACTCGGGTTGAGTCAAAATATTCACGACGGGCCTAATATATCAAAGGCATCCAAACTCGCTAAAACCACTTTATTTAATCATTGTTTTTCCTTATTGACTTTATTCTGGAAATGGAATATATACATACGATAGTGATGACAAACGGAAAAGAGATAAAAGAAAATAAAAGAAAAATACTACTAGGCCAAAGTAGATTAAAAATCTTGAAAATGCCGAAAAATCGATTTTCCGGTTAAAATGAGGTCAAATTCATGGAAAATCCCACTTAATTTCGATAGAAGACCCCCTACACTTGATATAAACATTGTCCTCAATGTTTAAGCATGTTGGAGTAAACTCCCCTACACTTAGGACATTGTGCACGTTGTTTAAATCTTGCTAAAGAAGAGACAACAAAAGTGATTCCTATTTTAATATTGAAGAATATAAAATAGTGAATCAAAAGAATTTTGGATAGAACCGGGAAGACGGGTAGACGGAATCACGGCTCGTCAAAAGTAATCAAAAGTGTGTATTTGAAAGTTCCAATCTCTGCACATCATAAGAAAGAAAACAACAAACACCTACGGGGGCTCCCTTACACTTATTATGAAACACGGAAAAGAAAGGATAGATCATCGGGTTGCCTCCCGAGAAGCGCTTGTTTTTGTTAACCGAGTCACGAGCCTGACTCGTCCCTGAATTAAATGGTCCATGGGGAAGCCTCGAATGTAATACCGGGATCAAAGACCTTGTCCCGGTTCCCGGAGGAAAATAATAAAGGAGAGGCCAGAGGATAAGTTTTGAATGGTAGAAAAGTCCTCTCAATATAAGAAAAGTAAGTGAAATAATGATCCACGGGAGGTGGGGTGGGTAAAGGAAGCAAATTGTTATCCCCCCAAGACAGTTAATGGTCACTAAGCGGCAAATCCGTAAAGGTGTCAATCATAGAATGGTCAATTTTACCTCCCGGGTCAAAGCACTCATCCTCACTTCCCGGTGTGAAATGGGGAGAGTAAAACCGATACATCACCCCATTGGGCGTGCACACGGTAGGATGAGGTGGCAATATAATATGAGAAGTATGAGAAAAATTACCTTCCACCTGCATCACCTTTCCAGTAGAGTCAAATCTCTCCACCCCTGTGATAGAAGGAGGCATGGCTAACAAAGTATGCTCATCAATAGCAAGAGAATCAGGGCTATCAATGTCCTCAATCCCTTCGTCAAAGAGACGATTCACCTCACTAGATATGTAGGCGTCATCAAAATCAAATAAAGGGTTCGAATAAATCTTGAAAGTTTCCTTCGGAACGTCTTCATCGGATAGTGACTCGTCATCACTAGAAGTAAAATCATCATCTTGATCAAAAAGAGGATTAGAGAAAGCCAAAAAATCATCTCCCAAAGTGTTGGTGGAAGGAACATCATCAGAAGAAAACACATCATACTCATCGTCATTGTCAGATGTCACCTCAGATTCACTTGGAATCGGGACAAGGTTCTCGGCACTAGACTTTATGACTTCGTCTGATTACTTTGCAGGAGTTGTGATGATATCCTCAGTTCCTATGATGGGTGAATTTTCGGGGTCCATAGCTGGCAAGACAATAGAAGGAAGTACGATTGCACTAGACAAAGGATGTTGAGCAATAAGATCTCGGAAAGAAATAGTACTATCCTCGTCATCATCATAATAAAAGGGACGCACAAGAGGAGGAGTATAATCACTAAGATTAGATACTTGCTCTTGTTGCAGTCGCTTTTCCTCTTCCCATGTTTTTTTAGTTGATCTACTACTTCTTCAATGGATTGAAGTTTATTCAAAGTTGTAGCTCGTTGTTCTTCACTCATTCCAAAAGAAGGTTGATGATGGGGGGTGTATTGTGGGGGCTCAAAATTATGAAAACCGGAATTATAGCACGGATTTGGTTCATAATAATTCATCGGTTGACAATAAGAAGTATCGTGAGGCCCCCCACAATTGTTGCAACACGAGTATTGAGAAAAACCCGGTGCATATTGCGGAGAAGGATCGTTACTGGTTGAAGATGGTGAGATAGTGTCAGTAGAGGTGAAGTATGAATTGGTCGAATTGCAAAATGAACAATGTCCAAATTCGTAATTAGGGATATCCATACCACACCGTTCGCATGAACACCATTGACAGGAGTGAATACCAGAAGATGGTCTTCCACACCCTACACAATCAACAAACGAGTCCATTGAACACAATAGATAAGCAAGAGGAGTATTTTTGGTGCAAAACTTTTGAAAAAGAAATGCTTTTTATGATTTTAAAATGTTTTTGGATTTTTGAGCAAGAAAAATAACGTTCAAAAGTGAATGGATCCCAAAATCCAACGCGTCTCTCACAAAAAACCGTTAATCTTCACGAAAAGAGATGGCAGCGGCACCATTTGATACAAGATAAAATTTGATTCTTCCTTTCTCTTCGAATTGAAAAAGGTTTAACGTGTGACTTAGTCGTTCTTGGTGAAATGAAAAATAAAATGATTATCTATTTTAAAATAAAAGAAGAAATGTAAATGTCGTTGAGTAAAGGTAAAAAGAAAGTAAAAACGAAAGCTTTAAAATGTAAACTAAAAATTAAGACTTTAAAAACAAATTAAGTAAAATATTAAAACTTAAAAAGTAAATGACGAAATTTAAAAATATAAATAATATAAGACAAGACAATTAAAAATAAAACTAAAGAAAATGGCGGGAAAAATAAATGTTTAAAACTAACTAGAAAAACCTAAGTCGGAATCCAAGAAACTGTCACTTATCCAGAATCCAACTTCTAGCCACTATCCGGAATCTAAATTCTTAACCTAATCCGGAATCTATTCTACTCTCTTATCCGGAATGCAACAAAATGTCCTAATCCGAAATATATGTTTTTACTCTTATCCGGAATATGTAGAAACAAGTTATCTGGAATCCGTAATATTGTCACTATCTGGAATCCGTATTGTAGAGCTTATCCGGAATGTGTTTTGTAACCGTTATCCGGAATGTGAAAACTTTACACTATCCGGAATGTTTGTCCTAGGGCTTATCCGGAATCCAGGTCCTCACCACTATCCGAAATATGGTAAAGGCACTTATCCGGAATATGGTGTTTTACTCTTATCCGGAATGTAGAACTATGAACTTATCCGGAATCCAAGTTTAACCAACTATCCGGAATATAGTTTGAAGCTAATCCGGGATACTACAAATGAACACTATCCGGAATCCTTTTTTTTACTTATCCGGAATGTGTGTTTTACAAGTTATCCGGGATACTAGGGTTTTGAAAACCCGGATAAGAGAAAAATTACGCAAGATGCAAATAAGCTAAAATCTAATAAGCACTTATCTAAAAACTTAACCAATCTAATTTTAAGAAAAAACTAATAAGCCACAATTTAAAAACTTTAAAAACACTAAATAATCAAAATATTAAAAACCAACTTTCTAAAGATTGATTAAAATAAGCCAAACACAAAATAAACACTAAGATCTAATAAGCTATATGATTAACCAACCAAATAAAAGATTATTAAAACAAGAAAGGAAGAAGAAGAATTAACTAAAAAGCTTGAATTAAGATGAAAATTAAAGATTACAAGATTAAAGCTTAAGAAATGAAATAAGTCTAGAGAGAGAAAGTAATCTAATCTACTCCTACTCCTACTTCTATATAAAAATAAAGACTAGCCCCCCCCAAATGAGCTCTTGGGGTCTATAGGAGGAGGGGAGGAGTGTTGTTGCTTCTCTCTTTCTTTCAATTGTCTTCTTGTCTTTAGTCTTTGACAATAAACTCGTCATTCTTGACTTTGTCTCGGGATTTGTCGATAAATAAAATGAACTCATCTTCTAATTTCTTCATTAATTAGATTTGGTTCTTCGACTTTGTTAAACTTCCATCTTTGGTCTTTTTCTTCGATAAATCTTCAGAATAGGCCTTTGACTTCCGTTCTTTTTGCACTCTTAATCTTTTGACTTCGTCTTTTGTCTTTTTATTCGATAAAAGCCCGTGAAAGCCCGTGTTTTCTTCCCTTTTCATAATTTGATTCTAAATCACAACAAAAACACAAACCACGCATAATTTCGACATTTACGACATAAACTACACGTTATGGTCTCGTTTTTAATTGTTTTAAGTGGTAAAAGGACGGGTGTTTTCACACCTATCAGTGATATCATTTTCTGAGACACAGTTAGGCTGAACAGCTGTCGACACGTCATAGTTAACAACCACCCGGTTTCTCGCACCTCGCTAAACATCGGATAAACTAAAGCTACGTCGGAGCGGAGTTCTAATACGCGAGGACCACTGACCGCAGCTAGTGTTTGTGGTATTGCGTTGGTGTTTAGTCCTCATGCTTCACGGCCTACTACATTCATATCCAATTCCAGTATCTGATGGCCCATCGTAACACCCAATAACTACAATTTTATGAGAAAGAGTTACAAAGAGCGAAGGAAAACGTAAGAAAATAAAAAGATGCAACAAAGGGATAAATAATATCACGAATTTTTAGCTTTTGTGGAGGTAAAAGCCATACTTGGTACATTAGTGTGTGAGTCGATCTGGGAAGCAAATGTTGAAGAAGCAACACAGCCACCATTCCCGTTTAACAACGAAAAAAGTCTTAAGGCTTCCGATTCTTGGGCAGTACATCTCAAACAAACTAACGATGACGTAAGAACGGTACAAAACAAACATTGCTGAGGTGTACTGTTTTCTGAACCCTTATAACTACCGGAGTCGCTATTGTCCTAACCACAAAGACCAAAAATCGAACAACGAAATTGAGTATCGGCCACAATTGAAAGAACGAAAACTAAATGCTAGCCTACAAACCAAATGCAGAGCATGACTAACAGTAGGTGCCAACAACGAAACCTAAAACGTATCCGTAAAAGTTAACCCGTTCAATAAGTCACGGTAAGTCCCAACAACAATCCTTCGCCATCACCGAAACCTAAGTCCCTACAATCATTGGCTACACTAGAAATCTACACAAACCATTAAAGGGCAGAAGCATCCTATTTCTAAAATTGGTCCAAATTCCGTAGAATCACTGAACCCAAAGAAAACAACGACAGTAAACTATGATGTAACCTAATCGAATGTGGTACTTTCTTTAAAGACATCTAATTTTTTAATCTTCTTCTTTCCTAATGTTACTTGTGTATGTATAGGTCAAACTGTCAAAGTCCTTTATTTTCCCTATTTTAAAATCATTACGAGCAAGAACGGGTAGAATCATTCCGTGCAAGAATGGGTTTTTTGATCCGAAGCTACTTAACAGAGAAGCATAGGTTCAAGTGAGAGAAGTGGATGAGAATGATAGGATAGAGTATCTGTTGGTGTGTGGAAGAAGAATCGAGAAACAACTACCTAAAACTAAACCGTAACTTAATAACCAAATCCATAACATCACTAACGGCAGGTGTCAACGAAGGAACCTGAATCCTATCCCTAAAAAGTGAATCTATAGAATCACTAAGGTATGTTCCAAGGCAATAACCTAAATCCCTACGATCAGTGAATCGAAACAAAAGAACCACATAAAACTATAATACAATATAATCAAATTCCTAAAAAGAAGTCAAACTGCCGCCAAAACAAAAACTTAAATCCCTACAATCATTAGGTACACTAATAATCCACAGAAACCATTAAGGCGCGAAGAAACAGAAACAACCTAATTCAAAACTGAACAAAAGCAAACGAATCAAGACGAAATAAACAATTAAAATTAACAAACCTAATGAAATAGTTAAAATCTGATACCCAATTTAAGAAAGGGGCTTTTATACAACCATTTCCAGGTGGATAACAGATGGCGCAATTGTAGAGCGAGTGAAGACACCTAATAAGCGAGTAACGAAAGCTAGCTTCGCAGGCAAGAAAGAATACTGTTTTTTATAATAAGCCCCCAAATAGAGGCGCGTGAGGGAGAAAGTGTGTGAGGTATAGGGAACAGTGAAAATGTACGACGTTGTTTTTTATAATATACTGCTGTTTATATAAGATGTATAATAATACTAAGAGTAATAAGGTGGATTTTAAAAAGGTGGTGGTAGCACTGATTCTGGTTCTAATTCTCTATCTTTAAGTAATGAGAAGATGCTCAAATTAATGAGTCTGCTTAATGACAATGCTCATTCTTCACATGCTTAAGCCAATATGGCAGGTATTGGAAATTGTTCTTTTTTTTAAACTATAATGTGCTTTTTAATCAACACTTTATAAGTTTTATTGTGCTACTGTTAAGGTTGAAGGGGTTAGTTATCATTTTGGGTGGATTATTGATTCTGGTGCGACCAACATATGACAAATAAGACTGAAAATATGTTTAACTTGGTTGATGTTTCTGATCTAGAACTTACTGTTGGACACCCTAATGGTACATTGGCTAAAATTACTCATGTTGCAATTTAAAACTTAATAATTGGGTTGTCTTGTTTGATGTTTTGGTTGTTCCTAAATACCGTGTTAGCCTATTATCTGTTAATAAACTGATTAAAGATAGCAAGTTAAGGGTTATTTTTGATGAATCCAAGTGTTATATTCAGGATTTTACACAAGGAACATTCATGGGGACTGGTAGTAAGTTTGCTGGTCTGTATCTGTATGATAAAGCTGATAGTGTTTCTGCTGTTAGCAATTGTGAGTTTTTTACTTGTTATGTGTCTAAAGATGTTTGGCATAATAGGTTGGGTCATCCTGCTAACCAAGTTTTAAACTTGTTAAAAGGATCTTTGGATTTGAAACATGTTAATAGTGATTTATCTTGTGATATTTGTCATAAGGCAAAACAAATTAGAGAATCTTTTCCTCTAAGGGATCATAAATCTATATTTTTTGGTGAACTATCTTGATGTTTGGGGTCCTTATAAAGTGGTTAGCAGGGATGGGTTTAAGTATTTTTTTGACCATTGTTGATCACTTTAGTAGGTCTGTGTGGCTGTATATGCTCAAGACTAAGGATGGAGTTTTTTCAAATCTTTGTTACCTTTTATAACTTTGTTTTAACTCAGTCTACTAAAAAAATAAAAGTTGTAAGGTCTGATAATGGTACTGAGTTTGTGAATAAAAATATGAATGATTTTTTTTGATTCTATGGGAATTGTTCATCAAACTACTTGTGCATATACTCCACAACAGAATGGTATTGCTGAGAGGAACATAGACACATGCTTAATGTAGCAAGGAGTCTCATGTTTCAGGGGGGATTCCTCTTATGTTTTGGTTTGAATGTGTTTTAACTGTTGCTTATTTGATTAACAGGCTTCCTTCTTCTGTTTTGAATGGCAAATATCCTTTCTGTCTTGTGTATGGTAGAGAACCTAACCTTTCTCACTTGAGAAGTTTTGGATGTTTGTGTTATGCTACTGTTTTGAAAGGAAACGATAAGTTTCTCGAAAAATCTGAAAATTGTGTTTTAATTGGTTATGCTAGTGGAAAAAAGGCTAATAAATTATTTGATCTTGAAAATAGATGTATTATTTACTCTAGAGATGTAAAGTTTTAGGAAAATGTGTTTCCTTATAAAATGAACAATGATAGTGTTGTTCTTGAGTCTGCTAATGAGTTTTTTACTTTAAACTCCTTTGATTGTTTTGAGTCTGAAAACACATTGAAACCTTCAAGTCCCAATGATGATGAGAACGGTGAGACTCCTTTATGTAGAGAGGGTGGTCATCACTCTACTGAGGATATGGATGCTAACCGTAATAGTCAACCAGATGTTGCTGATTCACAACAAGCTGGAGATGACTTAGTTAACAACTTACCAAGTAGTAGTGGTCAAATGATTGCAACTCCCATAGGAGATATAGATGTTTCTGGGGGAAATTTTAATTTAAATAAACAGGTTTTTGAAAATGTTTTTAATAATGAGACAAAGGAGGTTGGACAAAGGTAGACTAATAGAGTTGTTAAGTTTCCAGCTAAGTTGAATGATTATGTGCTTAATACTTCTTTGAGATATGGTTTGTATAAATATTGTAATCATTCTATGCTTGATATGAAGAATTTTTGTTTTACATATGGTTTGAATAAGAATTATGAACCAACTTGTTATGAAGATGCTTGTAATGATCAAAATTGGATTATTGATACGAATCTTGAGATGCAAGCTTTGTATAAAAATGGTACTTGGTATTTAGTTGACCTTCCTGTTGGCAGAAAACCTATTAGGTCTAAATGGGTTTATAGGATTAAATATCTTTCAACAGGAGAGATTGAAAGATATAAAGCCAGACTTGTTGCTAAAGGTTGTAACCAAAGAGAGGGTATTGACTATGTGGAGACTTTTAGTCCCGTGGTTAAAATAAGTACTGTTAGATGCTTAATTGATCTGTCTGTGCAAAATAAATGAAACTTATATCATATGGATGTTAATAATGCTTTCTTGTATGGAGACTTGACTGAGGAAGTTTATATGATTCCTCCTCCAGGATATTCTAAGCCTGGAGATACTAGAGTTTGTAGACTTAGAAAGTCTTTGTATGGTCTTAAACAAGCACCTAGACAGTGGAACAGTAAACTTTCTGAAACATTACTTGATGTTGGTTTTGTTCAATCTAAAAATTATCATTCTTTTTATATCAAAACTGATGGTAAAGTCAAATTGTTTCTACTTGTCTATGTTGATGATCTTGTATTGACTGGTAATTCTAAAGTTGAAACTGAAAAATTCAAAAAGTTTTTGAATAATAGATTTAAAATTAAAGATGTTGGTGAGCTTAATACTTCTTGGGAATTGAAGTTCTTAATACTAAAAAAGGATTGTGTCTTAGCTAAATAAAATATTGTTTAGAACTGTTATATGTATGGCTTGTTGGCTTGCAGACCTGTTGTCACACCTTTACTTGAAAATATTGTGTTGGCTCATCAAGATTCTAAAGGTGATAGTTATTTGGTTAATATTACCAATTATCAAAAACTTGTTGGGAAATTAATCTATTTAACTTTGACTAGACCTGATATATCTTATGATGTGCATTGTTTGAGTCAACATATGTATCCTCCTTTGCAGTCACATTTTGATTTTGGTTTGAGAGTGCTTAAGTATTTGAAACTTACACCTAGAAGTTGTATTAGTTTTAATAAAAGTTCTGAAAGCTATAAAGTTATAGCTTATTCAGATTCTGATTGGGCTAAGTGTCCTGTTACCAGAAGGTCTGTTTTTGGTTATTGTGTGTATATTAATGGGAACTTGATAATCTGGAAGAGCAAGAATCAAGTTACATTTTCTAAATCTTCAGCTGAAGCTGAATATAGGGAAATGGCAGCTTCTACTTGTGAGATTATGTGGGTGGTTAAGCTCTTGAGTGAGTTTGGTATAACTCATTTTCTTCTTGTCCGTTTGTGTTGTGATAATAAGTCTGCTATGCAAATTGCTGCTAATCTAGTAATGCACGAGAAGACTAAACAGTGATATTGATGTTCATCTTGTTAGAGAGAAGGTGGCCTCTAGGCTTATTAGAACGGTAAAGGTTGATTCTAAGAATCAAATTGAAAATATTCTAACTAAAGCCTTGGGTTCCTTTCAACATGCTCTTTTGGTTAAGAAACTTGGTATGATAAACTTGTTTGGTTTACAAGCTTGAAGGGGGGGGGGGTGTTAAAAGTTGTTATCAACTTTGTGACACAAGCTTGTAAGTTGAGGGGTTTATATGTAAATATTATTATTTATCTTGTTCTGTGCCAGTTTTGTTTGTGTTTATATTGTGCAAGAAATTCTGTGTAAATATGTTATTGACCGGTGGTACTTAAGTTGGAAAGTTGGTCATTCATCTCATTCTTCTCAATTGTTTCACACACACATTCTGCAATCGTTCAGTTACGCTTTTGGGTTTCATCTGGGCTTCATATTGTTTCAGTTTAGATCATCTTAATCTTGTTTCTTTGGTTTGTTAGGATTTGTAAGTGTCAGTAATTGTATAGTCTGATAGAATCCACCTGGTGGGGACTATCTTGATTTATGATTGTATTCGTTTGGTGAGCACTTGTGTTAGAGACTCATCTTCTTGTGTGTATCGTTATAATAGAAGTTGATCACTAAGGGGTGGTTGGTTGAGTGATTCATTCTTGATCTTGATAGTTACGATATCATTTAAAAAAAAACTAAATCTTTGAATTAAAAAACTTTTTATGAAGTTGTATGCATTACAAATGGACTTTGTGCAATTTTCAAATAGTTACCCTTCAAAATTAGCTTTTGTGTTTAAGTTACTTGAAATAAAATACAATTCAAATTGACCCAGTCATAAGAAGCTGGGATTCACATCTCTACCAAAATAAATATATGTAACATGATAAGCATGGAATCAAATGAATTATTTATAGATAGTTAAGCCACGTGCTGTAGTTTTGTAACACCATTTCCAAATCTACAGTGCATCAATATCTTCAGTCATACATGGCAACATCCATAGGGGAGAGTCCCCCTCGAACCGCATACCTTGGTAATAATTAAATAAGTAATTGTTATAGAAGTATACTGGATTGGACTTCGTTAGTGAGGGTCGCAAAATATATTCTCCAAAAGCAACTTCTTTCATGGCAAAAATTCTAGCTTACGATAAAGTTTGAGTGACTAAATTAAAACACTCATGAAATTTCCAAAGTAAAATGCAACTATTATGTCTATGAATTGTTTGTGGGATGTGAACAATACCCATACCGACCAATGTCAAAGTTAATTTGAGGTGGCATTTTCGACCTAATTACTTATATATGGATCATAGTATTGTTAATCTTAAACTGGTCAAAATCAAAAGATTTAACAAAAAAAAATAGGCCGTTCAACTCAAACTGTTTGTAAGCAACCTACCCACACATGTTGTTGCCTATTGTATTTATTGCAGCTCAATTGCTAATCGACATTTTGTTTACTATTATTTCAAACATATAACATTCCAAATAAGATAGTAGCTTGATATCAAGACATACCTGCATGACCATCTGAAGAAGACGCATACAAGTAAATGAACTAGAGATCCATCCACTATTAGCACATACATCTATCCTTGCTTGGATGACATGTATACTCTGATTCAACACCAAATTTAAGTCGGTGTCATAGTCGCTGATTGGTAGTTCTACTTGAGAAAAATGTGCCTGCCGATAGAGCTAACACCGAGGTTGAAACCTGTAAGAAAGATGTTCAACTATAAGAATCACATCTTAAAGATGATTGAAGGATATAGCTAAAACCGAGGATGAATATTTTGGCCGTTTAGGTGGGTAAGTGAACATGTCAAGTTGGGTCATCTGGAAGCCATTTGTAGGCAAAACCTTTAATTTATTTTTTAATTTCAAATTTAGTTACAAAGATGATTATATTTCATTAATAAAAAAAATATTCATAGCTGTCACTTACATCTCCCTTATATTTAAAGCAAACATGCTAACTTTATCTTCCAAAGTGTCAATACCAATGTTTTTCAGACTTGGGTGGACCTGGTCGGGTCAACCGGTTGACCCGATTCTGGCGTAAAAAAAGGGTTATATTGACTCGGGTTATACATTTTTGAATCGCGGCTAGACCTGTCGGGTTTGGGGTGACCCGAGTCAACCCGATTCTCGAGACCGACCAGGTTTCTATTTTTTCGAAGTTTTTTTTTAAATGTGTAAGTTATGCGTATTTGCGACGAGATTCTTTTTTACATATTATATTAGTTGGTAAATAGTTTATACGTTCAATACACGGAAATATTTTTTTATGGCTTTTATATATAATTTTTGTTAATTATTAAAAAATATTAAAAAAATAATATTTTTTTAGAAACGGGTTAACCCGAGTTGACCCGAACCCAGTGACTCGACCAGGTCGATCTATAAACCGGCTTTAAAACATTGGTTAATAGAGATGCTAAATCAACTTCACGAAGAGGCTGATCAGTTAACCAACAAGGTTCCACTAAGTGTTTTTTTTGGGGAAGGTTTCCTGGAGGTCTTGGGTTCAAGACCTGCCAAGGGCCTTTCAGGCGAAGTGGGTCAGTAGTCTAACATAACTAGGCGAGAGTTCGAAGAAGACATTCTTCCGCTTAGATGTCATTGTACTACTCGACCCACTAAACACTAACATTTGCCGTTCTAAAAAAAAAACTTCACGAAGAGTTTGTATTACCTGGATAACCAAGAACTTTAATACTTTCAGGGTCACCTTCCTCCATTCCATAATACGCTCCTTGTGCCACATGTGAAACAATTAGGGGTGTGATTTCGGTTGACCCGGTCGGATTCGGATCAACTCAGGTCGGGTCAAATTGGGTTGATGCTAAAAAAATTTATATTCAAACTTCATCCTAATTAAAACTCGAGTCACTCGGCTTCGGGTCAATTCTGATCGGGTCAATTCAGATTCGAGTCAACCCGGGTCGCCTGATTTTAGAAGCAACAAGGATTCCACTACACCAGCTGATCCACTCCTCTTACCAATTACCATTCGAAGATTCTGAATCAGCAGATGTCACAGTATGATGCGGCATAGCAGTAAACTTAAAAGTGGTTGCTCCTGCTTTTTGGAAGTCGTCAGAAGTTGAGGTGCTGCAAACTGAATAAAACCACAATTTCAAACTTTGTAAAAAACGTGGATATGAATTATCTAACACTAATAACTAGAACCAAGGAGTTCTCACTTTCTTACTTCACCTTTCACTTTCCTTAACTAAACCTTCTTTGGTTCTCAATAGATCAGATGTAGATGTCTTCTTGCTAATAACATCACTTGCCTAAACTCAAAGTAAAAGAAACCATTAAGCTAAGGAACTTATAGCGAGTATCATTATCTTGTATCTGATATATCGTAAGAGCAACTGCCAACCTACCTCATGACTCGGAGAAACACTGCTGTTGTTTGCACCCAACATCGGGTCCGTAAAAAGTGATACTGCCTTGTTTTCTGTTTAGTACCATTAGCCAAGATGAAACAACTGAACACATTCCAATCTCCTTGGAAATGTCTTTTTATGTTCCTTGAATAAACTTCATAGTGCACTTCGGAGCTCACCTGATTAATGTCATTTGATGCCTAAAATATCTTAATGTCAATATCCTCGTCTGCTTGCACTTCAATTGCTTTGCACCTTATTACTAACATTGCTACGCATATTTGACATACCCAGTATATCAGAATCCGACACCTGGGAATATAACAGCAAAGTTTCATAAACGCAAAATCTTCAAATATCTAACTTTAGCATGTTGCACAGGTCTTGACGGGGTTTCCAGGATCGAATATGATCAAACTGATAATCATCATATACGAATGAATAACAGTAAACAAGGAAGATTTGGATTGAACCCTTCAAATGAATTCTGATATATAACTGAAAAGGGTTGAAGACAAATATTTACAATGAATGCTATATATAGTGATCTAACCGGCCGGTGTGAGTTTGTGAAAGGGTTTGGGCCTAGGGCTTCCAAACGTGCACGTTGTGTACTAGGCCTTCAAATTATAAACATACATACGAATAAACAGATCCTATAATTAAATTGTTTCTAAGAACAAATATAAAACAGCAAATCTTATGATCTTACTTCCAACAAATTAAGCAGAAAGTGGGAGAACATAGCGGATAAAATAAGGAACAACCGAAAATTTAACAAACGGTTACCTTTCTTGCCTGACTCTTTGACCTTGAGTCTGCAACAATATACGGCGGTATAAATCTGTTCCCCTCTCACCGACGCTTTAAACGAAAACTTCATGCACCCAAGGCTTCTCCCACACAACCCAACTGTTTTACGATGTACAGGTTCTTTGGTTCCCCCCGATGGAACAGCTCCTTTTTTTCCTACAAATATAGTACACAATAAGATTAACAAAAAAACCAATATTTTACATTTGTATATCAAAGAAATATATGTCGAACTAGTGACACACATATGTATACGAAAGTAAATCCTGTTAGACAAGGATGCCAACAGATTCTTACCATTGTCGACAAACAGCCTCAATTTCAGATATGAACCTACAAACAATAAAGAAAGCCTTAAAAGAACATTTAAACTAGTATTTTGATAAAAAACGTTTCATCCACCAATTTGACTCTTTGATAAAATCAATGAGGGCATTCTGATTATTATAAACTAGTATTTTGATTTTTTTCCTACATGATTCGGGTGTTTGATAGAGTTTTATTGAGGGCATCGCCCCCCACTAGTCATCAAGTACTGGCTCCGTCCCTGGGTAATAAATTATACTCATTTTCAAGCATTCCATTGTATTTTTAGATATCGAGGTTTAAAATTACACGAGAGATTGGTTCAGCTAATCAGTGTGATGACCTAGTCCACATTGATAAGTCAACCTTATTGATAAAATATCCGGATTTATTTAAATTACATGAGATACATTTATAATGGCCAAATTAGATCAAATTCACATGCATGCCGCGACCATAATTCTAGTAGGTCTAAAGCAATTCCAATATAAAATCACAAAAACCCTGGCAGCCTTCTAGTGAAAAAGTTCTAACAATAGACTCGACGGTTATAAACTTTTGCTAACGGTAACAAATTAAATTGTATTGGATATGATTGAAAGGCAATACGAGTTTTCACTGACATTCGAGTTATAAAACCTGTCGCATTTAATAAGAGAACAAACACATTGATCAGCTTCAAGCCCATAAGCATGATATTAAAGAGATACTTCCCATTGTACCAACAAGCATTTTAATCATCATGTTCTATTCATTGTTCTTTTTGTGTATAAACTTATAGAATGACCAATGAAGAAGTAAGTTGGTATTTTGTGTATAAAAGGTAACATGTGTAAATAAACATGCATCAAAGAAGTACTTGTATTCCCACATTGACACGTGGCTTTATGGCAACATTGGAGAAGTTATACGTAAAAGGGAGACGTATCATCATCATCATCAGAGGCGGATTATTAATTTGTTTCACGATATAATTAAATGACCGAACTAATAAAAGGAAGGGTCCGAGTGCCGTTTATATAGTAAACTTGAAGATGTGTTTGAGCACGACTTGGAGAACAAGTCATGAGGGTATATACCCTTAACACATTTTTTTATTAGTTACTACTTACTAGTTAATGTTCGTTGTGTTGGGGTACGAATGTGTGAATGACTTTCATTCAATTCAAGCTTTATGTTAATGGGGTTGGGAATCAAACCCACTAATTTAGGTAGTGTGTAAATCCACGAAACAGGGTGGCTTTACAATTCCCGCTCCACCCTAATACCGTAAACCATAGTGAACCCTAGTTACCAATCAAAAACTCGTATCACGTCTAGTTGTGTCTTAACATAAATATATAGAAGGCATGTTATTTTAAGCCATGTAAGGTATAACACATCACAAACCCGTCATTTCACAAGTCAATGGGTCAATATCATCACCTTTAGTTGTGTCGTAACTTTTAACATATATTTCATCCGTTTCATAATAAATATCCATTTTGACTTATTTTTAATCTTTTTAATCAAATTTGAATGTAAATACTTTTATGTGTGTTATATATTAGACGATGCAAATAATACTAAATACATATTTAATGTGTTATGAATAGTAATATTTCGATACATAAATCCATAAACGTTGTATTAAATATACTTGGTTTTGTTATACAAAAAAAAGCTAGCGACGCAGCTTGTTCTCCGTTTGTCTTTTTCTACCACGTAAATTATAAATTTTATATAACAAAATCCAATTCATTCACATATTTTATCAAGTATTATATGTTGCAAATAATAATATTTATGATAAAAGTTGAAAAAAAACTTAAAAAAAAGTCAACGTGGATAATATTTATAGAGTCAACGTGGACAATATTTATAGAAGGCACGCAGTAATTAGATAGAAAAACAATAAAGAGTAACCACAATGCAAAAAAATTATCATACCTTGTTGGCACCACCTTCAACTGAGCCATTCCCCATTTTGGGTACATAATAAAAGTCGTTAAAGATCGTTTGTGCAAGTGTCCAAGGCGTGGTGCATGGAAGAATCTGAGGTGTAGATAGTTTCCGTTAAATAAATAGTTTGTTGTAGTCACTAGGCAGCGCACTATGCAATTGATTCGCCAAAACTAGTTTATACAAACACAAAAAATGAGTAACCACAAGTCACAAAAATCGGATATTAATTTCATATGGCAAATACAAATTATACAAACACCTCCATTGATACACGATGCACGGATCATAACCAAGACAAAAGGAAAGTACAGACACGCGCGGTACCTACCTTGCAAATTAAGGCCTCAATGCAGAAGCCATGGTTAGGTATAGTTGATCGATTTTTGTTGTCATATTCTAGTTTGGCTAAGAGTGTCAGCTGCTTCCCGGAAAGCGCCGCACACCATCTGCTCCAGAAATTGATGAGGTCTCACCGTTTCCAGATAATGAAGTATCTAGTACAGGGATCGGATGTTAGGTTCCTCTTAATATTTGAAAAAAACATGTGTATAAGTATAAAACACAAATACAGTTTTGAAGTTGTAACGTACGTAAACTATGTAGCTTTTCTCCTTTTCTATTTGGATCCATAAGTGGTTTTTGTTCTGAAGCTGACAAAGAAGCTAGGCGCATCATTCCAAATCTTGCGCTATGAATCCCCGGGGGATCTGACATTCTTTCCGAAAGTCTTCCTCCAGAAGGCCATGTTTTTCTAGAAGAAGGTGAAGTATCATCCTCCCAGTCTTTTGGGGAATGCCATCGAATAAAATCTTCAAAAACAGCATCTGAATTTGCATACTAAGATATCTCAACAGTAATAACTTTGTAATAGATTTGGTAGGATGGGTAACGAGGTTCCTTTTATCTAAGCTAAGGAACTTATAGCGAGTATCATTATCTTGTATCTGAATATCTGATATATCGTAAGAACAACTGCCAACCTACCTCATGACTCGGAGAAACACTGCTGTTGTTTTCACCCAACATCGGGTCCGTAAAAAGTGATACTGCCTTGTTTTCTGTTTAGTACCATTAGCCAAGATGACACAACTGAACACATTCCAATCTCCTTTGAAATGTATTTTGATGTTCCTTGAATCAACTTCATAGTGACACACATATGTATACGAAAGTAAATCCTGTTAGACAAGGATACTAACAAATCCTAACCATTGTCGACAAACAACCTCAATGTAAGATATGAACCTAGCTAGCTACAAATGAGAAACTTTATAGCATAAACATGTAACTATAGAGGAGTATATATGAATATGCGAAGAAGTATTAGAGTATATAATAATACCTTACTTTCCCATGAAGATGCATGCTAATTACACTACAACAAAACAAGCCCTGAAGGTCGACAAGACCCTACAATACAAACAGTGGCGGAACCAGGATATATAATCATGGGGGGCCTTGAGATTTTTTTTATCTAACTTGAAACAAATAGGGTCGGGTTATGTCGAGTCGGGTCAGGTCGAGTGTCATTAAAAGGAACAAATTACTTTACTTAGATCACTAAAAGGAAAGAAAATACTCTAATTCAATCTAGAGGTGAAAGGCTTTTTATTTCGTAGAGTACTGATTAAAGGCTTTTACTATAACTCTATTTAGAGATGAATTTTTTTTATCTAAATAATAAAAACAGAAAGGTTTTTACTGTGAGCATCTAAAGATATATTTGTACATATGTAGTGGAGTACTACATACAATAAATGAATAGAAGACTATTGTTCTCTTGACCATTCCCAAGCAAATACAGTAACATTTACTTTCTCACTTCCCAAGTAAGTCATCTTTTTCATTTCTTTTTCTCTCATATATTTCGACGAGCAAAACAAAACCACCATGACCACTTTGACTTTTGATAATCTTCAAGAGTATGGAGGGCATTTTTACGATTTGTATGGGGGCACTAAACATTTTCTCGACCAATTAAGCCTTTTTTATACATACTTTGTGTGTCCTAAAAATTTTTATGGAGGGCAACGCCCCCCCATACTATGCAAATAGATCCGTCCCTGAATACAAAGGGTATCGACCCTAGAATACAAAGGGTATCGACCCTAAGCTCTTAAAAGAATTATTGCACGGTGATAAACAATAAAGAAAGCCTTAAAAGAACATTGAAAAAATTTCACGTTTGGTCCCTATCGTTTACCCTAAACATCAAGTTTGGTCCCTATCTCAAACTAAGTGCACAGATCGTCCCTATCGTTTACAGTTTGAATCAAAATTGGTCCCTATCTTGGATGGGAGTTAGTTTTGACTGTTAACTTTTGAAAATAGAGGGGTATATTTGTTTTTTCATCCACAAACCCACCAATATAAAAAAAATCACAAATCCATCCAAAAATAAACCAACTATTCACAAGGAAACATAGATCCAAAAACATCACTGTCACAAAAAAAGATCAGCTCTTCAATGGAGTCACTATCTTTATTACAAAAACATCAACAATGGAGTTTTAACCTAAACACAATCAAAACCAGACCCGAATCTGCCTACCAAATATCCAAAAATCATCATCATTACATCTCAAATAACAAAAACAAGATTTAGAAATCAAAACCGCAACCCACATCAAAAATATCGATCGAGATATTGAGAAAGAAGGAGGATTGAATCCCTTTTGGCCGCGGGATAAGATCCGACTGTAAAAAACGAAGATCGATTTTTATGGGTTTTAATTGATTTTGATGTGGGTTATGAATTGTTGATGTTAATATGGTGGTAGAATGGATAAAATGGGTTTCAATTGATTTTGGAGGAAGTGGTTCAGGGTCAGGTGCAAGTGCAAGTAGTTCCGGGTCTAGCTCCTCTAGTTCTTCGAGCTCTAGTTCTAGCTCAAGCTCTGGAGGAGGGGGGGATGAGCAGGATCAGAAACTGGCTCGTCTGCCGGTTCACATGTTGGATCAGGTTCAGGAGGTCGAGGGAATGGTGGAGGTGGTAGTGGTGGTGGCGGAGGAGGTGGTGGTGGACGTGGAGGAGGGATGGTGGTTATATAAAAAATGGGAGATAAGCTTAATCCAGAAACTGGCATTTGTTTACCGTAAGTGATTATCTGAATTTGATCAGAACTTTACACATCTCTACACCCTTTGATGCTTTATCTACATTATTAAGACATATATTCTTAGAAATCGTCTTGCAGATACCACTATCAGTTACCTTCAGGCAAGCTGAACCATACTTGTGGTGCAGCTGATATATGGGTTCCTGTACATTTGGGCAAAGAGATATTCTGTGAGGCAGGATATTATTGTCCAACAACTATCAAGAAAATTCAATGCCCTCAAGGGTATATATTCTATCTAGTTCTATTATCATGGCATTCATATTTTGCTTATTGATCCTTGTGATATGTTCGCTCATGCATAAACGTTTGGTTCTGTGACTCCGAGATATGGGTATGACGGGCTGTATACCGAGAGTGCAGGTGGAATTGAACAAGATGGTGGATGTGATGATTGTTGTGGTTAAACACCTCATATCAACGAGATTGAGCAGAGGGATTTATGGATTTCTGAAAGTTGTGAGTTTGAATTGTTGTTAATGGGTGGATTTGGGATTTGTGTTAGATGTTGCGAAATGGTATAGGAAAAGAAGGAGACGATTGAATCTGATATTTGAGGGTGTTTGGTAACCAAATTTAAAGTTGAGTGAGATTAGAGATGATGATGATAGTGTTTGCAGGAAAGAGAGAGAGATGTGAGAGAGAGAGAGTGAGAGAGAGAGAGAGTGAGAGAGATAAGAAAGAAAAAAAATATAATAAAATTAATAAAAAATTAATTTAAGTTTATAGGTCCCACTTGATAATATGGAAAAGTCCAAAATACCCCTCTCTCCATTAAACTTAACGGAGAAAACTAACGCCCATCCATTATAGGGACCAATTTTGATTCAAACTGTAAACGATAGGGACGATCTGTGCACTTAGTTTGAGATAGGGACCAAACTTGATGTTTGGGGTAAACGATAGGGACCAAACGTGAAATTTTTTCAAGAACATTTAACTTCCAGCTATATGCATGCATGCATGTCCCAATGGGTATCCCTATAAATTACTCATTTTGAAGCATTCCATTGTATATTTTTAGATATCGATCGAGGTTTAAAATTACACGAGAGATTGGTTCAGCTAGTCAGTGTGATGACCTAGTCGACATTGATAAGTCAACCTTATTGATACAATATCCGGATTTATTTAAATTACATGAGATACATTTAGATCAAATTCACATGCATGCCGCGACCATAATTCTAGTAGGTCTAAAGCAATTCCAATATAAAATTATTGTAATATTAGTAGTAAACTTAAACATAGTTTAGGGACTTAAGTGTACTTTGTAATATAGATTAGGAATAGACTAGTATTACGAAGTATTTAGGTTAACTTTCTTAAGTTGGTTTATAGGAAGTTTCCTATTTAACTTAAGACGGTGCCTACCCCCTCATCTCTATAAATAGGGATGAGGGGGAATCCTAGTTCATTGTATTCTTCTTTCTCAATGTAGTCTTTATTAGGATTATTAATAAAGAGGTAGTTGAGGGTATACCGTGTGCATATATTTGTGGGTTCTTTGTGGTCTTTCGTGTTCGCTACTTGTGCTCGATACAACTCGCGATCTAGCGGTTCCGCGTTATCGAACTTCGAGTTTGTTGTCGGTGATGCTAGCGTTTTGCAACGGGGGTTCGGATTAAGTTCTCGGTATCTCTTCGAATGGATCACGGTTCAAAGTGGTACTTATCGTTCTTGGTATCAAAAAGGGGAGTTGCTTTTCTATTCTTCTTGAAATGTAAGTGCGAAACGTAATTAAAATGAGTTAAAAACAAATCTAGGAAAGTTGTCACTTTTTGTAAAAAATAGAAAAACACTTGGTAAAAATGAACTTTTCGGGAAGCGTGAAATTTTTGGAAATTAAAACGTAATGAAAAGTAAGCTTGAAAAATAAAACACCTAAACTAACTAAACTAATTATTGCGATGGAATTAAAATAATTATTGCGATGGAATTAAACTTTTCACAATGTTGGTCCTGTCGCAATGCCGTATCGCAATATGGCCTATCGCAATAAAGATCTGTCGCAATGTTGAGTTGTCGCAATAATAATCGCAATAATGGACTTGTCGCAATATGGATAACAAAAATTGGGCAGAGTTCTGTCGCAATAAGGCCTTAACCCCGTCGCAATATTGATCGCAATAAACGATCGCAATCACGGTCGGAATAAGGTGGGCTGTCGCAATATTGATCGCAAAGTAAAACCCTAAGGGTTATTGCGATCACCAAGTACCTATCTGAATGTTCTGTCGCAATGTCAAAACCCTTACCTTTTGCGATGGATCTCACAATATTACGATGGAATGAAATAAGCTAAAAATCTAATAAGCACTCACAATAAGCACTTATCCCAAACTAAACAAGATCAATATCACTGGGAACAAAATACGCTACGAATGAAAACTTCCAAAACATCAATACGCAACTTTGCAAAACAACTTTTCCAAGATTAAACTTTTGAGATCAATAAGAATGAAATAAGCTAGACTCCAATAAAACAAATGATAAAACTTGTGAATTTAGAAGACATGAATCAATAAAAAACCAAAAACCATAAACTTTATGAAGTTTGACGAAATCAAAAACGAAAAAGACGAAGATTTGTGGATCGTGAATAACAAGAACTTGAAAAAGATGAAGATGAAAACAAGATTAAGCTTAAAAAGTAAAGATTTGATTAAAAACAAGAAAGGAAGATGAAAGTTTTCTAGTGAGAGAAACTGTCACTTTCTCTCTCTAGAACCTCTACACTACGAATGAAAGAAAGACTAAAAATTAACTAACTCCCAAAATTGTGAGGAGAAGGCCTATTTATAGGCGTTTTCTTGTGGGCTTGTGAATGGGCTTTGCACATGGGCTTGTCTTCTTCTTTCTTCTTTCTTCTTTAGTCTTTTACGTTTCTTTAAATAAACGTTTCCAACTTTGGATTTTGAGAAGTGTCGGTGAATAATTCCAACTCGTTTTTTAATTTCTCTTTAAATAGACTCGAGTTCTTCGACATATATAAATCTTCCGTCTTTGGCCCTTTTCTTCGATGAATCTTCAAATAGGTCCATTGACTTCCAATCTTTTGCATTCTTGGACTCTAGACTTCGTCTTCAGTCTTTTTCTTCAATAAAACTCGTGCAATCCCATGTTTTCTTCAATATTTATCCGGTTGGCTCTGAAAACACAACAAAGACAAAAACCACGCATAATTCCAAACAAATGATATTAAATACGCGTTTTGGTCTCGTTTTAGCAAGAAATAAGTGGTAAAAGGATGGGTGTTTTCACACCTATCAAATCCCCTACACTTAACCATTGCCATGCCCTCATGCAATGCTTAGTGACAAAGGAAATTTACACTTTTCTCATAATTAATCAACCTTGGCCTTATTAACATAAACTACTACTACCAAACAAAAATTAAAGTACTAAAGAGAAATAAAAACTTGAATAAAACAAAAGGGATAGAAAACCATTTTCACTTGAAAATAGCTACGTGGAAATAACTTGCAAAGAGATCTAAGACTTATATTAGGGCTTTAGTGTTGCGAAGATTAATAACCCTCAAGTTTCACGTTCCCCATGCCAAGCTTAAAAACGAGATCATTGTTAGTGTAAGTTAGCACAACTAACACTTACTCATGCGGTTCAATTAATCACTAAGACTCCCTTATTCCTATGGGTATCTCTTATATTTTATTGATGTCTTGAATGATCACGAGGATGCATTGTTGACTTATTTCGATAGGTTCTTAGGGCTGAAAATAAAGTAGGACGATCTAATCCATAGTTAGCTAAAGGACAAAATCTTTTAAAACTGCTTCTCGAGACCTCATAAAGTTCGTATCTTGGCATAACTCGCTTCACGATTTGAGACCTTTCTCGGACCGATATTTAGCATTTACTTCATACTTCGAATCTTGAGAAGACGTTCTTGAAATTATGGCCTTCTCTTCGTTTATAGTGCATATCTTCACTTGGGGAAGTTGAGATATTTTCTTCAAATGTTGACCACGACTTCTTCATTATTTCTTCAATCCTTATTTGGGATTTTGATATACAACGATCCGCCTCCTTTTCGGACTTGGATCTATTTATCCTCATACCTTGTAAGGGTCTTTTCGGATAGATTTCTCCATGATCTTGTGGGAGTGATTGCTTTTCGTCGTGTGTCTTGATCCTTCATATTGACTTTAGAATAATGCTTTTCACATCATCTTGGATCTTTAGCAACAAAATGGAATCCTCATGCCTTGTAAGGGCCTTTTCGGACTCACCAATCTTCGCGTCCCGTTTCAATAGTTATGCCTTGGCTATGAACTCTAATCAATACCGAGCAACTTCTAAACGATCTTGGGCTTAAAGCTAAGTAATTTTTCACACCGTACGACCTTACTTATTGCGTTAATTTATTTACAAGCGATGGGAGAAAAAGATCATAATTAACTCACATAAGTTAATGAAAGAATACCAAACTTATAACAACTCTATCATTTCTCGTTCTCCACAGTTTAAAATCTCAAGGAATGAGACTCGTGGATACTTAGCCTAATAAACCAATTAAGGTCTACATGGTTAAGGATACTTGCTAGGATAAACTTGGATAAGTCTATTCGGGTTGAGTCAAAATAATCGCAACGGGTCTAATATATCAAAGAACTCTAAACTTGCTAAACCACTTTATTAATATTTTTGATTTTTCTTATATTTTTGACTTTATTATGGAATATATACATATGGAAGCAACGATAAAAGGAAAGAGATAAAAGACATAAAAATTTAAAAATTACGACTATATGGCCAAAGTTAATTAAAAATTTGAAAAATGCTGAAAAAAGATGATAGTTAAATGAAGGCATTTTCATGGAAAAGTCCACTTATAACTTCGATAGAAGTCTCCCCTACACTTAAGATAAACATTGTCCTCAATGTTTAAGCATGTGGGAAAAGGCTCCCCTACACTTATGACATTGTGCACGTTGGTTAAATCAAATTAAGGAGGAGACAACTAAAGTGATCAATTTCAAATGAGAGTATGAAGAAAATTGAATCACGATAGTTGAGAGATAGAACCAGATTGCGGATAACATCGAAACGCGGTTCTTCAAAAATTCCAAGAGTGCAGATATCCCTGTAATCACATCACCATACAAACACAAACGACCAAAATAGGTCCCCCCACACTTAGGTGGTTAAAGGGATAGATACTCGGGTTGCCTCCCGAGGAGCGCTTGTTTTTGATAACCGAGTCACGAGCCTGACTCGGTCCCGAATTAATTCAAAGGGAGGGTGGAGAGGGATGGAATCTCGTTAGAGATTTCCTCTCCAAAGTAGAGCTTCACTCGTTGGCCATTCACCTTGAAATTGGGCGCATTGGTTTGAGCAAGCTCAATGGTACCATATGGAAGAATTTGAGCGATGGTGAATGGGCCGGACCAACGAGATTTAAGCTTTCCAGAAAAGATTTTTAACCGAGAGTTGAAAAGTAGAACTTTGTCTCCAACGTGGAACTCTTGGTTTTTAATCTTTGAGTCGTGAATGAGCTTAGTTCTTTCCTTATAGATCAAAGAGTTGTCATAAGCCTCATTCCTCAATTCATCAAGTTCATTGAGTTGGATCTTGCGCAAATTTCTGGCTTTGTTGAGATCAAAATTTGCCCATTTCAAGGCCCAGTAAGCCTTGTGTTCCAACTCAATGGGGGAGGTGGCATGCTTTTCCGTACACGAGACGATATGGTGTGCAACCAATTGGAGTCTTATACGCGGTACGGAAAGCCCACAGAGCATCATCGAGTTTATCTGCCCAGGCGGCACGATGCTCTCCACGGTTCGTTCAAGTATTCGCTTTAACCCACGTTAGAGATTTCGGCTTGCCCATTTGTTTGTGGGTGATACGCGGTGGAAAGACGGTGGTTGTCACCGTACTTTGCCATGACTCTTGCGAATGGGTCATTGCAAAAATGAGTCCCGCGATCACTAATAATGGCACGTGGCACGCCAAATCTAGCGAATAGTTGTTTTAAAAAGTTACAAACCACCCTTGCATCATTAGTGGGTAAAGCTTTCGCTTCAACCCATTTAGACACGTAGTCAACGGCGACAAGGATGTATTTGTTTCCTTTTGAAGAAGGGAATGGCCCCATAAAGTCGATGCCCCAAACGTCAAATATTTCACATTCTTGGATGAAATTTCGAGGCATCTCATCTTTATGTGTGATCTTGCCTTGTCTTTGGCAAGCATCACAATGTTTTACCATTTCGTGAGCATCACGATATATGGTGGGCCAATAGAATCCCGAGTCAAACACTTTTTTAGCCGTGTAGTTTGGACCAAAGTGACCACCGGTGGGTCCTTTGTGGCAAGCTTCTAGAATCTCTAGAGCTGCGGGTCCATCAACACAACGGCGTATGATCAAGTCGGCACATTGTTTGAATAGACACGGGGCATCCCAAAAGTAAGTCTTAATGTCTTTGAAGAACTTTTTCTTTTGCTGGGATGTCAACCCGTCGATGAGAATTCCACCCGCCAAGTAGTTTGCAATGTCCGCAAACCACGGGGTCTCATCAGAATTTGAGTTTATAGACATTAAGGTCTCCAAGGGAAAAGAGTCATTGATCTCTTTGTTCGGATGATCCCCTTGGTATGGATCTTCAAGTCTACTCAAATGATCCGCGGCTAGGTTTTCAGCTCCTTTTTTGTCTCGAATTTCAATTTGAATTCTTGAAGAAGTAAAACCCAGCGAAGAAGTCTTGGTTTAGAGTCTTGTTTGGTTAACAAGTACTTCAACGCGGAGTGATCGGTATACACGATCGTGGTGGATAAGACAAGATAGGGGCGGAATTTTTCAAAAGCATAGACGACAGCTAAAAGCTCTTTTTCGGTCGTCGTGTAATGCAATTGAGCCCCACTCATGGTCTTGCTAGCGTAATGGATCGGTTGGAAATGTTTATCAATTCATTGTCCCAACACCGCTCCAATAGCAAAGTCGCTAGCATCGCACATTAACTCAAAGGGAAGCTCCCAATTGGGGGTAACCAAGACCGGTGCCTTAGTTAGCTTATCCTTTAGAATGTTGAAGGCGTGAAGACACTCTTTGGAAAAGATAAAAGGAGTATCTTTTTCCAAGATGTGAGACCCCCAAAATCTGACATGGAACAACTAGGCAACGAGGGGGTAACACGTCATAGTACAAGAAACAATGAATTACAGTTCATACAAAGCTGGCGAAATAAAAACATGTACATTACATCATAAAAGTTCAGAGTTTTTAAACATAGGTCCCAGAGTTTTAAAAGCGGAAAATTATATTATTTCGTCTCGATTTATAACAATAAGTTGCCCAAAAGATTTAATAAACTTCTGATAGTTTATATAAAACAAATCTTTCAAAAGCATCACAGAAATATCCAAGCTGCGATAATATCCTGCGGGCTCCCATCCAAGCAAAGCTAAGTAATAATACCTGAGATTAAACATGTAAATTCGTCAACATAAAGTTGAGTGATATTCATAGGTTTAGCAGTAAAGGTGTGGAACACAAGCATTCTTCTGTAAAACAAGTAAATAGAGAAAATGGTTATGATCATTAACCATAGTCTGAAACCAATATTATTGTTGTTTAGTTCATGAACCGAAGCTTAACTCAAAGTAAGTTCCTCTAGGGAGTATTCAGCCTAAATACTCAAGTATAAACAAATGTAAGTGCGTCAAGGTAATCGGGACGAGGATTGTCAATCCCGATGGATCCACCCACAACATTCGCGCTTAGCGCAAAGCATACGGGACAATTAACGGTTCATGATCAAGAGAGGAAACATAAGGCTATTAACTATAAGCAATAACATCAATGAAAACTGTTGGAAAGCATACAAGTCTGAATAGCATACAAGTTTTGAATAGCATACAGTTTTTAAATGGATGTGTTCCACCATGTAAAATCTCACCCCGCGTTTAGAAACAATGTACAAGTAGTAAAAAGGGCTATGAACTCACCTTTAGTAAGTAATCACAAGGTAAAAGGGTCTGAGCAAAAAGAAGTCTTCACGGACCTATGCAATGGTGACGCGTAAGAATGCGTTCAATGAAGCAATAACGTTTTAGAAGTGGTGGGACATAGTATGACTAGGTAACTTGCGTGCAATGGCGAGACCTAAGCTTAAGTTAAAATTTTGACCCAAAACCTTGAACATACTGTAATAACCTAATATCAACCTTGTATGATGGTCCAAGCATTTATGTGTGAGTTCCGAACACGTTTAAGACTCGGTTTGAAAAACCAAAACAAGGGACTGCATTCAGTTTTCTGAAAAAGGCTGTGAAGATTTGGTCATATCTAAAAATTTAAAATAGTACAGGAGGTGAAATTTCTTGACATGTATAGGTATTTCTCTTACCTTTAAAATTTGGGAAAGAACAGCCCTAGAACTATTTTCAATCAACGGGAAATGCACTTTTAGTGACAGACTATCAAAACAGAAAGTTGTAAACGTCTTTCGTACCTTACGGTAGATTAAGCATAAATCTCAATCGGTAAAAGATTTTGACACGAAACCAAAAAGAGAAGTTTTATTATATTTGTAGCTACTGTAAAAAGTCATAAAATCATAAATTAATCCTTTTTACCCAAGTCAATTTACCCATGTTTTAAGCATAACATTCAGATTTGACCTAGTTTAGTAAAACGACCGTTTCGGGCTCATCCGGACACTTCCCGTTTCCATCCAACTCAAAACATACTAATCACATCAGTGGGTATCCATTTTTCAAATAAAAATAAGGTCATATGTTTAAGAAAATTTTGCCATGACCTGTTTGTTTCTGTGGTGATTTCCATACTACAAAAACGACTCCATTTAGCTACCTAACCTCAATCAAGCAACACTTAGGCTATAACAAATCGCCACGCAAGTGTCCTAAGTCCTAATATGCCCTAAGTATCTATAATCTCAGTGGGTTTCACCCAAGGAATTCAAAATCCATGAATAAAAAGAATCAAAGTACTAGTAACATCAAAACTAAAATGCTAGGAGTGACTATACCTTCATAACAAGTAGGAATTAATCCAAACACGCAAATTAAACAATTCCTCCTCCTTGATCCTTAGAAATTTCATGGCCCTTAGCCACGTGTTAAGTCAATCACGGTACTCAGTAACTGATTAGAAACAATGTAGTGAGACGATCACCGACGATATGGATGCCCGGAGAAAACACGAAAACCGCAACCTATCACAATAAGGCGCGCGTTAAGACTCGAACTCAATATCGATATATATACCAAATATAACATGACTCAAATGTTTTCAAAGTATACACGTTTCAAAACCATTGACACAAATCAAATGAATTCATACTACCCATTTATTCCAACACTACACGTTAAAACACTTGCACACTTGAAAATGACCCGTCATACGACGCCAAGTCAACGCAAGTCAAACTATACTTTACCCTTTTTTGGACAAGTAGCTAAGTCATTTATATAATGACTAAGCACTTGAGTAAGTCACCATGTCCGATGGTGAACACTTAAACTCACGCAACACAAACATTGAACTAAGTGTCCAATATAAAATCAGCAAGTACACCCCGAATGTACATACCAATATACCCTATCTAGACTTGTCCGATTTAGATGAAAATTGGTGTCAAGGTCACTTATAACCTGTATAAGACCTCACCAAAGTTTGAGCCAAAGTTCACACTTTAAAATCCATCAGCTCGACGCTTTACTCGACTCCAATTTTAGGACAGATTTGTGCACTTGTTTTGTAACACCGTTTGGACCACTTTAAAAATACTATCTCGACAATCCGTCTTTTAAAACTAATACTAGACTCATAAAACTCAGTTTGTAAACTTTGAAAACCAGTAGTATCAACTATCTAACCAAGCCTAAAGTCCCCGAGAGTCGACCCAAAATCAGTCACAATTTCGGATTGTGCCGACTTGCGTCTCCCGGCACACGAAAATTAAAACTAGCATAACTTTTGACTCGTAATGAGTTAAAAGCTCTATCTTATACCAAAACGACAGTCTCGGAAAACTCTACAACAATTTCAAATAATCTCAGTCTTTCACATACCTTAAACTCACGAAAAAATAGTTAAAGACCTGATGTCCCAAATTACCTTTTTAGAAAACATGTCAAATCCATTTTTCAACCAAATCCACTCATTCCCATACCTCTAGGATCACTATACTATCATACTCATCAACCAAACACTCCTAAAAACACTTGTATGAAAAATCTAACAAAAATCAAAGATTAAAAACAAGACTTTTAAGGATCAAAATATGATAATCTTACCAAATATAATATATGCAAGATGATTAAAACATCATACAACCATAAAATCATAAGTTTATAAAAACTTGATGCATGTGTACAAATTTAGTATCATTAGAATCACAATTAAATTCTAAGAAGGGGTCTTTAATTTGTTTTTAATGAATCAAGGTGGATGATGGTGAATTGTGATGTTTATGTGGTGGTGGTGGCAAAGGGTGGAGGTGGGGAGAGAAGATGAAGTTTGATTTTTGTAAGAATTGTGTTGTGTGTGTTTTTTGTAAAAAAAAATTTGATTTATATATGTTGGTAGTGGAGGGACCCAAGTTGCCAATTTGCAAACTTGTGGACTTAAAAATAATTAATAGTTTTAAAGGGTAGACAATGATTATTGGTAAATATTAAAAATATTTACGGGGCTCGGGTTTCGTAAAAATACTTTTCAAAAGTTACAATGCATCATAAAAATGATTATATGATTTCCCGACACGACTTAATACGTAATTAAAACGAAATCGTCGAAAATATTAATTATCGAAACAATCGATAAATAAATGTAAATTTTTGGGCATCCGTCGGTATCGCGATCACTAGGAAAATTCTCGTTGTACATTGATTTGAATAAACTCGCTGTAAAACGCACGCGGGTGATTTTAAATCAAAAACTTTGATTTAAAATAAATATGGGAAAATAAAATAAAAATTTTAATATTCTATATAAAGTATTGTTAATGAACAAAATAATACTTAAAAGTATAATTTAAAAATCTCAGGATTTACATATAAAGTATTCAAGAAAACGTAATACATTTGAAAATTCAAGAAGCACGAATAAAAAGAATAAAATAATGTTGGGAAAGTACGAGTTCTCACAGTCTTCCCCCCTAAAGGAACTCTGGTCCCCAGAGTTCTCCTGAAAACAGTAGAAGATGCAAACAAGAGGAGGTACAAAGTGTAGAACAAAATTCATTGCTTTCAAGGTAAACTTCCGTACCATGACGAATCTTAACGGTTAGAATTCACTATGCTTCAGTTTCTTAACTCCTTTTCGTATAACTTTTCAGTCTTGGATTAGGATAACGATCTTTCAATACGGAGATACATCGAGAGATAGAGTTGTTGGAAATACGTGCGATAAACTAACAAGAATGAACACAAGAATCGTTTAAACAGGCAAAGTGCGATAACATGAACCAAGATTGTAAATCAACAAGGGGTCGCAAATCGTGCAACTGTAAAACGTGACAATCTTAAAACGTAATAATCCAGTTACAAAAGAACTAGAAGGGAAAAATGAATTACATATGATCATTCAAAATACAAGCTGTCAAAATCAGTTGCCTTGGATTTTGGTATTACTTTAAAACTTAGTTTTAAATATTTTCTTTATTAAAAGAAAATTTTACAAGGTGTAGTGATTTAAAAATCAAACTCTATATAAAATGAATGGGTAAACAGTTGTCAAATCTTTTTCTTGATCAGGACTTCAAAGTAATAGTAGAACAGTTCAAAATAGTTATCTTGATCGGCTTAAGAACTTTTGGATGACTGCATGAAATTATTGTTAAAACCTCAGGTTTATCGTTACCATTAGAAAAATCAGTTTTTTTTTTCCAAGTTATTTTGAATCATTGTTAGAAATTATAAATTAATTTAAATAATTTCATTAGGTTGACAATAAAGTAAGATATAATCAAATACTTTAAAAGATACAGCTTGATATCCTTTGAAACATTAGGTAAATTTACCAAAGATGATATATAGATCCGATACTTAACTTGAAACAGTTATTTTGGTAATTTAAAAATTTGATAAAATGTATAAAATGTTCTTAAAAATTAATAATAATTTTTTTTAGAAATTTAAGAAAGTGTTTAAGATATCAAACGATAAACACGTAACAGTTTCTGGTTTTCAAAAGGTGACAAGACAGCAACGAATGTAAATCATATAAAGGTCAACAATCTGTGTGCGAGCAATATACAAAGGAATAAGACGGAAGTCGTATCAATTCTTAACAAACGTGGTAGAATAGTCGCGTCAATAATAAAAATAATAAGAAACAAGGATTATAGCAAGATTAATTCACGAGTGCGGTTGGCGTCACCAATAACGGCTTATTAAGTTCTCGGTGGTCAAAATACGATCGAAAGGGAAAAGCCACACAACGAATTTTCGAATCAAAGAAAATTCTTAATAAGTCAATTGAGAGAAGTTCCAGTAAGATGAACAACATTAGCAATGAAGGCGAAATCAACACATGATTCACACGAATGAAATTTCAAGACGATAGTATCTTAACACATATCATGGCAATTACACGTAATCATCGTTCACGTCCAGTCATAAATCACTAATCGCGTCCAGAGACGTTTCGAAGGTCTACCAAAATAGATAGAGATGGTCAATCGATGTAGGAGCATAGCAACATTAAAACTTTCAAGTCGGGTATCAATGGTAAGAATTTAGGCAAATGGTAACGAAAATCGTATCATGAGGATGATGAGGTAACAGGTAAAACAAAGGTCGTTGAGTAAGGAAATATGTGCTCGAGGCATGTACTTAGTTCAAGAAAAGATAATGGTTCATATGTGTATGTTGCAAACTGTTGCTACTCGCATAAGATGTAAAAGTTTTCAAAATTTTATTTATCTAACTTTTTAAGAAACATAACTAAAAAGTTGATTCTTGGTTAAATATTTAAGGCGACTACTATTTGGCCTTGCATGGCTCCTTCTAACTTAAGCATAGGTGATCATGCCATGCATAATTTAGGACTAGCAATGCGATGCTCATCTTCGTCAAACCAGTATTACAAGTCATATTATTTAAAATATGTATATAATGCCATTTGTAAAAACAGAAATCAAAATAGTTTATGAAACTATTTGCTAATAAGTTACTGGCTAACTGTTTTAAATCGACAATTCGTATAGTTACAAGGGTTCATTATAAGACCGTATTAGAACAATTTGTGAAAATATATTGTAAAATTAATATAAGTTAATTTTATAAGATAGCATTCAATTATTTAAGAAAGCCCAATACAATGATTCGCAACAAGACTAGTTTGAGTTATATGGTAACATGACAATAGTTTATAAAGTAGCGAGTGGGTTACAAGAGGGAAATAAGGAGTAGTTCAAGCCAGTCAACGAAATGGTTACAAGGTGATTAGGTTTCAAGATGTTTAGCCGAAATCGTCAGGAGACACGTGTCAAGATGATAACAAACGATATGAAAGCAAGATCTTCAAATCTCGGTCCAAATCAGTGGTACGATAGAAGCAAAGAAAGACAATGGAATGACAAATAAGTCATAAATAAAAGAAAGGAATAAGGAATCCGTATGTGCACATCGTAATTTATTTGACAAAAATATACTTTTAAGAAAGTAGGGTATCAGTTAACAAATAGTACAATCACTTCGAAAAGATTCTATATTAGGAAGTTACCGAATTTCAAAAGTTCAAGATCTATGTACATGTATGACCGAACTCAAAGTTACTATTTTATACTTGTTCAAACGCAATCCTTGTTTTTAGTTTGCAAAATATCATTAGTTAAAGTTTTACGAGCTCAACGAACTTAAAAACGTTGAAATCATATTTTTAAAGTCCATCAGTTTTGACTTTTGGGTTTGACTAGACCAATTAACTCACTAAACGTTATTCTAAGACTCAAAGTCTAATGCATTTTGATCTAAAACAATGTTTTGAACAACTTTCTAGTTTTACTCGAGACTTGAAACGGAATAAAAATGGACGAAAATGCTCTTGCATTAAATCTGTTAACAAAATGATATTTTAGCATTATTTAGAAAATAACTTCTTAGATTTTACAATCTCAAATGAGCGTAACTTGCTCGATTTTAAAGTTTACTGGTCAAATTTTATGTCCTAAACGGACGTCTCAACATGTAGAAATATATATATTTTTATGTCTAAAGTTATAAAAATATTTTCTCGACATTGTTAAACTTCCTGTAAAGTTTCAGTACAAAGTATATTTTTCGACACAGCTTGAAATTAAATCCAAATTTCATGATAACTCAAAATTAATGTACACATAGGACTTGTGGATTCCATAAAGACGAAAGAAGGTAAACTGTATAATTAGTCATGTAAAGAAAACACAGTATAGAAATGGTTCAAGAATGCCAACGATAATCGGAGACATAAAAAAAACGACGCATATCATCCGTGTCTTCGGCTGCAAGATGCAATGCAGAAAGGTCTCTTGGTGGCATGATTTCCAAAATCACAAGATATATCGAGAAAGAAACGGGACAATAACAAGTGGCATTCCTGGAGCGAGGAGGTTCAATGAAAAGGGAGGATACAAGTAGGATCGTATTCCAAACGATCATCACATAATAAATGACGATTATGTGTTCAAGGTACAACGGATGTTATAAGTTGAAATCGAAACGTAGAATGGTCAATGAAGTAAGATGTAATCCATGTACAAGTGTCGCGTAAAACGGTGGCGTAAAGGTAAATCAAGATTATGAAAACCCACAATATTATTCAGCACTGATTCAACGAATTCTTCGCGATGTGAGACTCACACGATGTCCTTTAGTCTTTCTGGGAGACACATTGAGCTACACAATGGTCTATAGACTAGACATTCAATTATGAATGGTCAGAAAGAAAATATGCGTATCTAAGTAGATATTTTAAAGGGTTGAACAATGAAATCAACACGCACGGTAGTAGAATGAAAATCAGAAGTTCATCGAAAACAACACTTATTCAATCTCGAACAATGGTATCACGAGAGTATGCACAACACGTATCAACGAGTCAAGAAAAACAGACGGTTCAAACCGAACGAGCATATGAAGTCAGTCGTATCACGCATAAATGAAATAGCAATAGTACTCAGAAAAATGAGTATGAAAAGTCGGCAGCATACGCGCTCTGAATACAAGTATGTAACGTCATAACGATATAATATCATTGCAATAAGATCAATTCACAAGAACAAGAATTCAAGAAATACAGTATAGGCAGATGTAATCACAGTAACATTCAATGATAATTCATGAAGCACATAGGCTTTGAAAAGACATAATTGCGTAAAGTAATGTTTCAAAATGAAATCAAGAGATGAAATACTACAACGATAATTAAAATTAAATAATAAGGATTAGAGAGTTACCCGCGAAGATATCGAATATCAATAGCAAATTCTGTGTTTGACACTTAGAAACAATAAAATATTTGAACTTTCGGTTATAGACTAAGTTTTGAAAAACGACTCAGTTCCCTATAACCATCGCTCTGATACCAATCTATGAGACCCCCAAAATCTGACATGGAACAACTAGGCAGCGAGGGGGTAACACGTCATAGTACAAGAAACAATGAATTACAGTTCATACAAAGCTGACGAAATAAAAACATGTACATTACATCATAAAAGGTCAGAGTTTTTAAACATAGGTCCCAGAGTTTTAAAAGCGGAAAATTATATTATTTCGTCTCGATTTATAACAATAAGTTGCCCAAAAGATTTAATAAACTTCTGATAGTTTATATAAAACAAATCTTTCAAAAGCATCACAGAAATATCAAAGCTGCGATAATATCCTGCGGGCTCCCATCCAAGCAAAGCTAAGTAATAATACCTGAGATTAAACATGTAAATTCGTCAACATAAAGTTGAGTGATATTCATAGGTTTAGCAGTAAAGGTGTGGAACACAAGCATTCTTTTGTAAAACAAGTAAATAGAGAAAATGGTTATGATCATTAACCATAGTCTGAAACCAATATTATTGATGTTTAGTTCATGAACCGAAGCTTAACTCGAAGTAAGTTCCTCTAGGGAGTATTCAGCCTAAATACTCAAGTATAAACAAATGTAAGTGCGTCAAGGTAATCGGGACGGGGATTGTCAATCCCGATGGATCCACCCACAACATTCGCTTAGCGCAAAGCATACGGGACAATTAACGGTTCATGATCAAGAGAGGAAACATAAGGCTATTAACTATAAGCAATAACATCAATGAAAACTGTTGGAAAGCATACAAGTCTGAATACATACAAGTTCTGAATAGCATACAGTGTTTAAATGGATGTGTTCCACCATGTAAAATCTCACCCCGCGTTTAGAAACAATGTACAAGTAGTAAAAGGGGCTATGAACTCACCTTTAGTAACTAATCACAAGGTAAAGGGGCTGAGCAAAAAGAAGTCTTCACGGACCTATGCAATGGTGACGCGTAAGAATGCGTTCAATGAAGCAATAACGTTTTAGAAGTGGTGGGACATAGTATGACTAGGTAACTTGCGTGCAATGGCGAGACCTAAGCTTAAGTTAAAATTTTGACCCAAAACCTTGAACATACTGTAATAACCTAATATCAACCTTGTATGATGGTCCAAGCATTTATGTGTGAGTTCCGAACACGTTTAAGACTCGATTTGAAAAACCAAAACAAGGGACTGCATTCAGTTTTCTGAAAAGGCTGTGAAGATTTGGTCATATCTAAAAATATATAATAGTACAGGAGGTGAAATTTCTTGACATGTATAGGTATTTCTCTTACCTTTAAAAGTTGGGAAAGAACAGCCCTAGAACCATTTTCAATCAACGGGAAATGCACTTTTAGTGACAGACTATCAAAACAGAAAGTTGTAAACGTCTTTCGTACCTTACGGTAGATTAAGCATAAATCCCAATCGGTAAAAGATTTTGACACGAAACCAAAAGAGAAGTTTTATTATATTTGTAGCTACTGTAAAAAGTCATAAAATCATAAATTAATCCCTTTTACCCAAGTAAATTTACCCACGTTTTAAGCATAACATTCAGATTTGACCTAGTTTAGTAAAACGACCGTTTCGGGCTCATCCGGACACTTTCCGTTTCCATCCAACTCAACACATACTAATCACATCAGTGGGTATACATTTTTCAAATAAAAATAAGGTCATATGTTTAAGAAAATTTTGCCATGACCTGTTTGTTTCTGTGGTGATTTCCATACTACAAAAACGACTCCATTTAGCTACCTAACCTCAATCAAGCAACACTTAGGCTATAACAAATCGCCACGCAAGTGTCCTAAGTCCTAATATGCCCTAAGTATCTAAAATCTCAGTGGGTTTCACCCAAGGAATTCAAAATCCATGAATAAAAAGAATCAAAGTACTAGTAACATCAAAACTAAAATGCTAGGAGTGACTATACCTTCATAACAAGTAGGAATTAATCCAAACACGCAAATTAAACAATTCCTCCTCCTTGATCCTTAGAAATTTCGTGGCCCTTAGCCACGTGTTAAGTCAAACACGGTACTCAGCAACTGATTAGAAACAATGTAGTGAGACAATCACCGACGATATGGATGCCCGGAGAAAACACGAAAACCGCAACCTATCACAATAAGGCGCGCGTTAAGACTCGAACTCAATATCGATATATATATACCAAATATAACATGACTCAAATGTTTTCAAAGTATACACGTTTCAAAACCATTGACACAAATCAAATGAATTCATACTACCCATTTATTCCAACACTACACGTTAAAACACTTGCACACTTGAAAATGACCCGTCATACGACGCCAAGTCAACGCAAGTCAAACTATCATTTACCCTTATTTGGACCAGTAGCTAAGTCATTTATATAATGACTAAGCACTTGAGTAAGTCACCATGTCCGATGGTGAACACTCAAACTCACGCAACACAAACATTGAACTAAGTGTCCAATATAAAATCAGCAAGTACACCCCGAATGTACATACCAATATACCCTATCTAGACTTGTCCGATTTAGATGAAAATTGGTGTCAATGTCACTTATAACCTGTATAAGACCTCACCAAATTTTGAGCCAAAGTTCACACTTTAAAATCCATCAACTCGACGCTTTACTCGACTCTAATTTTAGGACAGATTTGTGCACTTGTTTTGTAACACCGTTTGGACCACTTTAAAAATACTATCTCGACAATCCGTCTTTTAAAACTACTACTAGACTCATAAAACTCAGTTTGTAAACTTTGAAAACCAGTAGTATCAACTATCTAACCAAGCCTAAAGTCCCCGAGAGTCGACCCAAAATCAGTCACAATTTCGGATTGTGCCGACTTGCGTCTCCCGGCACACGAAAACTAAAACTAGCATAACTTTTGACTCGTAATGAGTTATAAGCTCTATCTTATACCAAAACGACCGTCTCAGAAAACTCTACAACAATTTCAAATAATCTCAGTCTTTCACAGACCTTAAACCCACGAAAAATTAGTTAAAGACCTGCTGTCCCAAATTACCTTTTTAGAAAACATGTCAAATCCATTTTTCAACCAAATCCACTCATTCCCATACCTCTAGGATCACTATAATATCATACCCATTAACCAAACACTCCTAAAAACACTTGTATGAAAAATCTAACAAAAATCAAAGATTAAAAACAAGGCTTTTAAGGATCAAAACATGATAATCTTACCAAATATAATATATGCAAGATGATTAAAACATCATACAACCATAAAATCATAAGTTTATAAAAACTTGATGCATGTGTACAAATTTAGTATCATTAGAATCACAACTAAATTCTAAGAAGGGGTCTTTAATTTGTTTTTAATGAATCAAGGTGGATGATGGTGAATTGTGATGTTTATGTGGTGGTGGTGGCAAAGGGTGGAGGTGGGGAGAGAAGATGAAGTTTGATTTTTGTAAGAATTGTGTTGTGTGTGTTTTTTGTAAAAAAATTTTTTGATTTATATATGTTGGTAGTGGAGGGACCCAAGTTGCCAATTTGCAAACTTATGGACTTAAAAACAATTAATAGTTTTAAAGGGTAGAAAATGATTATTGGTAAATATTAAAAATATTTACGGGGCTCGGGTTTCGTAAAAATACTTTTCAAAAGTTACAATGCATCATAAAAATGATTATATGATTTCCCGACACGACTTAATACGTAATTAAAACGAAATCGTCGAAAATATTAATTATCGAAACAATCGATAAATAAATGTAAACTTTTGGGCATCCGTCGGTATCACGATCACTAGGAAAATTCTCGTTGTACATTGATTTGAATAAACTCGCTGTAAAACGCACGCGGGTGATTTTAAATCAAAAACTTTGATTTAAAATAAATATGGGAAAATAAAATAAAAATTTTAATATTCCATATAAAGTATTGTCAATGAACAAAATAATACTTAAAAGTATAATTTAAAAATCTCAGGATTTACATATAAAGTATTCAAGAAAACGTAATACATTGGAAAGTTCAAGAAGCACGAATAAAAAGAATAAAATAATGTTGGGAAAGTACGGGTTCTCACACAAGAGGTGGGTCATGGGGCGAGCGATTTGAGAAAAGTCTTTAATAAATCGTCGGTAGAAGCCCGCATGCCCAAGGAAGCTTCTCACACCCTTCACGGTTGAAGGTGGAGGTAGTTTTGCTATGACATCAACTTTTGCACGGTCCACTTCTAGACCGGCTTTGGAGATTTTGTGTCCTAGCACGATGCCTTCTTTTACCATGAAATGGCATTTTTCCCAATTTAGAACCAAACGAGTATCTTCGCACCGTTTAAGCATGCGTTCTAAATTGGCAAGGCACGCAGAGAAAGAATCGCCATAGACCGAGAAATCATCCATGAAGACTTCCATGGTTTGTTCAACCATGTCATGGAAGATTGCCATCATAAACCTTTGAAATGTCCCAGGAGCATTACATAAGCCGAATGGCATACGTTTGTAAGCAAAGGTTCCATAGGGACAGGTGAATGTGGTTTTTTCTTGGTCTTGGGGATCGATTGGGATTTGGAAATACCCAGAGAAACCATCTAGAAAGCAATAGAAGTCATTACCCGCTAGACGCTCAAGCATTTGGTCCATGAAGGGAAGAGGAAAATGATCTTTTCTCGTGGCATCATTGAGTTTGCGATAGTCTATACAAACTCTCCACCCAGTAACGAGACGAGTTGGAATTAACTCGTTGTTCTCGTTGGGAACAACGGTTATTCCGCCTTTCTTCGGCACACAATGGACGGGACTTACCCATGGCGAATCCGAAATAGGGTAAATCATGCCGGCATCTAGAAGTTTGATAACTTCTTGTTTGATGACGTCATGAATACGTGGATTAACCCGACGTTGGCTTTGGATCGCGGGTTTGAAGTCATCCTCCATTAGAATTTTGTGAGTACAAAAGTTTGGATCAATTCCGCGGATATCGGAAATTTTCTAAGCAATTGCCTTCTTGTGATCTTTAAGCACGGAGATAAGGCGAGATTTTTCATCTTCTTTCAAGGCCTAAGCAATGATGACCGGAAGCTTCTTTTCGTCGTCAAGGAATACGTACTCGAGGTGAGACGGTAAATCCTTGAGTTCAAAATCCGGAGTTTCCTCGATAGATGGGGGAGTCAAGGTTGGTTCCTCGATAGATGGTTCAACTAATGATGGATCATCATTAGCAACCGTTTCAGGAGTAGGAGGGGAGGGAGGATCTTCTTGAGAAGTTTCTCAATGGTAAGAAGTTCGGTTGCCCAATCGGTAGAAGCATCATTAGAGGTAAGATCAAGGGGATTCAATCTAGCTTCAATATCATCCCATAGAAAGTCACTTGCTCCAAAAGGAGTCAAGGATGGAGCAATTGAGGAAACGGCTTCAACAGTGGGTAGAGAGGAGAGATTACTTTTACAAGCATCTTTGAAGTGTTCTTCACAAGCCTCACCAAGAGCATCAATGCAATTAACGCTCTCGTTGTCCGAAGGCTGTGTTGAAAGTTTACCCATGTTAAAGACGATTTTATCGTCACCGACTCTCATAATTAATTTACCAGCGGCTACATCAATGAGAGTACGGCCGGTCCTCAAGAATGGACGTCCGACGATCAATGGAACACGAGGGTCCATTTCGTAGTCAACGACAACAAAATCCGCCGGAAAGGTGAACTTATCGACGCCAACGAAGACATCTTCGGCTATCCCCACCGGATAAGCAACCGTATGGTTGGCTAATTCCAATGTCATTTTCGTGGGGACTAGCGCAGGGAGAGATAATTGCTTCGAGACACTTAATGGCATTAAGCTAATACTAGCTCCTAGATCGGCTAGGGCCATGCAATTGTCAACTCCTGTGAAGTTACAAGGGATTAAGAATCGACCCGGATCACCAAGCTTGGTTGGCAATTTTCTTAAGAGAACCGCAGATCAATTCTCATTAAGTTGGGTGTTAGCGATATCAAGAAGTTTCTCCTTGTCACTCAGAAGATCTTTGAACATCTTCGCGTATTTAGGCATGTGAGCGAGAGCCTCAGCGAAGGAGATATTTAAATTCAATTGCTTAAACATTTTTAGAAAGTTTGAGACTTGAATATCATCCTTTCTTTTGAGCTTCTCTTTCCTCAACCTTGAAGGATAAGGTATATCGGATGAAGAAGAAGGCTTTGGAATTGTAGGTTCGCTCACATCCTTGGGTGGTGGAGGGGTAGAAGTAAGAGGTGGTGAAATTGGGGAAGTAGGAGGTGAAGGAATAGGAGTAGGTGACTCGGTTTCCTTAGTAACAATCACCGTTGTAGGAGTAGGAAGCTCGGGTTCCTTTGTACCTTTTCCACTTCGTGTGGTGATTGCTTTCATCTCCCCTCTTGGATTCGCAACGGTGTTACTCGGAAGAGTACCCGAAGAAGAGGGTTGACTACCTTGGAAAAATCCAGCCATCATGTCCCTGATGTCATTAGTTTGACCACTCAAAGAGTTTCTTATATCGGCTCTCAGATCATTCCCTTGTTTGACCATGTCTCCTTTCAAGCTAATAATCCGAGTCTGCAGATTTTTGACCAACACATCATTCGTCCGCATGTACGTTTCAACCTCGTGGTTGAAAACGTTGGGTTGCGTAGGAGGAGGTGCTTGATAAGCAGGTGGTTGGTAAGGAGCGGGTTGGTAAACTTGGGTAGGATTCTGAGGTGGATATGGTTGTCTTTGAGGTGGTTGGTATGGAGCTCTAGGTTGTTGTTGATTAGGGCGGTTAAGGTGTTGTTGTTGGTTTAGGTTGGTAGGAGGAAAACCGGGTGGGGAAAGAAAATTGGAGGAACGATAACTAAGCAAGTTACGGTCACCTTGAGGTCGGGCTGGATAGCCTCCTTGAGGATAGGTACCGTAAGCTGCGTTAACATTCTCGCATAGATAGTCTTGGGTGGCCAGACAAGAAGTATAAGAGTGAGGACCACCGCATATGTCACAATATTGACTCAAAGCATTGGCTTGAGGATTTTGTGCATTTAAGGTTTTAGTGTTGTTAGCGGTTATGAGAGCAAGTGATTCAACAAGCGCAGTAAGCTTATCAATTCTCTTGTCACTATCACTAGTGCTAGCACTAGCGACATTGGTCCGAACACTCTTTGTTTGCACACGAGACTTATTTTCAATAATATCCCACGCTGCATTACAAATCTTAGCCAAAAGATTACCCCCCGAGGCACTATTTAGTGAATCTTGGTCCGTCATGCGTAAACCATTGTAAAAAGTATTGATTTGATGCACCTTGGTAAAACCATGTGGTGGCCATTTTCTCAAAAGATCTTTAAAATGGTCCCAAGCTTCACTAAATGTTTCATCGTACTTTTGTTCAAAATTGATGATTTTGTTCCGCAAATCGGTAGTACGAGAGGGTGGGAAAAAGTAATTGATGAATTTGGTCTCAAGATCCGCCCACGTAAGAATACTTTTTGGGGGTTCCTTTGCAAGCCAATGTCGGGCTTGTCCCTCTAAGGAGAAAGGAAAAAGTTGTAAGCGTATTACCTCTTGGGGAACACCATTGTATTTCACCGTGTTTGTAAGCTGAATGAACCGGTGAATGTGGTCATGAGGATCATCCATTGGGCGCCCCAAGAAAGGTTGAGCAGAGACCATCTGAATAAAGCCTGACTTAAGTTCAAAATTATTGGCTGCAACGACAGGAATGACAATAGGATCATTGTTGGCGTCTACATGCGCTTGCAAAAGCTCAATCATTGGTTGATTTTCCATCGGTGGAACAATTGGAGGCTCGACAACCGGAGGTTGATTGGTAGGATTCAGATTGGCTTGCTGCGTCTGTGACCGAGTTTGCATGTACCTACAAAAGACAAGCAAAGCAAAGAAATATTTTTGGTTTTTATATGTTTTTCTATTTTTTTGTATTTTTGAAAATTTTATATTTTTTAGGACTTTTTAAAATTTTTGGTGCAAAGAAAGTAACGTTCAGGGCGAAAAATCCAATTTTCTCACAAAAAACCGTTGATCTTCACAAAAAGAGCCGGCAGCGGCGCCATTTGATGCTAGCGTTTTGCAACGGGGGTTCGGATTAAGTTCTCGGTATCTCTTCGAATGGATCACGGTTCAAAGTGGTACTTATCGTTCTTGGTATCAAAAAGGGGAGTTGCTTTTCTATTCTTCTTGAAATGTAAGTGCGAAACGTAATTAAAATGAGTTAAAAACAAATCTAGGAAAGTTGTCACTTTTTGTAAAAAATAGAAAAATACTTGGTAAAAATGAACTTTTCGGGAAGCGTGAAATTTTTGGAAATTAAAACGTAATGAAAAGTAAGCTTGAAAAATAAAACACCTAAACTAATTAAACTAATTATTGCGATTGAATTAAACTAATTATTGCGATGGAATTAAACTTGTCACAATGTTGGTCCTGTCGCAATGTCGTATCGCAATATGGCCTATCGCAATAAAGATCTGTCACAATGTTGAGCTGTCGCAATAATAATCGCAATAATGGACTTGTCGCAATATGGATAACAAAAATTGGGCAGAGTTCTGTCGCAATAAGGCCTTAACCCCGTCGCAATATTGATCGCAATAAACGATCGCAATCACGGTCGGAATAAGGTGGGCTGTCGCAATATTGATCGCAAAGTAAAACCCTAAGGGTTATTGCGATCACCAAGTACCTATCTGAATGTTCTGTCGCAATGTCAAAACCCTTACCTTTTGCGATGGATCTCACAATATTATGATGGAATGAAATAAGCTAAAAATCCAATAAGCACTCACAATAAGCACTTATCCCAAACTAAACAAGATCAATATCACTGGGAAAAAATACGCTACGAATGAAAACTTCCAAAACATCAATACGCAACTTTGTAAAACAACTTTTCGAAGATTAAACTTTTGAGATCAATAAGAATGAAATAAGCTAGACTCCAATAAAACAAATGATAAAACTTGTGAATTTAGAAGACACGAATCAATAAAAAACCAAAAACCATAAACTTTATGAAGTTTGACGAAATCAAAAACGAAAAAGACGAAGATTTGTGGATAATGAATAACAAGAACTTGAAAAAGATGAAGATGAAAACAAGATTAAGCTTAAAAAGTAAAGATTTGATTAAAAACAAGAAAGGAAGATGAAAGTTTTCTAGTGAGAGAAACTGTCACTTTCTCTCTCTAGAACCTCTACACTACGAATGAAAGAAAGACTAAAAATTAACTAACTCCCAAAATTGTGAGGAGAAGGCCTATTTATAGGCGTTTGCTTGTGGGCTTGTGAATGGGCTTTGCACATGGGCTTGTCTTCTTCTTTCTTCTTTAGTCTTTTACGTTTCTTTAAATAAATGTTTCCGACTTTGGATTTTGAGAAGTGTCGGTGAATAATTTCAACTCGTCTTTTAATTTCTCTTTAAATAGACTCGAGTTCTTCGACATATATAAATCTTCCGTCTTTGGCCCTTTTCTTCGATGAATCTTCAAATAGGTCCATTGACTTCCAATCTTTTGCATTCTTGGACTCTAGACTTCGTCTTCAGTCTTTTTCTTCAATAAAACTCGTGCAATCCCATGTTTTCTTCAATATTTATCCGGTTGGCTCTGAAAACACAACAAAGATAAAAACCACGCATAATTCCAAACAAATGGTATTAAATACGCGTTTTGGTCTCGTTTTAGCAAGAAATAAGTGGTAAAAAGATGGGTGTTTTCACACCTATCAGTCGGTATCGTACAACAAGTGGTATCAGAGCTACGGTTATTGTAGTGTCCGAAGATCGAGTGCTAGGTCGAAGATATCGAGGATCGATTTTGGATTTAGAATCGCATGTTAGAGTAGCGATCGTTGACAACAAGGTTTCTGATTTTCATGTCGTCTTTGGTTAAAGTCGACGAACGAGAGGGAAAAAAATATATCTAAGGATTGACTTTTGGTTATCATTATTACTCCAAAGGATCAGGAGGTTGATTTTTTTGGTTTATTAAAATCAAAGGTGGGCTGATATAATACAAAGTTGATCTTTGATTCTTATTACGTAAAACAAAAAGGAAAAGGACCAAGGTTGGTTTTGTTTTAGTTTTGAAAACATATTATTGTTTGTTTTTAAACGATAAGAACAAAGGGTGTTGTTGCGGTTTTTCTTCTTGTGGAACAAGCTTTTGATTGTGGTTCATTTTGGTTTTAAGTTGACGATCGGGAATTGTTTGTTCGGAATCGAGACTTTTGGGTTTCTAATAAATTCGATTTGCAAGAAGGGTTTTTTTTTGTGGTTCAAGCTTGATCGTGGTTTGCTTGGGTTTTCAAGTTAACGATCGGGGTTGCTTGTTCGTAATCGAGGGTTTAGGGTTCTCTAATAAATTCGATTTGCAAGAAGGCTATTTTCATGTGGTTCAAGTTTGATCGTGGTTTATTTGGGTTTCAAAGTTTACGATCGGGTTGCTTGTTCGTGATCGAGGGTTTAGAGGTTTTCTAATAAATTCGATTTGCAAGAAAAGGTTTTAGCAACAACGGGTATATTGCACACGACTTGCGAGGCTTGTCAGTAAAGTTGGTTAAGAAACAACTTGACAAGGTTTGTAGCAAGGTTAAAGAAGATTCAAGACTTGTCGAGGTTGCAAGATCTCTTAAGTTATTAGAGATCGGTTTTGCAAAATTAAAAGTACGACAAGGGTTACTTCAAAAGGAGTCGGGTACTTTCTTGATTCAAGGGTTGTCGATTTGTTGGATAGGTTAATTTCCAAGGCCTAATCGATATTTGAGTAAGAAAGGGTGTTCTTTTGAAGGGTTACTTTGTTTGATCGATTTCTAAGAAGGTTTCTCTTAGGATTATATCGATAAAGCAAGGGTTTTTCTTTATACAAGGGGGCTTCGTAATTCGTGATTGTGAGGTTTAATATATCACAAGGTTTAACGAATTATCGAAGGGACTATGTCGATTTGTGATTGTGAGGTTTTTCACAAGGTTTAGTAAATCAACAAAGGGATAAAGAAGAATGGCTAGTTTTATAACTAGGTTTAACATCGAAGACTTCGATGGGTTTACTGTACGAAAGCATGGAGGTCATAAACAAGTTGGGTTCAAACAACTTGGTCCTGGTGTTAAAACATGAGTCCATGGAGTACAGGTTCATAAGCGTGTTTGGTTTGAGGTGGAACTGCAGGGAGCTCAAAGGGATTGTGAAGCTGAGGTTTTTCAGGTTAGTAACGATCATGTTGCAGCGGCTCAAAGACGGTTTGAGGTGGAACTGCATGGAGCTCAAGGGGATCGTGAAGCTGGGGTTTTTCAGGTTAGTAACGATCATGCTGCAGTGGCTCAAAGACGGTTGGAGGACAAACAACCTGAAGAAAAGACAAACACGGCCTGCTTGGTAAATGAGCAGGAAAAGAGGTACACCTTGGTATAAAGGTGGGGGCAAACATTACGGTAACCGGAGTACCTGGTCAATAGGGTACGGAGGGTAATGTTGCTGAGAAGAAGAACGTGAAGGAGTCTATGGAAGCTAATCTAGGGACATTACAGAAGTACAATGCCTGGTCAAGAAGGTGGTTCCTGGTTCGAGGTTCCAACATCGGTAAAAGGTGTTGAGTATCAGTTATGTTTAAGTGTTACTCTTAAGGTGGAAATTGTTGTAATATTAGTAGTAAACTTAAACATAGTTTAGGGACTTAAGTGTACTTTGTAATATAGATTAGGAATAGACTAGTATTAGGAAGTATTTAGGTTAACTTTCTTAAGTTGGTTTATAGGAAGTTTCCTATTTAACTTAAGACGGTGCCTACCCCCTCATCTCTATAAATAGGGATGAGGGGGATCCTAGTTCATTGTATTCTTCTTTCTCAATGTAGTCTTTATTAGGATTATTAATAAAGAGGTAGTTGAGGGTATACCGTGTGCATATATTTGTGGGTTCTTTGTAGTCTCTCGTGTTCGCTACTTGCGCTCGATACAACTCGCGATCTAGCGGTTCCGCGTTATCGAACTTCGAGTTTGTTGTCGGTATCGTACAACAAAAATCACAAAAACCCTGGCAGCCTTCTAGTGAAAAAGTTCTAACAATAGACTCGACGGTTATAAACTTTTGCTAACGGTAACAAATTAAATTGTATTCGATATGATTGAAAGGCAATACGAGTTTTCACTAATATTCGAGTTATAAAACCTGCTGCATTCATTAAGAGAACAAACACATTCATCATAGCATTGGTTTATCTGGAGAACTAGCTTAAGCATACACAGTTTCCTGACCACTAATTAATAAAAAAAGCTTAAGCAAGCAACTGATGTGTTCAAAATTTGTTAGAATCGGCTAAATCAGATACAATAGTAGATTCATTTGAATAGATCACCTAATCCGAACAAGATCTATTGTTCAAAGTTTAACATATTCATCTTGATCCGATCGGACACCCCCTTAAGCTAAGTGAATAGTTTGATTGTATAAGCTATTCACTTTGGTGCTTAAACTATAGAGCACATCATATATAAATGTGATGCGCATAAAACTAGTAAATGCGCTGTCATTGGCAACATGGGATCCGTAAAAGCAGGGCCGGTCCTGACTTTCATGCTACCCTGGCGAGATGGTAGAAAAATGCCCCATGTAGCAAGGTCGGTCCTAACTTTGATGTTGTCCTTGACGAGATGACTGATAAATGCCCTTGTAAACAAATGAGTGTTAGAGCACTAGGAGTGGTCACACAACCACACCAAAAAATACCCCGCCACGTCAGCTTTTTCACTTCCACATCCACACCACATCCACACAAAAAACAATCATCTTATCATCACACCATTTCCACACCAATTTAACCATTTTTTCACTTTTTTTTCAAAAACTACCCTCAACAATTAAATTTATTCAAATCCTAATTTACTTTATTCATTCAAATTAAAAACATTACAACATAAATAAAAACATAACATATCAAATAAAAAAAAATACAAATGACATAAAATAAAAAGGCTAATCCTCCATTTCCTCGTCTTCATCTTGTACACGTCGTGCCCAAAGGTGTTCCATAAGGTTTCGTTGAAGTGAAAGATGTGTATTTTTATCTCGTAACTCTTTTGATTTGGTACGGTTCGTGTCATGCCTATTTATCCATCGACGTTGCATTCTTGTCGATGGATTAACAAAAATATCATTAGAATCATCGACACGAAATTCGGCTTCATGTTCTTGACCAATCGTCATCTTTTGATCTTCTAAGATCATGTTATGCAATAAGATGCAAGTATACATGATTCTACTGATGGTGTTTACTCTGTATGATCGAGCCGGTTGACGTAATATTCCCCAACGACCTTGAACAACACCAAAAGCACGTTGTACGTCCTTTCGTGCTCCATCTTGTTTTCTTTTAAAATGAATGTTTTCAGGTTGACTTGCAACCGAAAACGATTTCACAAAACTAGCCCACTGTGGGTAAATCCCGTCGGCTAAGTAATACCAGTTCTGAAACATAACCCCATTTACTCTATATGGAGCGACAGGTGCTACGTCATTAAGAAGGTCGTCAAAAAATGGAGAAACGTCTAACACATTTATATCATTATTGGTGCCCGCTACACCAAAAAAATGCATGCCAAATCCATAAATCATGAGAAGCAACTGCCTCAAGCAAATTGTTGGGCATTTCTTATCACCCCTCCCGAATTGTCCCTACCATGACACTGGACATTTTATCCATTCCCAGTTCATACAATCAATGCTTCCAAGCATTCCCGAAAAACGATGAACATTCTTATTCCTCGCATAAATTTTATGAACGTCTTCAAGAGTTGGTTTTCTCAAATAGTGGTTCATGTACTAATCCATAATACACATATTAAAGTAAAACAAACTTTCAGTACCAGTACGTTCGGCCAATTGCAAGTATTCATCAAACTGGTCGGGCACGCTGCCGTATACCAGTTGGCGTATGGCGGCTGTGCATTTGAGAATAACACTTGCACTCATTAGACCGGTAGCATCGGGCCGAACTCTAAAGTAATCAAAGTGTTTTGGAAGAGGATCCGCCGAATAATTTTCAATATCATGGACAATTTTTAAAAATAATGTTCGACTCATACGATATCTTTTAGAAAAATGTGTAACAGATACTTACAAGGCTTGTCAAAGTAATTCACCCTCAAATGAACTTCGACAGTCTCACGATCACGTTCAATAACATTTCGGGTGAGTCGGGGTTTGTTTTCTTCTTCTTGCAAGTAATTATACGCGGAAACCAACATATCAATGTCGAATTCATCATCAATGTCAAACGCGGAAGGTTGGTATGCCATTATTTTTGTATGTGTGTATATTTGATTTGTGTGACATGCTAATAAAATGAGGTTTTTATATATAGAGGTATTTAAAAAAATCAAACGTTTAAACGGTAATATAGCCGTTGGAAGTCTTTTTAAAAAAAAAATTTGAAATTTTTTTTAAACCCAAAGGTCATAAAACCGTTGGTGGTTGCTTTTGCTAAAAACCAAAAAATAGGATGTGTATTAAAAGTCCAAATAGGGGGTAAAAGGAAACTTTTTTTTAAAACATTTTCCACGCGCGCTGGACGCAGGTAACGACGTGTGGTCACGCCGACCCACACTGGGCAACGGCGAGCCACACCGTGGCCACTCCGACTGCTCTTACAATAATTATTTAGATGATTAAAACTTTCATCCAATAACTAATTAAATTAAAATTACGATAAACGAAGAGTAACTCAAATCTCAAATACAATATAAATGACAAAAGTGATATTGCCTCTTCAAAGAAACACATTAGCCATCTTTTTATAGTTTATCTTTTATAGTTGATATTTGTTATAAAATTATATCTGGTGTTAAAAAAAAGTCACATTCTATACAAATTTACGATTCATATTTGCTATAGAACAATATTACAAAAGTAACATATGTTATAAGTTTAAAAAAACATATGTTATAAGTTAAAGAGAAATATCCTATAGTTTCTAAATTTGAATCTATGCTACGAAATATAAAAATATGCAACACTAATAAACAAAAAAAATTCTTTTGCCCTCCCTGAGTCTATACAAAACATGTTAAAAATAGCTGTGTCATTTATTGTATAAATAAAAAAAGTTAAAAATAAATATATATTGTATAATTAAAGATGCAAATACAAAGTAGTTTTCATTTTATCACCCACGTGAGTACGTGACCCACTCACCTTTCCCTTTTCTTATTCTTTCTCCCTGGTTATCTTCTTCTTCAATGAGCTTACGATCCCATTAAAACTACACGATTTAATTTTCCATTTTTACTTTTTTACTAGTGCAACATCGACTTAAAATTTGATGCCCCTTAAATCTTGATGCTTGGGCGGTCGCCCACCTCGCCCAGTATCAGGGCCGGCTCTGCGTAAAAGCTATAATGCCTTGTTTTCTGTTTAGTACCATTAGCCTAGGTGAAACAACCGAATACATTTCCAATCTCCCTAATCATATTTCTTTGCTCCATTATATCAAAGGAGCAGCTAAATCACATTGTTTGCACGTAGCACGAATGTTCATGTATTCAACACCAACACTATGCTCCAAAATAGTGTTGGTGATTTTGTGTTACCAATAATGATTTAAGTTTAATGGATTGACTTAGTTGACCAACGTGTAATCGTGATAAATTTTCACCAAGTCGGGGTTGTGCGGAGTGCACACTTGTATGACGTTATTGCGGTTATCATACGGGGGTCCGGGGGCAGCGCCCCGGACCCCTCGGTAGCATGTCCTAGCAGGGTCCAAAGGGCAGCGGGTTTCAACCCGTTTTTCTTATCTGATTTGGTTTTGAAATAACCGCTATGCATTTATAACCAAATGAAGAAAACAGTTGGTCATATCCTGATTCTTTCTCTGGTTATGTTCATAACAACAATAGCATATTAACAATTCGTTTTCTGAGTTTTAATAGATTGGAGATTTCGATAGAACCATCAAAATAATTTGATATGAAAGTGTTTGACACGAATCTCAAATACCGCGATCCACCAAATTCTAACATTTAGTACCATTAGCCAAGGTGAAACGACCGAATACATTTCCAATCTCCCTAATCATATTTCTTTGCTCCATTGTATCAAAGGAGCAGCTAAATCACATTGTTTGCACGTAGCACGAATGCTCATGTATTCAACACCAACACTATGCTCCAAAATCGTATCCAAAAGATCAAACTGGATATCGAGGAGTTGGGATTCATTTGATTTAACACCATTAAGTTTGGCTGGTCTTGACAATATCTCATTGTTCTCCATCTATGCTTTAGAATCAATGCATTTGGCTTTTCTATAGCTTCAAGCCTATGTAAACAGTGTTAGGACTAGGGGTGGTAATCATGGACATCAGCAACCAAACATAAAATCAACTGCATCACAAATCAAGATCATAAAGGGGGCGTTTGGGAGCAGAATCTGATCATTTATTATCCAAGGCTCCAAGTACAAAATTACAGATACTTCTATATAAAAGAGATATACCGACATATTGGTTTCCTACATTTGAAGATACTAGCAAAATGACTAAACTACTCTTAATATCAAAATTACCAAAAACTATCCATATGACTAAAGTCAAATCTAACAATCTCCACTTTGACTTTAGCTTCCTAAGTAACGCCGAAAGTTTCAAATCAAATTCAAAATTCCAAACACTTGAGAAACTAGCCTAATTAAAACAAACGATCGAATCCGAAAACGATCCAAAACAAAACCAACCAAATCAAACGCAGATGTCTTCAATTTCGAACAACCAAACGTTAACTGACAAATTCAAACTCGGTTAACTAAACAACTGAATCGGCTAACGGTCAACAATAATAAAATTCGGGCAACCAACTTCAAACGTCCGACAAACGAAGATCCAAATTTCCAAATTCCAAACGATCTAACCAACTTCAAATGACATGATGACAATCAAGTCTTCAAACATAAAATTGATCTTCAAATTCCAAATACCAAATTCAAATTCTAATGGTCCACTTATATAATAAGAATTACGACACAAATTCAAACTCATTTTCCGTACCAAACAAATTCAAATTAATAAATAATTTCACGAATGGGCTCAATTTCAAACACCCCAAATATGACCCGGATGATAATACCAGTGCCTCTTATACAATTAGGATTACGGTCGAAACTTTAAATTCCAAACTAATAGCCCATGTGTACGATACGAATTACGACTCAAATTCAAACAAATAAAATCCAAATTCGAATAGCAAACAAACCGATTCCAAGAAACCAATACTAAATATCCATGATCTCATATTCCTATATCGATACAAATAGCCAAATTCCAACTTCAAACACTAATACCAAATTCTAGTTCTTCCTAATCCAAAAATATCCTAAGTGTAAACCGGAGAACATATCAAACAAAAAATAAACAAATCTTGAGACGATCTCTCCACCATACCAAAAGAAAGTATCAAGCCCTATGGGGAAAGGGGGGGGGGTTACTATGTAACAAACAACTTCCCTATCAAGTCCTATGAAGCTTCCAAAAAGCTGTCAAACCCACCAACCAACTAATTCACAAAACCAATTTAGATTACTACCAAATCCTAATCAACAAAAATCCTTCAAACAAACCCCTTCAATCTATCAAATAAGTGAAAGCAACAAAAAATTAAGCAAAAGAAAACTCAAAACCACAAACTTGATATTGTTTCTAATCAAATATGCATGCCACCAAATCACCAAATTAAAAAAATATTTTTGAAAGTAACTAAAAAGCTGAAGCTGATCCACCAATCAAAAAACCCAAAATGAATCCAAGAAAAAAAACCCACCCAGTTTCAGCTTGCTTCAAAGATCAAATGGATCATGATACAAATTTGTTAGGATTAGGGTAATAATCATAAGCAAAAGATCCACAAAAAATTATCATATAGCAAGTTCATAAATACAAACCAAGATCATAAAAGGGGTGTCTGGGAGCATAAGTAATTTATTATCAAAGGCTCCACGTACAAAATATATATACTTATATATATAAGAGATAAAACGACATATTGGTTTCCTACATCTAAATATACTAGCAAAATGACTAAACTACCTTTGGTATCAAAATTACCAAAATACCCATAGGACTAAAGTCAAATCTAACAAACAGGATACTAAAGAGATACTTTCCATTGTACCAACAAGCATTTTAATCATCTTGTTCTATTCAGTGTTCTTTTTTTGTAAATAAAAGCCCTTAAAAGATGGTTGTCTATCACATTTAGGACATACATTAAAATTTTGTAAGTAGAAACCCGAGTAATTTTACACTAAAATATTAAACCTCTGTTTAAAAATGTTAACATATATTGATTAATATTATGAAAGACTAAAATAGGTGTTACATCATGACTAAAATGTACACAAACTTATAGAATGATCGATGAAAAAGAAAGTTGGTATTTGTGTATAAAAGCTAACATGTGTAAATAAACATGCATCAAAGAAGTACTTGTATTCCTACATTGACACGTGGCTTGATGGCAGCATTGAAGAATGTATAGGTAAAAGGAAGACGTATCATCATCATCATCATCATCATCATCATCATCATCATCATCATCATCATCATCATCATCATCATCATCATCATCAAAGGCGGAATATTAATTTGTTTCACGAAATAATTAAATGATCGATTCGATTAACAATAATATGTGTTTGAGCAAGACTTGGAGAACAAGTCACGAAAGTATATCTACCTTAACTCATTCATTCGATTAACAATAATATATATCATCAAAAATATAATTCACATAAGTAGTTTAAGTAGTAGCGCGTTACCACCCTTAAAACCTAGGGGGAGTCCTTTATTCTCAATCAAGATGCCTCAATCGGATAAATTCAATTCCACTAACATAAAAGTGTTTATTCAACTTCATAAAGATACTTTAGTTCTTGATCTAGCCAATTTGATGAAAATGAGGGAAGAAATCCAGAATGAGGGTGTAAAACCCGCATGCTTTTACCATGAATAGTACCCTTAAGATCGTACGTATATGATTAGAACTTTCCTTTTATAACATGTTTACGTTTCACGTATAAGAATTACGAGTATTACGTACGTGTTAGAACACGATAAGTATTTACTACGTATGAACACACGATAATTATTCCAATAATAATTATAAACACGAACATGCGATCATGAAATCATGAACGTAATTTAATCACGAGCTAATATTAATTACGTATATATATTTATCACGAACACGAATAAATATATTAAGTCACGATCAATAATTAATTAGAACATGTAAAACACGAACACGATAAAACACGAGAACACACTATAATATTTAGACACGGAAAATGTTCGGGTTACCTCATGTGGGCCCATACCCACGAAATTAGGAAAAGGAAAGGGCCTAGCCCATCAATTTTTACTAAACAAGAAAAAAGAGAAAACTTGTTTCATTATAACAAAATCTAGAAAATAATTAAAACCCTAAAAGTTTTCCTCCTCCTCCTCCTTTGTCCTTTTGGCCGCCACCTATAAACAACATAGAGGGGTGTTCGGGTTGATTTTGATCTTGGATATTTTGCAAGGATTCGTATGTGTTCATCCTCATTTGTTTCACGTATTCTGTATAACCTTTTTACCCTTTTCTTTTATGTTTTGATTTATTGAATCACATAAAATCATGGTGTTTTTAATTAAGCTAATTAAAAACAATTATTCTAAACATGTTAAGGATTATGTGGTAAATCAAACAAGGGTTTTAGGGGTGTTGTGGTCTAGCCGACGCCTAACCGAGCCCTTAAGGGGTCTCGGCTTGGCTTATTACCCACCACCGAGACCATATGGTCTCGGTATGGTGGTGGTGGTCCCACGGCAGCAGCAAACCAAGGGGAAACCCGACGTGGTTCGGGTTATGGTGTTAGTTACGGGTCCAGTTCATGGTTTTTAGTCACGGGTCCGGTTCATACATTATTTTTAAGGTTTATGATTTTCACTAGTTATGATTTAGACTTAAATTAAATTAATAAAAACATGACATGATTAATTTAATGTACATGACTTAGGTTATAAATTTAATTATTAGTTCATGAATTTTAACCTAAGTATTTATATTTACTTAGACTTTATAATTAATTAATTATTTAAAACCATGACTATAATTAATTAATTAACATGACTTAGGTTATATTATTAAAAGTTAATAATACATGTTCTAACCTAAGTATTTTACCTTTACTAGTTTAAGATACGTGTAATACACGGGTAGGTTAAAGTCATTTATTTTAAGTGTTTTTATTAACGAAATTTATTTGATAAAACTTGCATTTAGAATTAGTTTGAAATGTATTTTGAATCTTTAAAATGACCATGAACTCGACTTGTCCAATTTCTATCAAATCCTTTCTCAATTAGTTGTATTCAATAAACTTATGAGCTTGAAACCTTAAGCTTAATTCAATAAACGTATGAAAACTGTATAATCAAGTTTGATCTAAAAAGAGGAGCATTTGAACTTTCGCGATTGCAAAATTAAGTCTCATGTTTTAAAGTACATAGTGATAAGTTTTAGCGAACAGTTTAATAGAACACTTTACATGCACCATTGTCTTAATGCACCATTGTCTTAAAACAAATACTATAGGCATCATTTTTATGTAACAACTAACCTATGAATATAAAGAACCCTTTGATCATCTGATTTGTCATTATTTATCTAAACTAATCAAATTATTTTTAGTGCATAGCAAATGAAACTGGTCAAGAATGTGCGAAAACGATCAAATGAACCGGGTCAAAAACACAGCCTAAATGTATAAGAAACGTCACTGAAGAATCTTGAATGGATTTAAAGTAATAGAATACATCCTGAATAAATTTAACAAATTGATAATATAGACTTATAAATATAGTTTGTAACATCAGTAACCATGTTTATAATAAGAAACAAACTATACTACGAGTATTCAAATGCATCCTGTGATGCATATATGAGAGTAGAAATGGACTGGGGGAATATTATCAAGTTTTAGATCACGTAGGACCAACAGACTGCACAATATGAAGGATATGTAGGAACAACTATTTAAGTCGCAAAGCAACAAAAGAGCAAGCTACATTAAGGACAATTTCACCTTTTGAGCGCAGTGATACATATAAAGTTTTCGAGACAAAATTCTTTCCACTACTGCCATAACCATAGAGAAAAATACCCCTCCTTCTTTTTGAACATCAGATAGTATTGATACTGATAGTATTGTTTCATAAACTTCTTTTTGCTCTGCAGTCAAGCTTTCCAAAAACTCAACATGTTAAGCTTGTTACGCCTCTTTATTATGATCAAGCCCATCATGAAACAAACCTGTTATTATAAGATTATATGTACTCATTATCAAGAAGAAGCTTTAACTATGGTTTGGTAAAATTCAGAACGACTAAAACAATTATAGATAGAACCCGTTACTTTTAAGTTAATTATAACCGGTCAAACTATGATAAAAGTCTATTTTAAATGGAAAATAAACATTACAACAACCCAAAAAGTTCAATTTTGCAGCAGCCACAAACACGACCCAAAAAACTCCTTACAACCCTAATACCACTTAAGACGGCCCTAACACCACTTAGAAATGCAGGTTTTTAAGAGACCAAAAAATAACATTAATCGAACCAAACGCCACGTTAAGACTGCACTGTTGCATAGCCCCAAATAACACTTAAAACGACCCAAAAACACAACTTTAATACAAAGAAACACCCCCAAACAGGTCACTTTTAAGTTAATTATAGACCAAGATAACGTACATACGTAAATAAAAGGAATGACACGCCAAACATGAATAAGACAGTAATATATTATTGGGGCAACCCAAGATAACGTACATATGTAAAAAAATTGACACACCAAAAGTGCAGAAGACACTTATAAGCAAATTAGTCCAACATAAAAAAATAATGTAAATGACCACTCTGTAAAATATGACACTACTTAAGAACTCTAAAACTAAGAACATACAGTATATGAGTAACTTACAATTTCATAAGTTGAACTCAATATGCAACTAGGCGATTATTGCTTAAAACATCATCATGACTCGAGCTGAAGTCGATGATTAGAAGTATGAATAGATAGATGCATCGATGAGACCTTTTTGTAGTTATTGAGCCACATCTATAATCAAAGAGAGACCCGGGACATAGACAACACTGAACCATCGAGAGGAACATGGCGCTTTCTACTTCCATGTTTTGTATCGACAAAGTTAGGTGAATATTCTAATGCCAAATGCTGCAAATAGAATTTATGGAAGCAACATTAATTTTTGTGTTATAAATAAAATAGCAGTAGCATAAGAGTAAAAAAAATATGCAAATAGGTAGCATAAGATTTCAATCGGAACACTAATTTACCAAACATAAAATAAAAAGATTAAGTAGAAGGAAAAGAATATCGTCTATAGAATTACAAATTTCAGACATTCTGTAAACAACCTTTTAAGAATCAACGATATTAATGACAAATAGATGGTCAAATAACCTTGGGTCAGTCATATATCAAAAAGTTAGTAACCCCTTGCTAAAAAAAGGCAGCTACTAAATTGAAAGATGGTTATAGGTTGACCTTTACCATGTTCATTTAGGATGAAGTTTCTATGTTCATTTTTAAAAGAAGAGCTAACAGACATAAATTTCTGCACTGACTTTTTCCGCTGCATCCAAACTTAGGCGATCAGCACAGAACATTACCGCCACCCAAAAAATTGCACTTTTGCAGCAGCCTCAAACACAACCTAAAACAACCAAAAACTTTAATACAATCAAAAACCCAAAAAAATGTCATTGTTTAAGTTAATTATAACAGGCCAAACTATGGATAAAGTCTATTCTCAGTAATGCAGGAAAACGAACATTACAACCCAAAGAAGTGCACTTTGACAGTCACAACACAACCTAAAAGACCAAAAGAGAAAAAAAAATCTTAAACCACTTTTTTTAGCAGCCTAAACACCACTTAAAACACGCATAACACTACTTAAGACTACAGTTTTTTAACATGTCAAAACATAAGCACTATAATGCTTTTGTGAAGATTATCACTTTAGAAAGGTCAAGAATTTAAGTGAACACTAACACATTGGCTCAACTTTTTACATAACTTATATTAAACTTATTGATGCTTTAAAGATCTTTTATTAGCTTACAATCATAAGCTAATCCAAACACATATGAGGATGTTATGACAATGTGTATATATAGGCCAAAGCTTCTTACTAAAGATAAGTTTAACTTTAAGCCCATAAAATGAGATGCGCCAAAGACCCAGTTAACATCCAAAAGTAATGACGATCTTTTTTTTTCAAAAAAAATCAAATATCAGGTATAGACATGAACAATTTACTGTAACATGAATCATACCATGTAACTACTCTCTGTTAGATATTTTATCAAACACCTCTAATGCACCATCTAAATCACCACCGAGTTCTTACTTAGTTCCTAAATTCACTTAATTTTCTCAGATCTTAGTAAAATATTGAGTTAAAAAATATCTATTTTATCAGCAATGAAAATGTTTTAATGAGAATAACTAAAAACAAAAGAGTGGTTTTTGTGAAGATAATTCTATTTAATAAGTCCTAGTAAAGTTTCTTCTTAAAAAATCTCAATGAGATTGAAATAAACATACATATACGGTATATGATATACCTATCATTGAGCAAATAAGCAACAGTTTCATAAGTAGCATCTATGTACCTTTGAAAAACAGCTTGCATGAAAGAAGATAACTAAATTGGGCGATGGTGTAGATAAGAAGTTTGATTTTAATAAAATAAAGCGGAAGAAGATTACTAAGAAAATGTATCAGCCAATATAATTTGAATTTCAAATTTTGCATCGGGAATTTACAAAATAGTTGGAGGAAGAAAAAGCAGCTAATTATAATATATCTAAAATAAAATCTATTTAATTTTAATAAAAGAAAATTCATTGCAGATTATGACATCATCTTATATAATTTTTTAATTCATTTAGCCAATAAAAAAATTCCACCTAGTCAAAGATGACATAGGCAGAAACCCTTTTTTAATTGTATAGATAGATAGATAGATAGCCTTATTTATGCTTTAAAAGTCTTTTTATCAGCTTATTATCATAAGTTAATCCAAATTCTCAGCAACATATATATCCAAAAGCTTGATTTTCTTGCACTGTCATGGTTCTAACAGAGTTAAATGTAGCTATTTTAATCCTCATTCTCACCATTGCCTTTGTTTTTCGATATGTTCAAAGAAGACACTTAAAATAAAGGACACCCACAAGAACACTTCTAATGAGATAAATGGTAGAAATGATGTAGCAATATGCAAATGAAGCAGTATTGACAAAACCTATGGCACAAACGGCAATGAATCAATCCTAAACCAAGACTACGATAGAATCTGAGCTGCAATCACTAGTACCACCACATGGTGTTGCAAACATTTGGCCGATAGCACCTGGCCACAAACATCTATAATGCACTCTATGAATCACCACCGAATCTTGCTTCATTCTTATTTACGCTTAGTTTTTCTTCAGTCTTTGTTTTATCAAACTCCATGAATAAAGATCGTATTGAGGAAATTGAAATAAACATACATATACGTACCATTGAAGGTCCATGAACCACTATTCACTTAAATCGACGAAACACTTCAAAAGTTGCTGCGTAGGTATTGAGGAATCTAAATAGCTATCATGGTTTTCCTTTCATCTACAAAACATATTAGAAAATTTCATAAAATCAGTTGCTCATAACATAATCAAATTAATCATAAAGCAAGAGTTTTATAAGAAGTAATGTATACCTTTGGGAAGCAGCTTCCAGCGAAGAAGACAACATAAAAGATAAGAAATCATAACATGAGGACGACAGTTTAGATAAGATGCACCTCAACCACTAACCAGTAAGAGAAGTTTCACTAGTAACATTTTTAGAGATCGGTAATGAAAGAAGAATCAATGAGAAATGAATCAGCAATACCAAACGACACTGAGGTTTACAATAAAAAACAAAACAGACCACAAAAATCGATAAAAAGTTTTAGCTAAAAAATATGTATAAGCTTTTCATACTTTTGGAGAACTTCCAGCTATCAAGGAGACGAAAAGCTCTGTGAAGTAAAAGAAAAAAGGGGTCGCCGATTGCTACTAAGAACCTAACAGAACTTTTCAAAATTGAAAACGGATCAGTCGAAGAGCAAAGTGTAGTCTAAACAATTTCAGAATTCTTGTTTTGACTTTCTAAACAATGGTTAGCCGGAAAGCAACTAATGGTAGCTCCGTCCTCTAGCAATTAGGTACACGAAAGCCACAGGTCCCTCTAGAAGCCATGATCCATGGGACGCGCAAGTCCCACTAACAGAAAGAGAACTAGACGGTCCTGATTCCGGGACGGAGCCGTATGACCCGAGCTCATTCCCTTCGCTTCCTGGGCCCAAAACGATTAAAAATTGAAAGAGAAACATGAAATTTAAGCTACCATAAATCATACCATGTAAGGACTTGTCTCTGGGGTGTTTCATCAAACATCTTTCACACACACACACACCATATAATTACTAATATACATCAAGCGGATCGAAAAAAACCTGCACGAATTAGTCCCAAAAAATATCAAACTTTGAAAGATTACTCTAAAATTATCAAAATTTGAATGAAAATATCACATGATAAAGAACAATAATGAAGCTGTTTCCATATCCTTTATCAGAAGATTGTCTTGAACCACCCTAGTTGTTGATGATGGTTGTGTAAATAGGATGAAGATGGGTCGGTGTTTGTGTTTGATTAACAAAACTACAAAAGTAACCTGTTAGTGCTAAAGATGATGGTGGGTCCGTCCTTCCGTGAATATTTGTATTGCTTGGGTTCAGATCAGAATTTCAAATAAAAAGATGATTCATAATGTATCGAATGCTCCACCGTCCAAATAAAGCCAATAAAAATGGTTCTTTCATTCATCGAGGAGTCTTCTCCCATGATTGAATGACTGAGCTATGCCATGGGGAAGTCTTTCTCTGAACATGAAAAAACACATAGTTCATTTGTAAAATACATGTATTTCTGTTTTAATAAAATAAAAGAAAAATAGATTCAAGCTTCTTGTGTAAGCTTTGTTAAAAGGCTTCATAATTTATTTAAGTTTAAAAAATGTATTTTAATTTAGTATTTTTTTATAAGTATGACATCATCATCTAATATTATTTTATTAAATAAACCAATAGTAACATTACACATAGTGAAACATGACATATACAAAAACCTTGTTTTAATAATATTAATAGATTTAATTAAAATCATGATATATTTAATTAAATACTTTTAACCTATAGTTTATTTAATTTACATGTAATAATTAATAAACTATACTTTATAACTACATGACTCAAAATAATAATCAGAAAACACTTAAGCTTATATAATTAGCTTATTTAACCAGCTTATATCTATTTCTGGAAACTTTCTGTTTTTATAAACTTATTTTATTAAGGCAGCTAATCTATTTATGGAAACTTTCTATTTTTAGAAACTTATATATTTTAAGCAGTAATTCTATTTTTGGAAACTTTCTATTTTTGAAAACTTTCTATTTTTGGAAACTTTCTATTTTTGGAAACTTTCTATTTTGGAAACTTTCTATATTTGGAAACTTTCTATTTTAGGAAACCTGCTATTTTTAGAAAGTTACTTATTATTACACAACAAGTATAATAATACATGAAATACAAGTGATACTTAATTAGAATAGACAGAATATAAGATAAACACAGGATAAAGCTTAAAACAGTAAAACATGACATGAACGTATAAAACAAGCTAAGACAGATATAAAACTATTTACGTATTTAGTAATCAGATACTTATACACGTATGTATTTATGTAGCATTAGTGATACCGAAGTAGGACTCTCTTCCGTTCGTCTTCTTCGTTCACTGGACATAAGGTACGGATTCCCGTCCTTTCAGTAAGGGTGTAATCAAGTCAAGCTTTTATCAAGCAACTCGAGCTCGAGCTCGAGCTTGGCTCGATCAAGCCAAGCTTTTATCAAGCTCAAGCCCAAGCTCAAGCCTAAAAAAATAGCTCGAAACTATATCAAGCTCAAGCTCAAGCTTTTGATAGCTCGGCTCGAGTTCTTATCAAGCTTTTTCAAGCTCTATAAAAATATGTTTTATGATAAATTTATATAAGCAACTAATTGTTAATTTAAGTATTAACCTAAAGGCTAATTTCATAAGTAAATAATACTATATTTTAGAAGGACTTTTAACTCTGATTACATTTATATTTTAGTTCTTTGTATTTTAAATAATTCTTTATTTTTGTAAATTTAATTATTGCATTTACTCGGTACTTGGTTGAATACAATATGTGTATAAATATTTTTTGTACTCTTTTTAATAGTAAATGCAACGTGTCTAAATTGTGCTCGGATTCACATCATGCAATGGCATTTGGGACTTTAATCGTATTGGAGTACAAACATATTTTGAAACCAAGATTGTACGATTATTTTGTTATTGGTTTTATTAATGTTAAATAAATCAAATTTGTTTTAAGTAATGATTTTTGTTTTTTTTATATTTTATACATATGTTTATTGATGAGTTTTATTAAAAAAAAAATTTATACATATTCAAGCTTTTCAAGCTAAGCTCAAACTTTTATCAAGCCTTATCAAGCCAAGCTCAAGCTTGGATTGGTAAAGCTTGACAAGCTATCAAGCCAAGCTCAAGCCTACAATTTTAGTATCAAGCCAAGCTCAAGCCCTACTAAGCTCGAGCTCGGCTCGACTCGATTACACCCCTACCTTTAAGTATGGACATTCTTTCCTTATTAGGATTCCTCGTATGCAGCTAACTATTTTCCCATAGTATAAGTTTATATGTTTGATTGCTTATGTTTAATTAGAATACCTAAAGCCATATACATGCATGACCAGTTTCACCTAGTTATGGAGGTACCATAACCATAACACTAGAGGCACTAGTGTTATGACTTCCCCACGGCGGAGTGATTGCTCGTGGCGTCCCTTCAGCTTTTGGCCATATTATTATTATTTATCATGTGGGGCGTATGGGTGCATCCTAGTTACATGTTTTCAGCAGATTACTCAGTGTGAATGTGGTGTGTGCCTTGCATCCTTCACAAGGAGCTGATCCCTCCTACCCAGATTTATATTAATTAGAGGCAGCCCCTCTATTTGCATGACGAGGTCACCCCTCTAAGTGTTCATGCACGTTGATATTTTATGACCTATATTGGCTAATGGTAAATATGTTAAACAGTTTTTACAAGGTAAACATAAGGCTTTTCAAACTATAAAACCAGTTTTACTAAGATATAACCAGGTTATCCAGGACTTAGTCTTTTTTGCTGCTTCACGCTATTAGTCTTATTTATGTTTTAGCCTTTCATGCTATATCGTATATCCGTGCACTGAGCATTATGCTCAGCCGTTACTTTCCTTTCCATGTCCCAAAATGGCAGGTACCCAAGGACTGACTAGAGCGTTTGGAGGACGTGCATAGGATGGAAGCTGCCATGGACTTCTTCTCCTTTTGCCTTCATATAATTATGCTTGTTTAGTCTTTCATTCATTTCATTTACTTTATTATGTTTTGGGCTTATGTTTGGGAACCGATGTTTGATTCTGGTTTTCCCTATGGTCATGTATGTTTTACTACATATTACCTTGCATGCTTTGATGACACGCCATAATTACGCGTGACATTCCATTTATCAAAATGGGGTGTTACAATTATGGTATCAGAGACAAGGCTTCGACCTGTAGGCTCTAAAACTTGACATGTGACTAGTGGGTAGTCATCAGGAGCTTCCTAAGCCAACGTTTGTTATTCCACGTATTGATGTTTTCAGCGTTTTGTTGTTTTAACCATGATGTTTTCAGCACCTTGAGTTTTGAACCTTGATTTTTTTCATCGATATTGTTTTACTAATATGGATGGACAACCGTCATTCATATTTAGTTATGTGTCATGGTTTCATGCATGACGTTCCTCGCGAACTGTGACTATGTGGACTGAACCTCAGTAGTTCATAATTAGTCACATAAATTTTTTTCTGATAAGTTTTGACAGATGAGTTTCATTTATTTATGTTTCGTGTATCATTGTTGCAGGGATTATGACTAAGTAATGGTTGGTATAGGACTAGCCCTATTTAGTCGCATGTGCTTTTATCGAAACTTTTAACTTTGGGACCGACCCATAGGCGTCCCCTCGCCATGTCTTTTATTTTGGGACCGACCCATAGGTGTCCCCTCGCACATATAAATGTTTTTATAAACTACATCATGCATTCATGCACTGTTTTCATGCATAAAATTTTCTCATGATTTATTGGCATTATTTTTTTTTCATGTCCCCTCATAAGTTACTATGTTTTTTACGTCAAGTATGTCTTCATACTGTCATGGTTAACTTCAGTTTCATGTTGATTATGTTATACACTCCATCACGTTGAGTTGTTCCATGTTTCTTCATGATGACTTGGTCTTCACGTGATTATGTCTTACGTCTCTTTTGTTGTCTTTGCTTCCATGCAAGACATTGTTGGATTTCATTGAATCCTGCTTTCATGATAGTCATGGTTGGTTTTCATCGATCATGCTTTCAGGCAAATCATCTTGAATTTTGTGTAACCACACTTTAACGTTTCTCTATGCAACCAGAATGAGGTATATACTGGCATTGCCAGGTTATCGTGATGGTTTTCTAACCGTTTAACCGATTATAGTTCCTTTTAAGGCATGACAAATGATCGACCCCGTATCGATCATTTCATGTGCATTCCATGTGTGCTCGATGTACCGTATTTCATGTGTATTACACGTACCTTAATCCATGTGTATTTCATTTGCAATACTTCACGAGTATTCGCTAGTCAATTCTGAATCATCTCAGGCGTATATTCAATTGCTGATATTCTACAAGATTATTGATGCCGCTCATACCTTGGAGATGTTACTAAAGGTTGATGCTGCTGACGTTCGGAGACGCTACGTGATGCGGATGCTGTTCACAACCTGGAAATCCTACAAGACGAAGACAAAGGCGTTGAAGCAAAGCAATTGGACGAGAAGATGCTATACCATCAGACGATTTCCATCAATCATTGTCCCTAAATCTTAGTTACACGTCACACGTCATTCAGTTCTCGTTTCAGTCATATGAGTGTAAACCGGTATCAGCCGGCCACTCAGCTGAAATGTTACATGAATCACAGTCATGAGAATGACCGTCATGGAACTGACAGACAAGATGATAGTAAACACTACTATGACAACAACTATACTAGCAATCACAACCGAAGCTCCAGCCTCGGACGTGAACAGAAATACAAAGGATCAGTATTCTAACTGATCCGCCAATTCTGGCATAATAACCTAATATTTGTAGTTCTATTTGTTCACATCTCGAGACACTTGTCAAGACATCGGTCAAGACACATGTCTCATGTATACTTTCCAAAGACACATGTCAAGACATCAGTCAAGACACATGTCTCATGTATACTTTCCAAAGACACATGTCAAGACATCGGTCAAGACACATGTCTCGTGTATACTTTTCGAAGACACATGTCAAGAAACCAGTCATGACACATGTCATGTTTACATTTTCCAAGACACGAGTCAAGACACATGACTCATGTCCAATTATGGAACATCTCTAAGAAATTCAGGATACCCTCAAAAGGGTATATCCATTTTGTTGTGCCATGTATTAATCAGGCCACAAGAATTTCAGTACCATTACCGGCGTATCAGTAAGTCCAGTCACGTTTTGTCGATGACACTTACATTTCTTTCACCATATTCATATATTCATGACCATGAAGGACGCCATTCGTATTCCCCAAGTATATGAAGGTTTTCCTTCAGACTAATGATAAGATTCAAGCTGCGAACGCATTACCTCGGACATATACGAGTTAAATTTAATCCTAATTATGGACTACGAAAAGCACACCATGCTATGATTCATGATCATGTACAGTGATGTTCAGGCTCCTAAATACATTCACCTTGATTTTCCATCAGGAAAAATTTGTACAAATTATCTATGCTTACAAGCATGTGCGTTGTTAGTCATGGTCGCTAAAATATTCTAGCTGTCAGTCAAGAAACGACCACTTAAGTCCTTTTACGCATAACTAGCGGATTATTCCAAAATCGTCCCATATACTCCAGAAGAACCTTCAAGGAGAAGGACGGTAACATAAGATTATGTGTCGACTACCGTCGATTTTAAACAAATTACCATTTACAACCGTTACTCTCCTCCACGTATTGACAAGATCGGATTCATCTAGGGTGTTAATCACCTTTCCAAGATCGGATACATGATCATGCTGACAACAGCGACGAGTGAAAGAGCAGGACATGTCCATGACTGCTATTCATACACGACTTGGTCATGCTAAATTCATGATTCTGTATTAGTCTCATAAAATGCTCAAACAACATCATGGACTTAATAAATCCAGTTTCCATGAACTCATAAACATCAGTGTTTTCTTCGAGAACAACCTGATTTCCTCTAAGTCTAGAGAAGAACAGTAAGACCATATTTGCACTATGTTGCAAATTCTATGACAAGAGAAATTTCACCCTGAAATTTTTCCAATCTAACTTTTGGTTGATTACAGTGACACGCTGAATCACGTTTATTCTTACGGTTAATCTTACCATGACTCAAATTATGCATAAAGGTGAGAACCCTACACTATGTTAGGTGTTCCAAGAAAATCCTATGCTAAGAGAAGTCTAATTTCAGAGACTTATAGTTTCGCAAACTCCTTTGTATCAAGTTCTATGAGGCAAGATACAGTTACGTTCATATCTAAGTACCTGTAATACCAACAGGATAAGATAGAACACCAACAAACTAGGATGTGTATCCACCATCAGAAATTGTAATCAGAAATGGGACAAAATCTCCATGGATTTTGGTTACCAGATTACAGCAAACTCAGAAGAAGCATGATGCTATCTGGGTCATTGTCAACAGTTTGATCAAGTCTGCAGAATCCTTACATCCGCAAGCATTTCAAGAACCAACAGATAGATCAGACATGTCCCAGCCAAGGCGCATTCGATCACTTGGTAATCCCTCAGTTATCATCATCATCATCATCATCATCATCAACGGCGGAATATTAATTTGTTTCACGAAATAATTAAATGATTGATTCGATTAACAATAATATGTGTTTGAGCAAGACTTGGAGAACAAGTCATGAAAGTATATCTACCTTAACTCCTCCATTCGATTAACAATAATATATATCATCAAAAACAGAATTCACATAAGTAGTTTAAGTAGTAGCGCGTTACCACCCTTAAAACCTAGGGGGAGTCCTTTATTCTCAATCAAGATGCCTCAACCGGATAAATTCAATTCCACTAACATAAAAGTGTTTATTCAACTTCATAAAGATACTTTAGTTCTTGATCTAGCCAATTTGATAAGAATGAGGGAAGAAATCCAGAATGAGGGTGTAAAACCCGCATGCTTTTACCATGAATAACACCCTTAAGATCGTACGTATATGATTAGAACTTTCCTTTTATAACATGTTTACGTTTCATGTATAAGAATTACGAGTATTACGTACGTGTTAGAACACGATAAGTATTTACTACGTATGAACACACGATAAATATTCCAATAATAATTATAAACACGAACATGCGATCATGAAATCATGAACGTAATTTAATCACGAGCTAATATTAATTACGTATATATATATTTATCACGAACACGAATAAATATATTAAGTCACGATCAATAATTAATTAGAACACGTAAAACACGAACACGATAAAACACGAGAACACACTATAATATTTAGACACGGAAAATGTTCGGGTTACCCCATGTGGGCCCATACCCACGAAATTAGGAAAAGGAAAGGGTCTAGCCCATCAATTTTTACTAAACAAGAAAAAGGAGAAAACCTGTTTCATTATAACAAAATCTAGAAAATAATTAAAACCCTAAAAGTTTTCCTCCGCCTCCTCCTCCTCCTTTGTCCTTTTGGCCGCCACCTATAAACACCATAGATGGGTGTTCGGGTTGATTTTGATCTTGGATATTTTGCAAGGATTCGTGTGTGTTCATCCTCATTTGTTTCACGTATTCGGTATAACTTTTTAACCCTTTTCTTTTTATGTTTTGATTTATTGAATCACATAAAATCATGGTGTTTTTAATTAAACTAATTAAAAACAATTATTCTAAACATGTTAAGGATTATGGGCTAAATCAAACAAGGGTTTTAGGGGTGTTGTGGTCTAGCCGACGCCTAACCGAGCCCTTAAGGGGTCTCGGCTTGGCTTATTACCCACCACCGAGACCATATGGTCTCGGTATGGTGGTGGTGGTCCCACGACAGTAGCAAAACCAAGGGGAAACCCGACGTGGTTCGGGTTATGGTGTTAGTTACGGGTCCGGTTCATGGTTTTTAGTCACGGGTCCGGTTCATAAATTATTTTTAAGGTTTATGATTTTCACTAGTTATGTTTTAGACTTAAATTAAATTAATAAAAACATGACATGATTAATTTAATGTACATGACTTAGGTTATAAATTTAAGTATTAGTTCATGAATTTTAACCTAAGTATTTATATTTAATTAGACTTTATAATTAATTAATTATTTAAAACCATGACTATAATTAATTAATTAACATGACTTAGGTTATACTATTAAAAGTTAATAATACATGTTCTAACCTAAGTATTTTACCTTTATTTAATTAAAATAATGATATATTTAATTAAATACTTTTAACCTATAGTTTATTTAATTTACATGTAATAATTAATAAACTATACTTTATAACTACATGACTCAAAATAATAATCAGAAAACACTTAAGCTTATATAATTAGCTTATTTAACCAGCTTATATCTATTTATAGAAACTTTCTATTTTTAGAAACTTATTTAATTAAGGCAGCTAATCTATTTATGGAAACTTTCTATTTTAGAAACTTATCTATTTTAAGCAGTAATTCTATTTTTGGAAACTTTCTATTTTTGGAAACTTTCTATTTTTGGAAACTTTCTATTTTTGAAAACTTTCTATTTTGGTAACTTTCTATTTTTGGAAACTTTCTATTTTAGGAAACCTGCTATTTTTAGAAAGTTACTTATTATTACACAACAAGTATAATAATACATGAAATACAAGTGATACTTAATCAGAATAGACAGAATATACGATAAACACAGGATAAATCTTAAAACAGTAAAACATGACATGAACGTATACAACAAGCTAAGACATGATATAAAACCAGTTACGTATTTAGTAATCAGATACTTATACACGTATGTATTTATGTAGCATTAGTGATACCGAAGTAGGACTCTCTTCCGTTCGTCTTCTTCGTTCACTGGACATAAGGTACGGATTCCCGTCCTTACAGTATGGACATTCTTTCCTTATTAAGATTCCCCGTATGCAGCCAACTGTTTTCCCATAGTATAAGTTTATATGTTTTATTGCTTATGTTTAATTAGAATACCTAAAGCCATATACATGCATGACCAGTTTCACCTAGTTATGGATGTACCTTAACCATAACACTAGAGGCACTAGTGTTATGACTTCCCCACGGCGGAGTGATTGCTCGTGGCGTCCCTTCAGCTTTTGGCCATATTATTATTATTTATCATGTGGGGCGTATGAGTGCATCCTAGTTACATGTTTTTTTGCAAATTACTCAGTGTGAATGTGGTGTGTGCCTTGCATCCTTCACAAGGAGCTGATCCCTCCTACCCAGATTTATATTAACTAGAGGTAGTCCCTATAATTGCATGACGAGGTCACCCCTCTAAGTGTTCATGCACGTTGATATTTCATGACCTATATTGGATAATGGTAAATATGTTAAACAGTTTTTCAAGGTAAACATAAGGCTTTTCAAACTATAAAACCAGTTTTACTAAGATATAACCACGTTATCCAGGACTTAGTCTTTTCTGCTGCTTCACGCTATTAGTCTTATTTATGTTTTAGCCTTTCATGCTATATCGTATATCCGTGCACTGAGCGTTATGCTCAGCCGTTACTTTCCTTTCCATGTCCCAAAACGGCAGGCACCCAAGGACTGACTAGAGCGTTTGGAGGACGTGCATATGATGGAAGCTGCCATGGACTTCTTCTCCTTTTGCCTTCATATAATTATGCTTGTTTAGTCTTTCATTCATTTCATTTACTTTATTATGTTTTGGGCTTATGTTTGGGAACCGATGTTTGATTCCGGTTTTCCCTATGGTCATGTATGTTTTACTACATATTACCTTGCATGCTTTGATGACACGCCATAATTACGTGTGACATTCCATTTATCAAAATGGGGTGTTACAGAGGGAGTGTCCGATGATATATATGCTAATAATAATCCTTAGGCAATACACGCATGCGGTTAGTTTTCTATTCGCATGAATATTGTATGCCAATATCATGCTACATCATGTATGTATATGCATGTTATAATTCATACATATAGAAAAAGGTTTTGACTTACATTTCCTTTGGTTTTGTATTGATTGGATGCAAAGGAAAAGCCAAAGGGTTTTGTTGTTCGATCAACCCGAAAGCTAGAACAAAGTGTTTCGTTATTTTATTCTTGAAGCAAGCACTAGCATGTTATCGCATGTTATAATTCAACATATAGAAAATGGTTTTGACTTATATTTCCTTTGGTTTTGTATCGATTGGAAGCAAAGGAAAAGCCAAAGGGTTTTGTTGTTCGATCAACCCGGCAGCAAGAACAAAGTGTTTCGTTATTTTATTCTTGAAGCAAACACTAGTATGTTATCGTATTACATTGACGTGCAGCGTGTGACATATAGAGGTTATCTACTTTGGTAAATTGTAAGAATTTCGCGTTGTTCGATTTATACATGCACGTATATTTAAGATTTGTGCCAATTGATGATTGCTAAAAGGTACGCTTTCTTTATGTTATGTTAATTAGTTGTCTACACATGATCTTATTTATTCAGCTGCATACTCGTGTTTATTAACGTGTTAATATGGTTAAGGGTTTTTATAAATTCCAATAGGGGAAAATAGACAAATAAGTTATTAAAGTTTGCTTAAATATTCACCTAAGTTACTAAAGTATTTCTGGTTACAAATCAGTTACTCATGTTTGGTTTACGTGTTATATAAGTTACTTTTTTTGTTGCAACCTTTTGTTGCCGGTAACTAAGTGACGTGGCATATAATATTAATAAGTTAAAACACGAAAATGTTATCAAAGTTTCCCAAAATGTTCATCTACGTTACTAAAGTTTTTTTAATTACAAATAGGTTACTAAAGTTAACGTAACATGTTAAATAAGTTAACCTGTATGTTTTAACCCTTGGTACTAGGTAAGTGCCGACGTGGAATTACTTATTTTTTATTTGTTATCTTTTATTTATAAATTATTTGTCAAGGTGGCCCAACTCATCTTGTGGTATTTGGACTCCGGTTGCTCCAAGCACATGACCGGAGATCGCTCTCAGCTCAGAAATTTCGTAAGTAAGTTTCTTGGTATGGTTTGATTCGGTAACGATCATATCGCAAAAATAATGGGTTATGGTGAATATCATATTGGGAATGTTATTATTTCAAGAGTGTATTATGTGGAAGGTCTCGGTCACAACTTATTTTATGTGGGACAATTTTGTGATTCAAACCTAGAAGTGGCTTTTCGTGAACATACCTGCTTCATTCATAATTTGGAAGGGGTTGATCTATTGAAAGGTACTCGAGGGAATAATTTGTATACTTTGTCTCTACAAGACATGATGGCCGCTTCTCCAGTATGTCTTCTCTCCAAAGCATCGAAGACTAAGTCATGGTTATGGCATCGAATGTTATCTCATCTTAACTTTGACGCTATTAATCATTTGGCGAAAAACGAACTTGTTCGTGGTCTTCCTAAACTTAAATTTCACAAGGATCATTTGTGTTCCGCGTGTACAATTGGGAAGAGCACTAAGAAATCATACAAACTCAAGACTGAAGACACCAATAAAGAGAAACTTTATTTGTTGCATATGGATCTTTGTGGGCCAATGTGTGTTGAAAGTCTTGGTGGTAAAAAGTACATCCTCGTCATGGTGGATGATTACTCTCGGTTTACATGGGTGCGATTTCTTGCAACGAAAGATGAGGCACCTAAAATCGTCATCGACTTTCTCAAGATGATTCAAGTGCGTCTCAACACTACTGTCCGACGCGTTCGTACAGATAATGCAACCGAATTTATGAATCAAACCTTGCGTAAGTATTATGAAGAAGTTGGCATATCTCATGAAACATCCGTTGCTCGCACTCCACAACAAAACGGTGTCGTTGAAAGGCGAAATCGCACACTTATGGAAGCTGCTCAAACGATGTTAATTTACGCAAAGGCTCCATTGTTTATATGGACAGAAACAGTATCTACAGTAGTTTACACCCAAAACCAGTCACTAATTCAAAAACGCCATGGTAAAACACCGTATGAGCTTCTACATGGAAAAGTACCATATTTATCATATCTTCATGTATTTGGTTCTCTTTGCTATCCAAATAATTATGGCGACAGTTTGGGAAAACTTCAACCAATGGATGATATTGGTATTTTTATTGGGTATGCACCCGCAAAGAAAGCGTACCGAATCTACAATCGTAATTCTCGTAAGATCCTCAAAACTATGAATGTCGATTTTGATGAGCTGACGACAATTGGTATCTACATACTCGACGATGCGACTACTCAAACAGCGACTGCAACTCTTTCGATAGAGCACGGGTCAACAATTGAGGGGGAGAAATTGTCAAGCATTCAGAATCTTCGATGCCGAAAGTGCCAAGCTCACTAGTTGGTGTCAAGACAACAATACCAATCGTACATGTGGTGTCAAGAGATGACTTCAGACGTGACGAGGCGAACAACATTTGCCAACAAGAACCATTTGATCTTATCATATGATGTTCTCATGAATTAGGTCCAACCTTGTCAATACATTCTTATATGGTGAATATGTGATCATCTTTCTAATCGGTATCATATTTCACAATTTGGTATCATGAAGATAATTGGATTTGCATTTTTCTTCCCAAAATTTCTTAAAACTTCATTAAATCAATTGATATAAAAAATATCGTTTGGGTTAATATTTTTAATATGGGGGAGAAAATGTGATTTAATATAGGAAATGATGAATCGCAAATGGTTTGACTTAACGTGATGGCTCATTCCCGACATGTGCGAAATGTTTTTGAATATCGTGGCATATTTTAAGGGGGAGCAAAAAGGATTTGCACATCAAAATGGATTTTCATGGTGACATATACTTACCCTCAACCCATTCATTTTACGATGATGAAGATTGTGGTGACATAAGGATGGTAGAATTGGTTAAGTCCAATGATTCTTCCAAAATCGGAGGAATATTCCCAAGGACATTCCATAGCTAGAAATATTAGTCCTTAGGAAAGATGGAGAAAGTTTGTGAATGTAGCTGAATGACGACCAAGTACTTAAGTTAGCACTGGAACAATCACAACAAGGTGCTAGTTATGACGTATTGGTAAGCATTGTAGGGGTTGAAGAATGAAAAAGAATTGTAAAGATAAAGGGTGAAAAGAAAGAAGCCCTCCTTAAAACTTAGGCATAAACCGGGTCAACACATATGCTCGATATTGAAGATAGACATCATGGACCCAGTGATGAATGCACAACCCATCCCAGCTAACTCAGATATCTCTCAAAATATATTTGTTTTAATCACACGGATAAAACGCACTATCTATAGATTTATTCACTCTGAATAAATTGGTATTGAAATGGTGGCACTCCTCTCCAGCCTCCGATCACTAAAATCCAAAATGCACGATTGAGTCTAGAGCCATTTGAGATCATCAAATATCTCATTAGGACACACTTCCATTATTCCTTGCTTCTTCATAAATTGTGAAAAGTAAGAAAGATATTAAGAGTACTACGCAAAACTTCATGATATTTCCTGAACATCCGAGTAATACGAAAGTATTTACAATGAAGATGGAAATCCTTCTTGAGCGAACATCAAAAAGCTCATGGTAGGTGACTTGTGCGATTATTAATGAATCAAACTTGTGATAACTAGAAAGCAACAATGGTTTAATTCTTAATTGAATTTAAACACGTTCCAGGCCTCTACGCAATATCTCAGTGATCTTGCCAGAACACTCAGAGTGACACCTTAGGGTTCACAGTGATGAGTGGAAATCCTTCTAGTGTTAACATCAAACAGCACTTGGTAGGTAACTTGCAAGATTCAATACAAATCAAGCTCGTGACAACTGGAAAGCAACGATGGTGCGATTCTTTAATGAATCAAACTTGTTCCAAGAATCAGAATTGACGGCTTCAATCATGCGGATAATCTTATCCAAATGATTCACTCTTTACGTTCGTAGTCAGCTTTGGACGATCGAGTAAAGAGAACGGGGTTACCCGCGAAATCTTGTCAATGAGATTTTTAATTAAATCAACCTGTCACAAATACAATATTTTATATATCGTCCAACGGTCTTCACCAACCAGAGGTAAAATGGTACCGAATTAGAAAGAAATGTTCAAAGCCATTTCGTTCGTGTCTACTTATGTTGATACATTTGAAGATGGTGCCGTTGCGGAGTCCAAGATGAAGTCGTCCCCGCATGCTTATACTTTTTGCACTTAATACTTCAATAAATTCAAGAAAGCCTAAAAGTCAAGTCTTCCGCTGTATCAAACTCTTTCAAGGATTACAAAGGGTAAGTATGTGGGACATGAAGTCACGAAGAGGTGAAGATCACAAGTGATGTAAAAGATCAAGGCAAGAGATTAATGCTCTAGATTGATATCAAAGATCACATCAACATATTCACCAGAAAAGAAAAAGAAAAGAAAGACGAAGACTACGATCTCAAGACAAGCATAGTATGCTAGGTTTATTTTACTATTGTAACTCGGGTATCGCCCTTGTTTGGAGTGACCTCCCTTAGGGGGAGATTGTTGGATATACGTTTTACGTATTTAGGAAGATTCGGTCACTTCGAAAATATATTAAGTAGTAGCTCATAGTATAGTTACTTTATATTATATAAACAAGGAAAGTTCCGGTCCATGTATTGTATGGCCGACCCAATATGTAAGCCCAAGCCCGTCTTGTGGGTTGGGTATATAAACCCTCTCCTTAGTTGGAGAGGGTGTGGTTCACATTTTTTTTCTCATAGTTGAAGGTGTAATCAATATACTTTCTCTCTCTAAAAGTGTATGTTCTCACCATCTCGCTATCTCTTTCTCTCTCTAGAATATAAGCAAGATTTACTATATCTTACAACATGATTCAAGAAAAATGATCGTAGCAAACCATCTACTCCTAAGCTATCTTCAAATTATTTAATTTTACTTTTTCACTAAGACATGATGAGCAACTATCTCGATTGGGTTAACGAGGAAGAAGGGTGAGTGTGTGCCGGATGAATGGGTGACGGTGGTTGTAGTGGTAGATCGGTTACGATGGTCCGAAGTTGTGGTGGCTGGCGAGAGTGACATCAATCTTTTTTTGGTGGTAGCGTTTTTTTATAGATCTGGTGGTGGTGAGAACTGGTGGTGGTGGCCGTTGTGCTGATGAAGGAACATTGAGGAGTCAGCAACATTCTTGTTTGAGGTGGGACCCAAAAAGTGTTGACGTGGCCATAACAACAGGTTTCCAACCCTCGGAGTAACCTAATTGTAACTTTTTAAAACTTCAGTAACTCATATAATTAACCCGTATACGTGAGTAACCTTTTTGTAACAAAAAAATACTTTAGTAACTTTAGTGAACATTTAAACAAACTTTAGTAACCTATTTGTCTATTTTTCCATTCCAATAGTATCATCATCAAAGGCGGATTTTGAACATTAAGTCATCAAATGCACATAAAAAAATTTATGAGGTATAAAGGGTTAAAGGTTTTGAATATGTGTGAGCCTGAGACAGTCTCATTCAATTTTTGTATAGAACCAAAAGTTACGCTATGATTTTTTAAAATAAACCTCGAAACAAAAGTTTTGATTGGTTTTTCGGCTCTTGGTTTTTTGTTGCTATCTATTCTGTTTTTTCATGTAATTTCATATCTTATACAAGTTTGAATCTATTTCACAAACAATTATAGCGTGAATTTAGACAGTTAATATAAGAGTAATCTCATGAATTTTTGTGGGTTAAACATAAATATGAAATTGGAAATTTTTTACGATAATTTTTTGTTTTTTATTTAAATTATTTAAGGGACATGTCAATAACAAAATATATCATGAATTTTGATATCCGAAGTTTCTGATGACTTTATTATACCCATTATTTTAGCCATGCTGGATTTTAGCTAAAGTTTTACATTTCGGATATCCAAAATATTGAATAAAAGTTTTGTATTTACGTGTATCCAAAATCTCGGATTAAGAATTGTTTACGTAACATAAAATTTGAGAACGGGGTCATTTGGAAAAAAATCATAAATGTTTACAAAACGTATATTAGGGTAAAAACATCCATCGGTTCTTGTGAACCCCCCGAGAACCTCCCAGGTCCACTCCTGATCATCATTAACATGGTATGAGTATATTATACCGCCTATTTTTTCAGGAATGTGAATAAAACATCCTAACTCTGCAGCAATCACACGGCTATAAGAGACCAAGTGATCACGACCAAGATCCACAAAAAAGTTAGCTTCTTTAAGGTCACTCATTTCTTCCCATATTTCAGTACTCATATCCAAGTCTTCGTCTTTGAGATCATCATAAAAATCATAATTAGTCAAGTCCCAGTTTTTGAAGCATTCCATTTTTTTGAAATCTATACAAGGTATGTCTAATTTAAGAATATACACATGAACATGTGTTTTCTTTGTTCTCGTTATTTTCTCTTCAAAAAATATTTTGATGAAGAACAATTCTGTAGAAGACCCTTTGAGACAGTGAATCATTTCTCTATTCATATAGTTTACGCGTTGGGGAAGACAAAGGGCATGCACTAGATAACATTAGTTTTAGCAAAACTTCTTTATCCGTGACCATAATGTCAACATGTATGAAAAATTTAGTAGCACAAGAATCTGTATTTTAAGGCATACACTTTACCATTGCAAGAAGTTAGGTTGTGTACCAATTTACAATCAGGACTTATTATCGAGCTGTTTGGTGTATGACATTTCGGTCCACCTAAATCTCCTTCTTCTAGTATGTAACCGACAAAATACAAAATTAGTTCTATTAGTTCTAGTCAAAATACAATTCTGTTCCTGTACGTCAACGACAGAATTGGAGTTGTATCATCGGGAGGGGAAGACAAACAACAATGTTCGATAGTTTCATATTGTCCATCTTGCAAAATCAAGGTGCACAGAATTATGATCCTAGAAGTCAGTGGGTTCCAAATATTTAAGTTTGAGCCATCCATCAAATCACCCTTTGACACGTTTTTCAAGCAAACCGGGGATTCAAAATCTATAATGAGGCATATCGTCGTGTATGGTGCAGAAAAAAATTTGTGGGAGGTTGTGTTCTTGAGCTTAGGAAATGAACCACAAATGTTCTGAAGATAATGGAGGTAATCGATCACATACAGACGTATCAGAAATTTGATCCATCTAACATGATCAAAGGCTATATATTAGCTTATGGATTATATGAAAATACATGATTTCTTAGCATTAATTAAAAAAGGATATAGATAAGCTAATGAAGGAATAAAACAACCAAAACAATAAGAAAGATTAGTGCGTCAAAGCAAAAAAAAAGCACAAAAAAGTTCCTGCAAGCCTAAATAAACAGAACATAAACTTTGAAGTTTCCTCCCACAGTTGTGACAACTAGCGTAAATATTATAAACCCTCGCCCCCTAAAATAAATATTAAGTTCCGCCGCTGACTGTAAATATCAATGAACGTATCAACCCGACACCATTGTAGGATACTTGCAACGCATCTAAAATTGTAAACAAGTGACCTACTTAGTATGCATTTTATGGTATGATATAATTAATAGTAAACAATGATAATAAGCTTATAGTCATACTTATATAAGATTAACAAAATACTTGATTTCGGCTTATAAGCTAATAAGCTTATAAGGCTACTATATACTAAAACAAATACCTTTGATATATGAATTAGTAAGATATATCAATTAAAACTAAATCAAATCAAGTTTGGAAGTGGAGGAAGAAGAACCACAATTTTTGAGAAGTTATATCAAGGAGTCCTATTGTATCATACGTGACCCTATAAGGATTTATCGGGTTCGGGTCGCGTTCGGGTCAGGTCGGGTCAACCCATTCGACACCCCTAGTTGTATGTATAGGACATATTTATTCCAAACACAAAACCAAATAGGATCGTCGACACCTACATGTAAGGTTGATTTTATCAGTAGCGTGAATGAGCGTGAGGGACGAAAAACACGAAGGTCACTCATTCCCCTGCTAAATGCATCGATGCTCGCGCGTGAGTGAACCAAAATAAGGTCACGTTTGGTGAGGCAGTCACATTTCATTGTATGTGTAAATTTTGGGCCCCACATGTTAGAATAAATATGTATCAAACAAAGTAAAACACAAATAGAGAGTAAAGAAGGTTATATAGAAGTAAAATCAAACCGAGTTGTGCCATGAGTAATCACTGCCTTGAAAGAGAATTTTGGCACTACCGAGGTGCAAACCAGAAACTTATCGCTCCCCAAGGTTAACACAACTAATCAACTAATACGTGCACTCGTTATTAGCCGATTTGAAACTTGCAAAACCAAATGCCCAAAACTTTGAGTAATTTATCAGAATGGAGAAATTGAGAAACAAGTGTGAAACAATGATTAACAAAGGATTTCAAGATTCATCATATATCTGATGGATTTTGTTTTTGGTATCTTCAAACAGATGGGAGAGTATCCCATTTATAGGAAAATAATCACATACACTCCTCTACCAAGATGATAACAATAGTCTTGAATACTTTAGGCAGTTATTTGACCAACTAATTCTATTGTTAGTTTTTAAACAAAACATGGCCAATCTTTGAAAAAGTTATAAATATGGATGAGCACGGTACCGGTACCGTACCGAACCGGTACCGAATTGATGGTACCGAATTTTTCCCGAGCATAAATTAATGGTACCGGTACCGTACCAAACGGGATTCGGATATCGGTACCGGTACCGGGAAATCGGGATTTTTCTGTTTTTTCGAGAATTTCCCGATTTGGTACCGGTTCCGTACCGAATTAGTGGTACCGAATTTTTTTCACCTTATTTCGTGGTACCGGTACCGTACCGAACGGGATTCGGGTACCGGGAATCGGTACGGTTCCAGTACGGTTCCGGTTCGGTTCCGAGATTCGGGTCCAAATGCTCATCCCTAGTTATAAATGTCATTGACTAACATCAATAATAAGGAAAATGTAGCAGCCATTATATTTACCAAAACTATGTTAGATATACATCCAACAATCCCCCACTAATGGCTTGCTACAGAGATGTCAAAATATGAAATGAATGGGCAAAAGGAAAAGTCGTGTACCTTAGTATCGATATCTTTCGATTTGAATTAATACTTAGTGAAGTAAGGCAACAACTCAGACTATTAGGTGAATTACTCTTGAACCAAATAGACTTGCGTCGAGACCCCCACAACATGTATAAACTTTTAAGATTTTGCAAGTTCCACGATACACCAAGCGCTATTAATGGCCATGCACAAACCTTGGGTACTCGTGAATGCTCTAAAAAACATAGCCCAAATCTTCCATAGAAGGCGGTCTACCTTCACATTCACTAAGGTGGTTTTAATCAAGCTCGTCTCATAAAAGAGCTCTTAAACCATTAAGAGTCATTACAACTCAACCTCAAACAAAATGCACTAACATGCGCCATATGGAAGAATTTGTAATGCACAATGAGAATCTTATAGCTTAGTTTGACCTTATACAGGTATCCACTATAGTATCTCAATCCATAGGCTTAAGTCCTATCCCCTTTGATGATTCAAGAACTACTTTCCTTGGCAATTCTTTAGTGAAAGGATCAGCCAAGCTATTTTCAGATCTTACATAATCTAAACAGATTACTCCATTTTTCAATAGTTGCTTTACAATTCCATGTCTGATTCATATGTGTCTATTTTTTCCGTTGTACACATTATTTTTAGCAATCCCAATAGCTTCTTGTGAATCACAATGTATAGATACTGGCACAAATTGCTTCTTCCATATAGGTATGTCGGCTAAGAGATTCTTTAGCCATTCCGCTTCTTGACCTGCCAACTCAAGAGCAATAAATTCAGCTTCCATGGTGGAACGTGTTATACATGTCTGTTTAGAAGACTTCCATGATATAGCACATCCCCCAAAGTAAAAACATAACCACTTGTAGAGCTTACTTCATCGTTATCCGAAACCCAGTTTTCATCACAATATCCCTTTAAAACAGCAGGAAATTTAGTAAAGCGCAAACACCAATAAAAAGTACCTTTAAGATATTGGAGTAAACGATAAAGATCATCCTAATGTTCATTACTAAGGGTTGTGTGTATATCTACTCAATCTACTTACAACATATGCTATGTCGGGTCGAGTATAATTCATAAGGAACATAACACTGCCTATAATTTTAGAATGTTCAGGTTGAGAAACCCTTGTACCTTTATTCTTCTTAAGGCATTTACTAGAGTCATATGGAGTTTTCACAGGATTAACATCAAAGTAGTTAAATCTTTTTAATACTTTTTCGATGTAATGGGATTGGCACAAAGAGTATCCTTTTTCTGTTTTCTCACTTTAATTCTAAGTATCACATCAACTTCTCCTAAATCTTTCAGATCAAACTGAGAAGATAAGAATGTTTTTGTTTCATTCACAATACTAATATTAGTGCCAAAAATAAGCATGTCATCTACATACAAGCATATAATCTCACAATTAGAACCTATCACTTTTGAATACACACAAGTATCTGATTCATTTACTAAAAAATCATTGCTAATTATAGAATGATCAAATTTAATATACCATTGTTTAGGTGCTTGTTTGAGGCCATAGAGTGATTTTTTAAGCTTGCATACTTTATTTTTGTTAGGTACCGCTAAACCTTCATGTTGTTCCATGTATATTTCTTCTTCGAGATCACCATTTAAGAAAGTTGTTTTTACATCCATTTGATGTATAAGCAGAGGCAAGGGCAATTAGTGTTCTAATTGTAGCAGCTTTAGTAACCGGAGAAAAGTGTCAAAGAAGTCGATGCCTTTCTTTTGGGAGTAACCTACGACTACCAACCTATCCTTAAACTTCTCAATAGTATTACCGGGCCTCTGTTTTCTTTTAAATATCCATTTACACTTAATAGGTTTGCATCCCTTAGGCAAATCTACTAAATCCCAAGTGTTATTTACCATTATGGAATCAAGTTCACTTTTAATAGCCTCTTTCCAGATTCTAGCATCTATTGATGTTATGGCTTCTTGATACGTTTTTGGATCTTCTTCTAACAAAAAGACTGAAACTATATTATCAGTAACTTTATCCAAGTCATCACTCTCAACTAAAAACGAAGTGATAAAGTCTGCTCCAAAGTTATTGTGAACTCTTTTCCTCTTACTTCTTCTAAGTTTATTTTCTTGGTTATTTAAAATTTTGGAACAACTATGCAAAGATGAAGAAGTAGCACTAGCAGTAGAATTAGAAAGACTACCAATATCAAAAATATCATTTTTCTTCAACAGAAAATTCGTTTTAAAAAATTCAGCATCTCTAGCTTCACAAATAGAATTATGATTTAAGCACATAAATCAATATGCGGCACTATCAATAGCATAACCTATAAACACACAATCAAAGGTTTTAGGCCCAATATTAGGTTTTTTTAAATCAGGTAACGCAACCTTAGCCAAACACCCCCACACTCGTAAATATTTTAGGTTAGGGGGAAATCCTTTCCATAGTTCATAAAGGGGTCTTATCTAGTTTCTTATGTTGCACCTTATTCAAATATAACAAGCTGAAAGAATAGATTCGCCCCAATATTATCAAACATCCCCGAACTTATTAACATCGCATTCGTCATTTCTTTTAGTGTTCTATTTTTCCTTTCGGCTATACCATTTTTTTGGGGAGTGTAAGATGCACTAAATTCATGTATAATAACATTTTTCTCACAAATTTTCCTTAAGAAAATTAGTGTTATATTCCCAACCTCTATCAGACCTAAGTCTTTTAATTTTTCTATCTAATTGGTTTTCTGCTTCTGCTTTGAATTTTGAAAACATTTCTTCGGCCTCGTCTTTAGATCTCAGGAGGTAAACTTTTGTGTATCTAGAGTAATCATCCACAAATGTAATATAATACTTTTTTCCTCCTTTACTCGTTGTGTTTTTAAAATTGGCCAAATTAGAATGTATTAATTCAAGAAGTTGAGTGATTTTATATGCGACATTTTTAAAGGATTTTTTGGCTTGTTTTGCTTCAACACATATATGGCATTTTGAAAATTCTTTTGCATCAACAACATGAATCAAATTTATGGTTTTAAGTTTTCTTATAGAAAAAATATTTAAATGTCCTAGTCTACCATGCCACATATTAGCAGACTCAACGATGTAAGTAGAAGTAGAACTTTCATTATTAGTGGAATTGGTGTTCAATACAAACAAACCACCGGTCACATAACCTTTCCCTACAAAATCATTATTTTGAGTAATTATTACCTTATCGCCTTTTAAAGTGACCTTCAAACCTGCCCTAACAAGTAAACTCGCAGAAACCATGTTTCTTCGGAGAGGAGGAACATACAAGACATTATTTAAAGCCAAGGTTTTACCAGAGGTGAATTTAAGAAATATTTTGCCTTTACCGATCACTCGAGCAGTGCCATCATTCCCCATGAATACATGCCCTCCATCTGTAACCTCCTCAAAATGATGGAAAAGGATTTTGTTGTTGCAAAGATTCCTTGAGGCGCCACTGTCCATAATCCAAACTGATTTATCCTCTACCAGATTCGTTTCCACAACCACAACGGCAATTTTTTCTCATCTTCAACAAGATTGGCTTGTGGTGCAACATGCCTTTGATTTGGAAAATTTTGATCCTTACAGTCTTTACACTGATAAGCTTTATGTCCCGGTTTTCCACACACATAGCAATATCCTTTCGGCTTATGAATTTTGTGATCGCTTTGTCTTGGAGTAAATTTCTTTCTATGTTGATATTTTACGTTATTCTCTTTACCATTGTACCTATGTTTAGAGGTACCAGCAGATTCCACCAAATTAGCCTTAACAGAATAAGACGAGGTAGAAATTTGCTTATCATTTAGGCAGTTTGCTTCTTCGGTTCTCATGTGGCTAATTAGCTCCTACAATGAAAGATCATGTTTCTTGTGTTTGAGTTGATTTCGATAGTCATTCCATAGTGGGGGGAATTTCTTTGGTAAGACATTTTCTTGTAAAATATCGCACATATTCATCCCTTCATTCAAAACTTCTGTTACCAAGTTTTCATACACATGGACTTGTTCCATGATAGGCTTGTCATCCACCATCTGAAACCACAACCAATTCCCAACAACATATTTCTTTTTACCTGCATAATATGCACCATATTTTTTTCTCTAGGGTTTCCCAAATAGATTTTGCATCTTTTTTATTAATAAAAAGATCAAATAGAGAATTAGACATGTGGTTTAAGAGGTGACCCCTAGCCGTCTTGTTATCTTTCTCAAATTTGCGTCAAGCCTCATCGATTTCATTTGAGAAGTTTCAATAAGAGGAATAATTGACATTTCAGCCGCGATCTCGTTTTGAGGAGCATCTTGATATAGAACATAATCAATTTCAAGTTGCTAAAAAAAATCAATAATTTTTGAGACCATCGCTTATAATTAGTACCATCAAGTGGTTCCAATTTTGACATATCACAAAAGATTTTGTTAAAAGATACATGCATTTTAAATGATGATAATAAATAAAAATTCGCATTCAAAATGTTAGAATGAATCTGTATCAAACAAAGTAAAACACAACCAGTGAGTAAAGAAGGTTATATAGAGTAAAATCAAACCGAGTTGTGTTGTGAGTTATTATTGCCTTGAAACCGAATTTCGGCACTACCGAGGTGAAAATCAAAAACCAATCGCTCCCCAAGGTTAACACAACTAATCAACTAATACGTGCACTCGTTATTAGCCGATTTGGAACTTGCAAAACCAAATTCCCAAACTAACTTTTACAGAACAAAAAAATACAACTTCTACACACTAAATACAACTCATAATCACAAGATGTCTAACTCATGTACTCCCCGAAACCCAAATCGTCAACAATCAATAACAATCCGAAGCTCACCCCCACACTGGTCAAAACTGTTGATCTACGTAATACTCCCCTGGTAATTCATGAACAACAATGAATCAACTTCAAACCACCCGAATTGGTTTACCCCAAACCAAGCATACTTAAACCAACCATACAATAACACGTCATTTGCACCATCACGAAAGGTATAAGTCTAACGAATCAAGTTCTTTTTCTAGGAGAACTTGATAAGCAGGTTTGAATAAAACAAACGCTGGTTATTCGCTATTATCAGCGGATAATGATTCCCTGCTATAAACCCTAATGATTCCCTGTCATCGATTTCACCAACCACCTATTTGTAACATCAAAGACCAACAATATGTCGTATAGCCACAAACCAACGACCCATCACCATCACGACTCATCAAGGTCAAAGAAGAAATTTAAGGACATCACACATAAGTTACACGTCGTACCTTCTTATTATGATATATGTTTCCTTAGTAATAAGTTCAAAAGAATCTCAAACAATTAATGTCACAAACTACTATCATAAAGATGTTTAAGCACATAAGCGTACAAAACATCAACAATATAAGATTAAGTTACAAGAATAAATAGTGTCGCAATGATTTTGAATGTTTTGTTGAATACATATTAATTTTATTTACACATTGCTAAACTATATAAATATTATGCCTCAAATGCTCCATACAATATATAAACATATTTATGTTTTGTAAATAAAAAATTGATTATAATGCTACTGATTTTGACTTTAACAAACAAACAACACCTTAATGTGATGTCGCATGACTAATATAATTTCAAATTTCGGTAAAGTATGTTAGTATGCTTCGCTGAGCTCTTCAAGAAACCTTTAAAAATTCAATTTTCAAAAAATCGATCATGAACACCTACGATAGCCAAAGACCCATATTTTTAAAATAAGCTCGTTTGGCATTTTCAACTTCAACACACAAGAAGAAAAAACATATACCTAAATGAAACACATATCACTCACGTCAAGATTAGCTCGCCATTGTAGTCCTTAGAATAAACATTTTGGGCTTCTGATAAAATTGTTTTGCAAAATTGTTTCGATGCAAATTTTTTATTTTATAAATATGGCATGTTAATGTATGAAATTAAATAAAACAAGGGTAAAAAGACAATAAAACAAAGGGTTAATTACCCAAATAGACCACTTTTTAAGTGGATTTGCCAAAATACCTTAAGCTACTTTAAAGTTCCATATATAGACCAAGCGACTCAAGCTACCTTATTCTACCTTATGCTACATTAAACTATCCTAAGCAACTTTAAGCTACCTAAGCGACTTTAATATTAAATTAATAAAATTACTATTCATCCTAAGAAAGTACTCTTTTTTGTGTAAGAAATGTGTAAGTGTACTTTTTTATGCTACTTTTATTTTAATTAATTAAAATTGAATTTTATTTATATTATAATTAAAAAAAACTATTTCATATTATCTAAAACTAAATTTATTTTGCACAGTGATTTGCACAGTATTTTCCACAGTGATTTGAACAATATTTGCGCGCTAGGGTTCTGCCACCTTTCACCCAACCCACACATTAATCTCACCACATTAATCTCACACAAACACATTTCTCTCAAAGGATTTATGCTACATCTGACAATCCATCCACCGTCATCTCCAAACCTTACCCCAATCCTTACCCCACTATTCATCATTCAAGAAGTTTTGATAATTGTTAATCTGCCTAATTAATATCGATATCCCCAAATCTGTATCGATCTTTGATAATGTGCAGTTTCAATCCGGTGTAAATCAATTTCGTAATAGAGATGGATCCAATGGAGATTGGTCCATTGCCGAACTATGACGCGAAGGTAAGCCTTAGATCCAAGATGAAGTTTTTACCTATAATCAAGGCTAAACTTATACAAAACCCCGCACACCATTTATGTTTTAGAAACACTGTTTTTGGTCCATGGTTAGATGTTATTAATGACCAAAATGACAACCACTTGCTCAATTATATCCTACAACAACAAGAAATTGTAGATGTTCCCAGTACCGATTGTCCCCCTTTTATCTTTAACATTGGTGGTCATAATCTTAGTTTTGGACGAAATGAGTTTTGTTTAGTGACTGGTTTTAGGTGTGGTGATGTATCTTTAACATATAACCAAAATAGCTCATTCTGTTCCCGTGTATTTCCTGAAAAAAAAACGGTTAAATGTTAAGTCTAGAGAGTTATTGGAGATTATTCATAATGAAAAAAAATGGGCTGAATTAGAAGATATGGATGCAGTTAGGGTTTGTTTATTGTTTCTAGAGGAGGTTGTGTTTATGGGGCGTGAGGAGTTTTTAAATATTCCAAAGCATGTACTTTGTCTTGTTGATGATATTGACGCATGGAATGAGTATCCCTGGGGAGAATTCATGTGGCAGTATTATCATGAGAGGACATTGAATTTGGTTCCGAGATATGTTGCCATACATTATAAGAGCAACACCCCTAGTATGCACATGGGAACATATAATCTCAATGGCTTTCAATGGGCCCTCAAGGTCATTTGTTCTACCTTTTTTATTAAAGTGATAATGCTGCCAAACATGCCCAAAATTTAAAGTTAGCTTTTGTTTTGTTTATGCAGATGTGGATACTAGAAACATTCCCCAATAGCGATATTTGGTGGAGACAAGTACCAGGCAGAATTCCACGTGGATTTGGTTGGACAAATGACAGGAGGTTCCGTAAGATTGATTACCCCTTGCTCTTCCCACATGTAAAGTGTTTATTTCACTGACAATATTATATACCCTTTCTTTTTATTATTTTATATTTACATCATTTAATTATTATGTATTAGGAGATTCTCCCTACGTTTGTGCTCATTCCAACTGAAGAAGAGTTGAGGCAGACATGGCTTATACGCAGTATTGCTTTCTTCCGTGGAGACGAGGTTCCGTTTATTCAACCTGTTATACCGATTGTTCCACAGCATGGTGACATTCTACCAGTAGCTGTAGATGGTATTATACCTAATGAAGCACAACATGATGGGGTAGTACCTTTAGCTGTAGAAGCGGTTAACCATCATGTGATGTTGGGTCCTCAATTAGATGAAGTAAGATTGTCACCCGTTCGTGAACCAGAAGATCCTCCATCATCTAATGTACCGATCAGTTCAAGTGTAAACCTAACCGATTCCCAAGGGTTACTGGATAATGTTGACTCAATATTTCAAGTTGTCCTTGATGTAAAACCAGATTGGGTTGGAAGGGTGGGCCACTTGAGATCACAGCTAGTTCAAACCTTATTAGGTCCAGATAATACCCACCAAACACAAGTTGTAGATGTATGTGTGATCCAACTTTATTTGTTTACTTTAATATATTATGGATCTTTAACCTTGTTTGTTTACATACTAATCTCCTGGTTATTTCAGCAGTTAAAAGGTGATAATGTTAACCAGAATCGCAAGTCTGAAGGTTCTTCTAATGACGAAAACATAAATGACTCCAATGTTGCTGAATGTCGTACATCTGAAGTTTTGTGAACGAAGATCTTGTAGATGATTCCATAACAACAGAAGATTATGTGATTGAGGATAACTTGTTTCTTGATGGATCAACACAGGGGTCTATGCAACAACTACTAAATGCAGTTGAAGATCTTGAATTGCCTATGGAGGTGATAATTACTGATTCCTTTTCCTATGTCAGTATACATTACTTTCTCTTTAAGACAATATCTTATGTTAGTTATTGGTTTGTATATTTGTAGGACAACAATGTTATGGATCACAATTTAGGAGTGGATGGTAACTTTTGTTTAGATCCTACTTCTATTAGATTAGAAGATGAGAAGCAAAACAATGCAACAGAAGTTAGTAAAATTGACGGAGAAACCACCTTCGATTATGATATGAACGATGTTCCCCACATGGTGAATAAGTCTGATAGGTCAGAACACACATCTGTTCATGACTTGGTGTTTGATAATAATTCTACAACTTCTAAGGGAACATCGTCTTTTAAAGAAAGCACAGATACTACTCCGAAGGTACGCTTTGTCTAAAATATTACTTCTCTAATATATGTAGAATTATCAATATATACGTGAGCTAACATTGATGTAATAATAATTTATGCCTTGTAGCCTAAAGTCCGTGATTTGGATATGTTTTTAGCTGATTATAACCATGTTCAGGATACATCTTCAAGCCATGTAACTAAAGATGGGAACTTCAATGGAATACCTTCCTTGGAAACGGTTTTTGCTAATATTGGAAGAAAGAAAAAGCCAAGTAAGGCTTTCCAAGAACCGTATGAGCAGCAATGTCCCACCACACCTATTCCAAAAAAGAGGCGTAAAATTTCAAAACCAAATTCGGTGAAATTTGGACTTGTAGATGAAGACGTTGTTGTTGTGCCGACCCGTGAATATACCCGTACTGAAGTTATACCATTCGAAGAGGTGATCCATTTATAATTGAAACTACCTGTATCATACGATTACCCTTATTAGTATGTGCATATATTAATTGAGATATAATTCTTAAAGGTATTATCCCGACCCAAAAGAAGTAGCCCTTACAAGTTTAGTGTTCCAAGTTTTATAAAAGATATGTTTGAAGCAAAAAAACAAGGGAGACCAATAAAACTCTACCAATTAGCATGGGATACATATGGACTGGTTGTCAACGATCGTGTATGGTTACCTTTTGTTGGTTTGGATGAAAAGAGAAGAGGTTGGATGACAGATTATTTAAGCATATGTTCTATGTTTATTAAAAATTTAATTCATACTTAGTAAGGTCCTTGCTGTTTATACTCATGTGATTCTTATGTGCAGCACTTGGAATTATGGACTCAGTTAATGTGGTTTGGTAGATTGGATTCTGCAAATTGGGCTGTTGCTGGCCCATATTTCTGTCCAAATATTATGGGAGGTAGACGGCCCATTTCTGATCCAAGACCTACAAAGTACAGGGTCGGTTGGGCAGATGTGGAAAAGGTTAACACTATTTTATCCCTTTTGAATGATATAACCAACCAATATTATGCTATACTAATACTATTGTTGGGATAAATACAGGTATTTATCCCTTTGAATGAACCCGCAAAGCATTGGGCATTGGGAGAGCTTCACGTTCGGTCAGGTGTTTTTACAATTTACGACTCAATGGCACCAAGAAAGAGGCAAAAACATCTTCCAATACAAGAGAACAGGAAATGGTGGTTGGAAATGAGGGAAAAAATGTCCCAAGAATTGCCAGGGATTTTGGACGAGGCTGATATGTTGAAGCGCAAAGGATTGACCTTAAGGGATTACAAAATCAGCTTTAGGTTTGAAGAAAATGTTCCTCAACAAGGTAATGCCTTAGGAGACTGTGGCATATGGGTATGCATCATGTTATACCGACTCATCAACAACATTCCATTAGACCTAGGTGATCACACTCAGCTACCTTTGGCCTATCGTGAACACATGCTCGATTACTTTTGGAAATACAAGGTAAGTTTCAAGTTACCCGCTGAGGAAGATTTTTAGGTGTTCTATCATTTTCTGAACAATATTTATGGTCTGTAATAAATTAAGTAAGCCTAACTTTAACCTCTGAACAATATGTATGGTGTGTAATATTCCTTATGTTATTGTATAATATTATCTGCTATTTAGGAATTAAATTCTTAATGTGCTAATTTTCAACCCTTGCCTTAACTGTGTACATATGGTATACCTTTATGATGTCCTTAGTATGCGAATTTACATTGGGAATAGGTTGGCTGTAACATCAGTCAGGGCATTTATTTTTCATGTACTTTCTATGCGACTTATTTGTTGAGTATGTAATACTTACCCATATGCATCAGTTTCTTAAAAAAAACCACACATTCTGGCTTAGACTCTTCCTTGTAATTTAGTTTATAATCATGCCAAGGCGTAGTACAACTAAAAGACGCCTAGAGTTTGATGCATTACAGTCAGAATTAGTTAGCAACACCAAAACTGGCTTAGACTCTTCCTTCAATGCTCATTTGACGACACTCCCAACACGATTAACTACGGTTGAGCCAACCGCAGCAGAAATAGCTAGCAGGAGACTAAGAACTATAAATTGGAAAGTTGTTAGGATGAGAGGAAAAGGAGATGGCTCAAGATCTTTTAGGTATCGAGATGGCATTAAACCAATTGGATTTGGTGTTTCTTGGGATCCGGTGGATGGAGAGCCTATGCTCGGATTAAGTGATCAATGTTATTGCATGTACCTGTTTAATGTTATTTTATAACCATACTTACTATTTTAATAACTTATTTGTTTATTTCAGAATGCTATGGGATTGCCTGTACCAGCTTGGCCACTTGATATTACACCAGAAGACTGTAGGATCCATGCTGAAAGACCTGAACCTGTTGTTCTACACTCACCTTATCCAGTACCAATTTGTATGCGAGAGGCTGCTTATCTAAGGGGACTAAATGAAAATGCGAAAGACATAAACTAATAATAGCTATTATTTGTATGTTTGAAAGTTGCATAAAATGTAATAAGTAGTATTTGTAGGTTTCATGGCAATTACATAACCTTTTGTAGAACAAATGGTTAATATCTTTAATGTATCTGTACTTTTATTGCATGCTGTTAAGTTGAAATGATGTACCATCCAACTGTTACTATACAATATTGTGCCTATATAATCACTTACTAATCTCCATACAATACAAACACAAACCAGTAACTAAATCACCTAATACTAAATTGAAATGGCAAACTCATCAGCTAACCAACCCATCTCTGGCCGAGTTGTCAATGAGATGATGACACTGAGTGGTGAATCAGACATTCACAAGTGCATGAAATTCTTTTTCTTGCAGCAAGTGACTGAAGAAAAAACTTTTGCTAACACCCTTCGTGATCAAGTTTCAGTTATAACGGCTGGCATAACAAAATTGGACCAAATGATTGCTGAGTTGGAAAATGTAACTGATCTAGTTTTAGTTTACGACCCTTTGGATTGTTTGAAGGAATCAAGAACCACTGAGAAGGAGAAGCTTGATTCTTTGAACAGGTTGATATAGGAAATTGAGTATGGGATCCGCCAGAAAGATGGTCATGCCTGTATGATGGATTTGTGTATTGATGCTGATTTTGATGTTGAAGAAAATGACAATGACGATGAAGAAGGTAACTGAAAGACCAGTGCAGTGTAGTAAGATGTATTCAGTATGGTAATCCTACTTGTGCCTATCTTCCTAGTAGTTGATGTAATGTGATGCTGGAAATTCCTTATACTAAAATAAATTCCAGCAAGTATGTTTTATATGTTTTTAATGAAATCTTTGATCCGTATTGCACAATAATATTTCAATATATTACAAAACATGAAATACATGGTTCATAGATCATATAACAGATCTTAAAATACAAAGACATTTTAAAGCATGAAAAGTGAACAATGCATTACATAAAATAGGTAATTAAAAAGAACAACCAGCTACAAATTAGCCATATCTTCAGTCTTCGATTGGAAGCAGTAAGCAAGTTGATTGTCTGCTCTAGTTGATTCCTGCCTCTAAGTAGCCCAGGGATAATGATTCTGGCTCGAAGACACATGGGTGGATCAACCCATGAAAAGAAGTCACAGACAGAAGTTAAACAACAACGAAACCTACGTCCAGGGTTAGCATTGGTCCAAGAAGTCCTAACTGTGGTAGGATTTCTACAGAAGCAACTCATTAAGATATCTCTCGTAAGTAATCAAGCAAGTAATGTGTCTAGGACCACACCCATAACCAATTTTTATACTACTTTTATCAAATTAAAAAATAATATACTTGTACTTTCTATCCAACTACTAATAGTACATTCACATTAATGAAATGTACCTTCCAGAATTTTTATTTTATGCGACTTGCATTAAATTATGACTAGTGTTGCCCATCCAAGGTATAGTACATATTTAAGCCTTGTACATCAATGTTTCATCTAATACAACCAACTATGAATAACCACAACAAATTTAAATTAAGGCTGGAGTTTCAGGGTTCGAATAGGTCTGTCCTATTGCCTAAAGATATCCAATACCAATACCTATATTGTTATTGTAAGAATAAGTTTTCAATCGGAGCTGATGAGATCATAAGTTTATCATACATGATGAATCTGAAACAGTTGAGTTAATAGATGATGAAGACCTATAGTGCTTCATTAATGATTTCGTTTACAACAGTCTTGAAGCTCCTAAGATGTTTATATCTATAACTAAGGTATCCAATACTTCATCTTTCGTTTCAAAAGATTTTGATTTAAATTTACTATATCTGGGAGAAGGCACCATAAATACACCTACAAATGATGATCATGGCTGGAATCCGAATACTTTCATACATAACCCTGCCCCTCCTTCCATCCCTTTAGAGAACCCACTTTACAAGAATAAGCATCCAAATATTACTCCAATTAGATATGATGTAGGACATAGATTTGATAATAAAAAAGCATGTGTGTATCAGATTAGTTTGCAAGCCATTATGGAAGGCTTTGAGTTCCGGGTTATTAAGTCATGTAAAGAACGGTTTAGCGTTCGTTGTGCACAAGAATGTTGTTCATGACGTGTATATACAAGGAGGTTTAAAACCAGTATTTGTTTCTTAATAACAACCGTAAACAACTACCACACTTGCTCTAAAACACAGCTTTTACCAAATCATCGTAACGCTTGAAGAACATTGATTGGTCAAATGGTTTTAGGAAAATTGAAAGATACAAGACGGGTATACAGGCCTAAGGATATACAACAAGATTTTAACGTTGATTGGAAGGTAGACATATCATACAAACAAGCTTGGGGGGAGACATGTTGCATTGAATCTGTTGAATGGTAGCCAAGGAGGATCATTCGAACAGCTACCTATTTATTTTCATAATGTTAAGTTGGCAAACGAGGGGACGGTTACCCACATAGAGACTGATGAGGATGGCTGTTTCAAGATGTGCTTTATTGCTTTTGGTGTAGCTGTAAGTTAATGTTTTTTATTATTTAATTACTTAAACACATTAAGAGCAAACACGTCTGACCTATTATGTTTTACGTCCACCAGATTAGGAGCTTCGAATCATATATGAGACCAATAATAAAGATAGACGACGCACACCTTAAAGGTACATATCTTGGGACTAATTTGCTTGCTGTGGGAATGGATTCAAACAACCAAATTACACCAATAGCAACAGGTGTATCACAAGGAGAGACAGTCGAATCATGGTCATGGTTTTTGACAAAACTGAAAGAATGCATAGGAGAAAGACCGAATATGGCTATCATCTCAGATAGGCACGTTGCTATTACAACAGCATGCCGAATGTTTTTCCAAATGCCTTTCATGGGTATTGTTGTCGACATATTTTGATGAACTGTAAATTGAAATCCAAGAAAATGAATGGTCTATTTTGGAAAACTTGCAAGGCTTACTTGGTCCAAGATTTTCAGAAATCACTAGATGATATTAAAGCGGTTAAACCAGATGCTTACAAGAAGTTAGTAGACGCTGGTTTTGAGAAATGGTCAAGAGCACATTGCCCAGGCAAGCGCTACAATTACATGACCTCAAACTGCGTTGAATCAATCAATGCTTTAACAAAGACAGTCAGGAAGGTTCCTATAACAAAGCTGATGGACTTCTATAGAGACCTTATACAGAGGTGGTACTTTGAACGTAGATACTATGGTGCAAGTATGAAAGTGTGACTTTATATTTTAATTTATTATATATATATATATATATATATATATATATATATATATATATATATATATATATATATATATATATATATATATATATATATATATATATATATATATATATATATATATATATATATATTCACAACTGCTGATTCATAGTTCCTAACATTTTAGTTGTATAGATGAACCAGCAAACGACGATTTATCAACATGGGCTCAGGCAAAGATAAACAAAAGAATGAGAAAAAGTGCCTCATGGACGTTATATGGTATAGACAAGTTCAAGGTTTATCAGGTGAAAGAATATAACCGAGTGCACATTGTCGATTTGGTGAGGGGTGTATGTTCATGCCTAAAATGGCAATATTCAGGTTTGCCTTGTGGTCATGTGTGTGCTATGGCAAAAAATGTTGGCTTGAGTAATTGTAACCATTGGGCGAAAGCGTGGTTTTCACAAAGAACTTTGAAAGCAATATACCAAGAGTTGGTTTACCCACTTCCGGATCCATCAATGTGGGAAGTTCCGGTTGACTTGCAAGTGGTTAAGCCACCGACTTTGGTAAAACCACAACCAGGTAGACCAAAGGATGGAGCAAGGATACGCTCACAAGGAGAGGGACCTATAGATAACAGATGTTCAAGGTGTGGTAGCAGGGGGCACAGTAGAGATGGTGGTCATACACCATTGCCGAGCCAAGTAAGTCATAATTTTATCATTAATAAATATGTATATATTATGTTTATATATATTGACTAACATTCACATACACATTTTTGTGTTTCAGATAAAAAGTCAATCCCAGTATCCTACAAATAATTCACAGAATGGTCATAATGATTCAGTGAATGTAGCAGAACAAGAGCCCAATCAAGTTCACTTAGATGACATGGACGTATAGATGTTATCAGTGTGTCCATGCAATGTTTGGCAACCGTTCCCTTATTTCATTGTACTAAGCATGTTTATTTATTAATTCTGCTTCATTTCTTATAGGTTACATGGTACGTTTAAACAATAACCTTATGCCTAAAATAAAAGTTGGCTAATTGTTCACGATAACACAACGCAGTCTGTATAGGATCATCAACTAGCAACGATAAGCCATGTGCTAAACGGTACAATAAAATACATACCCACACTCCGCAATCGCCATAGAGTCCTCCCTGCTTAGGAACGTCTTGGGCAATTGTAAACGTTATCTGGTATGTTGTATGGTCAATTCCCTTAGCAGCAAATAAGTCTTCATCTGCTAGAATTTTTGGTAAGCGTACCTACAGAATTATTGTATTCTTACTTAGTGTTAAAAAAAATATCATCATTATTTAAATATTATTTAACCTTTAAGCATTCCTTTGTCCTTAGATACCAATCGTAGTAGTCAAATTTGTTATTGTCGGCAGTATCGTAGAAGGTTACTAAACCAGATGGAATATCAAACTCCGCCAGGAACCAGTGTGTTCCAGGTTGGTTAATAGGTATAAAAACCGTATCAACCTCTGACCATGGCTTACTATATCGTTGCCCATTCACGTACCATAGAGGCATTCCATTTTGAAGTAGTAGCTGCACAAAGTAAGGGCTGACCATGGCCCAATTTGCGTCATGTTCTCGCACGTGCCACATGTAATCCACCCAAAGCTCAATATGCTTATACAGGAAAATTGGATTACATTAATACAAGTTAGATTGAAAATTAATGAATTAATTAAACCCCAATGTATAACTAGTTAAATAGTTTCCGTTTGTTACCTCATCCATTAGATAACCTTGTCTAGGAAGATCCAAACAGACTAAAGATACCCATAAATGTCTATCAACAGTTACTTCATTAGACCAAGGAAATTTTGAACGCAAACACCCAGGCCGTCCAAGATAAAGGTCCAATTCATCGCTTATTGAAATTATGTGTATGGCATTGTGGCTACGTGAAAGATTCTATAATAATGGAAAATAAAATAAGTTAGGGAATACATCAATAACTAGAAACCAAAATGTACACAGAACAAGGTATGTGAAATACCTCAATCCAAGGTCCGACATCTTGTAATCCGTTAGCCATGTCTAAATCAACGACACCCGATACTTCACTGATTTTTTGAAATTTCTGTGATACTGTTGCCCAATCACAAGTGCGGTCTGGTAATAATTGTGACCTTTTTTGAGGACGGCATTCGGCAAAATATTTTTTCATATGATTAGAATTTCTTAATATGTGCCGCCTACTCTTAACGTCCATCTCCCATTTTTTCATAACCTCCCGTGACCTCTCTTCTGCGAGCAAAAGCTGTTTCTTCCTTTCCTTTTTAATTTTCTGCTCATGAGCATACTGTCGTTCCTCCTCTACCAGCTTCCTTTCCTCCTCTAAATGTGAACCATTAATTCCTCTTCAATGAAATATTCCTGTGATTAACAATGGTACAATAGGTAATCGTGTATATTTGCGTGTAATAATATATATCATTAGGTTATCAGTGAATATAATCATACCATGTCATTTTCTTCTTCAATCCCGTGATCTGTAGACATCGACACGCAATCATCATTGGCGCATTGGAGCAACTGACTATAAATGTTATTAAGAACTGCGCACAAATCTTCGTTTTGTGATTTGAACTTTTCACTAAATGACAATGAAGGCGATACTCCATTCTTCGTAAAACCAAGTACCTATGTTAATTTTACCAGTATGAAAACCAATTAAACGTCTGCAAATATTTAAATGTCATGTTGGTAACAAAGAAGAAAAACCTACCAGTATGATAACCTCAAGTTTGTATATGCGATTATTCAACTCTTTTATAGGACAGTCCTTTATACGGCTTTCCTTTGATCTAGGAATATTGACATCAGAAATAGTGATCCTCTCACATACACTATTGCGTTTACGGCTTGCAGCAAGCTTTTGGAAATACGCATCGTACGCATCTGCTTTTCTTTCTGGAACCTTAGGTATGTATGATTTCAGATACTCATAGGTACTTGAGAACCATTCCGTTTTGTACTCAGTTGATGTAGGCCTTAGCTCTTTGATAACCTTTGCATCCTGAAACCATCTGTATAGTTTAATACCCAGAAAAATTGTGATCCCTTAAAATTTGACTATACAAAATAAATATTACCTTCCCAAATAAAGTCAAAAAATCTGATCTCTTCAAAATCTTTTTTTTAGACCACGCAATTCCTCTGGGTGTAATGTCCGAGACTTTATTCCACCAGTTTACACTATGCAGGAATGACTCCATAATCCAGACCTAAAAAGGTTTATTTAATTTTTAACAAAATAATAATAAAAACAAATAAAAAAAGATTGGAAAATTGTGAACAAAATCATACCTGAAATGACCATACAAAACCAGACAGTGTGTAACTTGGCACATAATTACGAGACTTAAGCAACCCTTGAATGTGCTCATCCTTGTGACGGGCCACAACATTGACTAACTCCTTATACAAAGTATCCCATATATGCTCGCCCCAAGGAAAAGAATTCCATGCTTCCAAATTCTCAATTAACTTAAATAATATGTCATCAACTTCATTGACCAACAAGCGACCCATAAATATTACTTCCAACATAAACAAAAGACATAACCTAACCGCGTCTACGTCACTAAGTTTAGAAAAAAACTCCTCATCCTCAACAACACCTACTAAATCTAAATTAGTTATCGGTAAACCAACTTTATGCGGGAATACCCGGTTTCTGAATGTCATATCACAGTCGGTATATGCGCTAAGAGTTTCATGTCCAAACCTGAAACCAGTTATGATGCTAAACTCTTTGCGTCCAAAATATAGTGTCAAACCGTGGATATTATATAATAACGACATATCGTAATACGAATCACTAACAGTACACTGTTTCTGTAGGATAAAATCTAGCATATGAACCTCCTGATTAAAATACACAAAGTCTATCCACGGCCCAAAACAGGTGGTGCTAAACAGATTCCTCCGCTTTACATCCAATGAGTTTTTAATAAACTTAAAGTACTTCAATTTACTTCTTATATACACTTTGGCTTCATACTCCTAAAATAAAACAAAACACCGATAAATATGTCTGACTAAATAATATAGATTTATCACAAGGAAAAGAAAGATACATAACTGAAATTTTTCATTAATAGATAGCATGGAATCATACAATGGAACGGAAGCAAATACATTCATACTTAAACAGAAAGGCCTACATATATTGGCCTACATTCATACTTAACATATATTGGCCTACATAGTCTAACACACGGTAAACTTAAGGAAACATGACAGAAGATTTGTGAAAGAGCACATGGTCGATACAGGAAAACAAGTCACTTGGGGCAAAGGGAGACCATCATAGACATTCTTTTGAGAACCTGGAGCTGAACATGGTTCATTGCAGCCAACAAGGCACGGATCTTGCCAAGATCATTGTTGTTGATCTCCTTTAGCAGCTTGGAACAATCATAGGCTGCACTGCTATTAATGAAGCAGTCTAGTTCTGATATTAAGCCACAACGCTCGTTCACTCGAGCACCCAAGATTTCGGCAATGTGATTAAACTCATGCGCTATCAAATGATCTTTGTTATTTTCAGATTCCAATAGAACAAGCATCATGTGCCTGATGTCATTGGAGTTTGCAATGATGGAAAGCTCATGTAGGGTAGACATTTTTTTCAGGTTAGGGTTTGATAGTAGATGAGTGTATGAGTCCTAGTAAGGCCATAACCATCCTTTTATAGATGCATGTTGAACTAGTTGTCAAAAGGAATATATTAAATGCTTGGCAAGACTACATCAGGCTTTTTGGCATGTAGTATATGGCAGACAACTTCCAAAATCCATCTATTTTTTGCCAATTTTGTAACAAAATGCCATACTAAAACAAACTGTATATTTTTAAGGTTCCCATTAAAGGAAATTTCATATGCCTATTCAATATCAATCTAAATCTATTTTTTGCCAATTTTGTAACAAAAGGCCAAACTAAAAAAACACCAAAAATGTCTTCTTATACATTATTCACAAAAATCTTTTTAAATAATCAGAATTCTAATTTATATAATGTTAAAATTAAATTGTCTCTAATTAATACAAGTTGGTAACAGCAATAAATTGATTGCAGTGAAAGTCGCATAAGTCTATAAAGGAAGATGGTGGTTTACCTTCATGTCACCATTAAATTACAAATCGGATAGTACAATGGATTAAATACCAATATATATGCTTCAAAGATCCTAAATCATATTTTAAACAACAATAATCTAATCAATTTTAAATTTATCTAAAATTAAAGAATATTAAGAGACGAAAACTGTTGAATTACCACTAACCTGTGCCCACAACATTGTTGGATTGAACTACGATAAAGACGGATTAACAATATGAATGATCTAAAAAAATGAACTTGTCGTTGGATTTTCTGGGACTTGGAGTTCGATTTCCTGGGTAACAGTTATGAATGGGGGTTAAGATGGTCGATGGATTCTAGGAGATGGATAGGTTATGTTGTTGTCGATGTATTCTAGATCTGCATGGCCTGGGCTATAATGAAAATAGGGGTGGGGTATTAGCCCAATATACAAGTCAATATGGTAAATGTACAACTTACTAATCTATTTATTTTATATTTGTTAAAAATAAATACTATAAAAAAAATTATTAATTTATAAATATTATAAACTTTTATATTTAATTATTAAAATACAAGTCGCTTAAATTGTACACTTACACATTCTTACACAATAGTGACAAGTCGCTTAAAGAGTACAATGACACATTCTTACACCAAAAGCAGAAGTCGCATAAGTTTAATTAAAGTAGCATAATATTTTTAATATTTAAAATATAATAAAAATATGTTACAAAAATAATATAATTAAAAAGTTGCATAATAAAATATTCTGAGTCGCATAAAAAGGTACCTTACACAATTGTACTTGTTTCTTACACATATAGTACTTTTTTTGGAAAAAACACAAGTCGCTTAGGTAGCATATGGTAGCATCGGTTGCATAGTGTAGCATAAGTCGCATCGGTCTATTTTGGGAAAATGTCAAAACATGGGTTATTTTGATAAAAAGATTTAATAACAAGTCTATTTAGGTAGATGACCGCGAGTTTGCAAAGTCTTATCTATCTGGTGCAGCTAATGTGTTCATGTGTTCTATTTTATCATCTGGTTTCACTCAAGACATTTTTTCTTCAGTTTCTTGTGTCTAAGGATTTTAGAAAATTTGGGCTTCAGAAATTCACTAGTCTCGATTCTAACATCTACCTATATTCACAGCTGAAATGCTTGGGGATCTTGTGATGAAGATGCAACATGTTTCTTAAGCGGAAAATATTTACCATAGATTACTCCATTTTAAGATTATATATATAAGGCTGGGCGCAACGCGTCGGAATATACTCGATCGAGTCTCGGTCGCGACCGAATCGTCGCGTTGCGGCGATTCGGTCGCCGGTGCAAATCGCGCAAAACCGACCCTAACCGCGACCCTTTGAAAACCAAGTGGAAAAAATGACCGTTTGAAAAAAAAATGACCGTTACATTTAAAAAAAAAAAATTCAAATTTTTTTTAAACCCTATATAAATCAATACATTCTTTCAATATTTTTTACATTTCACATTTCACACACAAATCTCAACACACATTAAAAATGTCTAGCAAGAGAACTCCCCAAAACAAAACCCCAAAATCCCGAGTTCGTCAAGAATCTGTTCCACATGTGACACCGGACTCGAATTTCCGATTATCCGGTGTGTCTCCACAATTCCGGTTTAGACCCACCGGTTTTGAATATCAATCACACCAACAACCTAACTATTCAAACCGTCCTTTTTATCCCCCACAACGTGATAACCAACAACCTAACTACGAATCGCCTTCGGGTGTGTATCGGCCTACTATGGATTCTTCCACTACTTCCTATCCAAACCAACAGTATTCTCCGATTAATCGTTTTGAGGTTGATGCACAATTTAAAAATATGATATACAACCAAGACAACTATGTGGGTGACGGGTCTAGCCAAGATCAATCTATGGGTCAAGGTTCGGGACACGGGTCTTTTCATGGTGCATACAACCTTGAAGACGATATGGAAGAAATGTCCCCAATCAAATCTAAGAAGCCCTCAAGACGTGCTACGAAAAACAAACAGGTTGATACAACTGAGGCACCAAAAGAATGGACAAGTGAGGAGGAGTGTGCGTTATGCAGAGGTTGGTGTTATATTTCCGAGAATTGCATCCAAGGAAACAGTCAAAAATCAAAGGGCTTTTGGCTAAAACTAGTGAAGTACTATGAAACCGAGACGGGTTCTGCTAGAGGGTATGACGCGGTTGTGAGCAAATGGAAAAACAGGTTGCGTCCTAGTGTTGGTGCATTTTGTGGTATTATGAATAACATTGAGCGTACTCATGATAGTGGTGCAAATGATCTCACTGATTTCCAAAAAGCTTGTGCTGAATACAAAGTGACTTACAATAAAGAGTTTCAATACCGGGAGGCGTGGAAGGTGCTCAAAGATCACCCGAGTTGGATAGAGGTTGAAATGCCACGGTTTACAAAGAAACCGTCTAGCAAAAAAGCCAAGACTTCTGAAACCACTTCTGGTTCTGGACACGCTAGTTACATGGATGTGCACGATGATTCTGAAGACGAGCAAGAAGAGAAACAAGAAAATCGACCAATGGGTCGTGATCGTGCTAAAAAGAAGTCATCAACCTCTTCGTCAACTGGGAAGTCTTCATTTGTTGAAGCTGTAACCACCAAATGGGAGAAGATGAAAGACATTGGATGGGGAAAGAAGAAGCAACAACAAGATTCCTACTTTGACTTGAAGCAACGGGAGTTGGATTTGCAGGAGAAAACCGCGGAAATCAAAAGAGAAAAGCTCGAGTTACAACGTCGGGCTATCGAGCTTGCTGAAGCAAAGAAACGAGATAAAGACTTGATGTTCTACAACTCGGAAATCGACCCCAACTTGCCGATAGCCAAACAGCAAGCACAACAAGAAATGAAGGACAGAATCAAGGAACGTTATAATTTAAATTACTAGGATTATTGTAATGTTTTTTAATTTCGAATAATTGTGTAATGTTTTTTTTAAATAAATGTAATGTTTTTTATTAAATTTATTGTGTTTAAATTTTTTTTTTTCAACTAGGTCGCACTAGGTCGCCGGGTTGTGGCAAATAGGTCGCACTAGGTCGCCGGCCGAAAAAACTAGGTCGCGACCCCATGCGTTATGCCTAGCCTAAGCTGTTCATTAGAGTACTTCCGAGATAACAATCTGAAATGAGAAGCAGCTTCATTTCCTAGCAAAAGAGACGAACAAAAAACAATCAACCACCCAAGAAACAAAAAAGATAAAATATAGTATAATCTTTATTAACTATGAACAAGAATACAAGGATCCGTAGAGTGTTTAATAACGGGGCAGAAAATACCAGATATTCTGACAAGGTCATTTTATTGACAAGTAAACCAAATCATCTGTTATTATATAAAAGTAACCTATGCCTATGATGTTATGTAAGGTAATTGGTAAAAGTTAATGTTGAAGCAAATTTCCGGAGAAGCTTCTTCAGCCCTTATCCTTCGGGTGTCTTAAGGCTACTCCTTCCAATGAAGCCCTAGCTTGCTCCTTCGGAGTATCTTGTGGCTACTCCTTCCTTGTGAAGCTCTGGCTCCCTTCTTCAGAGTTCCCTAGTCTAGCCCTCGGTCACTTAGGCTGAAATAAGAAAGAAACACCGTTAGCTCGCCTCGGGGTTTGAATCCGAGACCAACTCCGGCGTGAGAGTAAGTATGTGATTCTAGTGATGGATAATTTTAGAGAGAGAGAGTAAGTAAGTGAAGTGTGTGTAGAACTTAACCTTTGTTCCTGGAGAACCTCTCCTTTTATACTACTTGGAGGTGGCTCCAAGACACACGAATTGTGGAGTCGAGGTTGTCTTGTAGGAGCAGCGCCTAAATAGCTGATGAGCACCAGGCCTGTCCTTCGTGGTCAGACTTGTCCTCATGCTCCTTTAGTACTCGTCGTGGTCCAGATGTCTGTACCATTCGTACATTATGGTACTACGTAGCCTAGGTGCAATCGGCCTTCCTCCGATGGAGCCTGTGCTCCATGTGCGTAGGACTAGCCTTGCCTGGGCTAGCGTTGTCTGGGGCTGCTAGCCTTGTCTGGGGTTGCTAGCCTTGTCTGGGGTTGCTAGCCTTGTCTGGGGCTGCTAGCCTTGTCTGGGGCTGCTAGCCTTGTCTGGGGCTGCTAGCCTTGTCTGGGGCTGCTAGCCTTGTCTGGGGTTGCTAGCCTTGTCTGAGGCTAGCACTGTCTGGATCTAGTCTTGTCTCTGGACCTAGGGTGATCCTCATCACCCTAGCTATTCCAGTGAGTTGCTCTAGCTTAAGATAGTTTTGCTCATGGAGCATTAGGGATTAGCTGTATTTGTCTCACCTTAAGCATGGGGTGAGACTATACCTCATCAGTTAACGTGATTTTCCAATCACATGTATTGATTAAACCAAATTAGATATCAATAAAAAATGAGAGGATGATATTATATATATTATCTAACAAACAAAAATACAGGTTCATATTATCTTTCAATACACATCGCACTTGATGTGACTTTGACAATTTATTTTTGGTGTTTTTTGTGTAGATATTAAAATTTCACAAAATAAAATCCTAATCAAATTTATTTTTTAACAACAGGTCGCAAAAAATAAAATTTTATCTGGAAATACGTCTAATAAGTTTAATTAATTTAAAATGTACGTGCAATAATATATGATAATAAAACAAGTAAAGCGGAGCTTGCAGGTTGGTTAACGCAAAAGAAAGTTTGGGTCAAGAAAAGTGAAACTTTTTGTATGGGTTTCGCCGACCTGCAAAGACTGGTTATACTTCTCTTGATTAAGTTCTATATATATAAATAAACTAAATATCATTAAGAACTACTATAAATTATTATAGAAAGTATCTATAAAAAACAACTAGCATTGACCTGCGCAATGCGGCGACGAGTAATCATAATCATTTTTTAGGCTAACAAATATTAATCTCTTACCCATTAAGTTTATATTGTTAAAATTGTAAAAAATCGAAAAAAACTTCTAAATTTTAAAAAAATTAATAGTTACTAAAAATATAACAAAATAGATATTGGATTAAAGAGCATAAAATTTAGAAATTATGGTGAGATTAGATTATAAAAATAACAAATTAATAAAAAGATTTTTCGACTTAAAAGAAAAAATGTTAATTAAGTAGATTATTACAAAAGTTTGTTAAAAAAAGTTGTTGGAAAAGGTTATAGTATATAATGTTGATAAACATATTAACAACTTACTTTATTTAGTAGGAAAAAAAAGTCTGAATTTTCAGCCTTGCTATTTTAAGAAGGTCCCAAATGCTTTATATAATAGTATAGATATAGATATAGGAGATTTTACACATAAATGGGTAGAAATTACGACCTCCGAAGAGAGCTATATGTTGGATTGCATACCTTTGGGAACAAGGAGTAAAAGCTCTTGACGTTTTTCCGCGGTTGGATTTGTCCAAGACTGGGGATGTTGTCACTGCCATCATCCCGTCCTTAAATTCTGAGGTTGACTTGAATACACGGGAAATGACACACATCTATGTTTGACCATAAAGATTAACAGGTTAGGTATAGGTTCGGGTTTGATGAGTCACTTCTAGTATAGACGGAATCAACCCGGGGTTGACTTGAAGACGCTTTTTGTCCATTATATTTTTTATATTACTAATTTATACAATATCATTACAGAAAAATACTAAATCTTTGAACTAAAAAACTTTTTAAGAAGTTGTATGCATTACAAATGGACTTTGTACAATTTTCAAATGGTTACCCTTTAAAATAACCTTTGTTTAAGTTACTTAAAATAAAATACAAGTCAAATCGACTCACTCATAAAAAACTAGGATTCACATCTCTACCAAAATAAATATATATGTAACATGATAAGCTTGAAATTAAATGGAGTCTTTTTAGATAGTTAAGCTCACCTGCTGGAGTTTTGAAACACCATTTACATTGCAACAATATCTTCAGTCATACATGGAAACATCCATAAGTGAGAGTCCCTCTCACGTCACATACCTTGGTAATAATTAAATAAGTAATTGTTATAGAAGTAGACTGGATTGGACTTCGTCAATGAAGGTCGCAAAATATTTTCTCCAAAAGAAACTGCTTTCATGGTAAAAATTCTAGCTTACGATAAAGTTTGAGTGACTAAATTGAAACACTCATGAAACTCCCAAAGTAAAATGCCACTATTATGGTTATGAATTGTTTGTTGGTTGTGAAGAATACCCATACCGGCAAATGTCAAAGTTAATTTGAGGTGGCATTGTACTACAACAAAATTTGTAGTTAGGGTCAACCATTTCGATCCTAAATGACCTTTTTCCGACCTTAAATGGTTAGGGTCGACTAAGTCGATCATAAATGGCTAGGGGTCGACAAAGTCGACCATAAATTGTCAATACTAAATTTCCGACCCTATAAATCTAGGATCGACTTCTCTCTTTAAATCCAAGGTCGAAAAAACGGGTCCTACATTTTTTCTGAATAGTTGTTTGACCAGGTTTAGGGTCGACAAGTATTATGTAATTTAGGGTCGACAAAGTAGACCATAAGTATTTACAAATAATAAACTTTTTAACTAAATAAAAATACTTTTTTCAATAAAATAAAATAAGTAAATTAAAATCTAGGGTTAGACCCTAAATTTCAAATAAGTAGTCGACCCTAGATTTAATAAAAAATTATTCTGCTAAAAATACTTTTCAAAATTAAAAAAAAAATTATATAATAGATGAAATCCATGTAACTCTTAAGTTCTGCCATATATGATACTGCATTATCATATATGATAATGCATTATTATATATATTACTCAAATTGTTTTTGATAGATTAAACAATGGGTCTGATGACTTCGTGATTAAATGTTGAATTCATGATTAAATACTTGTTGAGTAAATAAAAAAGAGTACTTTTGAAAGTAACATATATGATAATTCAAACAGAATGTATTTACCTGTGATATCATATATGATAAACAATTATTCATAATCAAAAGATAAAAAAATAAAAGAATCAGTTAAATTCATGATTAACACAAAAGAAGATTCTTATTATTGAGATTACTATTCTTCTTCTTTAACCAATCATTCTTCATTTTCAACCAAATCTACATTTTCTTGAACAACTTCCTCCTAGGCCACGCCGAATTAATGTTGATACTAAAACATACTCGTGCACGTCCTTTTGTTATGATAAGTACCCTATCTACTTTGTTCTAAACGGACAAGTGCAACATCTCTCTCTTCTCGTTGTTGTGTTAACACATTATGCAATTATACAAGACATGAAAAGAGTTTTATGATCAAGCTATATATAACACATTAAAAGTGAAAAGTCATGTACAATATCATATATATGATAGAAGATAGGTTTCAAGAGCTTAAAAAGATTTTTACAAGTCTGATTTTTTCTTATGGTTTGTTAGATACATCATATATGATACCTCATTTATCATATATGATACACATATCATATATCTATCATATATGATAAATGACCTAATTACTTATACATGGATCAATTAGTATTGTTAATCTCAAACTGGTCAATATCAAAAGATTTAACCATAAAAGAATAGATCGATCAACTCAAACTAGTTATAAGCAATCCACCCACACATGTTGTTGCTTAGTTATTGCATCTCACTCGCTAATCGGCATTTATTTCAAACATATAACATTCCAAATATGATACTAGTAGCTTGATATCAAGACATACCTACATGACCATCCGAAGAAGACGCATACAAGTAAGGGAACTAGAGAGCCATCACTATTAGCACATACATCTATCCTTGCTTGGTAGACATGTATACTCTGATTCAACACCAAATTTAAGTCGGTGTCATAGTCGCTGATTGGTAGTTCTACTTGAGAAAATGCTTGCCGATAGGGCTAACATCGAGGTTGAAACCTGTAAGAAAGATGTTCTACTATAAGAATCACATCTTAAAGATCATTGAAGGATAGAGCTAAAAACGAGGAGGAATATTTTGGCAGTTCAGGTGGGTAACCGAACATGTCAAGTTGGGTCATCTGAAAGCCATTTGTAGGCGAAACCTTTAATTTATTTTTTAATTTCAAATTTGTTTACAAAGATGATTTTATTTCATCAATAAAACAAACTTTTTTTAAAAAACTGTCACTTATTACTTTCAGTGAGGCAGAGAGGTATCAACCTCTATATTTGAAGCAAACATGCTAATGTAGCACCACCATTTGCCAAATATTCCAAAGTGTTAATAGAGACCAACTTCACGAACAGTTTGTATTACCTGGATTTCAGGGTCACATTCCTCCAATCCATAATACGTTGGATTAACCCTGTGCCACATGTACAACAATGTCACTAAATAAAACTGCCAACTCTAACGCCTAATAGTAATGCCGATGATGGAAATACTTTATTGAAACAAGAAGCCTCTAATGATCCAAAACTATTGGATTTTATAGGCGGTCGGTTAAAAGTTCTGCCAGAATCTGCAATCCACCATTCAGAAGAAACACAACTCAATGATCAATTGTCAGAAGCACGATAAGATGGTCTTAATAAGCACCATTCCTTTTTATAAAATGGTGCTACTGGTCAAGATGATCATCTTCTAGAAAATTATCCTGCGTCGCAGGACCTTAGTCAAAAGGATGGTCGTACGCGTGAAGATCAAGTTCAAAAAGACAGTCCAATGTCTCAGGACCGTGTTTAAGAAGATGGTCAAAAGAATGGTCATACGGGTCAAAATAATATTAAAAAAGATGGTCATGCGAGTCAAGATCATATTAAGAGAGAATGGCCTATGTGTGAAGACCATGCTCAACAAGATTGTCAGAAGGGTCAAACTCATGGTTCAGAAGATCGTCCTACTAATCAAGATTATTCTCAAAAACTTGGTCATATAGGTGAAGGTGTTCAGGAAGGTCGTATAAAGGCACCAGATCATGTTCAAGAAAATAGCCAGGGTCAAAATCATGCTCAGAGAGATGATCCAACGAGTAAAGACTCGATTCAAGTAGTTGGTACTTCGGGAAAATTTCATGTTCAAGTAGATCATCCTACGAATCATAATAACGTTCATGAAGATGTTCGTATGAGTCAATCACCGCTTTCTAGACTTGCAAACTGTGAAATATACAATCATGAAGAAAAATCGTTTGATGTTAATCAGAAGCTGGAGAAACTTGGTTATGAACAACAACCTGAGAAATCAAAGTATACAAGAGGAGATATCGATACCACTGCACCATTTGAATTTGTTAAAGCTGTTTTTTCCATGTTTGGCGGAATTGTTGATTGAAAAGGCCATAAAATTAAGGTCGCAAAGGTATAATATTCATCTTATCCTTCTAACTATTTATTGAAAATTGGTCATATGCGCACATACAAGTGTCATAATTCAACTTAATATTGATTTTCTAATCACTCGTGTTTAGAAAAAGAGTACAAAAATTAAAACGAACGGTTTACAATAGGATTAATATTTATTTGGTTTTCCAAGAAATATAAATTATGCGCATTATGCCCACAACAATGATAATGATGTTTTCTTTTGGTGTGGCTTTTATTAGTAGATAAATAGACCCAAACTCGGTTTGTGAGTTTAGAACCTGTAGATATAACTTTATTATTAATCACAATATATAGGAGGAGCATGAAACTCTACGACAGTTTTGATTATGTTTTGTTATAGATTATATGAAGATTATGTATAATTTTAAATAAGGACTCCAATAGAGCTTCAATGGACACATAACATATATGGAAGGGTAGTTAGTATTGCTAATTGATTCTAAATTTGAAGGCAACCGAAATTATAGAAAATATTGAAATACCAACTATCTTTTAGTAAGACTTAATTTTCAAGAAAAGATTATCTTTTTGGCGATGTATGTTTGATGGAAATTTCATCAACAGCGGGAATGGAGCTATATTTGTTTATTATTATCTTTACAAAGAGTGACTTGATCAATATATTCAGTAATAACATGGCCTGCAATAGCCACAAGTGGCATATAACATAAAATCTACGAAAAAATGCAACAACGTTTAAAAAGAAAAAAAAAATAATTGTAAAAACACTCGTCCTGTGCGAAACGCGAGTGTGACTACCTTGTTATTATACAAAGTCTGAAACTTCACTCGTTTATTTACTTATTACGGGGTGCTTGTTTTCACATAAAAGCATTCACTTTCTACAAAAAGAAAAACTAATAAAATTTATTAAAATAATTAAATACTTCAAGTATTTACAATGATAAACTGATTAAATTTTAAATTTATTTTTTATTATTCATCTGTACCTTCATTTTTCTGTCCCAAACTTGATCGTGCTTAGCTAGGACTGGTTTTGCACTCGTTAACCGAGTGGAATTGCGGCCAGCCTAATAATGCGTAGTATGAATACATACGTATTAAAATTTTCGTTTCTCAAAAGGAACATGCATATTGAATTGTGGACAAAACTATAATAATTTGAAATTATATAGATGTGAAAAATTTACACGGGGTGGATTATTTTCCCCCACTCACCATGCATATAGAGATAATATAGTTAAATTCAAGTTTTAAAAAGTTTTTTTTATACATATAACGGTATAAAAAGAAAAAACAAACTTTTTCTTTTTGAATTGGTCGAACCTTGGATCAATTCGTAGCCGACTGGGAGTCGATACCATTGCATACAGCCGAAAAGAAGCTAGGCACATTATGACTTTTCGGACAGCATAGATGAAAAACATGGATTCATGGTATCTTGAAACACTCCGTTTTAATTTTTGAGTGTCTGTTTCGTAAGTCAAGTTCAAGTATGTTGTCATAAGTAGCGATCACCGATAAGTTGTTTTAAAATCGGTGTCAAAGAATAGGCGCGCGCGGATGGCCTCGAGAAAATTAAAATTCGTGAGACTAGACATCGGGATATCATCATTTGATGTTGCTCGCTAATAAAAATATCATATTTTGTTATCAGTCACATATATGATCTTTGATGTTGATTTTGAAAAATATGTTTCAAGTTCTAATAATTACTTATTGGTTTTTCTTATTTTATTTGGATCCGACTTTTATGTGATTTCTTCTATAGCCTATTAACTCTTAATATTAATACACACCGACTGTTTTGCTTAAATGAAAAAATATAATGTTATTCAAAAAATCTTTGAAATTAATGTAAAACCTGCATTAAGATTGATAGATACGTATATCTAAAACTAGCCGGCTACCCGCGCAATGCGACGGCGGGCAGCCGGTGACTAATCTCGTGGAGTTGGCTAAACCACAAAACCACTATTATTAAAACGAACATCTTTTTTGGAGACAACGATCACATTTTTTTTTTTCACCTCAAAGTCGATGACAGCGGGTGGTGGTTGAGAGAGATTGATGAGTTTTCGGTGAGACTGCGACACCAGTGTAAAACGGCGACATCAACTTCTATAGCGTCAGCAATAAAGTTTTTCGACGAGACTACGATGAAAGTGTAAAACGTCAAAAACCTAGTGAAGATGAAGTCTCAATAGTGGTTGGGCTCTCAGTGGACATTCTATTTCAGCGGTGTTTTGGTTCAGTGGTGGAGCGGTATAATTGTGGTGATGGGAGGTCCGGTGGTGGTGGTGTAACTGTGAGGGTGGTGGTGAGAATGAAGTCACATCAAGATTTGTTCGTTTTAGGGTAGAGAAAGATATCTGAAAAAAATTTCATGTGTAATTGCCCAATATATATATATATATATATATATATATATATATATATATATATATATATATATATATATATATATATATATATATATATATATATATATGTTGTTGGGTCTACTTAAAAGTATAAGGTTGGGGCAAAGCTAGATTTTAATGGGCTATTAGTATTTTTAATGACTTGTTACAGTTATTCATATGAATTTAAATGAAAATAAATACAAAAGATGTTACAAATATGAGAAACTAATGCAAAATTAGATCATTATTGGCTTTCTGAATAAAAAAAACGTATGAAACATTTGAAATTGGTTTCACCAATGATTTATAGGTATATTACTTAATAAGGAAATGTTGAAGGTTTAAATTTTTAAGACTTCTCTATTTAGAAATGGTCTAAATCTTTTATAAAGTATTAAGATAAGATAAACGTATTTAAAGTAGATAAGCATTTTTAACAATTTATTCCAATATTAAGGGGCGATAATTGTGCTTTTTATTTGGCATGCTTTATCTTTAGACACAAACTTTGCAATAAGTATGCTTTTAATAGTAAGGTCTGCTTTTTTATGGGAATGTTTTACCTAACGGTTATCGACCTATCGCAATGCTCATATGATCATATAGATGTTGTTAGTTTTAAAGGAATTTGAACACGAGAACAAGTGTTGTTATCACACATCCAATATGTCAATGATTTGAGACAGTGTAGATTATTAATAGAGTAAGCCATATAGATGTACACATATAGAACTTTCTACATTGTTTACGTCTTTATGATATTTTGAAAAAAGATGATGGACGCGCTGTCAGGTGATCGTAAAGAGTTACACTATTAATGGGACGAATAACATACTCAGAATTTGATTTATTAGACTAAAAAGGACACTACTTTAATCCATGCTAGAAGAAGCTTGAGTCCTGATCCTGTAGAAAGCGCCTGATTTTTACAAAGTTTGGAAAATGGCCACGAGATGACGCGTGTCACCAATAAAAAGGTAAAATCCATTTGTTCAGCTTTTCTTTTACTATTTCCACACCTCATTGCCACACCCCACCTAGTTTCACAAGGTTAACGGAGACCCGGAGTGTTCTACACAAGACTAGAAGATTTGGTGAAACATTATGGAAGCCTTTGGAAGACTCATTGAAGCTTATAAAAGCCTAATCAAAGCTTTTAGATTATGAGCCTTGTCTGGAGTTGTAAATAAAACCCTAATGTTGCCTTAAAGTAGTAGTAAAAATAGGCCATCCTCATTTGGGGAAGTCGTGTCATCTTGCACTTGTATTCTTCTTATAAAGTTCTCTAGTAATACAAGCATTTTCCCCTAGTTCTCTTGTGTTCTTTCTTAGTAGCTTTCTTTGTTGCCTAGATCGTTGAGTGTTTGGAGCAAGGCTGACTTAGTAGAGACTAAGTGCCGCACAGAAGACCATTGTCGAGATAAGTCCGTGACAAGTGGTATCAGAGCGAGATTCGATTCGAGGCGATGGCGATTGATACCGAGAAGAATGATGCTAGCGGAAGTGTTGTTGATGGGAACCGTACTCGAGATGATAATCAAGGCCCCAAGAAGAGAGGAACGTCAAGGGACGTTATGGCAAGTATGGATAAGAGAGTGGTGGATGTCGAGACATCCGTGGCGGATTTGAAGAAGCAAGTTGAGGGCTTGGAAAATCTTGAATCCCAATTTGTGAGCATGAGGGAAGACTTTAGAGTAGTCCTAAATGCTCTTAACGGCGATATGAAGAAGGAAATCATTGACTTGCGAGATATGTTCAAGGATGTATTGGAGAAGATGGAAGAAAGGTTCGGGGAAGAGATCTCCGCAATCCATGATACTATTGGAAGCTTGCGAGCGGACGTGAAGTTGTGCAAGTTTTCCTTGGCTAGTGTAGGCGACACTAGTAGTCACGGTCCAAGAGTGTACATTCCTAAACCTTCATCTTTTATAGGAAAACGAGAGGCTAGAGCGGTCGATGATTTCTTATGGGAGATGGAGCGGTACTTGAAGGGTGCCAAGATAGTAGAGGACGCTATAAAGATCGAGACGGCTACTCACTACTTGAAGGACACAGTGGCGTTATGGTGGAGACGTCTACAAGGAGATATCAAACGAGGTACAATTACTATTAATACTTGGGTTGATTTTGTTGCGGATTTCAAGAGGTAATTCTATCCATTGAATGCTAACAACGAGGCGAAGAGTTGGCTTCATAAACTTAAACAAACCAGAGTGATTAAGGAGTGCGTGAAAGAGTTCACTACACTTACCTTGGAGATTCCGGAACTATCCGAACAAGACTCTATTCTACTTTCTTGATGGTTTACAAGGACGGGGTAAGACGAAGTTAGAGCGACGTGGAGTCCAAGATGTTGGCATGGCTATTGCTCAAGCCGAGGCCTTGATTGACTTTAGTTCGAGGAGGGAACCACCTAAGCCAAAAGATCAAAAGGTAATCCATGAGAAAGGTGGGGGAGAACAACCGAAGTTCGATTATGCGAGAAAACCCCCTACCAGAAAGGAGAAAGACTTAAAGAAGGAGTTACAAAAATGGTGGATGCTTCATATGTGACGGACCTCATAGAGCTCGAGATTGCCCGAAGAAAGCAAGCCTCGGCGTGATGTCTAATCATGGAGACGAAGGTACGAGTACTGGTGGAACCATGGGTTCGATAAGGATCTTGGATGAAATCAAAGCAAATACGGAGGTGCCAAAAGTTGTTGGGAAAGGCCTACAATATGTCGAAGCAACCATCAATGGAGTAAAGGTGCGTACTTTAGTCGATTCCGATGCAACTCATAACTTTGTGGTGGTTGATGAAGCTAGGAGGCTAGGAAATAACGCTGCAAAGGGGAGTGGAACTATAAATGTGGTAAAATCCAAGGAAAAACCGATTCATGGAGTGGCTAAGGATGTCCGAGCAAAGATTGGAGATTTAGAAGGGACGATTGATTTTTTGTTGGTCCCGATGGATGACTTCAAAGTGGTTCTTGGGTTAGAGTTTCTCGATAAGGGACGATATTTTCCTATGCCGTTTGCTAGTTTATTGTGTATCCTAGATGGTGGAAAGACTTGTATGGTGAGCACGGAGCGGGATTCCAAGAGTGGAGCAAAGTCCCTTTCGACCATGCAATTCAAGAAAGGATTCAAAAAGAGTGAGCATTGCTATTTGGCGGTAACAAGGCTAGAAACGGATGGAGATTCAAGCAAAGTGGAGGTACCGAAGGTGATTGAGAGGGTTCTTAAAGAGTTCAAGGATGTGATGCCGAAGGAGTTACCAAAGAAGCTACCACCAAGGCGAGAGGTGGATCATACCATCGAGTTAGAAGCGGGTTCCAAGCCCCCCGCCAAAGCCCCTTACCGAATGACGCCACCCGAGTTGGAAGAGTTGAGAAGACAACTCAAGGAGTTGATGGATGCGGGATACATTCGAAGGACGGGTCCTCGAATGCCCCATATGATGCGCCGGTTCTATTTCAAAGGAAGAAGGACGGGTCCTTGCGGATGTGTATAGACTACCGGACACTCAACAAGGTAACAATTAAAAATAAGTACCCTATCCCTCTCATTGCGGACTTGTTTGATCAACTTGGGAAGGCGAGACACTTCACTAAGTAGGATTTGAGATCCGGGTACTACCAAGTACAGATAGCGGAAGGAGACGAGGCCAAGACGACGTGTGTTACGAGGTATGGCTCCTACGAGTTCTTAATCATGACGTTCGGATTGACAAATTCTCCCGCAAATTTTGTACCCTCATGAATAAGTTATTGCCTCTATTCCTTGATAAATTTGTGGTTGTATACTTGGATGATATTGTCATATATAGTTATACCTTGGAAGAGCATGTCTTGCATTTGAAACATGTGTTCGAGGTGTTGTGAGACAAAGAAGTAACTAATTATATGTGAAGTTGGAGAAGTGCTCTTTCGCTTAAGATGAAGTCGAGTTCTTGGGCCACAAGATCAAGGATGTAGGCTTGATGATGGATCAGGAAAAGATTAAAGCTATCCAATATTAGGAACCACCAACCAAAGTGATGGATTTGCGGTCTATCCTTGGCTTGGTGAACTATTATCGAAGATTCATCCCTTGACGGATATTTTGAAGAAGAACAAAGCCTGGGGATGGAGTATAGCGTATCAAGAGGCGTTTGAGAAATTGAAGAAGGCGGTTGTGCAAGAGCCGGTGTTGAGACTACCGGATGTGACCATGCCATTCGAGTTACATACGGATGCACCAGACTTTTCTATTGGAGGTGTTCTAAGGCAAGATGGGAACCCAATCGCGTTCGAGAGTAGAAAGCTTAATGAGACGGAAAGGAAGTATACGGTTCAAGAGAAGGAGATGACGGTGGTTGTCCATTGTTTGAGGATTTGGAGGCACTATTTGTGGGGTTCGCGATTCGTGATAAAGACGGATAACATTACCACGAGTTATTTTCAAACCCAAAAGAAGTTAAGTCCCAAGAAAGCTCATTGGCAAGACTTCCTAGCCGAGTTCGACTACCAATTGGAGTACAAGCCCGGGAAGGCTAATGTGGTAGTTGATGCACTGAGTCGCAAGGCTGAGTTTGCGACAATTACTCAAGCTCACTTCTTCCTCCAAGAACGAATCAAGGAAGGATTGGAATATGATCCTATGGACAAGAAGATCATTACCTTAGCTAAGTATGGGAATACTCGGAGATTTTGGCTTAAGGGAGACATGTTGTTCACCAAAGGAGATCGACTTTACGTACCTAAGTGGGGTGATCTTATGCGTGTAATCTTTAAAGAGTGTCATGATTCAAAGTGGGCTAGTCATCAGGGGATGAAGAGTACGTCGACATTGGTCGGGGGCACCTATTATTGGCCAAGGATGGAGGACGATGTGGAGACAATTGTTCGTACGTGCCTTATTTTCAAACAAGACAAGATAGAGAAAAATAAATCCGGGGGATTGGTGGAGCCTTTTCCTACGCCTAAAGGACCATGGGAGAGTGTTTCCATGGACTTTATCACATGCTTGACGAATTCGGAAGGGAGTGGGAGTATTATTGTGGTGGTCGATCGATTTTCTAAGTATAGAGTAGAAACTAGAAGGGGAGGGGGAGGGGGGTTGAATAGTTTCTATCCAGTTTTTTTCCTAATTAAAAATTATTTCAATTAGGTTTGTCTCAAAACGATCTTTTACTTGAAGCCTAGTTTCATAATGATTAGATTCAGTTCTAATGCATTAACAATGACAAGTAGTAGTGGTATGCAAATGTAATAATTCAAGTAAGTAAAGAGTAAGGAAAAAACCAACCTAATAGGGAGACACCAAAATTTATAGTGGTTCGGCAATGAAACTCTATCTTCGTTCCTACTCAACTCCTCGAGTACACCTTACTCGAGATTTCCATTATATCCACAAGCTCCCTTCTTGGCGGAGAAAACCTTACAACGTCGCTTACATTATTTTCTGACGCTAAGCTAAATGTCGAGACCTAATCTAAGCTAGGACCAATCTATACACGTCGCCTACTTCACCATTTTCCGACACAAGGCTAGATGTCGAGTTAAAATCGAAAGCTAGAACCAATCATCACAACGTTTCCTACTTCACCATTTTCGGACACAAGGCTAGATGTCGAGTTCTAGTCGAAAGCTAGAACCAATCTTCACGACTCTTCACTTTGGAGCTAAGTGAGAACTCACAAGACACATACACACATCACTTTATAGTTTAGTGAGAACTAACACACGACTGATAGGTGTGAAAACACCCATCCTTTTACCACTTATTGCTTGCTAAAACGAGACCAAAACGCGTATTTAATGTCATTTGTTTGGAATTATGCATGGTTTGTGTGTTTGTTGTGTTTCAGAGCCAAACAGATAAATATTGAAGAAAACATGGGATTGCACGGGTTTTATCGAAGAAAAAGACGAAAAGACGAAGTCTATAGTCTAAAAGATGCAAAAGATTTGAAGTCAATGGGCCTATTTAAAGATTTATCAAAGAAAAGGACCCAAGATGAAGATTTATATATGTCGAAGAACTCAAGTCTATTAAACGAAAAAATTAAAAGACGAGTTGAATTTATTCATCGACAAATCCCGAATCAAAGTCGAAAACGTCAACTTTATTGAAAAGACGAGAAGACAAAAAGAAAGGAGGAAAGCCCACTCACCAACCAACTCCAAGGCCTATAAATAGACCCTTTCCTTCACAAATTGGAGCGAGCCTTTATTTTTCTGTTTTCTTTTCTTTTTGGTTCGAAGATAACCAAACACCATTAGGGTGTTTGGTAACTTTTATTTTCCATCATTTAATCCATGATCTTGTAAGTTTTAATCTTTCCTTTTGTTTGTTTGAATCTTAATATTTAATCTAAGTTTACCTTTAATCTCGTTCTTCCTTTTCTTTTTGATTCCAAGTTTCTAAGTTGTGATTTGGTGGATTTTGATCTCTAAAAACAAGTGAGTTTTATGTTTTTATTGATTTGGTTTGATGTTTATCGTTAGTGGATGATTAGTGGTTAGTTTGGTTTAATCTTTGGATAAAACTTGGTTTATTTTGGTTTAAATTCGTGTTGTTGTATTTCCACTGTTCTTCGTCTTCATCATTTCCCAGAATATTCCGAGTCAGTCCCATATTCCGAATGAGCATGATATTCTGAACCAACAGATTATTCCGTATGAGCTAAGTTATTCCGGATAAAGAATTTATTCCGAGTGAATTGTTTATTCCGCATGAGTTTACTTTCCGAATCAATTTATTCCGAATCAAGTTTATTCCGAACGAAGATGTTATTTCGCATAAGCCGTTATTCCGAGTAAGCTGTTTAAGCCAGTTATTCCGTACCAGTTATATTTTTCCACATGAGCCAACTTTTCGAACGAAGCAAGACATTCCAAATGAGCAGTTATTCCGCATAAGTATGTTATTCCGCATAAGCAAAACATTCCGAGCGAGCAGTTATTCCGCATAAGCCTTATTCCGCATGAACTGATTTATTCCGAATGAGTCAAATATTCCGGATCAAGCAATTATTCCGAATCAGCTGTTTTTCCAAGTAAAGTTATTTTATTGTTTAAGTTTAATTGTTTGGTTATTTTTATTTATTGCTTTTAGTTTATTTTGATTACTTCACGCATTTACCTTTTTAATTAGATATAGAATATAAGCTCCCCTTTTAGTTACCAAGAACGATAATTCCACTTTTAGCCGTGATCGATTCGAAGAGATACCGAGAGAACTAACTTACAACGAGCAAAACATTTGTATCAAATGGCACCGGTGCCGGCTCTTTTCGTAAGGATTAACGGTTTTTTGTGAGAAAATTGGATTTTGGGATCCGTTCCCCGTGAACGTTACTTTCTAAGCATCAAAAATTTTCAAAAATCCTAAAAAAATAAAAAAATTTCAAAAATCCAACAAAACAAAACATAAAAAACCAAAAATATTTCTTTGCTCTGTTTTTCTTTTGTAGGTGTATGCGTACCCGATCACGCAAGAAGAAATCCATTCAAGCTACTATCATTCAACCTCCGGTTGTCGAGCCTCCTTTTGTTAACACAATGGATAACCGTCCAATGATCGAGCTTTTGCAAGCGCATGTAGAGGGCGACACTGATGCTATTGTCATACCCGAGATTGGAACCAACAACTTTGAGCTCAAATCCGGCTTCATTCAAATGGTCTATGCTCAACCATTCTTGGGGCGTACACTTGATGATCCTCATGACCATATCAAAAGGTTCCTTCAAGTCACTAATACGGTCAAATACAATGGGTACCACAAGAGGTAATTCGCTTACTACGTTTTCCTTTCTCCTTAGAGGGACAAGCCCGTCATTGGCTTGCAAAGGAACCGCCACAAATGATTCTTACGTGGACGGATTTAGAGACCAAATTCATCAATTACTTTTTCCCACCCTCACGTACTACCGCCTTGCGGAATGAAATCATTAATTTTGAACAAAAGTACGATGAGACTTTTAGTGAATCTTGGGACCATTTTAAAGAACTTTTAAGAAAGTGCCCACAACATGGTTTTACCAAAGTGCACCAAATTAATACTTTTTATAACGGTTTAAGCATGAATGACCAAGATTCACTAAATAATGACTCGGGGGGTAACATTTTGGTTAAGACTTCTAGTGCTGCATGGGATATTATTGAGAATAAGTCTAGAGTGCAAACCAAGAGTGTTCGGACTAATGCCGCTAGTGCTAACACTAGTGACAGCGACAAGAGAATCGATAAGCTTACTTCGCTTGTTGAAACCCTTGCTCTTCAAACCGCTAACAATACCAAAAGTATCAATGCTCAAGTTAATGCTATGAGTCAGCCATGTGAAATATGCGGGGGTCCTCACTCTTACACTACTTGTACTTCCACCCAAGACTATCTTTGTGAGAACGTTAACGCAGCATACGGTACCTATCCTCCGGGAGGCTATCCAGCCCGCCCTCAGGGAGACCGTAACTTGCTAAGTTATCATTCTAACAACTTTCTTTCTCCACCCGGTTTTCCTCCCACAAACCAAAACCAACAATAAAACCTTCACCGAAACACCCAAAACCAACCTCGACCTACCACCCAATTTCAACCCCAAAGACAACCATATCCTCCTCAAAATCCTAATCAAGTTTACCAACCCGCTCCATACCAACCACCTGCTTATCAAGCACCTCCTCCTACGCAACCCACCGTATTCAACCACGAGGTTGAAACGTACATGCGGACGAATGATGTGTTGGTGAAGAATCTTCAGACCCAGATTATTAATTTGAAAGGGGATATGGTGAAACAAGGGAATGATCTTCGAGCCGATATGCGCAACTCTTTGAGTAGTCAAACCAATGACTTAAGGGATATGATGGCTTCGTTCTTCCAAGGTAATCAACCCTTTTCTTCGGGTACTCTTTCGAGTAACACCGTTGCTAATCCAAGAGGGGAGATGAAAGCAATCACCACTCGCAGTGGAAAAGGTTTAAAGGAACCCGAGCTTCCCACACCTACACCGGTGATTGTGACAAAAGAAAGCGAGTCCCCTTCTCCTATTCCTCCACCTTCTACTTCTCAAATTCCTCCACCTCCTACTTCCACCCCTCCACCACCCAAGGATGTGAGTGATCCTACTATTCCAAAGCCTTCCTCTTCATCTGATATACCTTATCCTTCAAGGTTGAAGAAAGAGAAGCTCAAAAGCAAGGATGATATTCAAGTTTCAAACTTTCCTATGATGTTTAAACAATTGAATTTCAACATCTCCTTTGCTGAGGCTCTCGCTCACATGCCTAAATATGCGAAGATGTTTAAAGATCTTCTAAGTGACAAGGAGAAGCTTCTTGAAATTTTTCAGACCCAACTTAATGAGAATTGCTCCACGGTTCTCTTAAGAAAATTGCCCACCAAACTTGGTGATCCGGGTCGCTTCTTGATTCCTTGCAACTTTCCAGGAGTAGAGAATTGCATGGCCCTAGCCGATCTAGGTGCTAGTATTAACTTAATGACATTAAGTGTTTGGAAGCAATTATGTCTCCCCGAGCTAGTCCCCACCAAAATGACTTTGGAATTAGCTAACCGTACGGTTGCTTATCCAGTGGGGATAGCCGAAGATGTCTTCGTTGGCGTCGACAAATTCACTTTTCTGGCAGATTTTGTTGTTGTTGACTACGAGATGGATCCCCGTGTTCCATTAATCGTTGGACGTCCATTCTTGAGGACCGGTCGCACTCTCATTGATGTAGCCGCGGGCGAATTAATCTTGAGAGTTGGTGACGATAAAATCGTCTTCAACATAGGTAAACTTTCTACGCAGCCATCTGAAAACGAGAGCGTTAATTTCATTGACGTTCTTGATGAGGATTGTGAAGAGCATTTCAAAGACGCGTGTAAAAGTGGTTCTTCTTCTATACCCATTGTTGAGGCCGTTGCCTCTATTGCTCCATCACTAACTCCATTTGGAGAATGTGATTTCATTTTCAAAGAATTTGAAGCAACTGTGGGAGATGTGGACTTAAAATATGACGATTCTCCCACCGATTGGGATGAATACATTCGTACCATTGAGAAACTTCTCAATGAGGACCATACTTCTCCACCATCCCCTAAGGAAATCTCTATTGATGATCCGAAGTTGACTACGCCTTCCATCGAAAATCCTCCGGATTTAGAGCTTAAGGACTTACCGTCTCATCTCGAGTACGTTTTCCTTGAAGACAAGAAGAAGTTACCCGTCATCATTGCTAAGGACTTTAAAGAAGAAGAAAAATCTCGCCTTATCGCCGTGCTAAAGAATCATAAGAAGGCAATTGCTTGGAAAATTTCCGATATCCGCGGAATTGATCCAAACTTTTGTACTCATAAAATTCTCATGGAAGACGACTTTAAACCCGCAATCCAAAGCCAAAGAAGGGTTAATCCTCGAATTCATGACGTCATCAAGCAAGAGGTTATTAAACTTCTAGATACCGGAATGATTTACCCTATTTTGGATTCGCCATGGGTAAGTCCCGTCCATTGTGTGCCTAAGAAAGGCGGAATAACCGTTGTTCCAAATGAAAACAACGAGTTGATTCCTACTCATCTCGTTACTGGGTGGAGAGTTTGTATAGACTATCGCAAACTCAATGATGCCACGAGAAAAGATCATTTTCCTCTTCCTTTCATGGATCAAATGCTCGAGCGTCTAGCGGGTAATGGTTATTATTGCTTCTTAGACGGTTTCTCCGGGTATTTTCAAATTCCCATCGATCCTAAAGACCAAGAGAAAACCACATTCACTTGTCCTTATGGAACATTTGCTTACAAACGAATGCCTTTCGACTTATGCAATGCTCTAGGGACGTTCCAAAGGTGTATGATGGCTATCTTCCATGACATGGTTGAAGAAACTATGGAAGTCTTCATGGATGATTTCTCGGTCTATGGTGATTCTTTCTCTTCTTGCCTTGCCAATTTAGAACGTATGCTTAAGCGGTGTGAAGACACTCGCCTTGTTCTAAATTGGGAAAAATGCCATTTTATGGTAAAAGAAGGCATTGTGCTAGGACATAAAATTTCAAAAGCCGGTATTGAAGTGGACCGTGCTAAAGTTGATGTCATAGGCAAATTACCTCCACCTTCAACCGTGAAGGGTGTGAGAAGTTTCTTGGGTCATGCGGGCTTCTATCGTCGATTTATCCAATATTTTTCTAAAATCGCTCGCCCGATGACCCACCTCTTGGAAAAGATACAACTTTTATCTTTTCCAAAGAGTGTATTGACTCCTTCAATATTCTTAAGGATAAGCTCACTAAGGCACCGGTCTTGGTTACCCCTAATTGGGAGCTACCTTTTGAATTGATGTGCGATGCTAGCGACTTTGCTATTGGAGCGGTTTTGGGACAAAGGATAAACAAACATTTCCAACCAATCCACTATGCTAGCAAGACAATGACAGGGGCTCAATTGCATTATACGACAACCGAAAAAGAGCTTTTAGCTGTTGTCTATGCCTTTGAAAAATTTCGCCCCTATCTTGTTTTATCCACCACCATCGTATACACGGACCATTCCACGTTGAAGTACTTGTTGACAAAGCAAGATTCTAAGCCAAGACTTCTTCGCTGGGTTTTACTCCTTCAAGAATTTAAAATTTAAATTCGTGACAAGAAGGGAGCCGAAAACCTAGCCGCGGATCATCTAAGTAGACTTGAGGATCCTTATCAAGGGGATCATCCTAATAAAGAGATCAATGACTATTTTCTCCTTGAGGCCTTAATGTCTATTAATACCAATCTTGATGACACCCCGTGGTTTGCGGACATTGCAAACTACTTGGCGGGTGGAATTCTCATCGACGGGTTAACATCCCAAAAAAAGAAGAAGTTCTTTAAAGATATTAAGACTTACTTTTGGGATGACTCGTATCTCTTCAAACAATGCGCTAATTTGATTATTCGCCGATGTGTTGACGGACCCGCAGCTCTAGATATTCTAGAAGCTTGCCACAAAGGACCCACCGGTGGTCACTTTGGTCCCCACTACACCGCCAAAAAAGTGTTTGATTCGGGATTTTATTGGCCCACCATTTATCGTGACGCTCACGAAATGGTTAAACACTGTGATGCTTGCCAACGACAAGGCAAGATCACACATAAATATGAGATGCCTCAAAATTTCATACAAGAATGTGAAATCTTTGATGTATGGGGCATCGACTTTATGGGGCCATTCCCTTCATCTAAATGAAACAAATTGTTAGCCTCAAAATATTGAGTCAAACAAGAATGCTCGGTCATAGGTTATAATTGTAACATTAATTAGAACATTGTAATAGGTAGTTAATTAGTCGTGGTTTACGGGCTTAACTTTAAGCTAAAGTTCATTCATAAGTAACTAAAGCCTAAAGGAAAGCCCGACCCAATTCATATATAGCCCATTAAAGCTCGCATGTGGGTGGACTATATATACTACCCTCCTAGCATGTTAGGAGGGTGTTGGTTGTCATTTGTTTCATTCTTTCTTAATCTAACATTTCCCAAGTTTCACCACTCTCTCTCTTTTCTCTCTCTTCTTTCTCTCTCTAGAATTCATCTAATTTATACCTTTCTTTCTTCTTTAATTCGTGTTATATCACCTAAATATAAGGGACAACAATTGGTATCAATCGCCACGGGGTAGATACGTGATTGGTTTTGGTTTTCCTATTGTGTTCGTGAGTTTTCTTCATTTTCTAGCTAGAATCATCAAAAAAATTGTGCGTTTTTGTGGTGAAAACGCAAAATTTTGTGGTGTTTGGCTTGATTTTTGGTGTGAAATCACGTTTTCTAAAGAGTTCTTCCTTGTTCCTATTTTTTAGGAAATTCTGTTACAAATTCGCATCTTTTTTGTCCTAATTTCGCAACTTAGTCTCTCAATTGCGAAATTGAATAATTGCGAAATTGAATAATTGCGAAATTGAGTAATTGCGAAATCTTCAAAGTTGCGAAATTGAGTAATTGCGAAATCTTCAAAGTTACGAAATTGAGTAATTGCGAAATCTTCAAAGTTGCGAAATTGAGTAATTGCGAAATCTTCAAAGTTGCGAAATTGAGTAATTGCGAAATCTTCAAAGTTGCGAAATTGAGTAATTGCGAAATCTTCAAAGTTGCGAAATCACTGGCTATTGAGAAATCTTATCAATAATTGCGAAATCTTTTCAGAATTGCGAAATCATTTCAGAATTGCGAAATCTTCTCAGAATTGCGAAATCTTGCTAGAATTGCGAAATCGTGCCACATTGCGAAATTATACATTGCGAATTTTTTTACTGAAGCATTTTTAGACTTAGCCACTATCTAGACTAGTTTCCGAACATCGTTTCCAGAAAAAAAAAAAAAAAAATAAGAGTTAAAATTTTCCCGTCATTTAAATTCAAATTTTTTCCATACTAGTTTTAGGCTATTTCTAGCTTGATTTCAAAATTTGGCGATTACAAAATTTTTCGGTCTACCGTTTTGTCGGACTGGGGAATTTATTGTCGGACTGAAGAAAAATCGCGATTTTCAGAATTTAAACCACAACAACAATCACAACACATCTACTTAAGATCCATATCATTTCCAAAAATATCGAGATGGATTCTACTGCAGAATATCGTGTGACAAACAACAACATCATGGTTGCCGGTAACAAAGAGAGACCACCAATGCTTGTGGCCGGTCGATATGCTCAATGGCAGTCACGTTTCATACGATACCTTGATACAAGACCCAATGGTGACACCTTGAGAAAATGTATTACTGATGGACCATATGTATTCAAGAAGATATCAATCCCTCCAAGACCAGCAACTGATACTTCTGACCCAGAACCAGCAAGTGAACGTGATGAAACAAGAGCCGATCTCACACCTGAAAATTGTGCTTGGCATGATGCGGAGAAAGAAGCCATCTATATGGTTCTAAGTAGGATTGGAGATGATATTTACTCCACGGTTGATGCATGTCCTACTGCACATGAAATGTGGACTGCGATTGAACGCTTGCAACAAGGAGAATCATTGAACAAGCAAGATGTCAAAACAAACTTGTTTTGGAACTTTGGCAAGTTCACTTCAAAAGATGGAGAATCAATTGATTCATACTACTCCAGGTTCTACAAAATGATGAATGACATGACAAGAAACAATTTTCAAGTCTCCACCATGCAAGTCAATGTTCAATTTGTCCAACAACTTCAACCCGAGTGGACACGGTTCGTCACTTTAGTGAAACAACAAGAAACGTTGGACGAGGTTTCATATCATCGACTCTTTGATATCTTGAAGCAATTTCAGAATGAAGCAAATGAGATTCGAGCTGAACGAGTTGCAAAGACGGCTAATCCACTTGCTTTATTGACTACCACTCAAAATGTTCAAGATCATCGCTCTCGTGCTCCTAAGCCATACTCTAGCCCATCATCCTCACCACGATATTCCACATCATCCAAGTCTTCATCATCCACAAAATCACGAGGCAAAGCACCAAGAGCACCTTCACCACCATCTGAGTCATCTTTTTAAGAAGATAGTGATGAAGATCAAGCTCAAAAGAATCGTGAGATGAAACAACAAATTGCTTTCATTATGAAGACTTACCAGAAGATCTACAAACCCACCAACAACAATCTTCGAACATCATCTAACACCAAGAACCAATATGTTGAAAGTCCTCCAAGGTATGACACACGCCGACGTGGTGCAAGTCCTTCTAGGTATGATCGACATAATCCAACTTATGTTGAGGGTTCTGCAAGGTATGATCGACAAACTGCCAAGTATGATACTCAGAGGATTGCTGCTACTGGGAATAGGGAAACAGTTGGAAGTCAAGTGGTTCAGCAGAGTGGGATTCAATGTTTTAATTGCCAAGGTTATGGGCATATGGCAAAGGAATGCAGGAAGCCGAAAAGGGTTAGAGACTCCAGCTATCACAAGGAAAAGATGCTGCTATGCAAGAAGATGGAAGCAGGGGTAAAATTGTCGGCTGAGGAAGGAGCTATGCTTGATGACACTGATGATGAATCCTCCGACCAAGAATTAGAAGCACATTACTCGTACATGGCACATGTTTAAGAAGTTCTCAAAGTCACTGAAGATGACAATGGTCCTATCTTTGACACTGAGCCAATCGATAAGGTACAAACTCCTGAAGAATATAATGTGTTTGGTGATATTCATGAGCATCGTGAGCTACCCAATGCCATTAATGACACATGTATGATGGAAACGGTTGATAGTAATACCACACCTAATTCATCAGACATGTGCAATAATGAGTCTGAGGATGAGCACCATGCAAATGAGTATGATGAAGAGGAACGTTTTGCGCTTGCTAATTTAATTGCCAATTTACAAAAAGATGTTAAAGAATCTAGGAAGACTCAAAAGCAATTAAAAAGGTAAACGCTACGCTCACTCAAAATTTTGAAGAATGCAAAGCTGCGCTAATTAAATCTAGTGAGACCACTGAAAGTTACAAAGATGAGCTTCTTCAGAAAACCAAAGAGCTTGAGGGGTACAAGGGTAGTGCGTTAAAAAGTCAAAAGGACGATTTTGAAAACAAATATAACACAACTCTTGAGTTATTAGCCAAGGAAAAGCGCCAATATAATGTCTTCTTAATGGATGAACGTCAAAAAACGTACCTTGCCACTACCAAAGTTAATGAACTTGAACAAAAGCTCTCGGTGACCACTACCGATTCTGCTAAACTTCTTGAGGTTAGGAAACAAGAGGTAGAAGCGTTAAAACAACACTTTAAAAGTATACATGAACAAGATACTGAAAAAGTAACGAAACTACAAGAACAAGTCGACTTTTTGAAGAAAGTTGTTAATGAAACGCATGACTCTATTCAAACCGTTAGAATGATAGCACCTCCATCGATGTTTAAGGGTCAAGCAAGCTTCACAAGTCCCGAGTACCTTGCCAAAGCTCAAGCTGCAAACCCGCGCCTTTATCTGGATGAGTCCGAATGGACCGATCCTAATGGTCCTCTTGTTGGGCTCGATAGTGATGAGACTGTCCTTTGGGATGACGAGAGTCGATCACTAGTTAATAAGGAGTTTGTGAAACCATATAATTATGCTTATGAGAATAGTCTTTATGGTCTTTTCAACAAACAAACTCAGAAATCTCGTGAGGAAGTGTTTTTAGAATGCAAGCAAAAGAGAATTCAATGGAAAAAAGCGTTTGCCCCTAAGAAATCTAATGTTTACAAATATATGCACTACCTCCCTCTAGATGCGTCCAAAAGCAAGAGTAGGAAAACATTAAATATTCTTAAACATCACATAGATAATGTTAAATCTATTGTTGAAAGAGATTGGGCGAAACGTGAGAAAAATGAGTGCTTTAGACCGATTCCTCAAGATATTACATTGCTTGTGAAAGAACTCTTAATCCCAAACACGACATTGATTAAAGCAACTGTTCTTGAATTTGAGGCATTAATAAAGACTGAAATGTTTGATGATTTAAAATATGTTGAGTCTATTGAGAAAGACATTGATGCTCTTCAAATGGAGAAGTCCGATTTTTCTGATGAATATGACTTACTCTTGCAAGAATGTGTCTCTAAAGATCTTATGTGTGCTTATTTTACATCTTGTGCTGATATTGCTGAATATTCTGATGTTGCGTGCAAATACCATGATCAAGTGAAAGAATGTGAACGTCTTGAAACTGAGCTTTCGAAACGTAAAGAAAATGTTGATAAAAAGGTATTTACACTTCTTCAACACCGATGTGATTTCCTTCAAAAAGATTGTCATGATCTTGAACTTGCTTTGCAAAAACATGTCGGTAGTTTTCCAAACGATAATAGATTGCAAGAAAAACTTTCCAAAATGTGGCGAGAAATGAATGAAAAGAGTTTGGAAATTACGGATTTAAAAGCTCAATTACAGGACAGGGAAATAGCGATAGCAGAGTTGAAGAAACTCGTTGCTAAGATGGGTGGGAAAGTTGTGGAACCTAGTGTTAAGAAACCTGCTGTTAGACAACCCAATGCTCTCAAAGTGAATAGGTCCTCTATCTTGGGAAAACCATCTGCATTCTCAAATTCTTCGTTGCAAAACCCGTGTTTGCCCCCAAGATGGATGGAAAGGAAAGGTTACCACAGACTCAACCAATAAGTACTGCTCAAGCACCAAGCGTTAAGCACACTAATGTGATTCACCCAGGGATGTATAGAATGACCACTAAACCCACAAACAAAGTTAGTCAAGCATCTCAGATTTCTAGAAACACTAATCCTCGTGTGTCTTCTACTACAGGAGTAGTCTCCACTGCTAGTGTTAGCCGGCCTCAGCTTAAGAGCACTCAATTGCATGATAAGGTCTGGAAACCAAAGAGTCAAGGGAAGATGAAGGAAGTAGAAGAACACCCTAGGAAGTTTAATGTATTTAAGAATAAAACGTCTGTAATCGCTTGTAATGACGATTTGAATGATTTGACTGCTTTGAATGCTTTGAATGTTAAGTTTGTTTGTGTCAAATGTGGAAAATGTGCTGTTAATGCTAATCACTCTATGTGTGCTGTGAGTAATGACAAAGGCGTAGATACTAGAACTAAGAAGCAAATTGTGATGCCTATTAGTGCTAGAAAACCCAAGCGTAGAGTGAACCATTCTGGTGCACAACCCCCTAAGGAAAGTAATGCATCAGACTCCACCACTAAGCACTCTAGAAGCAAAATTAGGGAATTATACGAGTCTGCTAGTAAGTCTTGGAAATGGTGGTTTGCTAATCAATGTCCTCCTGGATATAAATGGATGCCTAAAGTTAGGACTGAAAATGTGACATCAAGTGTTAGTATGCCTTTAATTGTTGCTAAGGACACTAATAATTCTGAAATCACAACCAACGTGATATCCAATTTAGCAAATGCTCCATCGTCTTCTAATTCTTCTGCAGGTGATACAAATAATTCTCTTCATAATGGACTCCGGGTGCACCAAGCACATGACCGGGAATCTCAAGCTTCTAATTAACTTCGTGGAGAAGTTCCTTGGGACGGTCCGTTTCGGTAATGATCAGTTTGCACCGATCCTAGGTTACGGAGATTTGGTTCAGGGGAATATCACGATCAAAAGGGTATACTACGTCGAAGGGCTCAATCACAATCCTTTCTCAGTTGGTCAATTCTGTGATGCAGATTTGGAAGTTGCTTTCAGAAAGAAGACATGTTTTGTTCGTGATTATGATGGGAATGACTTACTCACTGGTACACGTGGTACAGATCTTTACACAATCTCACTTCAAGACACATCTTCTACAACTCCACTTTGCTTCATGGCTAAAGCTTCATCGACTCAAGCATGGTTATGGCATCAACGTCTATCTCATCTCAATTTTGATACCATCAACCTGCTTTCCAAGAAAGATATTGTGAGAGGCCTTCCAAGTCTGAAATTCATCAAGGATCATCTTTGTTCTTCTTGTGAGCTTTGTAAAGCTAAACGAAGTAGTTTTAAGACAAAGACTACACCAAGCTCTAAAGGACGGTTAGATCTTCTTCATATCGATTTGTGTGGTCCCATGCGTGTTCAAAGTATCAATGGGAAGAAATACATTATGGTAGTTGTCGATGATTACTCAAGGTATACATGAACCTTCTTCTTGAGATCCAAGGATGAAACACCCAAAGTTCTCATCAACTTCCTTAAGCAGATACAACGTGGTCTTCAAGCTCAAGTGAAAGTGGTACGTACTGACAGAGGCACAGAATTCTTGAATTCAACTATGATGAACTTCTTTGAAGCTGAAGGGATTGAACATGAAACATCCATTGCTCGAACACCTGAACAAAACGGCGTTGTTGAAAGACGAAACCGTACTTTGGTTGAGGCTGCTCGTACATTATTGTCCGCTTCAAAACTTCCACTATACTTTTGGGCCGAAGCCGTGTCAACCGCATGCTACACACAAAACCGATCCTTAATTATTCCTAGACACGAAAAGACACCATATCACATAATTCATGATCGCAAACCTTCACTCAAACACCTTCACGTTTTTGGTTGTACATGTTACATAATCCGAGATGGTGAAAATCTGGATAAGATGAAAGAGAAAGGTGATGCATGTATTCTAGTGGGATATGCAACTCAGTCTAAGGGATATAGAGTGTACAACAAGAGAACAAAATTGATCGTCAAAACTATTCATGTTAGATTTGATGAATTGCAAGAAATGGCACTTGAACAAAACAGTTTAAGTCCCAATCCACAATGACAAACGACTTCCGTTCACAACCGCACGGAACTCGGAACTCAAGACCACAGCAATGAACCATCAAGTTCAAAGCTGGTTCCACCAAGTGTTCCAAGAACTGATATGACAGTGGACACGACAATTGAAGAGCTGGAAATGTTATATGGACCAATGTATGATGAATATTTCACGGGGGAGAAACTTGTTGTATCGAAGTTTTCCGCTGTCACTCATGATAAGAATGATGATACCGATCATCGTCAACAAAAGGATACAACTTCATCTACTTCAACACGGGTTGCTGCAGATTTACCTCCTCAGAATATCACATCAACAATCGATCCTACAACATCCACCACTACTGTCATTGCTTCAAGGAACACAAATCAAGCAGACGATGCATTAAATGACGAAGACGACTTTATCAACCCATTCGGTACACCGGTACACGAAACTGTAGAGTCTTCTACTCGCCACGTTGATCCGTCAAATATGCATACGTTTTATCAAAGACATCCGTCAACACATCATTAGACCCGAGATCATCCTTTGGTACAAGTAATAGGAAACCCTTCACAGCCCGTTCGTACAAGACGACAACTTGAAACCGATGGTGATGTTTGTATGTTCGCACTCGCCGTGAGTACAGTCGAACCCAAAAACATCAAAGAAGCCTTAGCAGATCACGCTTGGATTGAATCGATGACGGATGAACTTCAACAATTTGAAAGACTTAAAGTCTGGGAACTTGTTGACATACCATACGATGTAACTCCATTAAATCTTCGATGGATCTGGAAAAACAAGATGGATGAAGAAAACACGATCATCAAGAATAAATCTAGGCTAGTGGCTAAAGGGTATGGTCAGAAAGAGGGTATTGATTTTGAAGAATCATTTGAACCAGTAGCTCGTTTGGAAGCGGTCAGGATTTTCCTTGCTTATGCTGCACATAAGGGATTCATCGTTTATCAAATGGACGTAAAGACTGTGTTTCTTAACGGTCCTTTGAAAGAAGAAGTCTATGTCACACAGCCGGAAGGATTCGTCAATCCTCATTATCCTGACAAGGTGTATCGTCTCCACAAGGCACTATACGGACTTAAGCAAGCTCCAAGGGCGTGGAATTATGAGCTCTCGAAATATCTGGTATCCAAAGGTTTCTCAAAAGGTTCTGTCGATCTAACTTTGTTCACTTATAAATATGGGGATGACATTTTGCTTGTGCAGATTTATGTTGATGACATCATTTTCGGGTCAACAAACCCAAAACTTTCAAAATGGTTTGAAAAAGTAATGCACAGCAATTTTGAAATGTCTATGATGGGCGAACTAAAATATTTTCTAGGAATTCAAGTTCACCAATCCCCACGTGGTATCTTTATTAACCAAGCTAAGTATTGTCAAGAGATAATCAAAAAGCATGGTATGACCTCATGTGACCCAGTTAGGACACCATTATCAACCACATCGCTAGATGCCGACCTAGAGGGATTACCCATTGATCAAACGCGATATCGCTCAATGATCGGGTCCCTCATGTACTTGACAGCAAGTAGACCTGATATCCATCATGCTACATGCTATTGTGCACGATATCAAGCCCGACCCACTGATAAGCACCTCAAGGAGGTTAAACGGATCTTTCGGTACCTTAAGAATACCATTCACATGGGACTCTGTTATCTGAGGGAAACCGGTTTCTTTCTAACGGCCTATTAAGATTCTGATCATGCAGGGTGTCTTGATACACGAAAAAGTACTTCTGGTGGTGCACAATTTCTAGGTCAAGACAAACTTGTGGGATGGTCTTCCAAGAATCAGGATTGCACGTCATTGTCATCAGCCGAAGCGGAGTATGTGTCTCTATCTGCGTGTTGTGCTCAAGTTATTTGGATGAGAACACAACTCACGGATTATGGCTTCCACTTTGATAAAGTACCTATGTACTGTGACTCAAAGTCGGCCATAGCCATCTCCTGCAATCCGGTACAGCATTCCCGCACGAAGCACATTGATGTCAGATATCACTTCATAAAGGAGCAAGTTGAACGCGGAATCGTTGAATTATACTTTGTCGGAACGGATTATCTGTTAGCCGACTTGTTCACAAAAGCTCTGTCGAAAGATAGGTTTGAGTACCTCGTTAGGCAAATTGGTATGAGATGTTTGACTCCAGCAGACCTGGAGATTCTGGCAAAGGTACCTGCTTGATTCATATTTCAAACATCTACTTGTATATATCAATGGAAAAGCAAAATACAAAAATATAAAACATAGAAAAACAAATAAAAAATGGGAAAATCTTTCGAAAATACAAAAATATTCTTCTCGACATGTCTTTCAGTATCGATAATATGGACGCACCTAGAAATGTCGCTCAATAACGACGCGGGTGTGTACATAAAGCTCGAATGAAAGTTGTAAATATTTTTCAAAACATGTCATTTCCTCTTTTAATAAAGGAAAATGTCTATTTTGGACATTTTTTTCCAACAACGGGTAGAGCAATCTATCTAGGGTTGAGCATGTCCCAAAACATTCCATGTTTTGTGCTCAACACAATGGCTTGTGATTACTTTCAGATTACAACCCGGATCGATATTCACGGGGGAGTGTACGATTTAGTGCGCTTACCCTCAGCAAAAGAAGAGAAATCTTCTTACACTTGAGTGGATTCGTCAAGACATTCAACGTCTATGAACTCAAGTTTATGCTTTAGAAATACCATGTCGCCAAAAAGAACTGGTTTTTCAAACAGCGTTGAACACAATTTTTGAAAAATATATTTTAATCAAATTTGGTATCTCTAATATCAAACAATTTTATATACTAGAGATAGGGGAGAAAATGTGATTAAAATGTGATCTAAAGACTCAAGCACTCATGGTTACGATCAAAAACCCACAACATCTTTAATCCACAACGTTATTGGTGTCAAAAGGGTGGTTAGGTTTAAGTCCTATGATCCAACCAGAACCGGAGGGATCTTCCCAGGGACAATCCAATAGATTATTAGAAGTCCTTAGGAAAGATGGAGTAGAATGTGAACGTAGCTGAATGCCGACTAAGTACTTAAGCTAGCACTGGAACAATCACAACAAGGTGCTAGTAATGACGTCTTGGTAAGCATTGAAGGGGTTGAAGAATGAAAAAGAAATGTAAGGATAAATGGTGTAAAGAAATTAGCCCTCCATACAACTTAGGCAGAAACCGGGTCAACACATCATGAAGACAACGCATCATGGACCCAATGATGTAATGCACAACCCTTACCCAGCTGACTCAGGCTTCTCTCAAAAGAAGTTTGTTTTATTGTCACGGAGAACAACATGACTTCTATTGACTTTCTCACTCCGAGATAGTTAATATTGAATAGGTGGCATCTGCTCCATCCTCCGACCACTAAAAGTGCACAAATCGAGTCTAGAGCCAAGAGATCAATCAAATCTCGCTAGGACACACGGATGAAGATCAAGAGAGTCCTACGTTATATCCTTGCGATATTGCTAGAACACTCAGAGTGATACTATTTAGTATTCACGATGATGAGTGGAAATCCTTCCAGTGTTAACATCAAACAGCACTGCGGTAGGTCATATGTAAGATTCTTTGTGAATTGAACATATGTAAAACTGAAAAGCAACGGTGGTTTGATTCTGAATTGATTCAAACTCGTTTCAGGTTTCTACGCAATATCTTTATGGTCTTGCCAGAACATTCAGAGTGATATTCATGTATATTCACAGTGACGAATGGAAATCCTTCTAGCGTCAACATCAAACAGCGCTACGGTAGGTGACTTGCGAGATTCTTTATGGATCAAGCTTGTGTCAACTGGAAAGCAACAATGGTAAGATTCTTTATGAATCAAACTTGTTCCAGGAATTTGAATTGACGACTTTAATCAAGCGGATGGTTATCCAATTGATTCACTCTTTATGTCCGCAGTCTTGCTTTGAGACGGTCGAGTAAAGAGAACGGCTAGTACAGCCGCGAAACCCTGTCAAGGAGGTTCTTAATTGAATCTACCTGATCACAGGTACGATATTTAATATCGTGTAACGGTCTTCACCGACCGGAGGTAAACGCTACCGATATAGGATGAATGTCAAAGCCATTCAGTCCATGTCTATGTTTTGTCTCAAGAAGGCGACGTTACGGTGTACTCAGCAAAGTCAAAGATTCAAAACCACATACTCATGCCCAAAGATATTCAGCAATCAAGAAAGCAAAAAACTTCCGCAACTCTGATGATCAAAAATCTTCCTAATCATTTAATGAAAGGAAATGACCTCATTCGGGGAGATTGTTAGCAATTTTCAAAATGATGCAAAGTATGAGCGTGTGGATGAAGACACAAGATCGCAAGATGGCATAGACAAGTCAAGGATGATTTGAAGATCTCAAACGTAAAGACAAAGTCGAAAGACAACGACAAAGGATCAAAGATCACAACATGAAGGAACAAGACTACTGTTACACGTTCAAGACTCATTTATGATGAGATTTGTAATCTCCATTGATCTCCAAATATCGAAGAGGGATGACCTCGCATTGAGGGAGATTTTTAGCCTCAAAATATTGAGTCAAACAAGAATGCTCGGTCATAGGTTATAATTGTAACATTAATTAGAACGTTGTAATAGGTAGTTAATTAGTCGTGGTTTACGGGCTTAACTTTAAGCTAAAGTTCATTCATAAGTAACTAAAGCCTAAAGGAAAGCCCGACCCAATTCATATATAGCCCATTAAAGCCCGCATGTGGGTGGACTATATATACTACCCTCCTAGCATGTTAGGAGGGTGTTGGTTGTCATTTGTTTCATTCTTTCTTAATCTAACATTTTCCAAGTTTCACCACTCTCTCTCTTTTCTCTCTCTTCTTTCTCTGTCTAGAATTCATCTAATTTCTACCTTTCTTTCTTCTTTAATTCGTGTTATATCACCTAAATATAAGGGACAACACAAATACATCCTTGTAGCCGTTGACTACGTTTCAAAATGGGTTGAAGCGAAAGCCTTACCCACTAACGATGCAAGGGTGGTTTGTAACTTTTTGAAACAGCTATTCGCTAGATTCGGTGTGCCTCGTGCCATAATTAGTGCTCGCGGGACTCATTTTTGCAATGATCAATTCGCAAGAGTCATGGCTTAGTATGGTGTCAATCACCGTATTTCCACCGCATATCACCCACAAACTAATGGGCAAGCCGAGATCTCTAACCGTGGGTTAAAGCGAATTCTTGAACGTACTATGGGAGAGCATCGTGCCTCATGGGCCGATAAACTTGATGATGCTCTGTGGGCTTTCCGTACCGCATATAAGACTCCTATTGGTTGTACACCATATCGTCTTGTGTACGGAAAAGCATGCCACCTCCCCATTGAGTTGGAACACAAGGCTTACTGGGCCTTGAAATGGGCAAATATTGACATCCACAAAGTCGGTGATTTGCGAAAAATCCAACTCAATGAACTTACCGAATTGAGGAATGAACCTTATGAAAACTCATTGATTTATAAAGAGAAGACCAAGCTCATTCATGACTCTAAGATTATGAACCAAGAGTTCCAAGTTGGAGACAAAGTTTTACTCTTTAACTCTTGGTTGAAAATCTTTTCGGGCAAACTGAAATCTCGTTGGTCCGGCCCATTCACCATTGCTTAAATTTTTCCATATGGTACTCTTGAGCTTGCTCAACCCAATGGACCAGATTTTAAGGTGAATGGCCAACGGGTGAAGTTGTACCTTGGAGAGGAAGTCTCTCATGAGATGATTACATCCCTATCCACCTTTCCTTTGAATTAATTCGGGACCGAGTCAGGCTCGTGACTCGGTTAACAAAAACAAGCGCTCCTCGGGAGGCAACCCGAGTATCTATCCCTTTCTGTTTTACCTCCTAAGTGTAGGGGGAGCTATATAGGTTGTTTGTGTTTGTGTGGTGATGTGATTAAAGGGATAAGTGCACTTTTGGAATCTTTGAAGAAACGTGCTCCCATGTTATCAGCAAATCCGGTTCTATCTCTCAACTATCGTTATTCAATTTTGTACATACATAAACTTGAAATTGATCACGTTAGTTGTCTCCTCCTTAGCTTGATTTAACCAACGTGCACAATGTCGTAAGTGTAGGGGAGCCTTTTCCCACATGGTTAAACATTAAGGAAAATGTTTATATTAAGTGTAGAGAGACTTCTATCGAAGTAATAAGTGGACTTTTCCATTAAAATGCCTTCATTTAACCGGTAAATCATCTTTTTCGGCATTTTTCAAATTTTAATTAACTTTGGCCATGTAGTAGTAATTTTTAAAATCTTTATGTCTTTTATTTCTTTCCTTTTATCATTGTTATCATATGTATATATCCCATAATAAAGTCATAAGCAAAAGAAAAATCAAAAGATGAATAAAGTGGTTTAGCTCGTTTAGAAGTCTTCGATATATTAGGCCCGTAGTGATTATTTTGACTCAACCCGAATAGACTTATCCGAGTTTATTCTAGCAAGTATCCTTAACCATGTAGACCTTAATTGGTTTATTAGGCTAAGCATCCATGAGTCTCATTACTTGAGATTTTAAATTATGGAGAATGGGAAATGATAGAGTAAATTATAAGTCGGTATTCTTGCACAAGCACACTTGGTGTAGTTATAAGCTTTTCCTCCCATCGCCTTAAATGAATAAATGCAATAAGTAAGGTCGTACGGTTTGAAAAGTTACTTAGCTTCTAGCCCAAGATCGTTTAAAAGTTGCTCAGTAATGATAAGAGTTCATAGCCAAGGCATAACTTATTGAAGCGGGGCGCGAAGATTGGCGAGTCCGAAAAGGCCCCAACAAGGCATGAGGACTCCATTTTATTGCTAAAGATCCAAGATGATGTGAAAAGCATTATTCCCAAAATCAATATGAAGGATCAAGACGCACGACGAAAAGCAATCAACTCCATTAAAGATCATGGAGAAGTCTATCCGAAAAGACCCTAACAAGGTATGAGGATAAATAGATCCAAGTCCGAAAAGGAGGCGGATCGTTGTATTTCAAAATCCCAAATAACGACTGAAGAAATAATGATGAAGTCGTGGTCAACAAAGTTGAAGTATCTCTCAAAATACTCCAAGTGAAGAAATTCTATAAACGAAGAGAAGACCATTATCTCAAGAACGTCTCTCAAGATATGAAGTATGAAGTACATGCCAAATATCGGCCCGAGAAAGGTCTCAAATTGTGAAGCGAGTTATGCCAAGATATGAACTTTTTGAGGTCTCGAGAAGCAGTTTTAAGAGATTTTGTCCTTTAGCTAAATATTGATCAAATCGTCCTACTTTACTTTCAGCCTAATAAATTATCGAAATAAGTCCAAAAAACGCATCTTCATGATCATTCTAAGACCAAAATAAAATATAAGAGATACACCTAGGAATAAGGGAGTTTAAGCGTATAATTAAGCCATGTGTGTAAATGTTTGTTTTGCTAACTTATAATAACAATGATCTCGTTTTTAAGCTTAGTTAGGGGAACGTGAAACTTGAGGGTGATAAATCTTCGCAACACCAAAGCCCTAATGTAAGTCTTAGATCTCTTTGCAAGTTATTTCCATGTAGCTATTTCCAAGTGAGAATGGTTTTCTATCCCTTTTGTTTCATTCAAGCTTTTATTTCTTTATAGTAGTTTAATTTTTGTTTAAGTAGTAGTAGTGTATGTTAATAAGGCCAAGGTTGATTGATTATGAGAAAAGTGTTAAGTTTTTACCTTAATTTATAGCATTGCATAAGGGCATGTCAATGGTTAAGTGTAGGGGATTTGATAGGTGTGAAAACACCCATCCTTTTACCACTTATTGCTTTCTAAAACGAGACCAAAACGCGTATTTAATGTCATTTGTTTGGAATTATGCGTGGTTTGTGTGTTTGTTGTGTTTCAGAGCCATACGGATAAATATTGAAGAAAACATGGGATTGCACGGGTTTTATCAAAGAAAAATACGAAAAGACGAAGTCTATAGTCCAAGAGATGCAAAAGATTTGAAGTCAATGGGCCTATTTGAAGATTTATCGAAGAAAAGGACCCAAGATGGAAGATTTATATATGTCGAAGAACTCAAGTCTATTAAAAGAAGAAATTAAAAGACGAGTTGAATTTATTCATCGACAAATCCCGAATCAAAGTCGAAAACGTCAACTTTATTGAAAAGACGAGAAGACAAAAAGAAAGGAGGAAAGCCCACTCACCAACCAACTCCAAGGCCTATAAATAGACCCTTTCCTTCACAAATTGGAGCGAGCCTTTATTTTTATGTTTTCTTTTCTTTTTGGTTCGAAGATAACCAAACACCATTAGGGTGTTTGGTAACTTTTATTTTCCCTCAGTTAATCCATGATCTTGTAAGTTTTAATCTTTCCTTTTGTTTGTTTGAATCTTATTATTTAATCTAAGTTTACCTTTAATCTTGTTCTTCCTTTTCTTTTTGATTCCAAGTTTCTAAGTTGTGATTTGGTGGATTTTGATCTCTAAAAACAAGTGGGTTTTGTGTTTTTATTGATTTGGTTTGATGTTTATCATTAGTGGATGATTAGTGGTTAGTTTGGTTTAATCTTTGGATAGAACTTGGTTTATTTTGGTTTAAATTCGTGTTGTTGTATTTCCACTATTCTTCGTCTTCATCATTTCCCAGAATATTCCGAGTCAGTCCCTTATTCCGAATGAGCATGATATTCCGAACCAACATATTATTCCGTATGAGCTAAGTTATTCCGGATAAAGAATTTATTCCGAGTGAATTGTTTATTCCGCATGAGTTTACTTTCCGAATCAATTTATTCCGAATCAAGTTTATTTCGAAAGAAGATGTTATTTCGCATAAGCCGTGATTCGTCGAAAACTTGCTTAGATTAGTTGAAAGAGTTGTTGAGAAAATTTCACGATTTGAAACGCGTGTATACATGGGTCTAAACATAATATAAATTGATTTTTGGGTCAAATATAAACTTTGGCATGTTTCACAATATACGCTCGTGAGGGGAAACTTTGTCACGTATTTGGAGGTTTTAGATTTTGTAAAAACTTATTGTTAAATTTTAAATAAGATAAAATTTATTTTTACGAATATTTTAACGTAAGGCAAAGCTTGTGTTTTGTTATAACGAATAAACTAGAGAAAAATCAAAATATAAACTTTAAGTGTAAATTTAAATACTTGAAAGTTATTAATTAAAAGATGACATAAATTTTGAAAGAGCGATTCGAGCATTTTAGAGTCAGTTTTAGCCATCCGGCAAAACATGATTCTTGTTTGTCGTTGTTACCCTGAAACTCTTGACATACCTTAGGTGTATCTTGACTCCTGGTGTAAGTAATTTCAGTAGCAAATATATTGCTCGTTCACCTCATTCAATCTTATTGATTCTTGATTTCTACTCTTTATACTTGCATTGATTCTTGATTCCAAACCACGTTAGTGTCTATTTATGAACTAAAAATTTCCTAGAATATATATTAATATATAAAGTATTTTATTGAACTAAATACCAAATAGCGTTGATTTCTTTTTACAAGAAGACGTAGGAAAAATATGTTTCCTAAGAATGAATATACAAATAGTTGATGTATTTCTAGAAACAAGGGTAAAAATAATTTTTGATTTCTATGTCACGTGATTTACTTATTTTCAAGAATAAGTAAAAAACTTTCATAATCTTGTATGTTGAGCAATAATCATAAAGTTTTTTTTAGTAGCGTCGGATATGTCGTCACTCGGTCCTCAATTATGCATAGCCTAGCTAACTATGCATAATTCGGGAAGAGTCGTGATGTATTAAATGTGTCATTGCTCGGTCCTTAATTATACATAGCCTAGCTAACTATGCATAACTCAGGAAGAGCCACATCATGTCAGATTAGTCGTTGCCTTTAAAATTGTGGTTTTGAATAAATGTTGTTGGGTCAAAAAGTTGATGTGGAAGAAACTCAAAATCAAAGAAAACATGAAGACATTTGTTCAAGCGTTGACAAGAGCAATCTAAGCGTTGACAAGAGCAATTCAGGCGTTGACAGGAACAAATTCAGCATTGTCAGAAGTTAACAAAAGTCAAACGCATACAACAAAAGTCAACGCTGATGGATGTTTAAACATTGATGGAGAATTCTATTTAGGGAATATATTGAGTATATTATTTATGATATACACAATATATACTTTATCTAAATAGAAGATTTAGATGTTTATTTGATTTTATCTCTTGTAGATTCCGTTCCTTCCACTATAAAAGGAACACGGGTCTTAGGTTTTATTCAGTCAATTCAATTCATTCACAATGTAAACCTAAAGTATGTGTCGACTAGGTGTGGGATTCAATGTACACACACCTAGTGGTTGTTGATTATCAATATAATTAGCAATCCATTGTTTTAATTCATGTGTTCTTTGTGCCTAAACAACTTGTTACATAGTTATTGTTCTTTTCCGCTTTGATTGTTAATCATATGAACAATGGCTATGCCTAGTAGCTTAAAAGATCCGGAAACCAAGGTTTCCACAATTGGTATCAGAGCCTCGTGGCTCGTGATGCTAGGACCAACAAGGTGTTCGTGTATGGTGAAAAGAAGAAAAATCCGTCTAGGGTTTTTCTGGACGTTTTTATGTGCGCAGCAGTATTCAGAAGGTCATAACTTTTGATTGGACCATTGGATCGTCACAAAATATCTTGTGTGTGTTCTATACACATATATCTAGACATCCACCGGAGGGATTGTCAAGTTTTATCCCCAAGAAAAAGTTACAGGCAGTCAAAGTTGGCTGTAGAGATGAATTTCGTTTTTAGGGTTTAGTATGAAACCCTAGATCTGTGTATTGATTGTTGCTGATTCAAGATAATATGCTTCTAGCTTTGGGGAATTGATTCATATTGGATCAATAATGAACCCTACCAGCTTGTTATGGTTCTTAATACAAAAGGTCGTGTGTTAAGAAGAAGCAAGTATATTAAGGACGTATGGTTTATACATACGCTGTTTGAAACCAGGAAGTATGTTGTTATTTGCTTCAATTAAAATTACTTGTGGCCCCTAGTTGCTAAGACAGTGACGTAAAAGTAATTGAGCATGATCAGCAGTTATGGGAGAGAAGTCCTCGTGATCTTTTAGACTACTTTAGACGTGATGTTGCAAAGATGTGAAGTATATGGTATTTACTTTCTGTTATGGATATCATATACGAGTATTATGGGTGTGAATATAAGTTATTCTTGAAAGTTATCTCCTCGAGAATACATGGGCTGATTTTTCATATCGTGAATATATCTCACATATTCTTGGAAGATATTACTACTTTATGAGGTCACATGGGGTGCTAGATATTCTAAGGATGTGAAGTGATACAGACGTGGGTTATGGTCATGTGCTGATTTATAGGAATATTCAAACATTCAGTTTCCTATTTATGTGGGAAAGTATGGTTACGTAAATGTTTGCTGCTCATCAATCAAGACTATGGTCCAAAAATATTCATATTCACGTGAGGTATTATCTTTGAGCTCTTGTTTTTATTTACTGGTCCATGACATAGTCTACTATGGGACACCATCAATACAAGAAAAGTTAAAAACGTGTGGCTTGAGGTATGATATCCTATTTATGGTATAGGATATATTATGTTAGTATAGGATATCAATTTTCATGCCAATATTGACGTGGGATACATATACCATAATATTCGTTAAAGTTCACAAAATTCTCATGCTCATATTGAAGTTATATTGCTATTGGTCAAGTTCATGAGGGATTTGTTTTTAGCAAAGATGTGATCTCAAGAGAAGTAAGTCTGTGGGCTTTACAGTCATATTTTAGTCATTGACAAAAGATGTAGCCACAGATGGTGTCAGCGGTTGATCGAGCCGCTGACAAGAGTAAGTCAGGCGCTGACAGAAAGCGCTGACATGTGTCGTCCGAGATATGTTGTTCCAAGCGCTGATAAGTATTGTCCGATATTGGACAATACATCTGGTAAAGAAGTTGGACAAAGGAGGATATTGGACGACAAAAGGAATAGCTGCTGTTGATAAATTTGGTACGTTTTTAGCACACAAAAAGGATAAATTTACACACAAAGGTACATGGAATCTCCGTTTTTATTCAGAATATCATGTTGATATTTATGGCTCGGATATTTTTACAAGGAGTAAATGATTTTTAAGTAAGTTAGCAACAATTCATGAAGACTTTGATTGATATTAGAGTATGTAATCGGGATAGCCTTGTGAAAGAGTTATTCGCTAACAGCTTTTACATATGAAGATATTGGTTCATTAAGACTCGTCATGAAGAGGTGTTGGCTTAAGGGGAAGAATTCTTATGGTAAGTTTGATGATTGAAGAAGATTTTCGCGAGTTTGTGTTCTATCATATCTTAAAGTCATGCACTTCCAGCCACTGACTTTTAAGATAACTTGTTTGTGCTTTACATGGGTGACGAAGACTTGTCATATCTAGCAAACCAATTGCTATCACTTGAAGGAGTTACATTATCGTGCTCAGTGTCTCACAAATGATGAGGATTTTGACAAAGAGATCGAGTTCTACTTATAGTTTCTTGCATTATATAAGTTCGACGTCACATGGATAAAACAAGACATGGAACACAGGTTTGGGTTATTCTACTTCTACATCAAAAATATTATATTTGTTTTTCTTCAAGATCATTACACAGAGCCTACATTTGGAGAATCTTCAAAGATTGCATACATTATTTACTTCCCTGTTGATGTGACAAAAAGGGGAAGACATACATGCTACAATTGAGGGGAAGCAATTTGAAGATCATGTACAACTTACAAGAGATACACATAGAGTTTTGCCGGCATCAACTAGGGGAAGATTGTTGGGTCAAAAAGTTGATGTGGCAGAAACTCAAAATCAAAGAAAACATGAAGACATTTGTTCAAGCGTTGACAAGAGCAATCTAAGCATTGACAAGAGCAATTTAGGCGTTGACAAGAACAAATTCAGCATTGTCAGAAGTCAACAAAAGTCAAACGCATACAATAAAAGTCAACGCTGATGGATGTTTAAACATTGATGGAGAATTCTATTTAGGGAATATATTGAGTATATTATTTATGATATAGACAATATATAGTTTATCTAAATAGAAGATTTAGATGTTTATTTGATTTTATCTCTTGTAGATTCCGTTCCGTCCACTATAAAAGGAACAAGGGTCTTAGGTTTTATTCATTCAATTCAATTCATTCACAATGTAAACCTAAAGCATGTGTCGACTAGGTGTGGGATTCAATGTACACACACCTAGTGGTTGTTGATTATCAATATAATTAGCAATCCATTGTTTTAATTCATGTGTTCTTTGTGCCTAAACACCTTGTTACATAGTTATTGTTCTTTTCCGCTTTGATTGTTAATCATATGAACAATGGCTATGCCTAGTAGCTTAAGAGGATATACATGCTACAATTGAGGGGAAGCAATTTGAAGATCATGTACAACTTACAAGAGATACACATAGAGTTTTGCCGACATCAACTAGGGGAAGATTGTTGGGTCAAAAAGTTGATGTGGCAGAAACTCAAAATCAAAGAAAACATGAAGACATTTGTTCAAGCGTTGACAAGAGCAATCTAAGCGTTGACAAGAGCAATTCAGGCGTTGACAGAAACAAATTCAGCATTGTCAGAAGTCAACAAAAGTCAAACGCATACAACAAAAGTCAACGCTGATGGATGTTTAAACATTGATGGAGAATTCTATTTAGGGAATATATTGAGTATATTATTTATGATATACACAATATATAGTTTATCTAAATAGAAGATTTAGATGTTTATTTGATTTTATCTCTTGTAGATTCCGTTCCTTCCACTATAAAAGGAACAAGGGTCTTAGGTTTTATTCATTCAATTCAATTCATTCACAATGTAAACCTAAAGCGTGTGTCGACTAGGTGTGGGATTCAATGTACACACACCTAGTGGTTGTTTATTATCAATATAATTAGCAATCCATTGTTTTAATTCATGTGTTCTTTGTGCCTAAACACCTTGTTACATAGTTATTGTTCTTTTCCGCTTTGATTGTTAATCATATGAACAATGGCTATGCCTCGTAGCTTAAAAGATCCGGAAACCAAGGTTTCCACAAATGTTTGTGTGAGAACACTTTCAAATGGTGGATCCTTATGCAAGTAATCATGTTCGATTCGATTATGTAAGAACATGTTCCAAATTCTTTATGTTCCTTGACATATTCTCTTTTGACTAGTTTTAGCTTAGAAAGTAACCTTGATCGAATATTTCTGTAAAATATTTTTATTTGTCATGCATAACGTGTGCATCCCGTCTAAATCACCATGTTGGTGACGAATTATCAAGAAACTTCGTACCGAAACTAAGAAGAAATTTTAACAAGATCAACAGACTGCCAAACTGGAGGAAAGCCGAGTTTGAGTAACTTCGAGGCCATTGAAGAAGACTTCTTCCCCCGAAACGTATGTCTTCGGTCAGCTTATGTCACAGACGAATCTTCATAGACTCGAGTTTTGAATTCGAGGTGTTTGATTTGTTCCTATTCTGCCTTATGAACTCGAATACCAACGTAGAGTGTTGACTCGTATACCAACGTAGGGTCACACAAAGATGGTTCAAAAAGGAGAACCTTCGGCGCGAGAGCCAAGCACAATGGTCGGATCCTACTAGATCCAGTGGTGTCGTCCATCATCATAATCTATAGGGAATAAAACGGTATGCTATGGATAGTTGAAGTTTGTCGACCGCGCATCGGTAGATGAAAGATAATCCGGTTTGCCGTCTCCGTTTATTCAATCGAGGAATCCTTGTGCTTGACTCGATCCCCTTTGATCGTCGATGATCAAATGGTGGATAGCCATAGTTGAAATTATGTGCAAAACCTTTGCTTGTTATGTGTTTATGTGATATGTGACTTAGTCGAGTGGTCGTACGTTGTGCGAGCTCGAGGCGACATGGTGAAATGCTGTCCGATCGGAAGGTAACGCGTACCTATATTACTTTGGGTATGTATCCGTATGAGAACACCCCGTAATATTATTTTGGGTTTAGTCGAGTGGTCGTACGTTGTGCGAGCTCGAGGCGGAATTGTGAAATGTTGTCCGATCGGAAGGTAACGCGTACCTATATTACCTTGGGTATGTATCCGTTTGTGAACACTCTGTAATATCATTTTGGGTATGTATCCGTATGTGAGCACCCTGTAATAAATTTTGGGTATGGATCCATGTGTGATCACCCTGCTATGACAAAAGTCGTTTTGGATATGCATCCATGGCTATCAGGCCCGTGGACATCCTTTAACATGCAAACTTTCTTTTGACTTGAATTATCCGAAAAATCCTGTCAAATATTCATATTTATCATGGCTTAGCTATTCAGCAAGCATGAGTTAACTTGATTGAACTGATTGATTTGGCATGGCTTGGTTAGTTTGCAAGCATGTCATAATGTGATTATATGTGCTTAGTGATAGCATTCAATGTTTTAATTTATGTCGTAGTGCGTTCGATGGAATAATGTATACTCCAAATCATTTCTGCATCGAATAAATCTCCTTTAATGGAAGGTTTTCCTGTTAGCGATCATGTGATTCGGTGATTTTGTATGATTAGTAACAATTACCTTGTTTTAAGTAATTTCGTAACGCATTCGATGAAGTTATGTACTCTCGAGAAGATTTTCTATGAAGTGATCTCTTTTAACGAGCCCCGGGACGGTGCTCCCTTAAGGTGGGTAGAATGTAATAACCCATATTTTCTAGATCTCTATTTATTCATGATTCGTTCTTCATTTTACTTTTGAGTTAAATGTTATGTTCACGATTTACCCGATTTGCATTTTTTCGAGTTTTTGTTTATTTTAAACCGTGTTTAGGGGTTATAACTATTTGAGTGTCTCACATAGCTTATAGTATTCTTAATAAATACTCCGATGATTTATAAAAATTAACTGTAGCATTTTACTTTACTTTTTAGATTTTTATCGCGTTCTGTCAAAAACTGCGCATTTTAGCTTAAACAGTCAGCCTTTTTATTAAACCTTTACTTTTTAACATTCAAATACATAAACTAATAAATTTATATGAACTTAATTTAGTTATATTTACAAACATGGGCCACTCCACTTTTCAAGAGTTCTACGTTACCCGATAAGCCTGATTTTACGTTAAAACTCGCGTTTTCACCTTTAACTTTTTACACAACACAATATATTTGAACAATATTTATAAAAACAAAAATAATTACTTCTCTCCCTTCCCTTGGACCTCTCAAAACCGGACCTAACCCACTCCTCACTTAAGTATGATTATTTTTCCACCTCTTTGTCCACCTATGAGATGAATAACACTAATTTTCTCTTTACAAAACTATTCACACTTATCCACTTTTATTCAAATCTCACACACATAAAATTTTATCATCTCCTCCTCCTCTTTTGTCCTTATTTCGTGAGTTAGCCACAAGTAACCACCATCTTCATTGATTTTCAAGCTTCAAAAGTTACAAGGGTTTTAAGGTTAAGGGTTTTGATTCATGGTTTGGCCTTGAGAATAAAAATCATCATCATCTTCATCATTGAAAATCACTTGGGGGGCTGATTAATTTTGGATTTTGGGTTGTCCATGATCTTGGTCTAATATTTCCATAAAGGTGTTGTGATCATAAAAGGTTATACAAGGATCTTGATTAATCATTCCAATCATTTTGATATTGTAAGAATCGCTATCTTTTTCTTTGATCTTTTATGCATGCATATGGGTTTTGATTTTCTTTAATTTTGTTTGATGTGAGTTCTGATATTGATGATTTGGTTTTTTTTAAGTCATTGGTGATCATTGGTGTGGCTTATATTATAGATAAGGGTGTTTGGAAACTTGATTAGGTTGATTGATATGGGGTTGTTGGATTGTGGAAATAGGACAGCAGGTTAGAGATGTGATGTCGTATTATTTTTGGGCTTAAATCTGTGATTTAATAACTTTAATAGGTAGATAGAACCCCAAGGTATACTGGGTGAGTTGGATGGCCCATCAATTCATCCGGATGGCCGAGATATGATCAAATCATTGAAACTAGTCCCGAATAGATGACATGCAGATAGTTTGTGTTATAACTAGAACAATCTGGCTTAAAGCCTACTGTATCATTACAAAAATGGATAGGTTATAATATAAAGTCAAATTATAGAGTTGGATGGTTTACCAATTCATCCGGATGACCAAGATATGGTCAATTTAGTATAACTAGTTTTACCGAAAGCCTAGAAAATTTAGTGCAGATAGTTTGTCACTTTGTAAAATATTTTTGGTTTATAGCATACTGTATTTTAATACGGATAGATAGGTGATCACCTCAGCTCCTATTGGTGAGTCGGATGGTTTTGTAACTCATCCGTAAGGCCGATTTATGACCAAAACGAGTTTTTAAACTAGAAATTGTGACCAGATTTTTAAAGAAGTATTAGTCTCAAACTTTTTATACTTAGCCTTACTTTTGAAATCTAATACCTGTAGGAAATAAGTAAACTTAAAGGTGAGCCTTCGTTTAGGATTAAACGAAGTTACGAAATAGGAACTACACTAAAAACGCCTAGACATAAAAACATATTAAATAATTTATTTTGACACTTAAGGTTCAATTGATATGTTTACTTAGGTTCTGAATATTTAAGAGTGTTTGGCTCATAATAACAGTAAAATAGACTCATTAATCTCAATTTAGGAGAAAGCCGTTTGTTTATACCTATCACGGATATTGTGATATGGTTTCATTAAGTCGGGGTTCAGGCAGAATTTCGTATTAACGTTATGTTTAAAATGGGTTAACGAGCTTAAACAAATTAAGTAAGGTAAATTATTATGACTTGAATATATATAATATTTTGTGGTAATTTACTCAGGTCCTTAAGGGATGTTTGGTTAATTCCTATTTTGTTAGTGACCATAGAATGCCATTACCACAATCATTGATCCTCATTTATCTTTTTGTTATTTTTGTCGTGTGAGTTCTATTTTCGTAATACTAAGTCACCATCCTTTCTAGGTGATACTTAGCGGCTGTCGTTTGGCGTCGTCATTAATCTAACTTCAGCACTTCTACTTCATTATTCTCATTGGCTTAAGGTGAGTTCATAGCCTCGCATTTAAATCCTTTTATGTTTTTCAAACCCGCGAGAGGGATACATGCTTCTTTTAGAAAACCGAACACAAGTAGTTTTATTATCTGAACGTTGCTATGAGTGTTATGTTGTGGCCTTTCCTTCATGGACCGTTAATTACCGATAACGGGTAAACGCTGGTACAATAATAGATCTATTTTGGCCTAACGACCTGTCTGGAGTATGTTTCTTGCGAGGAGCATACAGGGAGATATTGTATTTAGTATTGGGAGTGTCTCACTCCAGGTTGGGCACACGGTTAAGGTTCGGTTCGTGGCTCTAGCATCGTTTGATGGTTCTATGAATAAAATATTTATTAAGCTTGTGTTCAAAGTTATTGCTTATATCACTCAGCGTTTTTGTTGACTTTAAGCATGTTTATCTCAGTTTTATATTGGCATGCTTGGATAAGATTGGATGCGGATATCGAAGGAAGTGGACTTGGTAAACTTTATACACTGGATAAAAATCTTTTCTTTTAAAAAAATTAAAAATTGTATATTGCAACTTGTTTGAAAATAAGTTTTCTTAATTTATTGGGACCTTGTAACTCTGATCTTTCGATGAAATCATCGTTGGTAAACGTTTCTTTTAAAATACGTTTACTGTGACTCGTGAGCTTGTATTATAAAGTAGCACCCCCAATGTTGTATTCCGCCGCGTTGTAAATTTGGGGGTGTTACAGCCAGAATCTCCAGGTCTGCTGGAGTCAAACATCTCATACCAATTTTTCTAACGAGGTACTCAATCCTATCTTTAGATAGATCTTTCTTGAACAGGTCGGCTAACTGATAATCCGTTCTGACAAAGTATAATTCAAAGATATTGCGTTCAACTTGTTCCTTGATGAAGTGGTATCTGACGTCAATGTGCTTCGTCCAGGAATGCTGTACCGGATTGTAGGAGATGGCTATGGCCGACTTTGAGTCACAGTACATAGGAACTTTATCAAAGTGGAAGCCATAATCCGTGAGTTGTGTTCTCATCCAAAGAACTTGAGCACAACACGCATATAGAGACACATACTCTGCTTCGGCTGATGAAAGTGACGTGCAATCCTGCTTCTTGGAAGACCATCCCACAAGCTTATCTTGACCTAGAAATTATGCACCACCAGAAGTACTTTTGCGAGTATCAAGACACCCTGCGTGATCTGAATCTGAATAGGCCATTAGAAAGAAACCGGTTTCCTTCAGATACCAGAGTCCCAAATGAATGGTATTCTTTTGGTACCCAAAGATCCGTTTAACCTCCTTGAGGTTCTTATCAGTAGGTCGGGCTTGATATCATGCACAATAGCATGTAGCATGTATAATATCTGGTCTGCTTGCTGTCAAGTACATGAGGGACCCGATCATTGAGCGATATCGCGTTTGATCTATGGGTAATCCCTCTAAGTCAGCATCTAGAGATGTGGTTGATACTGGTGTCCCAACATGGTCACATGAGGTCATACCATGCTTTTTGATTATCTCTTGACAATACTTAGCTTGGTTAATAAAGATACCACTTGGGGATTGGTGAACTTGAATTCCTAGAAAGAATTTTAGTTCGCCCATCATTGACATTTCAAATTTGCTGTGCATAAGTTTTTCAAACCATTTTGAAAGTTTTGGGTTTGTAGACCGAAAATAATATCATCGACGTAAATCTGCACAAGCAAAATGTCATCCCCAGATTTATATATGAACAAAGTTAGATCAATGGAACCTTTTGAGAAACCTTCGGATACCAGAAATTTAGAGAGCTCATCGTACCACGCCCTTGGAGCTTGCTTGAGTCCATAAAGTGCTTTGTGGAGACGTTACACCTTGACAGGATAATGAGGATCGACGAATCCTTCTGGCTGAGTGACATAGACTTCTTCTTTCAAAGGACCGTTAAGAAACGTCGTCTTTACGTCCATTTGATAAACGATGAATCCATTATGTGCAAGATAAGCTAGAAAAATCCTGACCGCTTCCAATCGAGCTACTGGTGCAAATGATTCTTCAAAATCAATACCCTCTCTCTGACCATACCCTTTAGCCACTAGCCTAGATTTATTCTTGATGATCGTATTTTCTTCATCCATCTTGTTTTTCCAGATCCATCGAAGATTCAAAGGTGTTACATCGCATGGTCTGTCAACAAGTTCCCAGACTTTAAGTTTTTCAAATTGTTGAAGTTCATCCGTCATCGATTCAATCCAAGCGTGATCTGCCAAGACTTCTTTGATATTTGTTGGTTCCGCTGTACTCACGGCGAGAGCGAACATACAAACATCACCATCGGTTTCAAGTTGTCGTCTTGTACGAACGGCTATGAAGGGTTTCCAATTACGTGAACCAAAGGATGATCTCGGGTCCAATGATGTGTTGAAGGATGTCGTTGATAGAACGTATGCATATTTGACGGATCAACATGGCGAGCAGAAGACTCTCCAGTTTCGTGTACCGATGTACCGAATGGATTGATAAAAGCGTCATCGTCAGATAATGCATCGTCTGCTTGATTTGTGTTCTCTGGAGCGATGACAGTAGTTGTCGATGTTGTAGGATCGATTGTTGATGTGATATTCTGAGGAGGTAAATCTGCAGCAACCGGTGTTGATGTAGATGAAGTTGTATCCTTTTGTGGACGATGATCGATATCATCATTCTTATCATGAGTGACAGCGGAAGACTCTGATACAACATGTTTCTCCCCCGTGAAATATTCATCATACATTGATCCATATTACATTTCCAACTCTTCAATTGTCGTGTCCACTGTCATGTCAGCTCTTGGAACACTTTGAGGAACCAGCTTTGAACTTGACGGTTCATTGATGTGGTCTTGAGTTCCGAGTTCCGTGCGGTTGTGAACGGAAGTCGTTTGTCATTGTGGATCGGGACTTAAACTGCTTTGTTCAAGTGCTATTTCTTGCAATTCATCAAATATGACATGAATAGTCTTTAATATCAATTTTTTTCTCTTGTTGTAAACTCTATATCCCTTAGACTGAGTAGCATATCCCACTAGAATACATGCATCACCTTTATCTTTCATCTTATCCAGATTTTCACCATCTCGGATAATGTAACACGTACATCTAAAAATGTGAAGGTGTTTGAGTGAAGGTTTGCGATAATTAATTATGTGATATGGTGTCTTTTCGTTTCGAGGAATAATTAAGGAACGGTTTTGTGTGTAGCATGCGGTTGACACGACTTCGGCCCAAAAGAATAGTGGAAGTTTTGAAGCGGATAATAATGTTCGAGCAGCCTCAACCAATGTACGGTTTCGTCTTTCAACAACACCGTTTTGTTCAGGTGTTCGAGCAATAGATGTTTCATGTTCAATTCCTTCGGATTCAAAGTAGTTTTACAGAGTTGAATTCAAGAATTATGTGCCTCTGTCAGTACGTACCACTTTAACTTGAGCTTAAAGACAACATTGTATCTGCTTAAGGAAGTTGATGAGAGCTTCAGGTGTTTCATCCTTGGATCTCAAAAAGAAAGTCCAGGTATACCTTGAGTAATCATCGACAATTACCATAACGTATTTCTTCCCATTGATACTTTGAACACGCATGGGACCACACAAATCGATATGAAGAATATCTGACCGTCCTTTCGAGCTTGGTGTAGTCTTTGTTTTGAAACTACTCCATTTAGCCTTGCAAAGGTCACAAGAAGAACAAAGATGACCCTTGATGAATTTCAAGCTAGGAAGGCCTCGCACAATATCTTTCTTGGAAAGAAAGTTGATGGTATTAAAGTTAAGATGAGATAATCGTTGATGCCATAACAAAGCTTGATTCCTTGAGGCTCTAGCCGTGAAGCAAATTGGAGTTGTGGAAGTAGAGTCTTGAAGTGAAATAGTGTAGAGATCAGTACCCCATGAACCGGTAAGTAAGTTGATGAGTCTAAATAATGTCATGAAATTTGAAAAGTCACTTTTATTTCTTATGTTATTAAGTGTCATTACTTTCTAGTTTAATCATATGATCTTCCTTGTATTTAAACTCTATGAAATAAGATAGAAGAAATAAGAAAATTATCATCAAGAAACTTGTGGTTCATTCTCACCCTAAGAGAATTCTATCATTTGAAATCAAGCTCTTGGTTGGGACCTATCAATTGGTACCAGAGCTATGTCACCAAACAATGATGGAATTGAAAACTTAGAGGCTACGTTGTGACAACTTCAAGATGGTATTGCTGAGATGAAAATCGGGATCGTCGATAAGTGTCAACACCTGGAGGACATTGTCATGAAACTTTGTGATACCGTTTCTTCTGGAAAAGATGGCGATAACAACAAACAAGGACAGAGGTCAATGTTTGATTCAAAGTTGACGAAACTTGATTTTACAACATACCATGATGATGAGGATGCTACAAGATGGTTCACTAAAGTTGATCAATTCTTCAAATACCAAGGCAACCCCGTAACACAAAAGGTGTTATTAGCTTCACGCCATTTGCAAGGTGAAGCAAACCATGGTCGTGGTGGTTACGTAAGGCTTACCAAGAGAAAAGGAAAGAAGTGACATGAACCTTGAGGTCAAGGTTCTTCTTAAGAGGAGGGTAATGATGAGTCCAAATAATGTCATGAAATTTGAAAAGTCACTTTTATTTCTTATGTTATTAAGTGTCATTACTTCCTAGTTTAATCATATGATGGTTACACCTTTTGGTTGTCATTTTTCTTGTATTTAAACTCTATGAAATAAGATAGAAGGAATAAGAAAATTATCATCAAGAAACTTGTGGTTCATACTCACCCTAAGAGAATTCTATCCTTTTAAATTAAGCTCTTGGTTGGGACCTATCATAAGTCATTCCCATCATAATCACGAACAAAACATGTCTTCTTTCTAAAAGCTACCTCCAAATCCGTATCACAGAATTGACCAACCGAGAAAAGATTGTGATTGAGCCCTTCGACGTAGTATACCCGTTTGATTATGATATTCCCCTGAACCAAATCTCCGTAACCTAGGATCAGTGCAAATTTATCATTACCAAAGCGGATCGTCCCTAGTAACTTCTCCACGAAGTTAATTAGAAGCTTGAGATTCCCCGTCATGTGCTTGGTGCATCCGGAGTCCAGTATGAAGAGAATTATCTCGATCACCTATAGAAGAATTAGAACACGATGGAGAATTTGCTAAATTGGATTCCATGTTAGTTGTGATTTCAGAATCATTAGTTTCCCTAGTTGCAACACTTAAAGGCATACTAACGTTCGTTGCCATGTTTTCATTCCTAACCTTAGGTACCCATTTATATCCTGGAGGACATTGATTAGCAAACCACCATTTCCAAGACTTGCTAGCAGACTCATATAATTCCTCAATTCGGCTTTTAGGGTTCTTAGGAGTAGAGTCTGATGCAATATTTTCCTTAGAGGGGTTGCACCAGAATGGTTCACTTTACGTTTGGGTTTACTAGCACTAATAGGCATCACAATTTGCATCTTAGTTCTAGTATCTACGCCTTTGGTTTTATTCGAAGCACACATAGAATGATTATCATTGGCACATTTTCCACATTTCACACAAACAAACTTAACATTCAAAGCATTCAAAGTCGAATCATTCAAATCGTCATTACATGCGATTACAAACGTTTTATTCATAGAAACATTTAAAATCCTAGGGTGGTCTTGTACTTTCTTCATCTTCCATTGACTCTTGTTTTGCCAAACCTTTTCATTCTTTGGATTGCTCTTAAGTTGAGGTCGGCTAACACTAGCAGTGGGGATTACTCCTATAGTAAAAGACACACGTCTATTAGTGTTTCTAGAAGTCTGAGGTGATTGAATTTCATTGTTATGTGTGGGTTTAGTGACATATCTATACATCCCAGGTTTAATCACATTCTTGTTCTTAATGGTTTGTGCTTGAATATCCGTTTTGGGATTAAGTTGTGGTAACCTATCCTTCCCATCTATCTTGGGGGCAAACCCAGATTTTGCAAATGAAGATTTTGAGAAAACAGATGGTTTTCCCAAGATAGAAGGTTGAGTCACTTTATACGCATTGGGTTGTCTAGCAACGGGTTTCATAACTCTAGGTTCCACAATGTTCCCACCCATCTTAGCAACGAGTTTCTTCAACTCTTCGATTGCTATGTCTTTTTCTTGTAACTGAGCTTTCAAATCCGTAATTTCCAAACACTTTTCATTCATTTGTCGAAACGTTTTGGAAAGTTTTTCTTGCAAGTTGTTATCTTGTGGAAAACGACCAACGTCTTTTTGTAAAGAAAGTTCAAGAGAATGACAATGTTTTTGAAGGAAATCCGTTTTGTGTTGAAGTAACTCAAAAGCCTTTTTATCAACATTTTATTTATGTTTCGAAAGCTCAGTTTCAAGACGTTCACACTCTTTGATTTTATCAAGATATTTGCATGCAACATCAGAATATTCATCTATATCAGCACAAGATTGAAGAGTAACACACAAAATATCTTTGGAGAGACATTCTTCCAAGAGTAGATCATATATGTCTGAAAAATCTGATTTGTCATTTTGAAGTTCCTCAATTTCTTTTTCAAGAGTCTCAACATATTTCAAATCATCAAACCTTTCAAATTCAAGAACAGTGTCTTTTATTATCTTCGTGTTCGGAATCAAAAGTTCTTTCACAAGCACAGTTATATCATGAGGAATCTCTGTTTTCCACTTAGCCTTTTGACGTTTTTCCCAATCGCTTTCAACAACTGATTGAACATTATCAATGTGGTGTTTAAGAATACCAAGTGTTTTTCTACTTTTACTTTTTAGAAACATCAAGTGGCAAATAATTAATATATTTGAAAACATTTGATTTCTTAGTAGCAAAAATTTTCTTCGACTGAATTCTTCGTTGTTTGCTTTCAAGAAATAATTCCTCACGAGACTTCTGTTTTTGTGGAGTGAAAAGACCATAAAGACTGTTTTCGTAAGCATAATTATATGGTTTCACAAAATCTTTATTGACCAGTGATCTACTCTCGTCATCCCAAAGGGATGTCTCTTCACTATCGATCCTAGCTACGGGGCAATCATGATCGGTCCATTCGGACTCATCAAGATATAAGTGAGGGTTCGCAGCTTGAGCTTGTTCGAGGTACTTGGGACTTTCAAAACTAGCTTGACCTTTGAAAAACGACCGAGGTGCTATCATTCTGACGGTTTGAATAGAGTCCATGCGTTTTGTAAACAACCATTTTCAAGAAATCGACTTGTTCTTCGAGATTCGTAACTTTTTCAGACTCTTTGCCTTGTTTATTTTTTAAAGCTTGTTTTAATGTTTCAACCTCTTGTTTCTGTTCCTCAAGAATTTTAGCAGAACCGGTGGTATTCATAGAAAATCGTTGTTCAAGTTCATTAACTTTTTGTGGCAAGGTACGTTTTTTGACGTTCGTCACTTAATAAAACATTAAATTGACGTTTTTATTTAGTTAACAAGGCAAGAGCTTCGTTGTATTTATTTTCAAAATCGTCATTTTTAACGTTAATTAACCGACTTTTGTACCCCTCAAGCTTTTTTTCTCTTTGAAGAAGCTGATTCCTATCACTATCAATGGTCTCACTAGGTTTTATAAGTGCGGCTTTGCTTTCTTCAAAGTTTTGAGTGAGCGTAGTGTTTGCCTTCTTTAATTGCTTTTGACTCTTTCTAGTTTTAGTGACATCTTTTTGTAAACTAGCAGTTAAATTAGCAAGCGCGACACGCTCCTCATCATCATACTCATTTGGATGTTGATCATCCTCAAACTTATTATTGCACATGTCTGATGAATCAGGTGTGGTATTGCTATCAATCATTTCCATCATACATGTGTCAGTAACTGTTGTTGGTAGATCACTATGCTCATGGGTATCACCAAACACATTATAGTCATCATCATCATGTTGTACCTTAGCAATTGGCTCGGTATCAAAGATAGGACCATTGTCATCTTCAGTGACAGTGAGGACCTCATGAATCTTTACCATGTATGAATAATGTGCCTCGACTTCTTGGTCGTAGATTCATCATCTGTGTCGTCAATCATTTCTCCTTCCTCAGCAGATAACTTGATCCCTGCATCCATCTTCTTGCATAGCAACATCTTTTCCTTATGATATCCATAATCTTTAACCCTCTTTGGCTGCCTACATTCCCTAGCCAGATGCCCAAACCCTCTGTAGTTAAAACACTGAATCCCACTTTGTTGCACTACTTGACTACCAACAGTTTCCCTATTTCCAACAACAGTAGAAACCCTCTGATTATCACTCCTTGCCGTACGTCGATCATACTTTGGAGGAGTCTCATCACGCCTTCGTGTGTCATACCTTGGAGGACTTTGAGTGTAGTTTTTCCTCGTGTTGGATGATGTTCTAAGATTGTTGTTGGTGGGTGGATAGATTTTCTTGTATTGCTTCATGATGAAAGCCATTTGTTGCTTGAATTCCCTATCTTTTTGAGCTTGTTCTTCATCACTATCCTCTTCGGATGATTGCTCAAGTGATGGTGATGGTGATCTTGCAACTTCTTTGCCTCGATATCGAGTTGGAGCATGTGACTTAGAGACAATGGAAGATCGAGGTGATGATAATTGAGTAGATTAGGTCTTTGAAGCATGAGAACGATAATCTGGGTAATGTTGAGTGGTAGACACCAAAGCAAGTGGATTTGAAACATTTGCAGCACGTTCAGCTCGAAGTTCATTTGCCTCATTTTGAATTTTTTTCAAAATATCAAAGAGCGTGTGATATGAAACTTCATCTAATTTTTGTTGTTGTTTTACCAAGGTGACAAACAGTGTCCATTCTGGTTGAAGTTGCTGTAGACATTGGACATTGACTTGCATGGTGGAAACTTGCAAGTTATTTCGGGTCATGTCATTCATCATTTTTTAGAATCGGGAGTAATAAGAATCAATTGATTCCCCATCCTTTGATGTAAACTTGCCAAAGTTCCAAAACATCTTAGTTTTCATGTCTTGTTTGTTAAGTGATTCACCTTGTTGCAATCTTTCAATACCCGTCCACATTTCCTTAGCAGTAGGGCGTGCATCAACCGTGGAATAAATATCATCTCCTATGCCACTGAGAATTAAGTAGATTTCTTCCTTCTCTGCATCAAGCCAAGCACGGTTTTCTGGTGTGAGATCGGTTCTCTTTTCATCACGTTCATATGCTGGTTGTTCATCAGTTGTGTCTGTGGCTGGTACTGAAGGAACTTAAATCCTTAAGAATTTATAGGGTCCATCAAAAATACATTGCCTTAAAGCATCACTATTAGGTTTTGTGTCAAGATACCGTAGAAAACGAGATTGCCATTGATCATATCGACCTGACACAAGCATTGGTGGTCTCTCTTTATTACCCGCTACCATTATGTTGTTGTTCGTCACACGAAATTCTGCAGTAGAATCCCCTTAAAATTGTTGAAGTAAAAACAGATCTTAAGTAGTTGTGTTGTGATTGTTGTTGTCGAGAAAAGATGTTATAATCCCCTAAAAATTGTCTTCACAAGAACAAAAATTCGAAGGCGAAAAAAACACACGATTGTTAAAAATTTTCAAAAATACGTTTTCTGAAAATTTCCACTTATCGGAATATTCTATCGCAATGTACGATCGCAAGTCTGATCACAATGTTATATCTCAAGTCTGATCGCAATGTTAGATCGCAAGTCTGATCGCAATGTAGATCGCAAGTCTGATCGCAATGTTAGATCGCAAGTCTGATCACAATGTAGATCGGAATGTATGATCGCAATAAGTGATCGCAATAATAGATCACAATGAGGGATCGCAATAAGTGATCGTAATAACAGATCGCTATTAGTGATCGCAATATGTGATCGCAATAACAAATCGCAATTAGTGATCACAATAACAGATCGCAATAACAGATCGCAATAACATATCGCAATAACATATCGCAATAATTGATCGCAATATGTGATCGGAATCCATGATCGCAATGTAGAAACCCCAAGGGATTTTGCGATCGGAATGTGTAAACCCTAAAGTATTACGATGGAAAAGTAAATTCAAATCTTTATGAAAACAAGTTAAAATTTTCACAACGATTCCGTGTTTGAATCTAAACCAAAGTAAACAAAATCTTACCACAAGTATGTATATGATATATAGTAGGATTTAGAACACGAAAAAAGACACAAGAAAAACATGAATTTGAGATTATTTTTGGAGAAAATCACACGAACCAAATAGTTTAACAACAACGAATCACAAAACTACCCCATGGCGATTGATACCAATTGTTGTCCCTAATTTATGAATGATTAAACAAGAAAATAGATGGAGAAGATAGATGAATTCTAGAGAGAGAAAGTAGAGAGAGAAAAGAGAGAGAATGGTGAAACTTGGGAAATATTAGATTAGAGAGAGAAATACGATGAACCAACCACCCTTCCTAACATGTTAGGAAGGGTATTTATAGTCCCCCTACATGTGGGCTTGTTTATGGACTATACTAATGGGCCGGGCTTTCCTTTAGGCTTTAGTTACTTATTAATGAACTTTAGCTTAAAGTTAAGCCTGTAAAACACGACTAACCTACTACCTATTACAACGTTCTAAAATACGATACATAATAAACCTATGACCGATCATTCTTGTTTGACTCAATATTTTGGGGCTAACACACGGACAATTAGAGCCATGAGCTTCTAGGAAACCAAAGAAGTAAGGATATCCCATGAAGTGAGAAATGGGAACACTCAAAAGTGGAGTATTAGAGGGAGGAGGTGGTGGCATGGTTTACAATGGTAAGATGGGTGAATGTGGTGGAGTGAAAGGAGAAGACACCAAAGGCTCAACAAAGTCATTCTCAGTTTAAATGCTTTGGAGAGGTTGAGGGTTCACATCCAAAAGGACTTGGAGTAAAGGAAGAAGACAACTCATTCATTCTTGATTTGAATGAAGAAGATGTAAAACCATGTGAGTGGTTGGTACCATTAGTCGAGCTTGTATTGCATTAAGCAAGAGGTGGTGAAGGTGATGAAGAAATGAGAATTGGAATGATCTTATTCTTGGGTGTAGGATAATATGAAGAACCTTGGTTAGGTAAATTAATCTTAATCTTAAGGTTTCTTTTGGAGGTTGAGTGTTTGGAAGAGTTTGAGGATCTTGTGGACACTATGTTTGTGTGTCTAAGTTTAGAGAAAGGTTTATGGGACGAATAAGAGAAATTACCATGAGAGGTTTAAGAAGGGAAGGGGATGATCCAAACTAGTAATGTGTTAAAATTCATTTAGATGAACAATGAAATTAGGTAGGCTAAAAAGAGAAAAAAGTTGATTTTTAGCAAAAACATCATCAAAGTTTACACAAATTTAGTGTAAAGCAAAGATTATGTCGAATCCAGAGCCTGTGGTTCCTTAAAAAAGGTCGCAGTTCTTTATCACTAAAGAACCGCCCAGATTTAATGAATCGCGGACAGTGGCTTCAAAAAGGTGGATTTCCAGCAATTTTCAAAAGCCCAGATTTTTCACAAAGGTTTTAGAAGCCAAAGTAGACTATTAACCAAAATCTAGAAAGCTTACAAACACATAAATTGAACAAATTCATGTGAATCGAAACATCGATCACATAAACACCTTAGGATTAAAATACTAAGCAATCCAACACAAAGTATTAGTTAAACAAATCCAAATCCTAAATGCAAGAAACATAAATAAGTCTAATGAAAGGAAATAGTTCAAGAATTTATAAAACATGTCAACCAACATGTCAACAACCTTGCATAACTGAAGCTTCACTTGATTATCACCTCTTTTTCTTCCCAAATTCCTTGATCATTTTCCCAATGCTCTTGAATGCACTCTTTGACTCCATTCTATGATCATAAAACTCACCATGGGTTTGAAGTTTTGAACGATAAACATGCTCAAGTCCGAAATTTTCTAGAAGATCACTAGTGGCGTAGTGAGGATGAGGAGAAATATGGTCTAACCCTTCCATAAAGTGTTCATAGTTGGGGTGGAGTCACTCGAAGAGACAAAGTGAGCACTTGTACCTACGTCATCACCATCACTTGGTGACATAGGAGTGTCCTCACCTTCGGGCTCTTGTAGGTCATTCCTTCTGGTACCTCGATCACTTCTAGGCTTTCGTACTTGCACCGCTTGAATCGGTAGCATTACACGGTTAACCGATTGAAAGCGAGAAAGATCGGCATGGGAAAGTCTTCACCAATCTTTATAAAAGGCGAGTGATGAGCATGGCACAGGGAAGATTTGTGGTTGGTCTAGAAAGAGCATAGTTGATCCGTCGAGCGATATAAAATGCAAGATTGTACTTGGTGTCGGTAAAGATGCAATATAACATATGCGCCATACACGCCGGAATATGATCCCCGTTTCCACCAAGACAAAACACATTTTCCCTAGGAATGTTCGCCCAACGGACGAAACAATCATCAAGGTCGCTAACGAGTATCTCATAGCAATTTAGAGATCGCTTTGTAAAATGGATACTTCGTACAACGGATCCACCACGTCTTTTCGTGATGATGTAGGATGTGGTCAAGGTCTAGCACTTCGGTGTCATATGGAGGGATATCGTAAGACTCATTTAAAGCATCAAGTCTCCATGAATAAGTGAAACGACATTGACCAACATATGGCACACGAAGTGCCTCGCCAAATTACCTGAGAGAGTATTAAATGAGTTTACCATTAATGATGAACTTAACAAATATTCCGTTATCATTAGAGATAAGAGAATACGTGCTAAAGAACTCCGAGAGGAAGTGAGGATAAATGACTTCATCGATTTATAATAGAAAATCAAAGCCAATTTGAGCAAACATGAACTTGATGTAGCCATAACCCTCAATATCCTCATGGACAACTCTACCCTCATGAAAACAACGATTTTGAAGAGAAAAAAAAGTTTTAGCAAGGGTTTCCGAAGGACAAATGTCGGCAAGATTAGGCATGTGTTTTTTAGTGTGTTGGTGGTCTTGTTGATATTCCGAAGGCATAATTAAAAACCTATAAACACACAAAATATTTCCACAATCACTCTTAGCTACATAATGACTAATAGTCAAAAATCATAAGACTGTGTTTAGTCAATTTACTTGATAAACAAAGGATTAATCCTTGTCATTCCTATGTACACAATGAACTAAATTCATCATTGACTATAACATATTAATTATGTTAAATCAATCATGAATTTTGAACAAAGGTTTTGTAAAAACATTTTTTGGGTAAGCATTAAAAATGCAATTACCTAATTTGTTCATGGGTTCTGTAAAACCCCAAATTTTAGGCTTTTAACACGTCACCGGCTTCATTATCGACCTTTATGAACAAAATCATAATATAGTAAATATTATGTATTTACTTATATTACTTTAAAACTTGACGTTTTAACCGAAGAACTACTTATTATTATTTTAGACACATTTTATATGTATAAATTATTACTAAATATATTAATTCTAATTAATAATGACGACCCAAAATACTACGCATTAAAACTATATATAAATTTTTAAGCACAAAACATTTATACCAATTTACCAATACTTGTCATATATCAACCTAAAAATCATATATCTCATATATATATGACTACACAAGAACTAAAAGTAAACTTAAACATATGTAAGTTGTGATATGGGCTTTTCTTCCTTTTCTACACATTCTATACTAACTAAATATCTAACCTAAATACACTATCCTACAAATCTTTGCTAGCCGTGTATAGATCCTACACCACATAACCTATATTTGGCTTGCTTATACCCACGTCAACCTCAAACAAATACTCCTCTTGTTAAAAATCCTCTAGTACAAATAAAATCCTAGCAAATCTAGGAAGTACTATCACAAATCTAAACCAAGATTTCTTAGATATTTCATTTAATCCTCCTCTCTCTTGTCGTGTAAAGAAATCGAACCACACACCTCACTTGGTTTTAAAATATACACGTCTATCTCAAATCTTGTAAGATTCTATACCTCCTTACTTCTTGTGTATAAACTTGAACCACATCTTCACACTTTCTATATCTCTCTCATCAAACACATGAACCATCACCTGCTTCTTTCTTTCTTCTCTGCCGAGAGTAACAAACCACCACAACTTCTTCCTTTTCTTCATAGCTTTACCACATGCAACAGCCATGAAACTTTTGTTATAGCTCATCAAGCAAGCAAAACCCTTAATTAACTTATACACTCTATGTTTCATTTCAACTCGAATTCAAGACAAGGAAAGACACAACCCTTCGTTGCTCTTCCATTGTGCGTATTCGTCCTTCCTGTTCAGCAAGCCCAAGTAGCCGACAACTATTCGTTGTCCTTCTCCTCGTGAGTGAAGGGGGTGTCCACGATGCAGCCGCTTCTTATTGGTCACGAGTGTGGGCTGCAAGGCTTGTGGCAAGCTAGACCTCATTGAAGTATGCAGAACCTTGCATACGCAAGTGCCCGTCTTAAGCCACTGTGAGTTCGCGACCTTTTACATCTCTTTCCTTTCTTAGTCTATGAAACGCATGCATTTTAAGTTCTACCATATGTATGTGCTTGAAACTTGTTATAAACATAGATCTTGTGAGCTTTTCGTGCCTTCTGAAACAATTCATAAACCATGCGAGAAACCCTACTGTATCAAATTGAATTGTTAAAACAGAAAGTAAAACTAACAGTGAACTTTAAAACATATATATTTTCAGCCTAAACACTAACCTTTAGACCCCATAACGAGCCACCTAGGATCGAGTGCCCACAAGTTTTATAGGGTCGAATAATAGACGAGCTAGCTAAGAATTCATAGTAACTCGAATCACTTAAAATGGTTAAGAAACGAACTAGGAATCACTTACCGAAACATGCCGAGCATAGCATATTTTAGTCGAAATATATAAGTTAATCAGGTGTTTTAAACACGACCTTTTACGACCTACTTTTGACACTCTAAACGACCTCTCCCCAAGTCGGGTAAAGAATGAAAGTTGTAGACGGCCATGTCGTCTACACGAGCCTATTTTTAGTTTAACCCAAAAGTCTTTATCGAAAACCGTAGGCTAGATCGAAAATGACTCGACAAACACTTTTCCTTAACATAGGTTCACGACACATATTTCGGACATGATTTTACTTTATCAAATGACCTCGGTTTATAAAACTAAACATACGTGTCTCTAGACGACCCGGCTAGCTTTCCAACGATACTTTTAGTTTGTACCATGAATCACTATTGAACTCGCTATTCAGTTTCGAAAACAAAGAACCACATAGAACTTCCCACCGTTAGTTTAACTCTTGCCACCGTGCCTTAGTAATAGCCACTGTTGGAAAAATGGAAAGAAATGAAGTACGTAAGTAACATAAGGAGTTTTCATTTAGGAAAAATGTTCTTGTTTCCCCAACATATGACATGTTTGTTCCTTGTCCCCACAACACCAACATGTTTGGTTTTCTTAAAGGAAACATGTTTCACATTTTAAAAAACACTTTTATAATAAATATTTAATTTAATTAATTAATTATTTTTATAATAAAAATATAATATATTTAGGATATTTGACCTGTTAAATAACCCGAATAAATAAACTGACCCGACAACAAAATATTTAAATATTCCTAAATATATCCCGATTGAATGACTACATTTTACTAAAACACTAAAACTTTCACAATCGTTATTAAATAAACTCAAGCACATACTAGGGGATTATATGCATTGTACATTATTATTACGATAACGGAAACTTGAAAGACTTTTTATGAAATATTATTTTTATAAGACTTAATTAAATAAAAATTATTTTATTTAATTCATTTAAACTATTACCATTCAACCAAGGTAAATACACTTTATTAAGTTAAAGGTGTACTTATTACAATAACTTACTATAAGTTTAACACTTAAAACGATAACAACTTAATAAATCTGTGATCATGCATTTTCATTATTATGTGCATTTTTATTATGCATATACTGAGTCATATAAATTACTTAGGTAATTTCTCCAGTTCGTGATCATACTGTGCCAGTGTATTCAGTAACATCATCACTACATCATTACTACTGAGGTGAGTTCATGGCCCCATCTTTACTGTTTTATAACTGGGGGAGAAAACATACAAACGTTTATTTTTATGCAAGCATGCATAGACAACAACAATTTATTGCCTACTGTTGCCCCATTCCCGTGGACTGTAATAGTTAATAGTGTAGCGCGAAATGTATGGACAGATCTATTCGGGTATTGACAACACCCGGCCTGTCGTGATCAGCTGTCACGTGATGCTTAGGCCAAGCAGCAGGTTTATGTCATTGTCGGATTAAGGGAAACAAACATCAGGATAGACCCAATGGGCGTACTGACAATCATGTCTAGCTTCTATTACAGGGCAGTAGGAACTACTGTAGTATTGGGTTGTGATGTCCTGCTACCTTCGTGATGCTTTGCATATTAATACTTTATTTAATTAAACCTGTGAATTCACCAACCTTGTGTTGACCCCCACATTTTTACTTTTATGTTTTCTCAGGAAAGTAAGCAGGTTCATGCATTGGATTCCAGCATTTTAGGAAAGCATCATGTTGACCATTGGGCTGGGATATTTCTACAAATAACAATAAATGTTGATTTCAAGACAGTTTATTTAAATTGTAAAGTTAAATTCATGTAATATGTTTTAAATGATACTTTATGATCATGCTCTGTATACTATTTGCTATCGATCCACCCAAAGTAACACCCTAGTTACTATTCCGCTGCATTTGACCAACTTGGGGGTGTTACAGAAATGGTATCAGAGCGATAGTTATAGAGAACCAGATCAAAAACTTAAAAATTTTTAAACAATAAAAATTTTAAACTGGACTATAACTGAACATAAAAATCAGTTTAAGTAAATATTGATTTTTGGGGACCCTAATAGTTAGGCATATAGCATATAGAGCATACATATTATGTGAACTAACCCTTTACGTGCTTTACATATTACGATTGTGTAATATCCTTATGAAGCTATTAAAATACTTAAGGTATTTCATATAAGCATGCCATGTTAGTAGGGAGCTTTATACTAAAGATGTTCCATCTCGATATTACGTTTTGACTGGGTGGTTGGGTTTACGATTTAAAGTGCCCTCGCTCCTCAAACGTTTATAGAATGGCTTCTGAAGTATGATGGCCTGAACAATGCATTGTAACCACAAACAACTTTGTACATAACAACCCTTAGAAATATCTAAATACAATCTAACTAAATCTTTAATCTTTGAAAAATCTAACAAGATTTTATAAATCTTTGAAAATCTAACTAGATTATGTGAATCTTTGGAAAATCTAACAAGATTTTATAAATCTTCAAAAATCTACCTATATTTTTATCAATCTTAGAAAATCTTTAGAAAAATCTAACCAGATTTTATAAATCTTTGAAATTATAACTAGATTTTATAAATCTTAGAAAATCTTGGAAAATCTAACTAGATGTTATCAAATCTTTAAAAATCTAACGAGATTTTAGCAACCTTTTGAGAATCATAACTAGATTTTGTAAATCTTTGGAAATCTAACCAACTCTTTATAAATCCTTGGAAAATATAAATGGATTACGATAAATCTTGAAAAATCTAACTAGATTTTTGTAACTCTTGAGAAACTTTATTCGAACTAACTCTTTGGAAATCTTATTTACTCTTTGGAAATTTTGTCTTTAGAGATCTAACAAAATCATTTGGTATCTAACTAAACTTAACAAATTTCATACTAAATTTTTAGCTAGTATCACTAGCTAGTGGGTAAAATCACTCTCTAGTTTTTTTAAACATTGCATAATGTTTTACCACCTTTGCATGAAAACATTATACTATCATATGCATCATGCATAAGCATTCATACATTTTGATCACTAGAACTTAGCAACATTACAACATATCTGTGAGTATGCGAACACTTGGCCAACAGAATTTTGAACAGTACATTATGATTGTGAGTATTCAATCATAGGATCACAGGAACATTTCGTATGACTACATCTTTATGAGCATACAAAACATACAATTGATCATTTTTGGGACTATTAAGTCACCTGAAACACATGAGCATATGCATACATCATTTTAGATTTTATAAAGTCTAAAACCATGATCACAAGTATTTAAGTTTACCAAGTATGTAAACTCACTACAAAATAAATATACACATACCCTCTTTATACTATAAGTAATAATACGGGTCAAGAAAGCCACCTTTTGACATTCCAACTTCACACTTATCAATTTTAATAAGTGTCATACGTTTTATACTACCAAAACTATACGTTTTATAATTACTACTTGTACTTTCACCACAAAACCTAAACCTTAACCAAAGCACCTTAGATTTGAACATCCCCTCACGGAACACAACTCGCTGACTCATACACTTTGGTTTTGTAATATTTATTTTTAGATATTATATTCGTTTTGATGGTAAGACAGCTGGGAATATTTGAGTAGGTTGGGCTATGAAATCCTTATTGAAACGAATTAGGACGCTTTTTCGTTTGAATAAAGAAATCATAGGTCACCGAACCATGAAGTTATAAATTTTTACTTTACATGGATGAGGACGCTTATGGATGTAAATAAAAATTTATAAACAAGTGGGCTTAAATATATTCGACGTGACTCATTATCGATATTATTTTTCCAGCTATGGAGTGTATTCCTTTTGACTCACAGTTCGTCCAAAATACCTTATCATTATTAAATCTTTATAAAGATTCCTGTTCATCTATCTTGGATCATAGCATTGTACTATTGATTCTCAACTTATTTTTCTTCTTCCCAACAGCAAATAAGCTTTTTGAAGCTTAATACACTTAAAAATCTCTTGTAAGACTATTAAAACATTTACAAGCCTTATCTATGCACACTGAGGCCCGATAAGGCCCATGAAACACACTTAATAGAGACAAGACTTAAAACGAACGTACACTATTATAAACTATCAGGGACTTATGTTGCCATTTATCAAACATATTATAAGCCCTAGGATAATAAGACAAAACTCTAAAGAATAAACATGGATTTCAATGAACTTAAAAGAAGCCCTACTTGATTTAACACGGATTAAAAACCCTAGGGGTTGATTTTGCCACTTTTAAAACTAAATTTAAGCCCTAGGTTATTTTGTTGGTAAAATATTTGTGCCCTAAGGGCCACATTACAAAATAGAAGGACAACATGTGTAAATTATCAAAACATAAAAGACAAGATACCTTGTGCATTAAAATGTACTCATCAGAGGCATACGATCAATAACTACATTTTAAATATCACATGTAAGTATAAACTTGAGTTCACAACATTACACGTTCAAGAAAAAGTGTCCTCACTTGTTCCCTGAACGAGTAACTTCATCATAAGCTTTGAGGACAAAGCTAAAATAACGTGTAAGTGCTGTAAAACCCCAAATTTTGGGCTTTTAACACGTCACCGGCTTCATTATCGACCTTTATGAACAAAATCATAATATAGTAAATATTATGTATTTACTTATATTACTTTAAAACTTGACGTTTTAACCGAAGAACTACTTTTTATTATTTTAGACACATTTTATATGTATAAATTATTACTAAATATATTAATTCTAATTAATAATGACGACCCAAAATACTACGCATTAAAACTATATATAAATTTTTAAGCACAAAACATTTATACCAATTTACCAATACTTGTCATATATCAACCTAAAAATCATATATCTCATATATATATGACTACACAAGAACTAAAAGTAACTTAAACATATGTAAGTTGTGATATGGGCTTTTCTTCCTTTTCTACACATTCTATACTAACTAAATATCTAACCTAAATACACTATCCTACAAATCTTTACTAGCCGTGTATAGATCCTACACCACATAACCTATATTTGGCTTGCTTATACCCACGTCAACCTCAAACAAATACTCCTCTTGTTAAAAATCCTCTAGTACAAATAAAATCCTAGCAAATATAGGAAGTACTATCACAAATCTAAACCAAGATTTCTTAGATATTTCATTTAATCCTCCTCTCTCTTGTCGTGTAAAGAAATCGAACCACACACCTCACTTGGTTTTGAAATATACACGTCTATCTCAAATCTTGTAAGATTCTATACCTCCTTACTTCTTGTGTATAAACTTGAACCACATCTTCACACTTTCTATATCTCTCTCATCAAACACATGAACCATCACCTGCTTCTTTCTTTCTTCTCTGCCGAGAGTAACAAACCACCACAACTTCTTCCTTTTCTTCATAGCTTTACCACATGCAACAGCCATGAAACTTTTGTTATAGCTCATCAAGCAAGCAAAACCCTTAATTAACTTATACACTCTATGTTTCATTTCAACTCGAATTCAAGACAAGGAAAGACACAACCCTTCGTTGCTCTTCCATTGTGCGTATTCGTCCTTCCTGTTCAGCAAGCCCAAGTAGCCGACAACTATTCGTTGTCCTTCTCCTCGTGAGTGAAGGGGGTGTCCACGATGCAGCCGCTTCTTATTGGTCACGAGTGTGGGCTGCAAGGCTTGTGGCAAGCTAGACCTCATTGAAGTATGCAGAACCTTGCATACGCAAGTGCCCGTCTTAAGCCACTGTGAGTTCGCGACCTTTTACATCTCTTTCCTTTCTTAGTCTATGAAACGCATGCATTTTAAGTTCTACCATATGTATGTGCTTGAAACTTGTTATAAACATAGATCTTGTGAGCTTTTCGTGCCTTCTGAAACAATTCATAAACCATGCGAGAAACCCTACTGTATCAAATTGAATTGTTAAAACAGAAAGTAAAACTAACAGTGAACTTTAAAACATATATATTTTCAGCCTAAACACTAACCTTTAGACCCCATAACGAGCCACCTAGGATCGAGTGCCCACAAGTTTTATAGGGTCGAATAATAGACGAGCTAGCTAAGAATTCATAGTAACTCGAATCACTTAAAATGGTTAAGAAACGAACTAGGAATCACTTACCGAAACATGCCGAGCATAGCATATTTTAGTCGAAATATATAAGTTAATCAGGTGTTTTAAACACGACCTTTTACGACCTACTTTTGACACTCTAAACGACCTCTCCCCAAGTCGGGTAAAGAATGAAAGTTGTAGACGGCCATGTCGTCTACACGAGCCTATTTTTAGTTTAACCTAAAAGTCTTTATCGAAAACCGTAGGCTAGATCGAAAATGACTCGACAAACACTTTTCCTTAACATAGGTTCACGACACATATTTCGGACATGATTTTACTTTATCAAATGACCTCGGTTTATAAAACTAAACATACGTGTCTCTAGACGACCCGGCTAGCTTTCCAACGATACTTTTAGTTTGTACCATGAATCACTATTGAACTCGCTATTCAGTTTCGAAAACAAAGAACCACATAGAACTTCCCACCGTTAGTTTAACTCTTGCCACCGTGCCTTAGTAATAGCCACTGTTGGAAAAATGGAAAGAAATGAAGTACGTAAGTAACATAAGGAGTTTTCATTTAGGAAAAATGTTCTTGTTTCCCCAACATATGACATGTTTGTTCCTTGTCCCCACAACACCAACATGTTTGGTTTTCTTAAAGGAAACATGTTTCACATTTTAAAAAAACACTTTTATAATAAATATTTAATTTAATTAATTAATTATTTTTATAATAAAAATATAATATATTTAGGATATTTGACCTGTTAAATAACCCGAATAAATAAACTGACCCGACAACAAAATATTTAAATATTCCTAAATATATCCCGATTGAATGACTACATTTTACTAAAACACTAAAACTTTCACAATCGTTATTAAATAAACTCAAGCACATACTAGGGGATTATATGCATTGTACATTATTATTACGATAACGGAAACTTGAAAGACTTTTTATGAAATATTATTTTTATAAGACTTAATTAAATAAAAATTATTTTATTTAATTCATTTAAACTATTACCATTCAACCAAGGTAAATACACTTTATTAAGTTAAAGGTGTACTTATTACAATAACTTACTATAAGTTTAACACTTAAAACGATAACAACTTAATAAATCTGTGATCATGCATTTTCATTATTATGTGCATTTTTATTATGCATATACTGAGTCATATAAATTACTTAGGTAATTTCTCCAGTTCGTGATCATACTGTGCCAGTGTATTCAGTAACATCATCACTACATCATTACTACTGAGGTGAGTTCATGGCCCCATCTTTACTGTTTTATAACTGGGGGAGAAAACATACAAACGTTTATTTTTATGCAAGCATGCACAAACAACAACAATTTATTGCCTACTGTTGCCCCATTCCCGTGGACTGTAATAGTTAATAGTGTAGCGCGAAATGTATGGATAGATCTATTCGGGTATTGACAACACCCGGCCTGTCGTGATCAGCTGTCACGTGATGCGTAGGCCAAGCAGCAGGTTTTTGTCATTGTCGGATTAAGGGAAACAAACATCAGGATAGACCCAATGGGCGTACTGACAATCATGTCTAGCTTCTATTACAGGGCAGTAGGAACTACTGTAGTATTGGGCTGTGATGTCCTGCTACCTTCGTGATGCTTTGCATATTAATACTTTATTTAATTAAACCTGTGAATTCACCAACCTTGTGTTGACCCCCACATTTTTACTTTTATGTTTTCTCAGGAAAGTAAGCAGGTTCATGCATTGGATTCCAGCATTTTAGGAAAGCATCATGTTGACCATCGGGCTGGGATATTTCTACAAATAACAATAAATGTTGATTTCAAGACAGTTTATTTAAATTGTAAAGTTAAATTCATGTAATATGTTTTAAATGATACTTTATGATCATGCTCTGTATACTATTTGCTATCGATCCACCCAAAGTAACACCCCAGTTACTATTCCGCTGCATTTGACCAACTTGGGGGTGTTACAGGTTCTTATCAATTCCAACATTAAATCAAAGTAAACAGATCAAAATTCAGATTGTTCTATAAGTGGGTTTGTTGGGCCAATTTAGAGCCTAAATTGTCCCTGTACTGATTTGAATAAAATATACCCTAAGTATTTTATAGGTCGGTAAACTCATGATAGTTTGACGAGTCATCCTCAAGAAGTTCTTAGAAGTCCCAGAGACTCTTCACTACTGTAGCAGATCTGAGCCAGTGAAGACGAGAACTAAGATCAGGATGATGGAGTTAGTGAGTAATGACAATGACTCACTAACTCCCGAATACCATCTCTGATATGAAGACCTGGAGTATTTATACTGAAGACATAGTAGGAACTTCCTATGGTGAAAAAGGAAGAATATAAAGTGCAAGGGGGTTACTTGACTTTATTAAAGCTTCCAAAGGAAGCTTTACTTTCCCACTATATATAGTGGTCTCATGACTTAGAGTTTGGTAGAGATTTCCACCACCAAAATACACATAGTGTTAGTGTTAGGATTTCCTCCTCCCATTGGTTCTTTTCAATCTTGTAACAATTGGAGATTAGTTTGTCATCATCGCTCGGTTGTTCTTCCGCAAACAACCGAGAAACACATGTATATTTTTTGATTCAGATATTAATAAGATATACATACGATGAAAAGTACAAGCTTTGTTATTAGTTAGTCAATTGGTTAATTGTATACATTGTTCTTTATTGTTCTTCATAGATTCATTATGTGCACAAGAATAGTGGACCAACAAGTGGTATCAGAGCGGGTTGGATTTTCTCTATCCAGATCCGTTCGAATGGCTGCTAATAACATGATTTTTAGCATCATCAATTTCATCAGTGTGTTCAAAAACTGCTATAACAGTAGCAGTTTGTTGAGGGGGAGATGAACAATGATATTGACTTATGCAAAAAGCACCCACCAAACTTTATCCTCGTACCAATAAAACACCACCCACCACCGACACAATTAATATTATCCAAATCCCCACCCCACCTAATATGATTTTATCTTCACCACATCTCACAAATCCACTCACCAACACATTAATCCCATCGTCATAAAGGGAAAAGCAGATCCAAAACATTCCATCTTTTACTTTCATAGATCTGTTCTTACACCAACGAATCTTAAATCACATAAAATCCTCACCAGATCTCTAATCTTTCACCCACAACCGTCATCTTCAATAGTCACGATCCAATATCACCATATCACAAAACGATAATAACACAAAACCCTCACCGCCGTTACCATCACAAGATCGAAATACACAAATCCTCTAACAAAAACAATTCGAAGGAAAAATCTTTTCTTTGTGGCCACTGGAACTGATTTTGTTTCTTTTTCTCTCCCTCGATTCGATTGTTCAAAAAAGAGGCGGGTGAATCGAATTAAAAGTGTGGATGCGGTGGTATATGAATTATTGATAGTGTAATTGTTTTTGATGATTTTGAGATGAGATTCGTGAAGATGGATACTGGTGGGAAGATGAATGACGGGTGTTATCCAGGAAAGTAATATGGATTATGATGATTAGATTGATTATGGTTAAATGGTGTTGACGATAAAGAATTGGTGTTGAGTTTTGTCGAATCGAACAAAAATGGGTAATGGGAAGATGAGTGACAGGGATGGGATATCAAGGGTGATAGATACCTGTTAATAAAAAAAAGGAGAAATGGATTTGGCTTAGCATAACGGGTCAAGTGATGAAGCCGTTTGAGCATGTAGGTATCTTGTTCATGTTCAGTGGTACTGAACAACATGGTGATGTTGTATTTTCTTTTGCACAAAAATGCTGATAGAATGGATGTGGGGTCGCGAGAATGATAAATGGGTGTCTAAATTTTATTTATCTAGTTGTGTTAAAATAATGAGAGCTTGGTGGTGTTCATATGCACCATCAGCTGACTTAAAGTGAGCGTTTGGTTTTATAGATGCGTGTATGGTCAAAGACCGCTGAGGTTAATGAAACCTCTATGAACCTGTCATGAACCACCAAGTCAACGAACCCCACACCAGCGATCCCTGTCACAAATGCTGACCCCCCCCCCCCCAGCTACATGAACCAGTCGCTGTATAAACCCCCACAGGTCACTGAATAAACGACCCATGTAGTGAACCTTAACCCAGTGTTTTTGAACCTCTTTCTCTGAACCATCTCTATCTCTGACCCCTCAGAGGTTTGAACCTCTAGACCCTTGACTCTGAACCTTGAACCCCCAGTCAGGGACCAGATCAGAACCCCTGGTCAAAGACTTTCAACTTCTGACCTTCCAGAAAAGACTGGACCCCCAAGTCAGACAACCCCCAGGTCGTTGAGTACACTAATTCGTTGATGCTTCAATCTCAGGCCTATGAACCCCCTGAGTTGAACCAGCGAACCCCAGAGGTCGTTGAACCTTTCTGTAGCTGTGAACCCCAGCCTATTGAACCCAGTCACTGGACTACAAGTCACAGCAGTCACTGGACCCCTGTCCCCTCATTGGACCCCAGTCTCTGAACCCTCAGCAAGTCTGAACCATCAGCCGTTATGGAGTTTCAACAAAGTCTGAACCTATCCAGCAAGTACTGGACCCTCACCAGATCTGAACCTTTAGCAGTTCTGGACCACCAGCTGTTCTGAACCTCCAGCAAGACTGGACCTTTTAGCAACACTGAGTCACCAGTGGTTTCAACCACCCAATTTCTGAACCACGGCCATCATGTCAAAGACCTACATGAGACTCTTGTCGTTTTACGAGTACTCGAGCTTCAAAAATCAAACCTGCTGAGCTTACACATCCAAAAGTTGTTGATTTACCAACTTTTGAGGGGGAGATGAATACAATTATGAGAGTTGTATCATCATGGTTCCAAGTCATCAGGGATCGATGAACAAAGTGTGTTGTGATACGAAAGGTGCTTGTAAAGCAACTTTTGAGGGGGACATAATCACACTTATGATATGTTTACATACTCATCGATCATCATCAGGTATACTTATACAGACTTGTATTCTTTCTACATATTAATCATGTATACTTGTATCCATAACCTGTTGACAAACCACATATAACACCACAAACAACACCACCACCTCACCACTACAAAAACAAAACAAACAAACCAATCACATACCAAAAAATCAAAATTTCCAAGAAGAGTAGCTGTTGTTGGTAATGTGCTTATACAGGTTGATGTTTTGTTGAAAGAGAGAATGACGTGTTCGGGGTAGAAGTGTGGTATGTTACTGATGTTTGTTACATGAAGTGAACAAGTGTTCTAGGATTTTAATATACTTGGGTATTTAGTAGTTTGGAGTGAATTTTTCTTGTTGTGCCTGATCACCAATGCTGGAAACAAGTCTCTGAAGCTACCACTAAACCTAGGAAGAAAGCTCAAGATGTTCGTCAGATACTACACTTACTTAGTCACGAATGCAAAGAGCTGGTATGAACACATGTTGTAAAACTTCACATCATAAGGTTTTTATTTATTGTATCCCTGTGTTGTATCTTAGTATGTAAGAAGAAGTCGTTATGCTCACTTACTATTAAAAGACTTAGGCTATATTTCTATTCAAATAGGGGAAGATTGTTGGGCCAATTTAGAGCCTAAATTGTCCATGTACTGATTTGAATGACATATACCCTAAGTATTTTATAGGTCGGTAAACTCATGATAGTTTGCCGAGTCATCCTCAAGATGTTCTCAGAAGTCCCAGAGACTCCTTCACTACTGCAGCGGATCTGAGCCAGTGAAGACGAGAACCAAGATCAGGATGATGGAGTTAGTGAGTAATGACAATGACTCACTAACTCCCGAAGACCATCTCTGATAAGAAGACCTGAAGTATTTATACTGACGACATAGTGGGAACTTCCTTTGGTAAAAAAGGAAGAATATAAAGTGCAAGGGGTTACTTGACTTTATTGAAGCTTCCAAAGGAAGCTTCACTTTCCCACTATATATAGTGGTCTCATGACTTAGAGTTTGGTAGAGATTTCCACCACCAAAATACACATAGTGTTATTTTTAGGATTTCCTCCTCCCATTGGTTCTTTTCTATCTTGTAACAATGGGAGTTTAGTTTGTCATCATCGCCCGATTGTTCTTCCACAAACAACCGGGCAACACATGTATATTTGTTGATTCAGATATTAATAAGATATACATACGATGAAAAGTACAATCTTTGTTATTAGTTAGTGAATTGGTTAATTGTGCACATTGTTCTTCATAGATTCATTATGTACACAAGAATAGTGGACCAACAAGGTTTTAGTGAAATCACAATGAATTCAAACCTAAGGAATCATAGTAATATAACCATGTTCCTACATAGGTTTTAATTCAATCTAAATTTTAAAAAGCCCCAATTATGAATTAAGAACCCTAGAACAAATTAATTTAAATTGAATTAATGTACTTACAATTCATTGATGTTGGAAAATGGGTGAGTGAAACCCAGACTTGGAATCAGTTAATCTTGAGTGATTGAAGCTTTTGAAAAGATGAAAATAGTGGTTTTGAAAGGAAACCCGTCACCTCTATAAATTGTGGGTTTATTTTGAAAAAGTGATTTTTAATAAAATCTGATTATTTTAGTCACTAGTGGGCCGCGGTTCTTTATCGATAAAGAACCGTTGGTTTGAACCGTGATAGTTAAAGAACCGCCTACAGTGGGTGGGTTTTAACAAAGAAAATCAATGAAATTTTCAAAACCAAGTTTTTCTAAAATACTTAAAGTATGTTTAGAGCCTTTTGGAGATCATTAGACCAATTTAATACTAGGAGATAATGCCTAAACGAAGGATTACAAGGTAAATTGAAGTCGAAACGGAGAAACGAATACTCGTATGAAAGGACAAAGATGATGGAGACCAAGGGGAGTGAGTTAAGATCAAGTTCAATGTTCAAGAGACAAGAGACAATCTTCAAGTAGAGAAACCGAAGAGCTTGTGTCATCTATAGTGGTTAAGACGTACCTTTCTGGTGAAAGTCTAAACGACTTTGGTAATGAACCATACCAAGCAATTTTGTAAAATAGATTAAAATCATTTTCAAGAGTAGTCTTAATGCTATTGCAAAATATGAATTAAGTAAAGATTCACTTTCTCTCCCACATAATCAGGCACAAATCATTTCTTAGGAAAACAATGACAATATCCTTGGAATATTTCAATTCCAAATGTGTTATAGCCTAACTACAACTAATGGAGTAGTTTGGTATCTCAAGGGATTAATCAATCATCCTAGATATGAGCTCAATTGCACATATTAAACATGATATAGGGCCTACTAACCATATGGATGAAAACCATGGAAATCATGCTTGATACTTTACGCAACTACTTACTCACTCTACATCTCCTAAGTGAGTCAAGTATCCAAGCAATGAAGGTTTGAGAATGTATAAGGATAGAATCAGATACCACAAACAAATGTCAAGTCAAGGATGCCAAGAACGAACAAATAGTCAAGTAATGATCAAAAGAATGATCAATAGGGCGTGTGAAAGAACGAAAACGTACCTTAGCCGTAAAATGCATTTCAAGACTTCTAAAAGCCAATGCAACATCCAAACTTGACCAAAGTGAATACTATGTCTTCAATAACTAGTATTACTCTCATCCATCTTGATATCATCATTCAGTTATGTAGAAAATCAAAGAACATAAGTCTTATATAAGTGTAAGTAACTCAATCCACAATCAATTAAATGATTAATCTTCATGAGTACCTACACATGGCAAGATACAACCAAGTATATAAATTTCAAGAGAAATCTAAAATGCATAACTACTACCAATTTAGATGAGATGTTATATTACCAATTAAAAAGGCCTATTTTCAATGAAAAAAATTGTTTTGACCAAAGAGAAACTTTAGTGCAACGAACCCTTCTAATTTGAGGAGACTATGAATCGATCCAAGCTTTAAAGCACAATATACTTCAAAGATCTCGAGTGAACATGGCTCTGATACCAATTGTAGAAACTATAAGGGGGGTTGAATAGTTTTTATCCACTTTATGTCCTAATTAAAAATTCTTTTAATTAGGTTTGTCTCAAAACTATCTTTTACTTGAAGCCTAGTTTCATAATGATTAGATTCAATTCTAGTGCATTAACAATGACAAGCAGTAGTGGTATGAAAATGTAATAATGCAAGTAAGTAAAGATTAAGGAAAGAAACAACCTAATAGGGAGACACCAAGATTTATAGTGGTTCGGTAACGAAGCTCTATCTTCGTTTCTACTGCACTCCTCGAGTACACCTTACTCGAGATTTCCAATATATCCACAAGCTCCCTTCTTGGCAGAGAAAACCTTACAACGTCACTTACATTATTTTCCGACACTAAGCTAAATGTCGAGGCTTAATCTTAGCTAGGACCAATCTACATACGTTTTCAAAGCATATGATCCAAATTAAACCTATTACCTCCTAGGATATTATTAACCTATACAAACCCTTAAACTACGTATGTAGAATATTTATAAACCTTAAAAACAATATATAAGCCCTAGGATAAGCCAAAACAATGATGTAAACACAAATAACCGAAGGTACAAGTCACTTAGGCTTAACGACCTAAAAATCCTTATATTAAGCATTTCACTTATAATCAATGCCTAGTCTTTTAGGAAAAGTCCACAAACACTCATAGCATTACATTTAGGTTATAAAATTATATTAATATAATGTACAAGTACCCTAAAGCACAAAGTACAACATATCAATGCATGGCTATAAATTAGGTCAAAATAGGTAATTTCACCCTTTGGACATGTTTACTTAGAATAACTTAGTAAACCAATGTACAGACTTCATGAACACAATAAGGACAATTTATAAGGTATTAAGTTTACATCAGTAGCTAGATCAAGTATAATGACTTTAACAAGGATTTAACCCTAGATCACTAGAAACCCTAACCCGCCTAGGTTTTCTTCCCAATATCACTTCAAACCAAGGACCCAAACCATCTAATTATAATGTGTAAACCCTAATTATACCCTAATACATCACTAATCACATTCCTAAGTGCTTAATTAGCAAAATTACAAAGTTACAAGTTACAACCCCTAGTTTATGAGCCTAGTTTACTTTTTCCCTCCAAAACTATGTTTAAACACTTTCCCTCCAAAATGGAAACTAGAATAAGATATTTATGATGTTGCTAGATATTTTAGAAGTGCCAACAAGTAGATACATCACCTCCTTGTAGATTCCACATCCTCATTCTTATCATAACCTTGTCGTGACACATTTAGAGCCACAAGACTTAGATATTTTGATCCTGTTGATCCCAAACTTAGATCGATTAGCTTTGTGTTAACTAGATTGAATCAAGTTTAACATGTAGAGAAAATTTGTGTATTCAACAATCTAAGTGTTATGGGGAATTAACACTTAGAACAAAGAACAAAGCAAAACCAATGTAAACCAAACTTTCACTTTGATTAATGATCGAACTTGCGCACAATGAAAGTGTAAAACTTGTTAAAACTTATATCAACTAAGAACCCTACGACCTCCTTTTATAGCACAAGGAGTCATGTACAATAATCTACGTATCAACTATTCTAGGTAAAGCTAAATATAGAAAATACATTGTAGAACATATCTATACTAGAATTACAAAACGTGTAGACTAAGTATTCCGTCAGTGGTTGAACTTCACTTTGTCAGCGCTCTGTTATGCTTTGTCAGCGTTCATCTGTCAGTGCCTCTTTTACTATTGTCAGCGTCTAAGTTCTTCTTGTCAGCATCCCAGTGACTTAGCTAATTTTATCCCAACAATCCTCCCCTAAACTTCATATCTGCTCTAGTAATCAAGTTTCTGAATAAAAACTAAATATAAGGAGGATTCTTACAAAAACCAACTAATTCTTAATTAGAAAATAAATAAATCTAATTAAATCCTTACTAACATCACTAGTATAGTCAACCTCTAACTGCTTAGAGCCATCATCTTCAAAGCATTTTGAGATATAGGATATTCAGCATCAACCAAAAGATATTCTACAAATTTTGAGGTACTAAGATGGTATACACCAACAGCTGAATATAAACGCCATTTCAAACCACTAAGATCATTAAGATCCAACCATATTGGATCAGCTTCATCTAGTTCAATCATTCTCTTGAATGTTTTCCAGATCTTTATTCCATTCACTGAAGAAGGCTCTTCAGCTTCATACTTGGCTTTCATCAACTTCCATAAATCTACCAAGTCTTCTCTATCCATACTTGCAAACAAAGAAATCAAAGAAGTGAATGTGTGCACCTTGTCACCAGCCCTGGTGACCACCCAGAAACCACTTGCATCTTCCTCATACTTGATTATGGGGTTTCTGAAATCCAAAGGTAACACTTCTGCAACATCTGAAGCTTCTAATGGTGAAAGCTTTATAGTCTTCCTTATCACAGTTTCACTTGGTTTTGATTGATCAAGTACTAGAAACTCAATTGGAATTCCCTTCTTCATTGGCCTTGGTACAATGGAAGCCTTCTTGATCTGCATGTGTTCTTCAATTTCTTCCTTCCTTTCATCAGAAAGAAGTCTGAAAGTATTCTCCTCACATACACGTTCCCAAACAGGAAATGCATAAAACTCCAGCTCTTCAAAGGAAAGCTTTTTCAACTTCGCATAGGTCAATCCTAGTTGATGACACCTAAGAAGCATATAATAGAGATCTATTCTATCTCTTTTCAGCTCAGAAAGTACTTTACTTGCTTTATGCTTCAAAATAACCTTGCAATCCTTTTGAACTCTCAACAGAATTTCCAAACCCCAAATTTGTCCAGTAAGTGTCATGTCTGGATTTTCTACAATTGAAGCTTCCCATGCAAAATACATAGCAACTACCTCAGGCATATCAAAGTCTACCTGCATCTTCAACTCCCTAACCTTCTCCCTGGCCAATTCATCCTCCCCATACTCAAACTTTTATGATTATTCTATTATCATCACACTAGAACCAGAACTTTCATCATCACTGTCATATTTTTGTAACTCAATGATAGTCTTAGCAGACTTTACCCTATCACGATCTTCATGTTGTGCAGCCAAAACAGAATCAAAATGTACCTGACCTGCATTGTTAGGTACATGTACCTCTACCATAACCCCTTTACCCTTATCCAAATCTCGAATAGTTGGTGAAGTTGTTGATGGTACCTGTGTAGAAACATCTTTGATGATAACTGATGGTTGGCATACACCAGCTAAACTTGCAAGTCTGTCATCATCTGATTTCTTCATGTTAGCGTCCGTTTTCTGAGTGTCAGCGGCTGACTCTGTAACTTGCTTTATCATCTCTACAAACTATAGCTGCTTAGGAGTAACAAAAGAAGTATCAAAACCTGGCTTCTCCTTCAAACCTGTAAGTGCCTCGGCTATCTCTAAATTCATCCCATAGAAAACACCCTCTTGTGAGCCCTTGTTGTCCCTAAAATAAGATGATTAACTGTAGAAATAAAGAAGAAAATAGATGGATTCTAGAGAGAGAAAGTAGTGAGAGAAAGTAGAGAGAAGGTGGAGAAACTAGGTGAATATTAGATTAAGAAAATAATAAAGTGAACAACCAGCCCTCCTAACATGCTAGGAGGGGAGTATATATAGTCCACCCACATGCGGGCTCTAATGGGCTATATATTAGGCCAGGCTTGTTATTTGGTCTTTAAGTGACTTAATTCCAAGCCCGTGAACCACGACTATTTAACTAACTTATTACAACGTTATACTAAATGTTACATTAATAAACTATGACCGAGAATTCTTGTTTGACTCAATATTTTGAGGATAACAATCTCCTCCAATGTGAGGTCATCCATTTTAAATATTTGGAGATCAATGGAGATTGTGAATCTCGTCATAAATGAGTCTTGAACGTGTAACAATAGTCTTGTTCCTTCATGCTATGATCTTTGAGCCTTTGTTGTTGTCTTCTGACTTTGTCTTTTAAACTTGAGATCTTCTAATCATTCTTGACTTGTCTTTGCCATCTTGCGATCTTGTGTCTTTATCCACACGCTCATGCTTTGCATCATCTTGAAAGCTTATTTTAATTATCAGAGTTACGGAAGTATTTTGCTTTCCTGATGGTTGAATATGTCTTTTGGCATGAGTATGTGGTTTTGAATCTTCGACTTTGCTGAGTACACCGTAACGTCACCTTCTTGAGACAAAACATAGACACGGACTGAATGGCTTTGACATTCGTCCAAAATCGGTAGCGTTTTACCTCTGGTTGGTGAAGACCGTTACACGATATTAAATATCGTACCTGTGATTAGGTAGATTCAATTAAGAACCTCCTTGACAGGGTTTCGCGACTGTACTAGCTGTTCTCTTTACTCGACCGTCTCAAAGCAAGACTGCGAACATAAAGAGTGAATCAATTGGATAAATATCCGCTTGATTAAAGTCGTCAATTCAAATTCCTGGAACAAGTTTGATTCATAAAGAATCTTACCATTGTTGCTTTCCAGTTGACACAAGCTTGATCCATAAAGAATCTCGCAAGTTACCTACCGTAGCGCTGTTTAATATTGACGCTAGAAGGATTTCCATTCATCACTGTGAATATACATAAATATCACTCTGAATGTTCTGGCAAGACCATAGAGATATTGCATAGAAACCTGAAACGAGTTTGAATCAATTCCGAATCAAACCACCGTTGCTTTTCAGTTTTACAAAGAATCTTACATATGACCTACCGCAGTACTGTTTGATGTTAACACTGGAAGGATTTCCACTCATCATTGTGAATACTGATTAGTATCACTCTGAGTGTTCTAGAAGTATCACAAGGATATAGCGTAGGACTCTCTTGATCGTCATCCGTGTGTCCTAACGAGATTTGATTGATCTCATGGCTCTAGACTCGATTTGTGCACTTTTAGCGGTCGGAGGCTGGAGCAGATGCCACCTATTCAATATCAACTAACTCAGAGTGAGAAAGTCAATAGATGTCGTGTTGTTCTCCGTGAAAATAAAACAAACATCTTTTGAGAGAAGCCTGAGTCAGCTGGGTAAGGGTTGTGCATTACATCACTTGGTCCATGATGTGTAGTCTTCATGATATGTTGACCTGGTATCTGCCTAAGTTGTATGGAGGGCTTCTTTCTTTACACCCTTTATCCTTACATTTCTTTTTCATTCTTCAACCCTTCAATGCTTACCAAGACATCATTACTAGCACCTTGTTGTGATTGTTCCAGTGCTAGCATCAGTACTTAGTCGGCATTCAGCTACGTTCAAATTCTACTCCATCTTTCCTAAGGACTTCTAATAATCTATTGGATTGTCCCTGGGAAGATCCCTCCGGTTCTGGTTGGATCATAGGACTTAAACCTAACCACCCTTTTGACACCAATAACGTCGTGAATTAAAGATGTTGTGGGTTTTTGATCATAACCATGAGTGCTTGAGTCTTTAGTTCACATTTTAATAAAATTTTCTCCCCTATCTCTAATATATAAAATTGTTTGATATTAGAGATACCAAATTTGATTAAAATATATTTTGAAAAGATAGTCTTGAAAACTTTCGGGAGAAAAGTGTGTCAAACTTAGCATGAATTATCGAAACATTTTATGTAGTGTCGAGCACACAATTTTTGAAAGATTTTGAATAATCATTTGAAAAACTCTTGAAAAAATTGTACTCGAACACTACATGTTCATGAACACATAAAAGATCGTCGTTGAAGAATATGTTCACGAACATCAAAGCTTTTTATGTGATTAATACCAAATGATATGTGCACACAATGTGTTGAATACATTAAATTGTTTTGACATAACATATTCAACAACAATAAAACTTTGATTTTGGAAAGCTCCCCCTCAAAAATTGATCCAATTGAATTGACATTATGAGGATGTGATCCACATTTCGCTTTTTGAGGATAGGAGTTGTTGAACACACAATGTTTTGAAAGATTTTGAATATCATTGAATAACTCTTGAAAAAATTGTGTTCAACGCTTTTTGAAAAATCCATTCTTTTGGCGACATGGTTTTTTGAAAGCATAAACTTGAGTTCATAGACTTAGAATGTCTCGACGAATCCACTCAAGTATAAGAAGATTTCTCTTATTTTGCTGAGGGTAAGAGCACTAAATCCTACACTCCCCCTTGAATATAGATTCCGGTTGTAATCTGAAAGTGATCACAAGCCATAGTGTTAAGCTCAAAACGTTGAATGTTTTGTGACAAGCTCAACCCAAGATAGATTGCTCTACCCGTTGTTGGAAAAATTGTCCAAAACAGACATTTTCCTTTATAAAAAGAAGAAATGACATGTTTTGAAAAATATTTACAACTTTCATTCGATCTTTATGTACACACACGTGTCGTTATTGAGCGACATTTCTAGGCACGTCCATATTATTGAAACTGAAAGACATGTCGAGAAGAATATTTTTGTATTTTTGAAAGATTTTCCCATTTTTTATTTTGTTTTTCTATGTTTTATATTTTGGTATTTTGCTTTTCCATAGATATATACAAGGAGATGTTTGAAATAAGAATCAAGCAGGTACCTTTGCCAGAATCTCTAGATCGGCTAGAGTCAAACATCTCATACCAATTTTCCTAACGAGGTACTCAAACCTATCTTTCGACAGAGGATTCGTGAATAGGTCGGCTAACTGATAATCCGTTCCGACAAAGTATAATTTAATGATTCCGCGTTCAACTTGTTCCTTTATGAAGTGATATCTGACATCAATGTGCTTTGTGTGGGAATGCTGTACCGGATTGCAGGAGATGGCTATGGCCGACTTTGAATCACAGTACATAGGTACTTTATCAAAGTGGACGCCATAATCTGTGAGTTGTGTTCTCATCCAAAGAACTTGAGCATAACACGCAGATAGAGACACATACTCCGCGTCAGCTGATGACAATGACGTATAATCCTGCTTCTTGGAAGACCATCCCACGAGCTTATCTTGACCTAGAAATTGTGCACCATCATAAGTACTTTTTTGTGTGTCAAGACACCCTGCATGATCAGAATCTGAATAGGTCGTTAGAAAGAAACCGGTTTCCCTCGGATACTAGAGTCCCATGTGAATGGTATTCTTAAGGTACCGAAAGATCCGTTTAACCTCCTTGGCGTGCTTTTCAGTGGGTCGGGCTTGATATCGTGCACAATAGCATGTAGCATGATGGATATCAGGTCTACTTGCTGTCAAGTACATGAGGGACATGATCATGGAACAAAATCTCATTTGATCTATGGGTAATCCCTCTAAGTCAGCCTCAAGGGATGTTGTGGATAATGGTTTCCTAACAGGGTCACATGAGGTCATACCATGCTTTTTGATTATCTCTTGACAATACTTAGCTTTGTTAATAAAGATACCACTGGGGATTGGTGAACTTGAATTCCTAGAAAGAATTTTAGTTCGCCCATCATTGACATTTCAAATCTGTTGTGCATTAATTTTTCAAACCATTTTGAAAGTTTTGGGTTTGTAGACCCGAAAATAATGTCATCGAATGTCATCCCCAGATTTATATATGAACAAAGGTAGATAATGGAACCTTTTGAGAAACCTTTGGATACCAGAAATTTCGAGAGCTCGTCGTACCATGCCCTTGGAGCTTGCTTGAGTCCATAAAGTGCTTTGTGGAGACGATACACCTTGTCAGGATAATGAGGATTTACGAATCCTTCCGGCTGTGTAACATAGAATTCTTCTTTTAAAGGACCGTTAAGAAACGCCGTCTTTACGTCCATTTGATAAACGATGAATCCCTTATGTTCAGCATATGCAAAGAAATTCCTGACCGCTTCCATACGAGCTACTGGTGAAAATGATTTCTTCAAAATCAATACCCTCTTTCTGACCATACCCTTTAGCCACTATCCTAGATTTATTCTTGATGATCGTGTTTTCTTCATCCATCTTGTTTTTCCAGATCCATCGAAGATTTAAAGGTGTTACATCGTATGGTCTTTCAACAAGTTCCCAGACTTTAAGTCTTTCAAATTGTTGAAGTTCATCCGTCATCGATTCAATCCAAGCGTGATCTGCTAAGGCTTCTTTGATATATTGGTTGGTTCAGCTGTACTCACGGTGAGTGCGAACATACAAACATCACCATCGGTTTCAAGTTGTCGTCTTGTATGAACGTGCTGTGAAGGGTTTCCAATTACTTGTACCAAAGGATGATCTCGGGTCCAATGATGTGTTGACGGATGTCGTTGATAGAACGTATGCATATTTGACGGATCAACATGGCGAGTAGAAGACTCTCCAGTTTTGTGTAACGGTGTACCGAATGGGTTGATAAAGTCGTCTTCGTCATTTAATGCATGGTCTGCTTGATTTGTGTTTCCTGGAGCAATGACAGTAGTTGTGGATGTCGTAGGATGAATTGTAGAAGAGATATTCTGAGGAGGTAAATCTGCAGAAACCCGTGTTGAAGTAGATGAAGTTGTATCCTTTTGTGGACGATGATCGGTATCATCATTCTTATCATGAGTGACAATGGAAGACTTCGATACAACATGTTTCTCCCCCGTGAAATATTCATCGTACATTGGTCCATATAATATTTCCAACTCTTCAATTGTCGTGTCCACTGTCATATCAGCTCTTGGAACACTTTGTGGAACCAGCTTTGAACTTGACGGTTCATTGTTGTGGTCTTGAGTTCCGAGTTCCGTGCATTTGTGAACGGAAGTCATATGTCGTTGTGGATCGGGACTTAAACTGTTTTGTTCAAGTGCCATTTCTTGCAATTCATCAAATCGAACATGAATAGTCTCTACGATCAATTTTGTTCTCTTTTTGTAAACTCTATATCCCTTAGACTGAGTTGCATATCCTACTAGAATACATGCATCACCTTTCTCTTTCATCTTATCCAGATTTTCACCATCTCGTACTATATAGCAAGTGCATCAAAAAATGTGAAGGTGTTTGAGTGAAGGTTTGTGATCATGAATTATGTAATATGGTGTCTTATCGTGTCTTGGAATAATTAAGGATCGGTTTTGTGTGTAGCATGCGGTTGACACAGCTTCGGCCCAAACGTATAGTGGAAGTTTTGAAGCGGATAATAATGTTCGAGCAGCCTCAACCAATGTACGGTTCCGTCTTTCAACAACGCCGTTTTGTTCAGGTGTTCGAGCAATGGATGTTTCATGTTCAATCCCTTCGGTTTCAAAGAAGTTCTTCAGAGTTGAATTCAAAAATTCTTTACCTCTGTCAGGACGTACCACTTTCACTTGAGCTTGAAGACCACGTTGTATCTGCTTAAGGAGGTTGATGAGAACTTCGGGTGTTTCATCCTTGGATATCAAGAAGGAGGTCCATGTATACCTTGAGTAATCATCGACAACTACCATAATGTATTCTTCCCATTAATACTTTGAACACGCATGGGACCACACAAATCGATATGAAGAAGATCTAACCGTCCTTTAGAGCTTGGTGTAGTATTTGTCTTGAAACTACTTCCTTTAGCTTTACAAAGCTCACAAGAAGAACAAAGATGATCCTCGATGAATTTCAGACTTGGAAAGCCTCTCACAATATCTTTCTTAGAAAGCAGGTTGATGGTATCAAAATTGAGATGAGATAGACGTTGATGCCATAACCACGCGTGAGTCGATGAAGCTTTAGCCATGAAGCAAAGTGGAGTTGTAGAAGATGTGTCTTGAAGTGAGATTGTGTAAAGATATGTGCCCCGTGTACCAGTGAGTAAGTCATTTCCATCATAATCACGAACAAAACATGTCTTCTTTCTGAAAGCAACCTCCAAATCTGCATCACAGAATTGACCAACCGAGAAAAGATTGTGATTGAGTCCTTCGACGTAGTACACCCTTTTGATCGTTATATTCCCCTGAACCAAATCTCCATAGCCTAGGATCGGTGCAAATTGGTCATTTCTGAAACGGACCGTTCCCAGAAACTTCTCTACGAAGTTAATTAGAAGCTTGAGATTCCCCATCATGTGCTTGGTGCACCCGGAGTCCATTATGAAGAGAATTATTTGTATCACCTGCAGAAGAATTAGAAGACGATGGAGCATTTGCTAAATTAGATACGACATTGGTTGTGATTTCAGAATTATTAGTGTCCTTAGCAACAGTTAAAGGCATACTAACACTCGTTGTCACATTTTCTTTCCTAACTTTAGGCCTCCATTTATATCGTGGAGGACATTGATTAGCAAACCACCATTTCCAAGACTTGCTAGCTGACTCATATAGTTCCCTGATTCGGCTTCTAGTGTCTTTAGTAGTGGAGTCTGATGCATTAATTTTCTTAGTGGGGGTTGCACCAGATTGGTTCACTTTGCATTTGGGTTTACTAGCACTAATAGGCATCACAAGTGGCTTCTTAGTTCTAGTAGCTACGCCTTTGACATTACTCACAGCACACATAGAATGATTAGTATTAACAGCACATTTTCCACATTTGACACAAACAAACTTAACATTCAAAGCATTCAAAGCTGTCAAGTCATTCAAATCGTCATTACAAGCGATTACAAACGTTTTATTCTTAAAAACATTAAAATTCCTAGGGTGTTCTTCTACTTCCTTCATCTTCCCTTGACTCTTTTGTTTCCAGACCTTATCATTCACTTGAGTGCTCTTAATCTGAGGCCGGCTAACACTAGCAGTGGAGACTACTCTTGTAGTAGAAGACACACGAGGATTAGTGTTTCTAGAAATCTGAGATGATTGATTAACTTTGTTTATGGGTTTAGTGGTCATTCTATACATCCCTGGTTTAATCACATTAGTGTGCTTAATGCTTGGTGCTTGAGTGTTACTTGTGGGTTGAGTCTGTGGTAACCTTTCCTTTCCATCCATCTTGCGGGGAAAACACGGGTTTTGCAAACGAAGAATTTGAAAAAGTAGATGGTTTTCCCAAGATAGAGGACCTATTCACTTTTTGGGCATTGGGTTGTCTAACAACAGGTTTCTTAACACTAGGTTCCACAACTTTCCCACCCATTTTAGCAACGAGTTTCTTCAACTCTGCTATCGCAATTTCCCTGTCTTGTAACAGAGCTTTTAAATCCGTAGTTTCCAAACTCTTTTCATTCATTTCTCGACACATTTTGGAAAGTTTCTCTTGCAATTTATTATCGTTTGAAAAACTACCGACATGTTTTTGCAAAGCAAGTTCAAGATCATGACAATGTTTTTGAAGGAAATCACATCGGTGTTGAAGAAGTGTAAAAACCTTTTTATCAACATTTTCTTTACGTTTCGAAAGCTCAGTTTCAAGACGTTCATATTCTTTCACTTGATCAAGATATTTGCATGCAACATCAGAATATTCATCAATATCAGCACAAGATGTAAAATAAGCACACATAATATCCTTAGAAACGCATTCTTGCAAGAGTAAATCATATTCATCAGAAAAGTCGGACTTCTCCATTTGAAGAACATCGATGTCTTTCTCAATAGACTCAACATATTTTAAATCATCAAACATTTCAGTCTTAATTAATGCCTCAAATTCAAGAACAGTTTCTTTAATCAATACCGTATTTGGGATTAAGAGTTCTTTCACAAGCAATGTAATATCTTGAGGAATTGGTCTTTGCCACTCATTGTTTTCACGTTTCGCCCAATCTCTTTCAACAATAGATTTAACATTATCTATGTGATGTTTAAGAATACCTAATGTTTTCCTATTCTTGCTCTTGGACACATCTAGAGGGAGGTAGTTCATATATTTGTAAACATCAGATTTCTTAGGGGCAAACACTTTCTTCCATTAAATTCTCTTTTGCTTGCATTCTAAAAACACTTCCTCACGAGATTTCTGAGTTTGTTTGTTGAAAAGACCATAAAGACTATTCTCATAAGAATAATTATATGGTTTCACAAACTCCTTATTGACAAGTGATCGACTCTCGTCATCCCAAAGGGCAGTCTCGTCACTATCGGCCCTAACAATCATGCAATCAAGATCGGTCCTTTCAGACTCATCAAGATAAAGATGCGGGTTCACAGATTGAGATTTGGCAAGGTACTCAGGACTTGCAAAGCTAGCTTGACCCTTAAACATCGATGGAGGTGCTGTCATTCTAATGGTTAGAATAGAGTCATGCGTTTCATTAACAACTTTCTTCAAAAATTCAACTTGTTCTTGTAGTTTCTTTATCTTTTCAGTATCTTTTTCATGTCTACTTTTGAAGTCTTGTTTTAACGCTTCTACCTCTTGTTTCTTAACCTCAAGAATTTTAGCAGAATCGATAGTGGTCATAGAGAGCTTTTGTTCAAGTTCATTAACTTTGGTATTGGCAAGGTACGTTTTTTGACGTTCATCGATTAAGAAAACATTATATTGACGCTTTTCCTTGGCTAATAACTCCAGAGTTGTGTTATATTTGTTTTCAAAATCGTCTTTTTGATGTTTTAACGCACTACCCTTATACCCTTCAAGCTCTTTGGTTTTCTGAAGAAGCTCATCTTTGTAACTTTTAGTGGTCTCACAAGATTTAATTAGCGTAGCTTTGCATTCTTCAAAATTTTGAGTGAGCGTAGCGGTGATGAGATGGCTTTTATACATGATCTCATCATTCTTTTTGGGCTTTAAATGTACAAAACATCATCAAAAAGACCATATATATGCTTGTGTTTGTTACTTGTGTATTTTAGGTACGGATATTGAGAAAACAACAAAAGATCACAAAGAACAAGCAAAAACGAACACGGGAAACGAAGCCGCACAAAGATCCAAGCCCTAAGTGTTGATTTTCCAAGAAAACCCTTGAAGATTTGAAGAATGTACAAGAAGGGTCCTCCAATATTGAAGAATTGACACTTTAAACCCTTGTTTATTCATAATTACAAGTTTTGTCCTTAAAGTTTGTCAAAATTACAAAAAGGGCCCTCTACTTTGAAGAATTGGCAAACTTAGTCCCTTAACAAAACTAAATTGTCAATATTTATCCTCCTTAAAGTAGAACATGCCATGAAGACCTTCAAGTTACATGAAAGAACAAGATTGGTCCTTAAAATATGTCTAATTGCAAAAAGGACCATTAACTTTGAAGAATTGGCAAGAATGGTCCCTCAAAAATGAAGACTTATCAATTTTAGTCCTCCTAAAAGTCAATCATACAAGTTAAGACCATAATCATTGAAGAAAATGCCAAAACAACCCTTCAAGAATTAACAAATGGCAAGAAATACCCCTAAAAATACTTTGGAAAGGTATTTAGGGCAAAAGTATGAAAGTGAAAACTTCATTTTCAAAGGAATTCAGGTTTTGTGGAGTTAAAAAGTAAATGAAAGAAAGAAGAAAGAAGAAGGGCTATTTCTCGCAGACAAGCAAAGAAACATAGACCAACCACACCTTGACACCTGTCCCACTAACCCATTTCCACCAATCATAAGCCCCCTTCTCCCAGGTCACTTCCCACTCACATCTGTTATAACTAATCTTTGATTAGTTAATTTTTTTGGTGCTTAACATGTTGTTTAAACATAAAACCAGATTAAACCACCACTATTCACGTATGAACACAAATTGGGTTTTCTTAATTGCTTTGTAATTAGACCTTAACTTTTAACACCCTCAATTTCGTATCGGAACAGCGGAAGGGTCAATAGAGTGTTACGGAATAGCAAAATAACTCAAATTATAGACAACGCATTAAAAATGGTTGCACAAGGTCTATCATACATTCATTCGAATAAAAGTCTTTAAGTTTGCACAAGGTCTCAAATTAAACAGTCATAAAGTTTACAAAAGATAGTTCGAATGAATATTATTATTATATGGGCCATCAGAGTCGATCTCCATCCAAGTTACCTTCAAGCACCTGAGATAAAACATGCAAAAAATTATATCAGCGAATGCCGAGTGAATTCATAGAGTTTAGTAAAACCGTTACGTAAAACAGTTATAAAAAGTAGAGCATAAGTATAATATCAGGAGTAGTCCTCATATCGCTAGTCAGACAATATATACATCTTATACCGTCCATGAGACTACAGCCTCATTGTTATCAGTTATTTGATTGTATTACATCGTATTAGGTCATATTGGATTATTATCAACCGCATGACATTGTTACCTTTCTATAATAAATAACAGGTCGCGAGCCCAACAAACATTTGCCCATCTAATTCAGCGTGTTGTCACAAATATCACGCTTAATAACATTCTCACACATAAATTTGCTTACCAATCACAGTGGCACGACGGGGATCAACCGTCAAGGCGCGAACTGGGGTGATCTTCCCCAAATAGTACTATTATATGCATAAGCGTCTACCAACCCCGGTAGTTTACAATTCATGCTAATGGGACTTTTAGTGACATAACCTAACTCATAATAATCCTTTTTATCTCATTCATAGGGTCCTTATATCATTCGGGTCCATAAGCATACCATCGGGACTACTTGTGTTCTATTTTATAAAATCTAGCATGTTATCTCCCTCGCGGGTTTATAAAACATTTTATAAAAAATTTAAAAGAGTGCGAGGCTATGAACTCATGTCGATTAAGAAAGGCGGGTTATCGGCAACGGGCGTGCTTCGATCACAGGAACCTATAAAAATAAGATTAGGTCTTATGCTTTCGTCCAATGACTTTTATAAAAATAAATAATAGTTATGTATATATATGATGATGATTTATAAATATGATGATGATCAAGTGGGATTAACATCTTTGTTTAACATTACAATGTTATGTGTTGGTAAATTTCTAGACTAGTTACACTAGTTCAACTTATTTACATTTTGAGGCCCAATAGGCCCATTACAAGCCCAATATATTACATTATCCCAATTATACTTTTATCATCAGTCCCATATTCATAAGTTATGCCCAAGTGGGTTAAGCCTAATAAGTAGTCCATAGTGTTATACCAAACTAGTCGGGTTTATAGTCCAATAATGCTATTTTGGCTCGTTAATGTCTATATGTTATAAAGCTCGGTTTTTATCGGTTTTCACTTGTCATATAAGCTTATACATCAGTATATGAGTTTATAAAAGTTTTCATTAGACGGGTCCGACCGTCTAAGTTTTATTTGATAAAAACGTTAATCTTTCGGTTTTAGCCGAAAAGACGTAAAATTTAGGTATATAGTAATATAACTTTGGAAAAACATTTATATTTATACTTTATATATAATAATCTATTTTAACATCAGTATTTATAGAACTCTTTTATTATAATCATTATCAACTAGTGGAATTTATATTTATATATATTTTATATAAATGTTTGAGTGCTTATATTATATATTATTTATACAAAATCAGTCCTAAAAATCTAGTTTACTAAAATGACCATATCTAGAGTTCTATATGGAGATAGAACCCCAAATTTTTATGACATATTCTACATGATATGTGCTTCATTGTATTCCTTTGTATCTACTGATGAATCAACCTCTAAGTATTTTATAAAATTCGTCCAAAACAGTGTAGTCAGATTTGCACTCTAATCTTGTTTTGATCATATCTTACTCATTTTTAGGATTCCATAGTATGGCCAACTCCCACATGTGTACAAGACATCTTACTTACTGTATATCCATTAATCTATGCCATTTTTACAAGTTATCATAGTTTCACATTCTGTTTTATACAGCCTACTTGTTTAGGCTAGATTTCATCATTCTTTTATATATCTATTAATTATTTTGATCATATTAATCAACAAAAGATCCCCACAAAATGTTTTTATCGTCATATATCATCATACATATATACATTAAGAAGAAAATATACATTTACATTTACAAAATAATCAATAGAATGGAAGACTGAATCTTGTTACCAACCAAGATTATGAAGGTGATTATCAAAACATTGATTTTGATCACACAACTTGTGATAAATCAACACCAACTTTCAAGACGACCAATACTTGTAAACTTTATATAGAAATCAGCCCTTGGACATCATCAAATCATCTTCTTGGAGGTTATAAGGATCACCAATCAATAAGGTTTCAAAGGAGCTTCATTATATGTGCATATAACACAAGGTTTATGGCTAGAATTAATCAAAATGGGTGTTTGTTCTTGATTTTAGGACGGAAATAGAGAGAGAGAGAGATGAGAGAAATTTAGTGGTTTTGCATGTTGTGTTTTGTGAGGAAGTGGTTTAAGCAAAAGTGGTTTCAAGAGTGTATATACATGTGTCTTAGCTTATTAGCTAAGCTTGAAACATAATAGGGTGAGGTGGAGTCCTCTTGGTCGTCCCATATTAGTGGGGTGGGCATGTGTAGACTTGTCCTATCCAACTAATTTACGGGTACTCCTCGATTCTAGTTTCCTTGATTTGCGTGTCCTCGGGTCATTTTACGAAAACGTTTTTATAAATTATGAAAGTACGACACAAAACGAATCTAATAAAAATTGTTTCATCAAAAACGGAGTTCAAAAACGTAAATACGTAAACCTAGGGTTCCCAGTTTAATCATAAAGGATATTAAATTATGCACGTAAGCCCTAATCCCAACCCGTAAATTATGAGTTTATAAACCAACATAAAAATAAGTTTTAAAATAATATACGTGAAAATAATTTACTACCTGAAAAGTCAGATTGTCACAGCATTTCCTCCTAAAAGGGATCAACGTCCTCGTGATCCACTTCAGTTCGATACCCGTTTCTTATTGAAATCAAAGAGGTGTGGGTATTTCTTCCACATTTCATCCTCTCCTTCCCAAGTATATTCTGTTCCATGCTTTAAATTCCACTGAACCTTAACGATAGGTATCCGACTTTGTTTAAGTTGCTTTACCTCACGATCCATAACCTCTACGTGTTCTTCGATAAAATGCAACTTTTCATCAATTCGGACCTTATCCAACGAGATTTTCTCATCACATACTGCTAAACATTTCTTCAGATTAGATACATGGAATGTATTGTGAACACCATGAAGTTCTTGGGGCAACTCTAACTTATAAGCCACCGGAACCACTCTAGATAAAATCTTGAATGGTCCAATATAGCGGGGATTCAATTTCCCTCGCTTTCCAAATCTTATGACACCTTTCCATGGCGACACTTTTAACATCGCACGGTCACCCACTTCAAACTCCATCGGTTTCCGCCGTACATCCGCGTAACTTTTCTGTCTACTTCGGGCAGTCAATAGTCGGTTCTTAATCTGAACTATCATCTTTGTAGTTTCCCGAATTAATTCTGGTCCAGTGAGCTGGGTGTCTCCAACTTCACTCCAACATACAAGAGATCTACATTTTCTACCATACAAAGCTTCGAATGGTGCAGCTTTAATACTAGCATGATAACTATTATTATAAGAAAATTCTGCCAAAGGTAAATGTTTATCCCAATTCCTACCAAAATCAATTACACAAGCTCTTAACATATCTTCTAGTGTTTGTATCGTTCTTTCACTCTGCCCATCGGTTTGGGGGTGATAAGCAGAGCTCATGTCGAGATTTGTTCCCAAAGATCTTTGGATAGATTTCCAAAAATTCGATGCGAATCGAGGATCTCGATCGGAAATAATAGATACAGGCACTCCATGTTTACACACAACATTCTCAAGATAGATGCGCGTCAGTTTCTCTGGTGAGAACTGCTCTTTAATAGGAATGAAGTGAGCTGATTTGGTTAATCTGTCGACAATGACCCAAATCGAGTTATTTCCAGAAGATGTTCTAGGAAGTTTAGTAATAAAATCCATCGTGATTCGTTCCCACTTCCATTCAGGAATTTCGGGTTGTTGAAGTAATCCGGATGGCTTTTGATGTTCAGCTTTGACTCTTGCACAAGTCAAGCATTGTTGAACATACATCGTTATGTCAACTTTCATATTCGGCCACCATTATAACTTCTTCAAATCATGATACATTTTATCAGAGCCAGGATGGATGGAATATTTAGATTTATGGGATTCGGACAAGATTAGATCTCTTAGTCCTCCAAACTTGGGTAACCACATACGACCTCTTAAACATTTCACTCCATCAGTTCTAACCTCTAAGGGATCTCCTTCACCACGAAACCCTTCGTGAATGAAGTTTTCTTTCTTACAAGCTTCTATTTGCGCATTCTTAACTTGTTCAGGCAAATTATTGTGCACTGTTAGAAATACGTTTTTAACGTATATTAGAAGTATCGGTCACTCCACGATATTATTTAATGTTGTATAGCTCGTAGTAGTTTAATTGCTTATTAAGTTAAGTAAACCGGTCCATGGGCTTGTCATAGGCCGGCCCAAGCCCATTAGTGGCTTGGATATAAATACCCCTTTCCACCATGGAAAGGGGTTGGTTGTTGGTTGTTTTTCTCACACATTACATTGAATAAGATAACTAGTTCTCTCTCACTTTCTCTATCTAACTTTCTCTCTCTAGAAACACATCAACCCACTTCATAGGTTCATAGATTATCACTATTCTTCAATTGGTATCAAGAGCCATGGGGTGATTTAAGGTAGGATTAGTGTTGTTTTTTGTTTTTGAATGTATTAGTGTTCTTTAAGGAAAATCAACCTTGAATCTTGTTATTTTTGGTGTTTTTGTTGTTTGGATTAGTAGATAAGGGTTGGGTTTAGCTTATTTTGGTTGAAATCACAAAACTTTTGGTGGTTTTTGGTCAAAAATCGGATTAAAACTCGTTTGGTCTAAGAAAAATCAAGAAAAGTCGGCCAAAAACTGTTTCTGCCCAGATTATTCCGAACCAGTGGTTTATTCCAAACCAATTGGTTATTCCGAACCAATTGGTTATTCCGAACCAGTTGGTTATTCCGAACCAGTTGGATATTCCGAACCAGTTGGATATTCCGAACCAGTTGGATATTCCGAACCAGTTGGATATTCCGAACCAGTTGGATATTCCGAACCAGTTGCTTATTCCGAACCAGTTGCTTATTCCGAACCAGTTTCTTATTCCGAACCAGTCCCTTATTCCAAACCAGTCCCTTATTCCGAACCAGGCAGTTATTCCGAACCAGAGAGTTATTCCGGATCAGACAGTTATTCCAAACGAGTGAGTTATTCCGGATCAACTGTTTATTCCGAACCAAAGGGTTATTCCGGATCAACTGTTTATTCCGAATCAGAGGCTTATTCCGACTCAACCAATTATTCTGAAACAAGGCATTATTCCGAACCAAGGTATTTTTCACATTAAGGTACTTATTCCGAATCAACTTAATTATTCCGAATCAAGGGGTATTTCCGAAAGATCCTTTATTGCTTTAGTATCATATGCAGATGCAGATCACGCTGGGTGTCAAGATACTCGACGTAGCACTTCAGGATCATTGCAACTCCTTGGAGACAGATTGATCAGTTGGTCTTCCAAAAGGCAGAAAAGCGCTGCAATATCAAGCACGAAGGCTGAATACATCGCCATGTCCGGTTGTTGTGCTCAAATCCTTTGGATGCGGTCACAATTAACTGACTACGGTCTAGGATTCAACAAAATCCAGATGTATTGTGATAACAAGAGCGCCATTGCCCTTTGCTGCAACTATGTTCAACACTCCCGGGCCAAGCACATTGACATTCGCTACCATTTCATAAAAGAGCAAGTGGAAAATGGAGTGATCGAGTTGTATTTTGTCACTACTGAGTATCAACTGGCGGATATCTTCACAAAAGCCTTAGATCGAACACGAATGGAGTTTTTGATCGACAAGCTTGGAATGAAATCCTTCTCTCCAGCGACTCTCAAAGAGTTGGCAGAAGAATCAGCAGAATAGTCGTGGTAAACTATTCGTGCGTATCCTTTTGATCGTGATCATTGTATATTATCGTACATACATAAACCACAAAAAGAAAAGAGAAAAATATAAAACCTATAAAAGCCATAAAAAATATAAAACCAAGAAAACCCAAAATGATTTTTGTTTTTAAATCGGGCATGTCTTTTAGTACGGTAATATTTACGGCCACAGAAATGTCGATTAATATTGACATGGTGCCGTAAATAGAGTCCGTATAAAAGTTCTACATTTTTAAAACATGCCCATAATGGCTTGTAGTTATTTCAGACTACAACCCGCTTTTCGCATTTAAGTCACGTATTTCTTTGGAAAACGTTGGCTCACAACGGGAATTAATTTTCTCGGGCATGGTTTACAAGCCAAACCGTGCAAAGGGATCAAGTTTACTTTATAACTTGGTCTAACACGACTTAGTGTACGCTTCAGTGCATTATTTTGTTTAGATAAGAGAAATCTTGTCGCCACCACAAATAAATCTTTTCATAACATCAATCGGCAAATGTTTTCACCAACACGTGCCTCGTTAAACAATGACTACAGCTCTTTAAATAGAAAACGGGTCATCGTTTAAGGGGGAGAAAATGTTAAATCATCTTTGTCATCAAAACGGTCTTCGAGGAAATTAATTGGCTAAGTATTTAATGTTTGCAATTGCTTTGGTTCGTCTTGTATTCATTCGTGAGTTGTTCGTGATTATTTAAGTTGTGTGATAGGATGAATTGGTTAAGTTTAACGATTAAAGTGGTTAAGTTTAACAAATGGTTAGGAAGTTAACAATCGTTAAGTGACTAGCAAAGGAAAAGAAAAACAAAAAAGAGAATAAGGGAAATAAGTTAAGGGGTCAAAATTGAAAAAGATAAAAACTTAGGGAAAAATTGTAATTTTTGACTTGGTCAAACACCCCCCCCCCCCACCCCGTCTTCCCTCTCTTCTTTCTTTTCTCTTTTTCTGTTTCACTTCAAGCCACCATTAACAAACCAAAAACACTCACACAAGCTTTAAATTAATCTCAATCCATCCGTCTCATTCATCATAAAAGGTAACAAATTCGTTTAATTCGTTTCATTCTTTGTTTTTAATCCATCTAATTAATCAATTTCCATTAGCCGAATTAGGGTTTTGGTTAATTAGGGCTAATCCATTAAATTAGGCGCCAATTGGCCAAGGTTATTAGTGGGTTTTACTCGGATTAAGATTAGAATCATGCTAGATGCCTTTAGATTGCCTTAAACGCACGAATTAGCTTGAACTAATCGAATTAGTTTAAGATTTTGGTTATTCCGAATGAGAAGCACATTCCGGATGAAGCAAGTATTCCGGATGAGACGTTTATTCCGGATGAAGCAATTATTTCGGATGAGACGTTTATTCCGGATGAGACGTTTATTCCGGATGAAGCAATTATTCCGGATGAGACGTTTATTCCGGATGAGACAATTATTCCGGATGAATCATTTATTCCGGATGAGACGATTATTCCGGATGAAGCATTTATTCCGGATGAAGCATTTATTCCGGATGAAGCATTTATTCCGGATGAAGCATTTATTCCGGATGAAGCATTTATTCCGGATGAAGCACTTATTCCGAATGAACCATTTATTCCGGATGAAGCACTTATTCCGGATGAGATGGCTATTCCGAATGAGGTGATTATTCCGGATGAGATGATTATTCCGGATGAGATGATTATTCCGGATGAGATGATTATTCCGAATAAGATGAATATTCCGAATGAAATGTTTATTGCTTGTTTAAGTGTTTGAATGTTTTGAATGCTTTAAGGGTTTATGTCATATGCTTAGGTGTAAAAGTCATAATGATATGCATATCTGTATGTATCAACTTTTATGTTTCATCTTAAGCAGAAACAATGACAAATCCAACCGTGAAACAAATTCAAGACGCCAGAGCAGCAGCCATCGAAAAAGCCAAAACCCTCCCGGTCATTCTAAACAACTTCCGGCTGAAGGAGATCACTCACACCAAGCACTCTGGCTTCAAGGTAGCTTCAGACATTCTTGATAATACACCGTTCAAGAATGCGCTAAGAGAAAGTGCTTCGGTGCCATTTGATTATATGTACGAATTTTGGGCAACCAAGGAGAAGAGGTCAAACAAGATCACGTTCTCCATTGACAACAAGCAGCAGACTCTCACCATTGCAGATTTCCGCAAGATCTTTGCTTTTCCGAAGTGTCCAAAAGGAGCGAAATTCTCAGCCAACCCGACAAAGAGCGAACTCTTGGAGATGTTCTCAGCCATTGGAAGTGCGGATCTACGTGTAGTGTCTGACTTCACAACAGCCAAAGTGGGTCAACCTTGAAGCAATCTTTGGCATTCTCAGCCGATGTCTCACGCCCAAGTCGAGCGGGTTTGATGCGGTGCGCCCACCTATCATCAACATGTTTTATGGTATGTATAAAAATATAAACGTTGATTATGCTTCATTGTTATGGGAAGAGTTTACCTACCAACTTTTCATTAACACAAAGAATAAGAATAAAGGGTTTCAGTACCCTAGGTTTATAAAGCTAATCATCCATTACTTTATGGAAAACGATGCCTCGATTGATAAGCGTGCAGGCAGCCCTCATCACGCAAAAGACGCCGATGATCTGGTGGACATCAGGCAAGAAGGTCACTCGCATGTTGTAATACCTGGTCCGATTCCCAGTCATCTCCTGACTGCCAAGATTGTAGCTTCTGCTGATTACAAAAACATGCTACAAGAAATTGAGACTCAACAAGAAAGCCTTCAAACAGGAGAAGACTCGTCGAGTACGGTTAAGAGTAAAGGTAAACGCAAGCAACCAGTTTTACCTGAACCCAAAGCCAAAAAGACAAAGACTGCGGCTCCATTGGGTAAGAGCTCTGCTGATAAGTTGGTTCTTCACGATGAAGAAGATGTTGAGGACGTTCCTACTCTTGAGCTCACTCGCAAGACTGAGAAAAGGATGTTGAAGGAGGTTATGGAGAGGAGTAAGAAAGATACAAGTGGCAGTGGTTCGCGTGTACAGATAGAGGATATAGTTGAAGAAGAATACGAGGAGCCGGATGACATCAATGACTTTGGTAATCCTGAACACTACACGACATCAAAGGAGAAATCTATTGCCGATGATGCAAGTGTTGAAAAGGGTTCCGGTGCTACAAGAACCATTGCGCCAACTCAGCCTCTCGTTACTCTACCTCCACCTATCCAGCCCTCACCACTACAACCAGTGCTAACACCTCTACCACCACCTACTTACATCTTGAGTACCGTTAGTACAACTGTGCCCCTTCAACAATCCCAGAGTAGCCCCAAGCCATCTACATTCTCTGCAATAGCTTTGGAAATGGACGAACACATGGACTCTCAACGAGAAGAGATGGCTCAACTTCGAGAAGAGCTACAAAAGCGAGTCCAAAGTGAGGAGGCTACCAAAAGGCCCAAGAGGAGATGCTTGCTAAATTCACTGCCGAGATGGAATCAACCCGCAAGTCTCACGTAGAACAGATTGCTCAGATTAAGCAGGTTGAAGCTAATAAAAGTGAAGTACGAATGGCTAAGCTCCGCGCCTTGAAGGATAAATACAAGGAACAAAAGGAAGCACTTGAAGCTTCCATCGAGGAAAGAGTGAACGAATCCGTTGAGGCTATAATGCCGAAGCTGCGAGAAGAGGTAAAGCAAATTGCAGCTGTTAATTTGATGGTCAAATCGTCCAACTCTTCCAAGTCAGCCTACAAGTATGCACTTGCATTGACGGATTTTGAACTTAAGAAGATCCTCAAAACCTGCATGAGGGAATGTGGATCTTATGACAAGTCCAAGATTCAGCGGATTCTTTACAAAGGACTTTGTGCGGCTATCAAAGAGGATGATGACTTATTTGAGTTGTTTGGAAGTGTGGTACCTTATCACATTTTGCCTGAGGAGGATCGGGAAGAGAGTGAGGCAGAAGAGGATAATGGTGAAGAAGAGGAAGAAGAAGAAGAAGATGAAGACAAGGTGCTAGTGATGACGTATTGGTAAGCATTGAAGGGGTTGAAGAATGAAAAAGAAATGAAAAGATAAAGGGTGTAAAGAAAGAAGCCCTCCTTACAACTTAGGACAGAAACCGGGTCAACACATCTATGATTGGGATCATTTTAAATGATTCTCAATATTGAAGACAAGATATCATGGACCCAGTGATGTCATGCACAACCCTTCCCAGCTAACTCAAATATCTCTCAAAAGATATTTGTTTTAATCACACGGAGATCAACACGTTTCTATTGGTTTATTCACTCCGAATAGACTGGTATCGAATAGGTGGCACTCCTCTCCAGCCATCGCTCACTAAATCAAAATGCACTATCGAGTCTAGAGCCACGAGATCATCAAAAGTCTCATAAGGACACTTTCCATTTATTCCTTACTTCTTCATACACTGTGAAAAGTAAGAGATTTTTATGAGTCCTACGCAATATTCTTGTAATATTGCCAGAACATCCGAGTAATACGCAAGTACTACAATGAAGATGGAAATCCTGCTTGAGCCAACATCAAACAAGCTCATGGTAGGTGACACGTGCGGTTTCTTTATAAACCAAGCTTGTGAAAACTGGAAAGAAACAGTAGTTTAATTCTTAATTGAACTTAAACTCGTTCCAGTCCTCTTCGCATTATCGTATGATCTTGCCAGAACACTCAGAGTGACATTAGTAAGTGTTCACAGTGACGAGTGGAAATCCTTCTAGTGTTAACATCAAACAGCACTTGGTAGGTGACGTGCAAGATTCTATACGAATCAAGCTCGTGACAACTGGAAAGCAACGATGGTGAAAATCTTAATTGAAATTCACTTGTTCCAGGTTCATGTATTGACGGCTTCAATCACAAAGATAATTTATTATCCAAGTGATCACTCTTTATGTTCGCAGTCAGGCTTAGTGACGGTCGAATAAAGAGAACGGGTTTACCCGCGAAATCCTGTCAGGAAGTTTCTTAATTGAAACTATCCGTCACAGGTACGATATCTAATATCGTCCAACGGTCTTCACCGACCGGAGGTAGAATGCTACCGTTTAAGAATGAAATGTTCTAAGCCATTTCATTCGTGTCTTGTTATGTTGCGGCATTTGAAGACGGTGGCGTTGCGGTGTACCAGCTGAAGTCGTTCCCACATGCTTATGTTTTCCTGCACCAAAGCTCAGCAAAATTCGAGAAAGTACAAAATGAAGTCTTCCACTGTACCAAACTCTGAAGCCTTCAAGAATTCAACGAAAACATAAGTGTGTGGAACATGGAGTCACGAGGAGGCAAGTTTCACAAGAAGGCAAAGAACGCACGTGATTGGTCAAAAGAACAATGCTCTCAAGCCAAAGCCGATAAGATCAAATTCAAGCATATTCACATCAAAAGAAAAAGACTACGAGCTGAAGAACGAAGACTTAGTATAGTATGCTAGGTTTAGGACTTTGTAAGTTGGAGTGACATCCCTTAGGGGGAGATTGTTAGAAATACGTTTTTAATGTATATTAGAAGTATCGGTCACTCCACGATATTATTTAATGTTGTATAGCTCGTAGTAGTTTAATTGCTTATTAAGTTAAGTAAACCGGTCCATGGGCTTGTCATGGGCCGGCCCAAGCCCATTAGTGGCTTGGATATAAATACCCCTTTCCACCATGGAAAGGGGTTGGTTGTTGGTTGTTTTTCTCACACATTACATTGAATAAGATAACTAGTTCTCTCTCACTTTCTCTCTCTAACTTTCTCTCTCTAGAAACACATCAACCCACTTCATAGGTTCATAGATTATCATTATTCTTCATGCACAATCAGGACAAGAGAACGTACCCTGATCGGCTCTCTATCCTTTCGACTTAAGGCGTCAGCAACAACATTTGCTTTTCCCGGGTGATATTTTATTTCACAATCATAGTCGCTTAATAGTTCTATCCATCTACGTTGTCTCATGTTTAGTTCTTTTTGATTGAGAATATACTGTAGGCTTTTATGATCGGTGAATACCGTACACTTGGTGCCATACAGATAATCTCTCCATAATCTAAGAGCAAAGACCACAGCCCCTAGCTCTAGATCATGTGTAGTGTAATTTTCTTCATTTTTCCTTAATTGTCTAGAAGCATAAGCTATCACCTTTTCACGCTGCATTAAGACAGCTCCATAACCTCTAAGAGACGCATCACAGAATACCACAAAATCATCACTTCCGTCAGGTAATGATAGAATTGGTGCACTACATAATTTTTTGTTTCAATGTCTGAAATGCTCCATCTTCTTCACTTCCCCAAACGAAAGGTTTATCTTTCTGAGTAAGCTTAGTCAAGGGTTTAGCTATTAAAGAAAATTCTTGAATGAATCGTCTATAATAGCCAGCCAATCCTAAGAATTGTCTCACCTCCGTTGGCGTTGTCGGTGCTGACGAATTCTTAATGGCTTCAACCTTAGCTGGATCAACATGAATTCCATCCTTGTCAATCACATGACCAAGGAATTGAACAGAGTCCAACCAAAAATCATATTTTGAAAACTTAGCGTACAACTTTTCATCCTTTAACAGATTCAAAATTGTCCTTAAGTGTTCTCCATGTTCTTCTTGATTCTTGGAGTAGATTAGAATATCGTCAATGAATACTATCACAAATTGATCCAAATAGGGTTTGCACATACGATTCATCAGGTTCATGAATACTGCCGGTGCATTATTACCCCAAATGGCATCACTTGAAATTTATAGTGTCCATAATGAGTTCTGAATGCAGTGATTGGAATATCTTCCTCACGGACGCGAAGTTGATGATATCCAGACCGCATATCAATTTTAGAATATACACTAGAGCCTTGTAATTGATCAAATAAATCATCAATCCTTGGCAAAGGATATCGATTTTTAATGGTCAACCTGTTTAGCTCACGGTAGTCAATACACATACGGAAAGATCCATCTTTCTTTTTAACAAACAAGACCGGAGTCCCCCGAGGTGATGAGCTCGGTCGAATGAAACCCTTATCAGACAACTCCTTAAGTTGTTCTGGATAATTCTTTCAATTCAGATGGTGCTAATCGGTAAGGTGTACGCGCCACCGGTACAGCACCAGGAATTAGATCGATTCGGAATTCAACTTGCCTAATTGGCGGAAGTTCGGGTAATTCGTTGGGAAATACCTCGGGAAAATCACAGATAACAGGAACGTCTTCCAATCGTTTCTCCTTAGACTCATTCCCGGTCACTTGAGCTAAGAATAGCTCGCAACCGTTCCTGACGTACTTTTGGACTTTAATACATGAAACGATTTTCAAACGGGATTCACTTCGATTACCATCAATTACTAGCGTTCTATTCTTAAGAGGAATTCTAACCTTCTTTTCACCACATAAGATTTCAGCATTATTCAAAGACAACCAATCCATTCCTATGATAATGTCAAAACTTCCTAGTTCGATTAACATCAGATCAATCGGGAAAGAATGGTTCAAGAGATTAAGAGAGCATCCTTCTAACAACTTATTAGTTTTCACCAATTTACCATCGGCTAATTCTACTTCGTAACTGGCATCTATCTCAACAGGTTCAATGTCAATAAGGGCACTAAATTTGGTAGACACAAAGCTCCTATCAGCACCCGAATCAAATAGAGCAAACACATAATGATTGTTGAGTAAGAACGTACCAGTAACGACATTCGGGTCCTCTTTCTTAACGTCAACCGTGCCAACTTGATAAGCACCACCCTGGTTATTTGTTCCTGGTCCAATCCTTTTCAACTTGGGGCAATCCGGTTTCTTATGACCCTCTTCTCCACAGTTAAAGCAAATGAATCCTCTCTTACACTTTCCCATTTCGTGTCCTAGCTTTCCGCAATTTTGGCATTTCCAGTAGTCGCCAACATGCCTTTTGTTGCCACATTTAGGACACTTTTCATCATTGCGTGATGTGTTGTTGGTAAGAGAATTTGCATTCCCTCTTCTATGGTTTTGACGGCGATTGAAATTCTGCCTATAGTTACCTCGACTATCACGATCGCCTTCACCTTTCCTTTTCTCTCCAGAACGAGTTTCATCTTCCCTATCTTGGATGATTTGCCCAACGAGTTGGTAAGCCATTTGAACCGCATCATCAATGGTCAGTGGTTTTGATGATGCCACGTCTCCTCGGATGTTTTTGGTTAGCCCTTTAATATATTGTTCAATTCGGATTTCTTCGGGTTCAACCAATCGAGGACATAGCAAGGCTAACTCATGGAACCGGTTTGTGTATCTATCAATGTCCACACCTTTCATTTTCAAATGAATTAACTCTTGTTCCAGCCGTATGATCACACTACGGGGACAGAACTCCAGAGTCATCCACTTTTTGATTTCAGCCCAAGGAGTAGCATTAGCAGCATCAATGCCCATGAAAGCAATTCTCCCGTTCCACCAAGTCAGAGCACGGCCTCGGAGAGTAGCCATAGCAAAGATCACTTTATCTACCTCCTTACACTTGCTAATACGGAACACAGATTCGATCTTTTCAATCCATTGACTTAACCCTACTGCACCTTCAGTTCTGTTGAAAGGGAGTGGTTCACACTTCATGAAAGTCACATAAGTGCAACCATCAAATTCGGGTGCATTAGGTCTATGTCCTCCAACATTTCCGCCATTATTAGCATTTGCATTGTTAACATTAACAACGTTAATATTTGCATCATTACCGGCAACATTGCCAGCTGCATTACCACCAGTACCACTACCGCCAGCTCCACTACTGCCAGCTCCATTTCTACTACTTGCCATAAATTCAGCCATAGACACGGCAACTTTTTCTGCAATGATCTTGCTCATATCTGCCTCTGTCATGGTTTTCTTTGGCGACATAGTTCTATTATCACACAATACAAAGTATGATAAGTAGTTACTCAATGTTGGATTGAATTGATGATCAAGGAAGCACGATACAAATATGGCACGATATGGAACTCAAGATAAAGGATACACATTACATTAGATCATATACAACCACATCGTCTAGATACATCAAAATACCTAGCACTATACAAGCTCAAAATATGTGTCGGATCTACTAACCAATACGTCGGTTTAGTTAAGATTTAAAAAAGATACAAAAGATAACACTAAAGCTAGACTGGTTACTGAGAACCGCCAGAAGGTCCGTCATCCATCGTCTTCGGTATCTTCCTCGGACGATCACAAGACACATCTTCTGTTGGGCGCTTACGAATCACACCTTTCTCGACCATCTAAAAATAAAATCTACTGTTCCAACCAACAGATATATATGCAACTCCTTTTATGCCTTCTCACGCATTGCGCGAGCTACATTCAACTGAATTTCCATTGTATCCACCTTTTTCTTCATCCTATCAAATTTACCACTTTCTAACACATACAATCTCTTAAACACCTCAGTCAAACTACGCTCTACATCAGTCAATCCCAAATTAAGCAACTCTCGCTTTTTCTCACCAACCTTTGTCTTCGACTCTAACAAAGCAACATGAGTCTGACAAATACCTAATCCAATCTTTGTCACATGACCTTGATCACGAGAAGCATCTAAATCACGTCTTAAGGCCCAAGGTGCAAGTCCATCAATATGAGTAGTCTCTTGAATCTTAGACGACTCTCCTAACACATGTACACTACCCTGATAATCATCCATATCAATCGGCCTACGAGTAGCAATACCATCAGTACCATCGGGTGCATCATCATCCTCATCGTCCTCTGATTCGGTCTCAGATTCAGATGATTCAGACAATTCATCCTTAAGTAACTCAAGCTCAAAATCAGACCAATCGACTAGAGGGGGTAAGAGCTCACCATCCTCTACATCATAGGGGAAAATAAGCTCGGACTCATCATCATCATTAATATCATCTATGTCTACTTCCTCCTCGACATCCTCGTCGTCATCTTCATTGCCTACATTATCATCATCATTTCCTACAACATCAACCTGAGGGGCAATCTGATCTCCTAGTCCCATCTCGGGTTCGGGATCCTCAAATGGTTCCGCCTCTTCATCATAATCCACTAAGTCTAAGTAAGGGTCATCATCTAGGTCAGGTTCAGGAATAGCAGGGTTCTCTACAGAAATATTAGGGTTTGCCATGACAAATCTGCATTACATAATATTTCTCGTATTAGCATAAAAATAATTATTGAACGGTTACATACTGAATTCACAACACATATATATATATATATATATATATATACATATATATATATATATATATATATATATATATATATATATATATATATATATATATATATATATATATATATATATATATATATATATATATATATATATATATATATATATATATATATATATATATATATATATATATATATATATATATATATATATATATACTAGCGGCGTAACCCGCCCAATGGGCGGGTTCGTTTCGTAATTGTTTTTTAAAAATACGTTTGTGTATTAATTATTGTTGTTTGTAGTGGGTTTCGTTTTTGTTAAAAGAAAATTTGAATGACACTGACCTTAATTTGTATTCAAGTTAGTCGGCTCGACCCAGTTGACCTGAGTTTGATTTTGACGAAGTAACTTGACTCGACTGTAACCGTATCACACACAAAAGTTGTGGTGTTTATAAACAATGTTTTGAAACTCGGTTCAACCCGGCCGGGTCAACCGGTTAAGCCGGACGGGTCGACCGGTGTTCCGGCCAAAAAACCGGGTCATATTGACTCGGGTTTCACATTTTTTAAACCCTGCTAGACCCGTCAGGTTTGCGGTGACCCGGTCGAGTTTTGATTTCTTCGGGTTTTTTTAAATATGTATATTTTACTTTTTTCGATTAAATTTTATTTTTACATATTATATTGGTTGGTAAATAATTTATATCTTCAATAACTTATGACTTTTATATATAATTTGCGTTAATTATTAAAAATATAAAAAAACCAGGTCAACCCCAATTGACTCAGACCTAGTGACTCGACCGAGTCGATTTAAAAACCGGGTTTCAAAATATTGTTTATAAAAGATACAACACTATAGGCATGTATAAATGTTTTTTTAATGGAACATATGGGTTTATCAAGTATTCTAATGTCAAAATGCTTAGGATATAGACTTATCACGTGTGGTTTAAGAATAGATTGATTGTAATTAAATATGGCTATATAATTGCGCTTGTATGACATATGCGAATACTGATATTAGAGGGAAAGGTATCATGGCTAGCCAAATACCTCTTCACTGCGCCACATCAGCGCCACGTCATACCAACTAATCTCTCTCCTCTTCTCCAAAAACACCCCCTTTATCACAACTAGTCTCTCTCCTCTTCACTTGGGTCCCACTACTCACCATTCCCACTCACAATAAAAATTTTGGGCCCCACTTTATTTACCAACGAGCAATGTCACTTTGTGACATTTGACATCCGGCGAGGGGGGGGGGGGGGGGGGGGGCGGTGTAACGGCGAACGGCGGCGAGGGGCGGCGAGCGTGCCACCTAGGCACGGCGAGCCACCCTCTTTGCCACACCGTTCCCTCTTAGAGGTGAAGGAAATGGTTGCTTGTGTTGGTATAATTAGCTACTCCGTATTAAATAAATATTTGTCATCCTCAAAGGATCGTCAAGATATATTTGCAAATACTTTTTTGTTCAATTAGCTATTAAAAAAACTTGTAGACGAACATTTATTTTGGATCTATATACTGAATTAATTCTTTTAGCTATTAAATAAATATTTGTCATCCTCAAATGATCGTCACGATATATTTGCAAATACTTTTTGGTTCAATTAGCTATTAAAAAAACTTGTAGACAAACATTTATTTTGGATCTATATATTGAATCAATTCTTTCGTAATCCATACACAAACCAGACATGCCCTTAATCGTTTGTTCCTCATTCGCATATGGCAGCTGAGTTACCATCATGCACAAAACATCAAAAAACTTTTGTCAGCGTCCCAAAGTTTGTACTTCAACATTATAGACAAAATAAGCCGATGACGGCCTTATCAATGCATAAGCTGAGAATTTGCTTCAATAAGCTTAGATTTTAGAGTTGCCTCCTACAGGGTAAAAAAAACATCACCTGATCAGAATTCAATTATAAATACTGTGAGTTTCAATCTAGGCAAACGCTTTAGCCCAATCAAGAAATGCTTTAGCCCACAGTCTGAATGTTTTGGTGGACTGTAGATATTTATCAGTCCTTAGGCCTAATGCATCAACAATCATGCTTAGTTACCTTGTCACAATGGATATACTAAAATCTCCCTTCTTGTATCAAATCAAAACTGGCTGCTAACATCACTCCTGCTGCCACGCCATTGCATATCCCCACCCACTGAGCATCAAGTTCCACAAAGAAGAATGGCAACACACCCAAACCAGTGGCAGCAGCCACCCCTGAAGTAAACAAAGCAAGAAGAGAAGGATTGATGTGAGAGGAGCCTATTATGTATGTACATCAAAATTTCATAGTCTAATTATAAGGAAAATAAGAATTCTTCCTTCGTACGTTTCACGGTATCCGTCACAATAATTCAAAACCTCCACCTTACCCAACTCCTGTCAAATTAACCGATAATATGCACCTGCACTGTTTTCCTTTGATATGTATATGACAACGAAAGTGGGAAGAATAAAAGGATCATATATCAGTATGTGTACTTAGCCTAAACCCTGAGATGTTGTCTTAGTTTAATGTAACGTAGATTAAACTATTTATAATTAAAGGGAAAAAAGCTTAACTTAATAATGGCGAAGGTACACGAAATGTAGTGTACATAGATGGCCAAATAGAAAGGTACAAAAGCAAAGATAATGAACTATAACCTAACAGTGTCTGGTTTAGTTTTGACCATTTCCATACTTTCCAACCTCTCCTCGTCCTGGCAGAAATTACCACAGTGACCTGAACACTGTGACACATATTTGGTAGACCAACACCATTCCTTATACCTTTGCGCATATATAAAGCCAACACACTTATGGAAGCTTCGCTCCCGTGTTAATTCTATTTGAAACTCTCCAAACTACAACATATATAACAATAGTTTAAGGTTATCCACCCATACGATTCCCAAGATCAAACAACAAAAGAATTTTATTGTAAAAATTGCTAAGAAAAATCAAATACAATATTATTTGAATCGTTACAATTTGATTTATAGACTTAAAAAATAGGATTAAAAGAATGGACGTTTGGTGGAGGTCTACTATGATAATAATAGCCAGTACCTGCTCACCATTAGTTAAAGGTCAACAAAATACCAAAGAATATACTGCAAGAAAAATAAAAAAAATTCGCTTAATCAGAAAGAGAATCAAATTAGATGATATAACACCTCATTCGGAGTTACGCCAAAATTCTCAAGTATCATTCGCAATCCACTTTCCTTTGAAGAGATAAGGGGTAATAAGACCATCCTACATTAATTAACATCAACGCTGTAATAAGATACCTGTAAATGCAGCCAATGGTGTGGATCCTCACGGAGCTGGAGTTTTACATTTTTCTGTGATGATGACTTCCTATAATTATATTATTCTGATCTTAATGTGAGGATGGCATAAAAGTACTTGGTAAAGGAGTCGTATGATGCACCATGTGATCAGCTTTTTCCTAGATGTTTTTGTAAACGTCTTCCATCAGCTTTGGCCGATCTTAAAGGACTGTGTCCCACTCGTCTACAATCTTCGATAATAACAAATCCATCAGATTATTGAACACGGACAATAGCGTACATGATGAAACAGAACGAACGACTGGTAACTAACGACAAAAACAACAACATAAATCTATATATCCCGTGGTCACACAAGCATATAGATTAAACTACACTCCACTTCTTCAGTTTTAATTATGGCATTGTGCAACAAGGTAAAAGAACGTACCAAGGTGTTCTATTTAGCCCTAAAACAGCTTACTTTTTGCATGATATATCAAATATCAAAGTTAGACCTGATGGTGTTCTGATTAAAATAGATTGATAATCAAAATATGCAAATATCAAAGCTACCAAACCCATACCACAGTTATAATCTTGAAGTCAGGCCACATAAGTTGATTTGCCGGTCTTAAGTGGCATATCTGGTGTCAATTGACCATTCTTTTAAACGGCCAGATGAAAACCAAACTATTGAGGCTGGAGATTAGAATTCAAGTTTAATATATCAAATACAAATTAAATTGCAGGTCAAAAGGAAAAGAAAAAAGTTTCTTTCATACACCGTTCAACCTACATCCTCAAGAATGGGATTTGGCTGATAAATACAAATTAAGCTAATAATAGGAATGATTCAAATAAGTTTAAAGTCCTCCAAAGTATATTTTCTAAAAAACTAAATGCTATAAATCATGGGTACCTGATCTTTAACAATACATAATTGATTGCAGATTGCCAGGTATGCATCATGTATGGGGTGTTCCTTTTCGATCATACACCAACCAGCTCCATGTCAGTTATAAACACCTACAAATTCCTAAGTTACAGGTGAGTCTTTGGGAAGGGGAGTTAATTATTTAATATACTTGATATTTTTGAAGGCATGGACTTACAGCTCACAAAGACACAGACTTCGGCACTATTTATCCATGATAAAAATATCATTAGTTAACAGTCAAAAAGTAAGAAAGAAAATAAAACTTGTATCTACTTGGTCATATGTAAATAGATTCTCACCTATCAAAACCCAATCCATATTCAATCAGAATAGATGTGAATCAACAACCTAATAGATATGCCTTAATAGAAATTCATATATTTAAGAGATGTGTTTTCAATAATAAACTTTTCATTGATCTACCATATGCAGCTTTGGTAATTGCACAAAAATTGGCTAAAGTGCAATTGTATGAACAACATGAAGTGCGAGTACATGTCCTGCATACGCAAATGTAAACAAACTCAATGCATTATTTGGAATATTGACATAATACCAACACTTCCTCTTATTAAAGGACTGTTTGGCATAAATTCGTACCTTTAGAGCAAATTTATTGAGCTTGTTCATGGCTCAAATCCAAAGAGTAATTATAATCTCTTTCTCTTTGACCCCAGTCGACAAATGTTTGAGATTCAATGCCTCCATATCCACGGATTAAGGTTATGAATATCTGAATATCAGGTAAAATCATATATTATCCACTTGTCCTAATTATTCACAGAAAATTATATTACCCACTTAGGGTTACATATATACCTATTAAAAAAACATACTTGTTGCTCCAAATCGTGAGAGATCTCAATCGTGACCTGCATACACGTACATCCATTAGCTAAAAGACTATAAGAGCTAAAATATATTAATGGTAAAAGATGAAGATTAGGATTAGTAGTCGACTTAGGGTTTTAGGGATAAACTGATACGCGTATGTTTTTGTTATATTAGGGTATAGGGAGAAAAGGAAATCGTGTGTTTTTGTTATGGTTTTGTAAGATACGAATAATGAGATATATTAGGGTTAAAATCTGCAATTTAAAAAAAGATCTAGTTTCCAAAATAAATTAGATATAACCCAATAGCCAATAAGAAAATGCCATGTATGATATGACATGGCGCCTTTTTATTATCCTATGTCAAACTTAGCTCCATATATATATATATTATATATATATATATATATATATATATATATATATATATATATATATATATATATATATATATATATATATATATATATATATATATATATATATATATATATATATATATATATATATATATATATATATATATATATATATATATATATATATATATATATATATATATATATATATATATATATATATATATATATATATATATATATATATATATATATTATATATATCAATATATATATATCTTCTCAATAAAGCTTGCTGGTAACATTGGAGATCCTTTTGGCACCGTTATAGTCGAAGATTTTTAAACAATTTGGGAAAAGTATTTATAGTTAAAATATTTTTGAAATGTATTTTTCAAAACCTTGGTTTTTTTAAAAAATCTTTCGTTCTCTATAACGAGAGCTCTGGTACCAAACTGTAACACCCTGAATTTCGTATCGGAATAGCAGAAGGGTCAATAGAGTGTTACAGAATAGCACAATAAATCAAATCCTAGACAACGCATTAAAAATGGTTGCACAAGGTCTATCATACATTCATTCGAATAAAAGTCTTTAAGTTTGCACAAGGTCCCAAATTAAACAGTCATAAAGTTTACAAAAGATAGTTCGAATGAATATTATTATTATATGGGCCATCAGAGTCGATCTCCATCCAAGTTACCTTCAAGCACTTGAGATAAAACATGCAAAAATTATATCAGCGAATGCCGAGTGAATTCATAGAGTTTAGTAAAACCGTTACGTAAAACAGTTATAAAAAGTAGAACACAAGTATAATATCAGGAGTAGTCCTCATATTGCTAGTCAGGCAATATATACATCTTATACCGTCCATGAGACTACAGCCTCATTATTATAATTTATTTGATTGTATTACATCATATTGGGTCATATTGGATTATTATCAGCCGCATGACATTGTTACCTTTCTATAATAAATAATCGGTCGCGAGCCCGACAAACATTTGCCCATCTAATTCAGCATATCGTCACAAATATCACGCTTAATAACATTCTCACACATAAATTCGCTTACCAATCACAGTGGCACGACGGGGATCAACTGTCAAGGCGGGAACTGGGGTGATCTTCCCCAAATAGTACTATTATATGCATAAGCGTCTACCAACCCGGTAGTTCACAATTCATGCTAATGGGACTTTTAGTGACATAACCTAACTCATAATAATCCTTTTTATCTCATTCATAGGGTCCTTATATCATTCGGGTCCATAAGCATACCATCGGGACTACTTGTGTTCTATTTTATAAAATCTAGCATGTTATCTCTCCCTCGCGGGTTTTAAAAACATTTTATAAAACATTTAAAAGAGTGCGAGGCTATGAACTCACGTTGATTAAGAAAGGCGGGTTATCGGCAACGGGCGTGCTTCGATCACGGGAACCTATAAAAATAAGACTCGGTCTTATGCTTTCGTCCAATGACTTTTATAAAAATAAATAATAGTTATGTATATATATATATATATGATGATTTATAAATATGATGATGATCAAGTGGGATTAACATCTTTGTTTAACATTACAATGTTATGTGTTGGTAAATTTCTAGACTAGTTACACTAGTTCAGCTTATTTACATTTTGAGGCCCAATAGGCCCATTACAAGCCCAATATATTACATTAGCCCAATTATACTTTTACCATCAGGCCCATATTCATAAGTTAGGCCCAAGTGGGTTAAGCCTAATAAGTAGTCCATAGTGTTTTACCAAAATAGTCGGGTTTATAGTCCAATAATGCTATTTTGGCTCGTTAATGTCTATATGTCATAAAGCTCGGGTTTTATCGGTTTTCACTTGTTATATAAGCTTATACATCAGTATATGAGTTTATAAAAGTTTTCATTAGACGGGTCCGACCGTCTAAGTTTTATTTGATAAAAACGTTAATCTTTCGGTTTTAGCCGAAAAGACGTAAAATTTAGGTATATAGTTTTATAACTTTGGAAAAATATTTATATTTACACTTTATATATCATAATCCATTTTAACATCAACATTTATATAACTCTTTTATTATAGTCATTATCAACTAGTGGAATTTATATTTATATATATTTTATATAAATTTTTGAGTGCTTATATTATATATTATCTATACAAAATCAGTCCTAAAAATCTAGTTACTAAAATGATCATATTTAGAGTTCTATATAGAGATAGAACCCCAAATTTTTATGACGTATTATAAATGATATGTGCTTCATTTTATACCTCTATAGCTACTGATGAATCAACCTCTAAGTATTTTATAAAATTCGTCCAAAACAGTGTAGTCAGATTTGCACTCTAATCTTGTTTTGATCATATCTTACTCATTTTTAGGATTCTATAGTATGGCCGAATCCCACATGTGTACAAGACATATTACCTACTGTATATCCATTAATCTATGTCATTTTTACAAGTTATCATAGTGTCTCATTCTGTTTTATACAACCTACTTGTTTAGGCTAGATTTCATCATTCTTTTATATATCTATTAATTATTTTGATCATATTAATCAACACAAGATCCCCACAAAATATTTTTATCATCATATATCATCATAAATATATACATTAAGAATAAAATATACATTTACATTTACAAAATAATCAAGAGAATGGAAGAATGAATCTTGTTACCAACCAAGATTATGAAGGTGATGATCAAAACATTGATTTTCATCACACAACTTGTGATAAATCAACACCAACTTTCAAGACCACCAATACTTGTAAACTTTATATAGAAATCATCCCTTGGACATCATTAAATCATCTTCTTTGAGGTTATAAGGATCACCAATCAACAAGGTTTCAAAGGAGCTTCATAATATGTGCATATAACACAAGGTTTATGGCTAGAATTATTCAAAAAGGGTGTTTGTTCTTGATTTTGGGACGGAAATAGAGAGAGAGAGATGAGAGAAATTTAGTGGTTTTGCATGTTGTGTTTTGTGAGGAAGTGGTTTAAGCAAAAGTGGTTTCAAGAGTGTATATACATGTGTCTTAGCTTATTAGCTAAGCTTGACACATAATAGGGTGAGGTGGAGTCCTCTTGGCCGTCCCATATTAGTGGGGTGGGCAAGTGTAGACTTGTCTCATCCCACTAATTTATGGGTACTCCTCGATTCTAGTTTCCTCGATTTGCGTGTCCTCGGGTCGTTTTACGAAAAACGTTTTTATAAATTATGAAACTACGACACAAAACGAATCTAATAAAAATTGTTTCATCAAAAATGGAGTTCAAAAACGTAAATACGTAAACCTAGGGTTCCCGGTTTAATCATAAAGGATATTAAATTATGCACGTAAGCCCTAATCTCAACCCGTAAATTGTGAGTTTATAAACCAACATAAAAATAAGTTTTTAAAATAATATACGAGAAAATAATTTACTACCTGAAAAAGTCAGATTGTCACATAATTCTCTCCAGATTTATGATTAAGGGCACCCTTAACATAACCCAACTCTTAAACTTTACACCTCATCACCCAAGAGCCCCACACATGCTTCCCCTGCTACACTTTTGAGAAACTGCCAAAACCTTGACAGCCATCCAACGCCCAAGAATTCTGCTTAATTTCTAAGCTCATTATGAGCTTTTGGATGCAATTCCTTCATGTGCCAGCTCCACAACCTGCCAAGAATACTTCACATGATCCTCAAGCTTTCAAAATCTACAAAGGGCAATATTGGGACTTTACACCATTAGGGTTACGTTTTTATGCTTTCTAGATGACAATTGTAGCCTATAAAAGGCATAGGACCCTTTCATTTTTAGTTTGCTTTTGGTTTTTCCTTTTTCATAATTCTGTAAATCCTACTTTCAAGTTTATGAAATAGAGTTTGGTATTGATGATGAAAGCCAATTGCCACCCTTTATATTCTGTTATTCTTGTTATATGATTGTGATTTTAGAAGCTTAAAACTTGTTTTCAAAAGGAGTGTGCAAAAGTTTGCACATTTTCCAAATTCTTGATATTTTGCTAAGACTTGTTCAAACCTTGGAATTTTTGAGCTATAAGTGGTCTATACACCCTGATAAGGAGCTTGTCAAGTTTTTGTGAGCTTATAGTTTGGGGATAATCAAGTGTGGGAAACAAAGGTTGCCTTAATCAAGATTTTTCCATTTTCTGCATTTTTCTATTTTTGGATAATTTTGTGTTCTAATCTTGTTGAATCTTAGCAGCTTGTTTGTGAAAGCTTGTGTCTTGTTGGGTTAGACACAAAAGCTCAAAAATTCGTGAGTGTGGATGTACATTCATGAGGTTTGAGTCCTTGAACCTAAAATCTGTCAAAATACTTGATTTTTAGGATTTTTGTGTTCTGCTTATGTTCTTGTTGAATTTGTGGCTTAATCTTGCTTGATACTGCATAATATAGTTGATATTGTGTTTGATTGAGCTTGGGTAACACTGGAATACACTTATACTTGTTTAAATTTTGATTTGAAAAAGATAAGGGGTGTTTGAGATTACCTGTTTGAGAGCATAAGTTGGATTTGAGTGTGTGTTTGTTGGATATTTGAGTTGGTATCTGTTTAACACTTGATTGTATGCTAAAACCTGCAAGTTTTCAGCTTTGAAACATCAATTTAAAGATTGTGCTATATCTCACTTGTTTTGACTGTTTTTTACCTAAGATTTTGGGAACACCTAGAATGTATGCATGTTTAGGGCTAAAAGTTGTTAAATCCAAGTTTGTGTAACTTTATTTGAAGATTTGAGTGTTTAAAATTGGCTTGTTGGCCAAGTATATCAGCAAAGTATAAACTGCAAGTTCTTTGTTCATCAGTGAAGTTCATAAGCTTGAATCTTGTCCAAAACTTGATGCCATTGCATGAAACTTGTTAATTTATGTTCATTTGAGTTAAATATAGCTTGTGTATGCATTTGGTGAAGTTTGGTTAGCTTATTCTTGCTCAAAGTGCTTATTGTTCAAACTTGTTCATAACTGGTGTAAATATGGTGATCTTTTGATTAAATTATATCAATTGGCTGATTGGAATTGTGTTTTGATTGTTGTTATTGACTCCTTGTGATTAACTGATCACTTGGGTGCCTTTGCTTACATTGAATCTGGACGGGTGATTGGGACGATTACATTTGTTTAGTAGAGTTTGCATACAACAACAGTCGGCACGCCATTATCAAGTGTGCTCCTTTTGAGATGTTGTATGGAAGGAAGTGTCGCGCCCCAATCTGCTGGGATCAGGTTGGTGAGCGAACACTTGAAGGACCAGAAATGATAGAGCTGACTAACGAGAAGTTCGCAGTAGCGAAGCAGAAACTGCAAGAAGCATGTTCCCGTCAGAAGAGTTACGCAGACAAGCATCGTAGGGACGTACACTTTAACGTAGGAGATCACGTTTTCCTTAAGGTCTCGCCGGCACATGGGGTTAGACGTTTTGGAATCAAAGGGAAACTCAGTCCTCGGTTCATCGGACTGTTTGATGTCATCGAACGAGTCGGTGAAGTATCTTATCAGTTGGCGTTACCTCTGCAGCTTTCTCATGTTCACGATGTTTTCCATGTGTCCTTACTCAGAGGATACAAGTTTCATCCCCTTCACATGGTTTAGTATCCACTGGAACAGATTCGTGAAGATCTCACTTTTATAGAAGAACCCGAACGAGTTCTTGACAGATAAGAACGAGTCATGAGAAGGAAGACGATTGCATTCGTCAAAATCCTTTGGAGGGATCATACCGATCTGGAAGCCACTTGGGAAACAAAGGAGTCTATACAGGCTTCTTACCCTCACTTCATATTTTGAATTCGGGTATGTTCTTCTTTTCCAGTTTACTTTATCTATAATTCGGGACGAATTATTCTTTTTAGGGGGGAAGAGGTGTAAAACCCGCATGCTTTTACCATGAATAGTACCCTTAAGATCGTACGTACATGATTAGAACTTTTCTTTTATAACATGTTTAAGTTTCACGAACAAGAATTACAAGTATCCCGTACGTACTATAACACGATAAATACTTATTACGTATTAACACACGATAATTATTCCAATAATAATTATAACCACGAATACAAGAGCATGAAATCATGAACGTAAATTTATCACGAGCTAATATTACGTACATATATATATATATATTTACACGAATAAATATATTGAGTCACGAACTATAACTATTTAAATCACACAAGTTACGAACACGAGAACACACTATTATTTTAGACACGGAAAATGTTTGGGTTACCTCCATATGGGCCCCATGCCGCGGCTACACTAAGACAAATGGGCCAAGCCCATAATTTTACTAAACATGAAAATTAAAGGGAAAACATGTTCATTTTACAAAAGTTAGCAAAACAATTAAAACCCTAGTTCTCTCCTTTGGTCCCTTTTGGCTGCCAGTTTCAAGAACACCAAAAGGTGTTTCGGGTTGATTTTAATCTTGGAATTATTTCAAGGAATCGTGTGTGTTCATCCTCTTTCATTTCACGTGATTGGTATAACTTTCAACCTTTTCTTTTTTGTGTTTTGATTTATCTAATCACATAAAATCATGATGTTTTTAATAAACTAAATTAAAAACAAGATTTAAACATGTTATATAATCATGGGGTAAATCAAAGAAATGTTTTAGGGGTGTTTGTGGTTTAGCCGCCGCCTAACCGAGCCCCATAGGGGTCTCGGCTTGGGTTTACTCGCACCACCGAGACCACTTGGTCTCGGCTTGGTGGTGGTTTGGATGGTCTCGGGTCACGGCAGCAGCAAGGAAGGGAAAACCCCGACATAGGTCAGGGTATGGTAATGGTCACGGGTCCGGTTCACGCATGTTTGGTTTTAAACACGGTTCGAGTCATGATCATTTTTTTTACAAGATTAATATAGTTACATATGTTAATATATTTTTACAAGGTTAAATTAAATTAAGTAAAAGCATGGACATGATTAATTTAATTTCATGACTTAGGTTATTTATTTTATTATTAATACATGAATTTTAACCTAAGTATAATTATTTAATTTGACTACTTAATTAATTAACTATTAAAACCATGACTTATAATTAATTAATTTACATGACTTAGGTTATATTATTAATAGTTAATACTACATGTTTTAACCTAAGGATTTATACCTTTATTTAATTAAAATCATGTTATACTTAATTAAATACTTTAAACTATAGTCTATTTAAATTACATGAAATAATTAATAAACTATACTATATTATCTCATGACTTAGAATATTAATCGAGAAAACACTTAAGTTATATTATCAGCTTAATAATCCAGCTTAATTCTATTTATGGAAACTTTCTATTTTTAGAAACTTATTTAATTAAGACAGCTAATCTATTTATGGAAACTTTCATTTTTTAGAAACTTATCTATTTTAAGCAGTAAATCTAATTTTGGAAACTTTCTATTTTTGGAAACTTTCTATTTTTGGAAACTTTCTATTTTTGGAAACTTCTATTTTTGGAAACTTTCTATTTTGGTAACTTTCTATTTTTGGAAACTTTCTGTTTTAGGAAACCTGCTATTTTTAGAAAGTTACTTATTATTACACAGCAAGTATAATATTACATGAAATACAAGTAATACTTAATCAGAATAGACAGAAATACACGAAATACTTAATCAAAACAGATAGAATACATGATAAACATAGTATCAAGCTTAAATCAGTAAAACATGACATGAACATATAAAATAAGCTAAGACATGGCCTAAAACCAGTTACGTACTCAGTAATCAGATTATACACGGATGTATTTATGTAGCATTAGTGATACCGAAGTAGGACTCTCTTCCGTTCGTCTTCTTCGTTCACTGGACTTAAGGTACGAATTTCCCGTCCTTTCAGTATGGACATTCTTTCCTTATTAGGGTTCCCCATATGCAGCCAACTGTTTTCCCAGTATATGTTTTATATGTCTTTGAATTGCTTATGTTTAATTAGAATACCTAAATCCATATACATGCATGACCAGTTTCACCTAGTTATGGAGGTACCATAACCATAACATTGGAGGCACCAATGTTATGACTTCCCCACAGCGGAGTGATTGCTCATGGCGTCCCTTTCAGTTTTGGCCATATTATTATTATTATTATCATGTGGGGCGTATGGGTGCATCCTAGTTACATGTTTCAGCAGATTATTCAGTGTGAATGTGGTGTGTGCCTTGCATCCTTCACAAGGAGTTGACCCCTCCTACCCAGACTTATATTATTTAGAGGCAGCCCCTCTAATAGCATGACGAGGTCACCCCTCTAAGTATTCATGCACGTTGACCTTTTCATGACCTATATTGGCTAAATGGTTAATCAGTTAAACAGTTTTTACAAGATAAACATAAGGCTTTTCAAACTATAAAACTAGTTTTATTAAAACATGTCAGATTATTCAGTACTTAGACTTTTCCGCTGCTTCATGCTTATATGATATATTATTCATGCTTTACTTGTACATCAGCGCACTGAGCATTATGCTCAGCCGTTTTCCTTCTATGTTCCCAAACGGCAGGTACTCAAGGACGCTCGTAGACTTTAAGCGTACGTGCATATGGATTGGAAGCTTTCTATCCTTCCTTTACTTTATGCATTTCCTTATACTTTGATACTCATTTCCATGGACATTTTTTAGTCCTTTCATTCACAGTACTTATGTTTGTGTGTGATGAGTTCTACTTTGGGGTACCGATGTTTGATTCCGGTATTTCCCTTTATGGTCATGTGATGTTTTAATACATTATCCTTGCATGCTTTGATGACACGCCATAATCACGCGTGACATTCCCTTTACCAAAATGGGGTGTCACACAGGAAGTAACATTAGCCTCTCATCTGAAAAAGAAGGTGTCATGTCTGTCTGAGCGTCTAGCACAAGTGAATATGAAGATCAACCAAACGACAGAACAAAAAGACCGCGAGCTTGTATGCGCCAAGTTTGAAGTCGCACGCCTGCGCGCTGTGTCTAGTATAAATGCCGGATCCATCCAATATTTAGAGGATGAGAATGCATCATTATCTAAAGTTATAAGTCGAGAGCGCCACCTCCGTATGAAGCAAGAGGAGGAAAACCACTGGGCCATGTCCAAGCAAGAGGAGGGTATGAGTGCCCTTACTTCAAATTGTGACAATTTTGTTGCCAACTGTCACAAAGATATGGCTAAGAAGGCAGAAGTTTTGAAGTACATGGGTAATGATTTTGATGAGGAGCTCTATCCACACCTCACAGAAATGCGTGATGAGAACCAATGGTTAATAAATCACGGTCTGCCACTAGCTGCCAAGGGTGCCGCGGAGCTACCCAACCTGAATAAAACGATCAAGGAAATCTACGATGCTGCGCAGTTACTAGGACAAAGCCTCGCCATGGAGCGCGCCTTCAAAGATAATTTATTGATAGGACCTTTGGAGGGTAGCAAAATCTATTCTAGGTACGCACAGGAGATCTTTGACACCGCTTTCCACAAATTAGAAAACCTCCCCTGCCCATCATAGATGTTATTGAAAAGGATCAAGATCAACCGATAAGCATGATCATGGCAGGCCTTACTCTAGCGAGACACTGTGCAGAAAAAGTGGAGGAAGATCCCCATGCCATGGCCGAACCAGATATCTCCCAACTACAAGTTCTTGTTTATATTGTTGGTGTGTCGATAAGGATTTTGTTGTAAGATAAGTTGAAGCAGCATGTAAGACGTGTTGCAAAAAAGAACCAGACTTCAACCAAAGGTGTGGCCATCGGTCTAGGTTTAGCGCACCCTAGTCGATCTGAGGTGTATCGGTAAGTCTTCCATCGATGTATATCAAATACGCGCGCTGCAGTATTTGAAGGAGACGTGGGTACAACATCGTGCGTCACTGAACCCATTGCATCGCAGGTTAAAGAGGTCGCTGTCAGCGAGCGATCTTCTATAGAAGGCTTTTTCCCTTACTATACGCTTTGTCGTAACCATGTACATTAATTTGTAAATTAAGAACTTACATAATTTGTATAGCGACCTGCGTGTATGTGAGCACATAGCGTCATGCGCTATGTTCATGTTTATTTGTGCATATATGTCCAGGTTTCTGCACCCACGCCTGAGATTGTGAGAGAGAGTGCTTGTTTATGAGTACATTCATTGGAGTGTGACTCTGAACTTATGGGTGAGCTGAAAGTTCATTACGTGTGGACCTGTCACTACTACCATAAGCGACGTCATTGATAATGACATGTTTGTTAGGCGCGCACACTGTGTCTTGTGCATATCCGTCATAAAGTATGAGGAATGCTACACTTACCACAACGTCTTGTGGTAAGCTGTCTAACAAAGGATACCTGATCCGACGCCACTTGGGGTGCATCCCTCTTACGTGACAATTTTAATTAGTAGGGTAAACTTGCTCCTCTTATTTCACCTGGAAACGTTTCATTGTACATGTACACCGGAGGGCCAAATTTATGTATTTCAGAAAAGAAAACATACTATTATGCATAAAAGATAAAAAAAAAAGAAATTTGTAGACTGCGGAACTAGCTAGGGACCGCGGTGTTTTATTCATACTTTTGAAAATGCTGAAACAAAGAACATAAAAGGGAAATCCTAAAACAGTTGAAAAAAGAAAAAATACACGGATCTTTATTGGGGGATTTCAATAGCCAAGGGAATGATCCATGCTAACGATGCGACATATCAGGGAGAATGTCGTCCAAAATCCTGGCTGTCTCTTGAGTCACTTCTCGCGGGACTGGATACCGACTTCGCATAGCTATCCGCGTTCGTCCTGACCCGTGAGAGTCCTTTGTTTGCTTCATCGCGCTGTTGCGTGCTTTGTGCTGCCGGTAGTCTGCTCGCGTGATCCTATTGTCACATAGTGCGATCAATTATCCTGGCTGAAGGGGCGATTGCTCCTCTGCGTTTCTGCTGGTGGGTACCTTGGGATGGGAGTATTGCCGCTGCCCGCCGCGCCATGTTCCCTATCGATATTGTTAGAGAGCCAATAGTACGCCCTAGTCTTGAGAGGATTCCACCTCCCTTTGCGCTTTTTGTTGAGGGTGGCCCAGTGACCATGTTAGGATTTTTCCTATGACTCGGGTCTGCCCGACATCGGAGACATCGCGCCACCCTTTTACGAGCATCCTTATGCATAAATGGCCAAAAGTACCCTCAGCGAGTAATCTCATCAACCATATCTATCGGACCACGCGGGCATACCATTTTATGTACGGCTTCCATGACCGCCCGTGCCTACTCTGGCGCTAGACACTGCAGTGTTCACCCATTACTTGATTGCCTGTACAATATCTCCTTGATGATTTTAAAGTGCCTAGCTCTCATCTGTAATTTCCTAGCTTTCCTTCTACTTCTTGGTAATGTATTATGCGACAAAAACTTTCTAATAGGTGTCATCCATGTTGGTGACTCGGTGTTCGCGCTTATATTTTTGTGTAAGATAAAATCAACTAGCACGTGACTAGGAGGTTTATCCACGTCCACAATTGAAAGTTGGTCCATGTCAACTGAGATTTCGCCATTTTCTTCTGAAACTTTTTGTATAGCCAACTCCGCGAACTGCCCTGCTATGTCCCTTATTTTTTCCGTGTATTGGATTAGCACATGTCCCCGTGGCTCGCAGAACCCCGCGACCCTGCTTGCCACCAAAGGGTTGTACGCGTAGGACACTAGGCTTTTCATGCCCATTCTGAGTGCCAAACATAGACCTGCTAAGAGGGCTTCGAAGTCTACTTCCATACTAGTTGTGGGAAAGTCGAACAGCAGTGCGTAGGTAATTTTTATGTCGCCCTGATTTTTGAGGATGAACCCTGCATCCAGTCCTCCCTTTCCTGCGAAACCTATCGAAAAGAGGACCTATGGGAGCCCCAACGGTGAGCCCTCGCGTAAAAATATGCTTTTAGCATGGGAATCTTCCAAGATACACTTCCTTCTCTTCATCCGTGAGCTGAATTTCGTGTTGCGCTGACTCCTGTTTGCATCCTTCCTTTTTGCGTTGTGGCTAGAAGTGCTACTACCCCCTTCGAGCGTGTCTATGTTGCTGATGGTGATTACTCCGTCTTGCACTGGGAATTTGAACATACCATGTACTGTGGAAGGTACCGCGCGCAGCATTTTTAGTGTTGGTTGTCCAGTTATCCCGTTGTACGATGATTGAGACCGCACAACCATGAAATCCATCCACACTGTTGTCGAGTGTCATATTCTTCCAATAGTTACCTGTGTGCAGAGGTGTCCCAGTGGTCGGGTTTTATCACCGTTAAACCCTATGAGGACTTGTGCGGTGTCCTTCAGCTCCTCCTTTATTTCCTGTGGTAGTCGTGCGAAACAATGTTCATTCAATATGTTCGTTGCTGGCCCTCCGTCGGCGCACATGCCTTCTATAGCATGGTCCCCGATGCCTATGTCAATAGTCAACGACCCGACTCTATAGTCCATGTGTTGGGTCAAAAAGTTGATGTGGCAGAAACTCAAAAAAACGAAGAAAACATGAAGTTATTGTCCAAGCGTTGTCAAAGCCAATTTAGGCGTTGACAAGAACAATTCCAACGTTGTTGGCTCAAGAGTTGTCGTGTGCAATTCAAGAGTTGTTACATGTAATTCAAGAGTTGACAAGAATGTAGACAAGAAGCTTATGGAAGCTTCTATTTAGATAAACATGCAAAAGATATTCTGCATAAGTTTATTTAAATAGAAGATTTACTTGTTTATTCATCATTATCTCTTGTAAACCCTAATCCTTACACTATAAAAGGAACCAAGGGTCATAGGTTTTATTCATATTATTCATTCACAATGTAAACCTAAAGTGTGTGTCGCACTAGACGTGGGATTCAATGTATACACGTCTAGTGGATGTTTGTTATTAATATAATGAGCATCCCAATTGTTTTAATTCATGTGTTATTCGTGCCTAAACACCTTGTTATGATCATTGTTCTTTTCCGCTATGTTATCATATGAACGATGATCAACCTAGATATAATGGTTCATAACCATTGAGTCTAATGATAAATAGGGAACCACAATTGGTATCAGAGCCTAAGGCTCTTGATATCTAGGTCCGACGAGGTGTTCGTGTATTGTGAAGAAAAGAAAAATTCGTATGGAGTTTTTCTGGACGTTTTTGTGTGCGCAGCAGTATTCAGAAGGTCATAACTTTTGATTGAACCGTTGGATCGTCACGAAATTTTATATGTGTGTTCTACATACATAGATCTAAACATCCACCGGAGGGATTGTCGAGTTTTATCCCCAGGCAAAAGTTATTAAGCGTCAAAGTCAGCAGCAGGGTATATGCAGTTTTCTGTGGACAGCCATGTTCAAAACACGTTTTCTCCTTCGTTAACCGTTGGATCTTCGTGATTTTTGAACTGTAGATTCATAGCACTTGTGTCTTGAATCTCACCAGAGCGATCTTCGATCTGAGCCCTAAGGAAGAAGTTATTCAAGGTCGAAGTTCACTGATTAAGGTAATGATGTTCTTGCTTTTACATAAAATCATGACCTAGGGTTTCTCAAACCCTAGATCTACCTAGAAAGCAGAATGTTATGATGTTCGTGGCTGTTAAAACATGTGAAGATACATGATCTAGGATTATTTACAAACCCTAATTAGGGTTTCGGTGCATAAAGTTTAAACCCTAGATCAACTTTGAACAGAAAAGTGTGAATGTTTGATAGCAACGGTTAAAGTATTTGCTGTGGTAATATTCAAACAAGATATAACAGCAAAGATTGAGACATGATTATCTCATTAAGTGAGAGACGTAACATCACTTGATGTGTAAACAAGTCAGACTTATCAAACTTCACATGGAAAAAGGGAATACGCATGTCTGCAGACTTCAATTGTGATCACATGGTGCTACAATCATATACATGCTATTCCACTGTATTCTCGTGAGCCTTCAATTCCTATTGGTTGAAGATTGTGTGTTCACACGGTACTTAAATTCCTATTGGTAAGCTCTTGTGTTCACACGATTTGAAAGTTCTTATTGGTTGAATTATATTGCAAATTCGATTCGTGTGTTCACACGATCAAAGGAGTACAAGCATAACATGAGATCTATACTTGTGTTCACATGGTGAGGGATTTTTGATTGGTTATTCATATCTGTGTTCACACGGCAAAGTTTAAAGCAAATCATGGGTCACGTAAGAACAAAGGACGTGGTCTTATTGTTTGAAGTAATTCACGTAGGCCATTTTTCAGCGCTGATGGGACTTATTTTGACGTTGTCAAAATCTTGGAGCAACGTTGACAAAGTTTTGACATTGAAAAGAATGAACGCTGACAGGATTTTAGGTTGGCGCTGACGTTTGTTATTTGGGCGCTGACAGGAAGGGTTTCGACGCTGACAAGGAATAAGTCAACGCTGATAGGTTGACAGTGTTGTCCGAGATATGTGTTTCAAACGCTGATACGTGTTGTCCGATATCGGGCAATACACATAGAAATTTATTGGACAAAGGAGGATCTCGGGTAACACACTGATTGCTGCTGTTTGAGAAAATGGGTACGTTTTAAGCACACAAAAAGGAGTTATTTACACACAAAGGTACATGGAATCTCCGTTTTAATTCAGAATATCATGATGATATTTATGGCTCGGATATTTTTCAAAGGAATTAATGATTTTAATGCGAGTTAGCAATAATTCATGAAGAATTTTATTGGATTATGTAATCGGGATAGCCTTGTGAAAGAGTTATTCGTTAACAGCTTTTACATATGAAGATATTGACTTGTCATGAAGAGGTGTTAGCTTAAGGGGAAGAATTCTTATGGTAAGTTTGATGATTGTAGAAGATTTTCGCGAGTTTGTGTTCTATCATATCTTAAAGTCGTGGCGTACCATTCACTGACTTTAAAGGTAACTTGTTCGTGCTTTACATGGATGGTGACGAAGACTTGTCATAAACACTTGAAGGAGTTACATTATCGTGCTCAGTGTCTCACATAGGATGAGAATATTGATAAGGGATCGAGGTCTACTTATATTTTTTCATGGTATAAGTTCTTCATCACGTGGATAAACAAGACATGGAACATAAGATTGGGTTATTTTACTTCTACATCAAGAATACTTTATTTATTTTTCTTCAGGATCATTACATAGAGCTACATATGGAGAATCTTCAAGATTGCCTACATTGTTTACTTCCCTGTTGATGTGACAAAAAGGGGAAGAAATACATGCTACACTTGAGGGGAAGCAATTTGAAGATCATGTACAACTTACAAGAGATACACATAGAGTTTTGCCACTATCAACTAGGGGAAGATTGTTGGGTCAAAAAGTTGATGTGGCAGAAACTCAAAAAAACGAAGAAAACATGAAGTTATTGTCCAAGCGTTGTCAAAGCCAATTTAGGCGTTGACAAGAACAATTCCAACGTTGTTGGCTCAAGAGTTGTCGTGTGCAATTCAAGAGTTGTTACATGTAATTCAAGAGTTGACAAGAATGTAGACAAGAAGCTTATGGAAGCTTCTATTTAGATAAACATGCAAAAGATATTCTGCATAAGTTTATTTAAATAGAAGATTTACTTGTTTATTCATCATTATCTCTTGTAAACCCTAATCCTTACACTATAAAAGGAACCAAGGGTCATAGGTTTTGTTCATATTATTCATTCACAATGTAAACCTAAAGTGTGTGTCGCACTAGATGTGGGATTCAATGTATACACGTCTAGTGGATGTTTGTTATTAATATAATGAGCATCCCAATTGTTTTAATTCATGTGTTATTCGTGCCTAAACACCTTGTTATGATCATTGTTCTTTTCCGCTATGTTATCATATGAACGATGATCAACCTAGATATAATGGTTCATAACCATTGAGTCTAACGATCAATAGGGAACCACACCATGTCTGAAAGAATAGGGAATGTTATCTCTTTATCGCGCGAAAATTCCGTGATCGCTCTCCTTTACATGAAAGACCTTTCCCTTTCTACCATGTAAATGGTTATGGGCTTATCCTTCTGTTTTTTTGCTTCACTTTTCTTCGTGTCCGTGCTCTTCCTCCAGTCTCTAATCAGTGGTTTAACTTCCCTGCTTTGACCAGGCTCTCAATGTGCCTTTTCAGTTGAATGCACTCATCAGTAGTGTGTCCTTTATCGTCATGGTATTCACAATGTTTTGTGTTATCCCGTTTATCTGTTGGTCTCATCATTGGGCTAGGCTTTGGAAAACCTGCACCCTCTGATAAGAATATCTCCCTAGAGGTCTTTTGCAGTGCGGTAAACTTGTTGTTGATGTTATTGCGCCCTTGCTTCACTATACCTTGGAAGTCCAAGGTGCGGCTGAGGTTTTGCCCATATGACCGTTTCTTGGGCCTGTCTTGGTATTTGTAACCTGATGTCAACTGCCTGCTAGCCGCTACTGCGGTTTCGCCCTGGATAAATGCTCGGACCTTCTTCATTACCCCATCAAACGTTGTCCGGGTTCTGTCATTCAATTTCTTAATTAGGTCCAGATTAGTGATGCCCACAAGAAATCCAGAAATTTTAAGAATTTCCGGGCAATCTTTAATCTGGTTGCATTCAGATTTGAAGCACTCCATAAAGTCTTCGATACTTTCATTGTGCCTCTGCTTCAACCTTGCAATTGAGATAGGGATTCTGTCGTACTTCTTCTACTGCACATAATTTCTTCTAAACGCTCTCGTAAGTTCTTTGAATCCATTAATGCTCCTTCGTGGGAGGCGATCGAACCATGTCCGAGCGTTCCTGATGAGCGTTGAGTTAAACATGTGGCACCACACGGCCTCTGGCCATTGCTCTATCCCTGCTTGAGATTCTAACACTTTCAAGTGATCATCTGGATTCGTCGTACCGTCGTATGTTTTGACATTTGACGGCATGCGTCTCTTCTTAGTATCTTTGAAAGTGATTATGCGTTCTGAAAACGCACTTCCTTTCTCTCGATGCCATGGGAGGGTCCACTCATCTTCACTGCGCACCCTTGGCTTTTTGGGTGCCCTACGGTCTTTTCTGTCGTAGTCGGAGGAATCAGAATCCTCAGTGGATGAAGGAGCGACCCTTTTATGGTGAGGATGGTGATCGCTATAATTAGAGTCCGAGGAATTTTCGCTTGAGGGATTCCTTCTGCTCGCCCTTCTAGTGCTCATGTTTCTTTCATGTCCTTGCGGATCCTGTGATGCATCTTTTTCCAAGGGGCCCAATCTATTAAGGGCGCTCCATCTTCCCAAAGGGTCGGGCCCTAATATGTCGTTCACGCTTGTGCGCCGATGGTTATTGATTGGTGTGATGAAGCCGTCCTCTCCCTTTGGGTTCTCAGAACTGTCTGAGGATGATGCGCTTTCAATGAAAGGCGCACCCGAGGGGGACGTTGGGATCTCAGTTGTTCTTTCTTTCTTCCTCATTTCCTTCCTAGATTCCTTGTTAGGTCTTGACCCTTCCATAGCCTTGAGTTCTTTGTCGAAGTATAGACTGATCCGAAGATCTCTTGTTGGATTTGCCCTCATTTGCGCTCTCATGAGCGGAATTAGAGCCTCATAGTTTTCTGCGACGTTGTCACTCATACTCTGCTTCGCCGAGGGAGGGATCTCCGTCTCAGTACGCGGGTCTATCACAACCCTTGTGCCCAGAGTGTCCTTGTGGCCCTGATCAGGGATTTCCCAAGAGGACGATGCATCCGCAACTGTCTGTGGGGTGGAGTTGACTAGTGGAGAGAAAGATACTTGCAATCCCTTCCCTCCACGACCTGGGTTATTAAGTTCAACGCTTGAGTATGGACCTGTTGGCTTCTTAGATCTGCCCTTCGGTGAGGGCGGGTTTGCGCCGCTTTTCGTCATTACTTAGAGCTTAGTGTAAGGCCCCACAGATGGCGCCAACTTGTTGATACAAAAGTTGGATGGACCGAGCTTGACCCGAATTAGGCTTAATTTAGGGCCTTGTGGACTCTGGCTCTTGCACCAAGTGAAACTTTTTTTAAGGACCCTGCACACCAAATAGACACCGTTAGGCTTACCGTGGGTTTGTGGCCCACGATTAGACTCCAGCGTGAGAGTAAGTAACCGATATGATTATATTAGTGTTTAAGGTATTGTGTATATCGTACCTTTGTCGAACCATGGGGGTTCCTTTTATACTCGGGAGAGTCCAGGTTGGGCTCCCTATTCTTGCGGCCTAAGGAAGAGATAATGACTCCAAATAGCTTGATCCTTATCGCCTAACTAAGGTAAGTGTACATCTCTTTCCCTTAGGCGAATATAACCATAATATAGGTTATATTCTGTCTGATCCTGTCGCACTGTGACGAGGACCTGAGTAAGTAATTAACCATCATGCGACAGCGGCTTACCGGGCCTCTTGGGCTGTGCGTGCATCGCATAAGCATTAATCCATTCCTGATGGATTCGGGTAGTAACCGTGAGTCGGGCTATCCAACCCGACTAGGGACTATACATCATCATAGGGTGAATATAAAAAGAAAAATAAACGTTCTGATTTTCACATGGACATAAATTCAATTGACCTCAATTGACTTTGGTGATAAAGGCTACAATTGCTGGAATCACATAATTTAACTATCAGCAAATTTTTTATACAGTGGTTGGCATAAGTGGTCGAATTATGGTTGTAAGCTTGATTTGAAACTTGAATATATGGAAGAGTAGCCATGTTTGTAAAGGGTCCGCCTGTATGAACTTTGTGCCTATAAAAAGGTGTTCCAACTAAGAAGATCATGATATATATCAAGACTCCAAGTGCGGGGAAGCCATAACCAATGGACCATCCGACATTGTCTTGTATGTAGACAAGAACTGTGTTGGTGAATAGAGTGCCAAAGAAAATGCTGAACATTCCCCAGCTGAAGAATGAGCTCGAGTTTTTGGTTATTTTTTTTGGGTCAAATTCGTCGAACGGGTCAGCTACTATGGTTCGTACATTCCCCAGTTTTAGAATAAGCACGACCGTTCCACGTGTCAGAATCGTAATTGACCTATGCACGAGAATCATGGCATTCTACCTTTTCCAATAAAGTATCCCAATACACAGGAATATCAATTAGAATACGTAGCAAAAAGAAGCTAATCCGATATTGAAAATTCAATAAACGTCACAGGAGGAGCATCACCGCTTCCCTACTGTTGCTGCATAGGGTAAAGTTGTAACTTATTTCCGGTTCTTGTGTCATATAGTCTGCATGTTCCGTCGTCTGAACCAGTTCCAAATTTTTTTCCATCAATACCTTGAGAAGGCAGAAAGGAATTGAGGATTACGGAAGCCATAAGCCTCCATCGTAACTGCCCTGATCCTTACAAAAAATTTATGCAAACATTATTTATTTTTTACTTTTGTGGAGGTTATAGTGACATCACAATGATGCTTGATGTATAAAGGTGCAGCTACCTGAGATTGTTAAATATCTTAAGATAATTCTCGTCTTGCCTTCAATAGAAGTATTATAAGTGTCAAGTTCCATAGCGCGTTGTGTAAGGGGAAAATTCTAACACCCCACCAAATGCTATGCGCAGCGGAACTACAACATTTGGGTGCTAGGCAGTTATCATCACACATAAGCCATATCAAACGACTCAAAGAGACGTAAAAGTTTAAACATAATTTTAAACATTGTTAAAACATACAAGTCTACAGTTTTCCAAATCCCAAGACGGTACAAAACAGAGTTTCCGTTTGGTCCCCACTAAATCTCAACCCCAAAAGATACATTTTTGTTCACATGACAGAAAATAAAAGAGTTTCAACTTAAATAAGGGTGGAAAAACAAGTAGACCGCCAAGCCACACACAACTCCCATCCTTTGCATGCTCCTTCCTATACATCATCGATTACCTGAAACACATGCTAAATTGGGTCAGCAAATAATGTTGAGTGGGATTCATAGATTTTACAATCTCATTTTTAACATAAGTGTAATAAAAATCAATCACGATCATTTATAGAATTGTCGATCAAACAATCTATTTGTCAAGAATATTATCAGTAATTGTGTTTAAGCTCATAACACTAACCCGTTAACTCAATCACCCGCGTATAATTACCGGCGTGATTAAGATGAAACCATTGCCCCTACTAAAGGTATTAGTTGCCATTATATCTTATTTCTTATCACAAGTTATCCGTCCACAGAGGGTACTCAACCTACTAGCTCTCATCTCGGATAGGGTCGTCAACCCCATAGTACTATCAATTGTATAAGCGTCTATTTCTTATCCACATGAGGATTAGACAATAGTTAATAGTTTTTGAATATAGGGTCTTATGCAACTAGGTACTCAACACAATTTAGGCAACTTCGGGTCCAACAATCATTCATGTCTTATGTTCATTTTATTAAAAACTAGCATGCATCTCCCTCGCGGGTAAAAACAATTTAAAACAGTAGTAAGCGAGGCTACAAATTCACACCTTATATAGAAGTAGTCGGCGTAACAGATGACGATCACCAACGATGAGGATGCCCGGGAAATTCAATCACGTACCTAATAAACAACGCGTAATGAGTCAATCTCATTTATATATATAACTCTAAGTAATGTATAATACATACATGTTAGTCAATTGTCATTATTACTAACTCATGCCAAAAACCAAAACAAGTAATCATTACAAGGCTATTACCATTTATCTATGCTATTCAAGTTGATTTCCATTTTATATTTTTGCCGGTACTTACCAAAAGTACGAGTTGTTTACTAAGACTTAAGCACTTTATAAATTACGAGAAAATTCACAAAAATACCTCATGACCTGTATAAAACCCATATTTAATCCCATAGAAAGTTTTCACTTCTATGACTCGTTACATATCACATTACTATACGTACACATTTTGGACTGATTTTGCACTTCTAACTTGTAGTACTTGTTTGACCTATTTAAAATACACCATTGACCAATCCAACACCTAAGTCTAAAAATAGACTCTAAAATGCAGGTTTAGAACCAACAAACAACTTTTAATCATTTTCAAAACTCTATCTATGGTCCCCGGAATTTGACTCAAAACCAAAAACAAATTCGGATTATGGTTGTTCTCATCTCCCGGTACACGTATTTTTAAAATTGCATAACTTTTGACTCGTTTGGAGTCGTAAGCTCTACCTTATACCAAAACGTAGCTAAGACAAAGCCCTACAACTATATTCTATGTTTACAACCTGTATTTAGACTTAAGATTTTCAAAAATACCCTTAAACAATCTGCCTAAAATTTACTACTTCAAAATCATCCTAACACTTGATTCCATTCCATTTTAACATTACCTAGGCTAATTTTAATCAATCCTAACTACACCCAATCATTACAAACAGCCCTAAATACCTTAAACACCAAATCTTCATAAAACCTAAATCCTAAAACAAACATGCAATGTGTTCTAGTTATTTAAAAACACTTAAAACACTAGCCTAAACATATACCCATCACAAAATTCATCAAACACCATGATCCACCAAACACCCCCATCTGGTCGTGGAGTGTTGGTGATCAAAACACCCAAACCAAACATGTTTTGGTTAATTAAAATGGTGAATTAGCATAATCTAAACACCAATTAAACATGCATCAAGTTTAATTACACAAAATCAAACTTTTGAAAAATATTTTAATTTTTGGAAAATCATGTTCATGCATGTTGGATTAAAGCATGGATAAACACTTACTAATTGATTTAAATAAGTTGTCTTAAATTGGATTTGATCAAAACAAAGAAGAAAAAAAAACAATGCTGGTGGTGGTTGTGTAGGCCGACGGCCAAAAGAGAGAGAGAGGAAGGAGGTGAAATTTTTTTGAATGTGTTTTGAGTGTATGTGTGTTCATCTCCCCTTTTTGTAAAATTAGGGGGGCCTTTTGTGCAATTTGGGCATTCTTTTGGCCTTATATTTAAATGACACTAATAATTTTTGGGAAACAACTTATTAGTCGACTTTGAAAATTTTGCGGGAGTCGGGGGTCGCCCCGAACACTCGAAAATACATTTAAAATAATTTAAACGCACCCGAAATAAAATAAAACGCACCCGAATCGACTTAATACGAACCAAAAATAAAATTCTCGAAAAATAATAATATCGACAAAACGATAATAAAACATGGAAATTTGGCATCCGTTGGGATCGTAGTCGTCATCGTCTTCCTTAAATCGTCAATTGTCAAGATTACGACCTTAAGCATCGGTTTCAACTTAAACCATCAAATATATAGCAAATGAAATTTCTTAAAAATTTCAAAAATATTCGTAATTTAGGGTAAAAATAAATGACCTCGGTTTTGGGTATCACATCCAACCCTCCTTAAAGAGAGCGACGTCCCGGCGCTCGCCTCCTCTTATACTCACATTTTGTGCCGCTGGAACAAATAAGGATATATTCCTTGAAGAAGTCCTCACGTTCCCAAGTGTATTCCGGTCCACGTCTAGAATTCCATCGTACCTTCACAATGGGAATTCTACTGCGCTTCAATCTCTTAACCTCTCGATCCATAATCTCCACTGGTTCCTCCACAAAGTGCATTTTATCGTCAAGCTGAATCTCGTCCAAAGGAATCACCAATTCCTCATTCACCAAACTCTTTTTCAAATTCGAAACGTGAAACGTGTTGTGAATAGCGCTCAGCTCATTCGGCAATTCCAACTTGTAAGCTACGGGTCCAACTCGTTTAACAATCTTGAATGGTCCAATATACCTTGGACTCAGTTTTCCTTTCTTCCCAAAACGAATCACACCCTTCCATGGTGACACCTTAAGCATAACCATGTCCCCAACTTCAAATTCCAGCGGTTCCCTTCGATTATCTGCATAACTCTTTTGTCGGCTTCGCGCGGCTAACAATCGATCCTTGATTTGCACAATCTTCTCGGTAGTCTCAAAAACCATTTCGGACCCAGTCAACTGACTCTCTCCCACTTCGCTCCAACACACAGGAGACCTACACTTCCTTCCATACAATGCTTCAAACGGTGCAGCCTTAATACTCGCATGGTAACTGTTATTATACGAAAACTCCACTAAAGGTAAGTGTCGTTCCCAACTTCCTCCAAAGTCAATCACGCATGCTCGAAGCATATCTTCCAACGTCTGAATAGTTCGTTCGCTTTGGCCATCAGTTTCGGGATGATAGGCCGTACTCAAACTCAATTCAGTGCCCATCGCACGTTGAAGAGATTTCCAAAATTCTGAAGTAAATCTGTTGTCGCGATCCGAAATGATTGATAGAGGAACTCCATGACGACAAACAATTTCCTTCACGTACACAATGGCAAGTTTCTCCATGCTATATGTCTTCTTCATAGGTAAAAAGTGGGAAGATTTCGTCAATCTATCCACGATCACCCAAATCATATCACAACCACTAGGAGTCCTCGGTAAACCTGTCACGAAATCCATAGCGATCTTATCCCACTTCCATTCCGGAATCTCAGGTTGTACCAACAACCCAGACGGTCTCTTATGCTCAGCTTTAACCTTCGCGCAAGTCAAACACTTATTGACGTAACGAGCAATCTATGCCTTCATATTCGGCCACCAATAGACTTTCTTGACATCATGATACATCTTATCCTCTCCAAGATGTATCGAATACTTAGAGTTGTGAGATTAATTCATGACCAACTCTCGTACTCCAGGCGTTCCTTCCTCAGGTGAACACGACGGTAACCAAATCTGATTCCCAAAATACCTCAGCCCATCTGACTTAACCATAAAAAGAGATTTCTGCAGTCTTCCCAGATTCTCGGCGCCAACATTTTTTTTCATCAACCCCTTCTCTTGTGCTTTCAATATTGTTCCAGTCAAATCAACACCCTCAGTCATCATTAAGGCTCTGACTCTCAACGGCTTCTCTCTGTCTTTCCTACTAAGTGCATCCGCTACAACGTTCGCCTTGCCAGGATGGTAGTGAATCTCACAGTCATAGTCACTCAGTATCTCCACCCATCATCTTTGTCTCATATTCAACTCTTGCTGGTCTAATATGTGTTGCAAACTCTTGTGGTCAGTGAATACAACAAACTTAGTCCCATACAAGTTGTGTCTCCACAATTTCAGCGCAAAAACTACAGCTCCCAATTCCAAATCATGCGTAGTGTAGTTTTCCTCATGCTTTCTCAATTGTCTCGACGCGTAAGCAATCACCTTCTCTCGTTGCATTAAAACAGCTCCATAACCCTTATGAGACGCGTCACAATAAACCATAAAGTCTTCAATCCCTTCTGGCAATGACAAAATCGGAGCAGAACACAGTTTGTCCTTAAGTGTTTTAAAAGTGATTTCTTCATCATTTCCCCATTCAAACACCCGATTCTTCTCAGTAAGCTGACTCAACGGCTTCTCAATCAATGAAAATCCTTCGATGAATCTCCGATAATAACCAGCTAAACCAAGAAATTGTCGAACCTCAGTCGGCGTTGTCGGTGCCGACCAGTCCTTAATTGCCTCCACCTTGGCAGGATCTACACGAACTCCTTAGTTATCAATCACATGCCCCAGAAATTGTATTGATTCTAACCAAAACTCACACTTGGAGAATTTTGCGTATAGCTTCTCTTTCTTCAGCAGCTCCAATATTGTCCTCAAGTGTTTCTCGTGTTCTTCCTTGCTCTTGGAGTAAATAAGAATATCATCAATGAATACAATGACAAACTTATCCAAATACGGCTTGCACACTCGATTAATAAGATCCATGAACACCGCAGGCGCATTCGTTAACCCAAAAGGCATCACTTGAAATTCAAAATGTCCATATCACGTACGAAAAGCAGTTATAGGAATATCTTCCTCTCTAACTCGCAGTTGATGATACCCTGATCTTAAGTCAATCTTCGAGTATACACAGGATCCTTGCAACTGATCAAATAAATTGTCAATCCTCGGCAATGGATACCGATTCTTAACCGTCAATTTGTTAAGCTCTCGATAATCGATACACATTCTAAACGACCCATCTTTCTTCTTTACAAACAACACAGGTGCTCCCCATGGTGATGAAATCGGTCTAATAAACCCCTTATCCATCAATTCTTTCAATTGAGTAGATAGCTCATTCAGTTCTGACGATGCCAATCGATAAGGTGCACGAGCAACTGGTGCAGCCCCTGGCATCAAATCGATTTGAAATTCTACTTCACGAGATGGTGGTAAACCCGGCAACTCATCAGGAAAAACTTCTGGATATTCTCTAATCATAGGCACATCCTCCAACTTGGTCTCTACATCACCATCACTGGAAATCTGCGCCAGAAATACATTACATCCTTCTTCCACATACTTCATCATCTTCAAGAAAGATACCACTTTCAGACGAGAAGTACATTCAGCACCATTCACAGTCAATACCCTATTCCTCAATGGAATCTGGACCAACCTTTCTCCACAAACAATCACCGCACTATGCGTCATCAACCAGTCCATCCCAATAATCACGTCAAACGATCCTAGCTCTATAGGCATTAAGTGGATATCAAAGGCATAATTCCCTAACTTCAAGGTACACTCTTTTAGTATAGAATTGGTGCTAACAATCTTTCCATTGGCTAATTCCACATTATAGTTAGTCGTTAGCATCGCTGGTTCTCTATTGATAAGGCGACTAAATTTTTCGTCTACAAAACTCTTGTCGGATCTAGAATCAAATAATACACTAGCATAACAAGCATCAAGAAGAAACGTACCGGTCACCACATTTGGGCCTTGCGGTTTGTCAGCGGTACCTACTCGGTATGCAGCAGCAGCATTATTTCCTCCCTGCCTATTCCCAGCCTTCGATCAGTTTCCTTGCTTGTGCCCCTTTTCTCCACAACCAAAACAAACCATTACTCTGGTGGCATTCGCTCCTGTAGCCAGACTTCTAGATCGACACTCTACAGCTTTATGATCAGCCTTCCCACACTTGTTACAGGCAGGAGGGCAATTCCCAATGTGGTACAAGTTACAACGGCCACACTAAGGATTGACCCTAACTCCCCTAGGAACAGTAGCGGCTCTCATTCCATCATTCCTCCTTTGGTTTAACTGTTGGTTACGATTCGGCTCTTGATTGTTGTTGCGATTTCCCCACGATTCTGTCCTTGTGGTTGACCTCCTTGAGCAGCTTCCCATTTCCTTTTGTTTCCCTCAGCAATGTAGGCTTTCTTGTCTTGCAATTTAACATCCATCAAAGAATGAGCCATCTGAACGGCTTCATCAAATGATCCGGGCTTTGACGAGGTCGTCTCACCCTTAATGTTGCTCGACAGACCCTTGATGTACTGTTTCATCTTCTTGTGATCGTTTGCGAAAGCATCAGGACACAATAGACTCAACTCGTTGAACCTTCTTGTATAAGAAGTGATGTTATTATCCTTCAACGTCAAATGCCTCAATTCATCCTCTAACTGACCCAGTTCTTCCTCGGGACAAAACTTCTTGGTCAAAAGTGCCTTGGTTGCAGCCCAAGTTCTTCCATTTGCTACTACCAATCCGACAGTAGCCACCTGATTGTTCCACCAAGTTAAAGCATCATCGAGGAAAGTAGCAGTTGCAAATTTGACTTTGTTTTCCTTAGAGCACCCACTAATTTCGAAAGTGCTCTCAATCTTCTCCACCCATCTACGAAGTTCCAAAGCTCCACCGGTGCCACGAAACTATGTGGGACCACATTTCATGAAACTGGCATATGAACATTCCCTCGGGGCAGGTCGCCCTTCCACATTTCCACCTTGACCTTGATTTCTGTTTGCACGATCTGTCTCAAGAGCATTGGCAATGGCCTCTTGAATCATGGTGTTTACTCGAGCGGTTGTCAACTTTGGAGGCATAGTGATAGCTTAGATACACCTCTCTACAAAGACAAGTAAACAGAAAATAGAGTAAGTATACACATCAAGATCAAGAAGGATTTATTTTTTAGGATATAATATAAATACAACAACACACCAACAAGGATTACTAATATTCATCATTCACATCACAATAAAGAGCAAATTTAAGACTTATCATAGATTATGAAAGGTAAACATGGATTGCATTGATAGATCAACCAAAATCTGTGACAGTAATGCCACTACAACCATACACCAACAAACTTAAAGTTTTCAAGTTTTCATCACAATACCATTATACGGGAGTCTAAATAAGTTCGATTACAATGATTAAAAGAAAATGAAATACAAATAACTAGCCACGTGGTGATCCACATGACCTATTGGACGGTGGTTCTTCCTCGTCCTCCTCCGGCTCTTCATCACTATCATCTTCCTCATCCATCTTTCTCTTCCCTTTGTCATTCGACTCACATTCTGTCACCTTCACCCTTCTAGAAGAAGACCCAACCTCCGGTGCTACTTGATTCTCCAAAGCAACACAATCACCCCTGGCGGGCGGCTGAACCATGAAATCATTGTCCTCCAGCTCAGAATCATCCACAAACCTCCAGTCTTGCGATAAAGATGGTCTCACACGATGCTCCCAACTCTGCATCCTAGCCAACCTAGCCTGGTCTTCCTTAACTTGCTCAAGACTTGCATTCAAATTTGTTATCATAGATCTCAAACTGTCAACATCATTCTTAGTCGATTCTCCATGGTATTCAACCTTGCATCCCTTGTCAACAACTTCTGAAATGCTCTTTCGTTCTCGTCAAACCTCTTATACACCCTTGTCTCTACCACATAACGTTCATACATTAGTCTATCCATCCTTCTCAAATGGTTTACCGATTCCATATAGATCCTTGGCCTTGGAAAGTACACCTTCGCAATATTTTCATGAAGATAACGCGATCTAGCTGCAGCACTGGACTTCGCACAAAACTCATCACTTACCCGAGCAGACCCCGGCACAGTCCTCAGATAAGCCGAACAAGTAGTCATTGGGGGACGAATAGGTTGCTGATCATAACGGTCGGTTGGAGGCACTTCGTATCCTTTCGGTGAGTTGGGGGATTGACCAAATCCGGATCAGTTTGACCAACGGCATCTGGTGGAATTCCGTCATCCACCGGATCCTCCTCTTCAGAATCCTCCTCGCCATCATCACTAACACTGAAGTTTTCCACATCACTTTCATCGCTGTCGTTTGCAGGATCTATCTCCTCTCCTTGGTCCATCCATCCATTATGATTATCCGACGGGTTTTGAGGAAACAGTCCCCCTTCATGTCCCACGACAAATGCATCTCCATTATCGTTAGGTGGTAACTCGGCCATCTCTGCAATCACCGAAAATTTTGGAGGGTACGTAAGGTTATTATTCAATATTTATAAATATATGCATGCAAATGCAATACAAAGGTGGTACACATGCCCAAAATACAATGCTATGATAACCATGCATATGAAACACAAGAATTACGGTATCGAGTACTCCGCGTATAATTTCAATAATTACATATAATAGCTCAGTATTTACGTAATAAATACTCATGCCTTCGTTTCAATTTAAAAAGAGATGCATCTATTTCACCAATACTAAAAGTAAACCTTACCGGAGCCATGCAGGATAGTTGTGTGCTTTGACCATTTCTTACAACACCAAAAGTTATAGTTTAGGATTTTTCAAAACGACCTAGTTCTCTATAACTCATGGCTCTGATTACCAATCTCTAACACCCCACCAAATGCTATGTGCATCAAAACTACAACATTTGGGTGCTAGGCAGTTATCATCACACATAAGCCATATCAAACGACTCAAAGAGACGTAAAAGTTTAAACATAATTTTAAACATTGTTAAAACATACAAGTCTACAGTTTTCCAAATCCCAAGATGGTACAAAACAGAGTTTGCATTTGGTCCCCACTAAATCTCAACCCCAAAAGATACATTTTTGTTCACATGATAGAAAATAAAAGAGTTTCAAGTTAAATAAGGGTGGAAAAACAAGTAGACCGCCAAGCCACACACAACTCCCATCCTTTGCATGCTCCTTGCTATACATCATCGATTACCTGAAACACATGCTAAATTGGGTCAACAAATAAAGTTGAGTGGAATTCATAGGTTTTACAATCTCATTTTGAACATAAGTGTAATAAAAATCAATCACGATCATTTATAGAATTGTCGATCAAACAATCTATTTGTCAAGGATATTATCAGTAATTGTGTTAAGCTCATGACACTAACCCGTTAACTCAATCACCCGTGTATAATTACCGGCGTGATTAAGATGAAACCATTCCCCTAGTAAAGGCATTAGTTGCCATTGTACCTTATTTCTTATCACAATTTATCAGTCCGCAGAGGGTACTCAACGTACTAGCGCTCGTCTCGGATAGGGTCGTCAACCCTATAGTACTATTAATTGTATAAGCGGCTATTTCTAATCCACACGAGGATTAGACAATAGTTAATAGTTCATGAATATAGGGTCTTATGCAACTAGGTACTCAACAGAATTTAGGCAACTTCGGGTCCAACAGTCATTCATGTCTTATGTTCATTTTATTAAAAACTAGCATGCATCTCCCTCGCGGGTAAAAACAATTTAAAACAATAGTAAGCGAGGCTACAAATTCACACCTTATACAGAAGTAGTCGACGTAACGTATAATGATCACCAACGATGAGGATGCCCGGGAAATTCAATCACGTACCTAACAAACAACGCGTAATGAGTCAATCTCGTTTATATATATAACTCTAAGTAATGTATAATACATACATGTTAGTCAATTGTCATTATTACTAACTCACGCCAAAAACCAAAACAAGTAATCATTACAAAGCTATTACCATTTATCTATGTTATTCAAGTTGATTTCCATTTTATATTTTTGCCGGTACTTACCAAAAGTATGAGCTGTTTACTAAGGCTTAAGCAATTTTATAAATTACGAGAAAATTCACAAAAACACCTCATGACCTGTATAAAAACCATATTTAATCCCATAAAAAGTTTTCACTTCTATGACTCGTTACATATCACATTACTAGACGTACACATTTTGGACTGATTTTGCACTTCTAACTTGTAGTACTTGTTTGACCCATTTAAAATACACCATTGACCAATCCAACACCTAAGTCTAAAAATAGACTCTAAAATGCAGGTTTAGAACCAACTAACAACTTTTAATCATTTTAATAACTCTATCTATGGTCCCCGGGATTTGACCTAAAACCAAACAAAAATTCGGATTATGTTGGTTCTCATCTCCCGGTACACGTATTTTCAAAATTGCATAACTTTTGACTCGTTTGGAGTCGTGAGCTCTACCTTATACCAAAATATAGCTAAGACAAAGCCCTACAACTATATTCTATCTTTACAACCTGTATTTAGACTTAAGATTTTCAAAAATACCCTTAAACAATCTGCCTAAAAATTACTACTTGAAAATCATCCTAACACTTGATTCCATTCCATTTTAACATTACCTAGGCTAATTTTAATCAATCCAAACTACACCCAATCATTCCAAACAGCCCTAACTACCTTAAACACCAAATCTTCATAAAACCCAAATCCTAAAACAAACATGCAATGTGATCTAGTTATTTAAAAACACTTAAAACACTATCCTAAACATATACCCATCACAAAATTCATCAAACACCATGATCCACTGATTGTAGTAAAAACACCCTTTTAGGAAAAAGGAGTGTAAATAGGGTAATTATTAAATACACGTTTAGGAAAACGTATATTAATGACCCAAAGTGAAAGAGTTCAAGTTCGTTTCCCAAGGAGGCAAGTGTATTGTGTTAAGAAATGATTAATTATTTGTGATTATATTGATGAGAAAAGAGAAAGAAAATGAAGGCGAATGCGTGAAAATTACACTAAGTTGTAAAAGATGTAAAGTCGTGAAAAATGGCAAAATTAAAAATTTATTTAAAAATTCCCAAAAAATTACTAAAATCCACTAAAATATTCTAAGGGTTTACAAAAAATCAAAACTTGCTAAAACCTTTTATTTAATTAATTTTTAATTTTTAAATGCTAACTAAAGCCCTAAAAATCAAAATTAACTAATAAAAAGTCCAAATCAAGATCTTTAAGTTTGTAAACCTCTAAAATAACCTAAATAAACTAAAAAGTATTTTTCAAAATTTTTAAAACACTAAAAACTATTTTTAAACACTTAAAAACTAATAAAATTTAAATTAATTCTAGAAAATAATCAAAAGGTGCTAAAAATATTTGGAAAGTTGTAAAAATCCTAATTAGATGTCTAGAACCTAGGAAAAATATAAAAACTTGAAAAATTAAACTTTTAATTTTTAATAATAAAATATTAATAAAAATCCAAAAATCCTAAAAAAATTTAAAAAATTGAAAACTAGCTAATTTTAACCTAAATAATACATAAATGAAGTTTAAATTACAAAAATACCCCTATTGGGCCTAGAAATGGGCTAAATGTCCAAACAGACCCCTTAATGGGCTTTTTAAGGCCCAATAAGAAAAATTTCGTCCAAATAAGCCCAAAAACTCCTATCTGACTCAAAATTTGATTTTAAAGACAAAACTCTGAAGGCCCAGAAGCTGAAAATGTGTATAAGCTAGCTTATTTCAAAACAGCTTATTCTTAATGGGCTTTTTGGCCCATTAAGTTATAAGCTGATGCCATAAGCTCAAATTTGACACACAAACTTCTTTTGAGTTACCTAAGAGATCTGTAAAAAGAAAATTTGAAAAAACACTAGAAATAAGCCTGAAATAAGCCAAGACTCTCTACAGAAAACGACGAAATAGTCGTTTTTGAGTTCTAGACTACCTCAAGTGTTGATTCAACTTTCAGAAGGTTTTAAATGACTTAACTAAGCAAAATAATCAAAAAGTTTTCCAATAAGCACACTCAATAAGCAGAAATAAGCCAATAAGCACTTATGTAAAAGTCAATTAGATTCGTTTTCTAGTCAAAAGTCAAAGTCAAACCCTAATAAGCTCCAGATCAAATCAATGGGTCAAATGAGGAAGATCTATTACAAAAAACAAGTTGTTGCACGTCTAGATAAGCCAATTTGGCTTATCAATAAGCTGAATGAGAATTAACACTAGCAGTGGCTATTTTTGGATGTTGAGCAGTGGGAATTTTTCCCACTGCTTGACTTTCTTGACTTTAAGATTTAAAGAGTTTTACTTGGTTTTGTTGGACAATCAAGGCACCCTTACAACCAGTGAGTTGTAAGGAGTCATAATCAAGCAAGAAAACACACTTCCAATAAGCCAAATGATATAGTTAATTCATTTAGTTCACAAACATGGCACAGACTTGGTTTAAGCAGATCTGATGATTATAAGCTACTTTTAAGCTAGTAAAAGCTAACCACAAACCACCCAATGAACACACAAGCTAAATACAACTTAATGAAGCACAAATTAACTTATTTCATGCAAAGGATCCAACTATAGAACAAGATCTAAGCGTAAACAGTCACTGATGAACAAAGATGAACACAAGAACAATGCTTACTGATATACTTGACACAAAATCCAAATTCCAGGCTTAATATCAATCACACAAGTTGCAATAACAATGATTCAATCTTTGTTAGCCCTAGGTTAGCATACAAACTAGGTGTGCACAACATTTCAGAGCAAAACAACCAATTTTCAAGATTTTATAGCCAGATGTTTGATTAAGTGTTTCAAGTCACAAACTTTGCATATATCAGAACACAAAAAACCTAATAACAGATGCACACGTAAACAACAACACAATACCAACTCAAAATCACACAAACTTGAACTAGCAGACAATCCCAAACACCCTTTTAACTTTTTAAAACCAATTTTAACAAAGTAATCTCAAGACTGTCTTAAGCTCAAATAAGCATCAAAACATACAACACATGAACTAAGATCCAATTTGAATGTATAAAAACACACATACACCAGCAGAATCACAAAATCACCAAGAGCACAATTTTTATACAGAAAAATAAAGATTGGGAATTTAAACCTCCAAAATGTGCTTCCACACTTTGGAATCAGTAAGCTGAGGTGCTAGCAAGAACAAGCACCAACTTCCACTGCTAAGAACAACAAACAAGCCCTAGCCAAAGACTTGAGCCTAGGTTAGCACAAAACAGATAAATAGAGGTGACAAAATACTAAGTCTTTGCAACACTTAGGTTCTCACAAGACTTGTACCTTTCCTTAAGGCCTCACTGCCCCTTAATCAACCTTGATTAGGAGGCTATGATCACCCTTAAGTGTTATCTACAAGCTGTTGACCCAAAATCTCTTAGCAAACAACTCAGACAAAATTTGATATAAAAACGTATCCACTTTCCAATATTGCTTAAGCTAGTTGATTTGTGACTTATGTCACTTAAAGAAACACCTCATTAAACAATCCTCACCAAGCACAAGCCAAATTTCTTGACTACAGCAAGAACAAAGGGACTCACAGACTTATAGGCAATCTTGGACTTGTTCAAGGTTTTGTTTAAGTACAAAAATGTGACAATTAACTACTCAACACAATAATAAACAATGGAACTCAGTTTTAATCACAGCACAACACCTCAATTTCATAAACTTAGAAAAGGGGGTTTACAAGGTTTGACAAATGGAAAACTGAGAACAAAAACTAAGCTATGAATAATGGTGCCTTATATAGGGCTACAATGGTTCTAGAAACATAAAGGAAAGTTGAAAACCCTAGCTAATGAAGTTCCACAAATGCCCTTGGCGACTTTGAAAATTTTTGACTGAATTTGGACTTGGAGGGTTATACATGTGATGCCAGTGATGAAAATGTGATCTTGGACGTTCAATACATGCTTGGAAAGTAAGCAAGTCCTTGGGGCATTGATTTGCTGGCTGGTTTTGTTTGGACGTGAAAAGTGGGGCAGGGGAAGGGTGGTGAGATATGTGAGGTGATGGTGATGGGAGTTTAAGAGTTGGGTTAGGATTAATGTAACCTTAATCAAATATCTGGAGATGATTGGGGCTTAATTTTCAATAATTAAGAAAAACCAAATTATGATATGAACACTAAGAACAATGGTTTAATCTGATTAATGTTTTAAAAAGGTGTTTAGGCGCGAATGGGTTTAATAATCACTAAACCGGTTTAGTGGATGTTGAGGTGGAGGAAGGGAGGAATCTGATTGGTGGATTTTATGAGTGGGACACGTGTTGGGAAGGGGTTGGTCTAGGTAAGTTAGTGTGTCTTCCAGCTTTAGCCCTTCTTCTTCTCTTCTTCTTTCATTTGTGTTTAAAATGTATCAACGTCCATTTCCTTTGTTAACAACTTTTCTTTTTCAAACTTTCCCCCTAAAACTTTGGCAAAAGTATTTCAAGGGTTGTTTTTGCCATTTTTGTATAGTTTGAGGGCTGATCTTGGACATTCTTGATCTTTAAAGGTCTTCATTGGTTCTTTGTCTTCATGAGGGACCATTATTGACAATTTTGAATAGTTGAGGGACTAAACTTGCCAATTCTTCAAAGATGAAGGACCTTTTTGCAATTTTGACAAACTTAAGGGACCAAACTTATAATTATGAATATACAAGGGTTTTAAGTGTCATTTCTTCATAAATTGAGGATCAGTCTTGTATATCTTCAAGTATTCAAGGGTTGTTTCTTGGAAAATCACCATTAGGGCCCGGTTCATTGTGCGGCTTCGTTTCCCGTGTTCGTTTTTTGCTTGTTCTTTGTGATCTTTTGTTGTTTTCTCAATATCCGTGCCTAAAATACAAAATGAACAAATACAAGCATATATATGGTATTTCTGATGATATTTTGTTCATTTAAAACCCAAAAAGAACGATGAGATCATGTATAAAAGCCATCTCATCACTCCCCCATACTAAACCATTGTCGTGCCCCCATGCAATGCTAGAATAAAGTATCTACGCAACTCAAAAATTCAATTTTATGCACTTTTATTCAAAGGTAAACTAGCTATTCTAATACTACTTTGTGTTTTAGACATAATGTATGATTTTCATCGCAAAATGGGACGTTTAGGTTCATAGAATAAGAACATGTAAGTGCCTCATAGAGATAAATTCATCGTCCTTGATTTTCACCCAATTCCATGCTAAGCGTGTAACGAGATCATTGTCATTATAAGTTAGTAATGCTAACACTACTCATATGCTCTAATCACATACTTAGACTCCCATTATTCCTAAGTTGTATCTCTTATATTTTATTTTGTCTTGAATGATCATGAAGATACATTGTTTGACTTATGCGATGATAGAAACGGTGTAATCAAAATCATCGAATTAATAGCCTCACGTAATAGACAACGATGTCAAAAAATTGAGTTAACAAGTGAGATTCGATAAACATGGTTTTAGAACGGTTTTGAACATGAGACTTATTACCAAGACTTTTATACGCCCCTACCGGATGGGCCTTATTATCATAGGTTTACCTTCACCTTTTGGGATCGTTCTTGCCTTGCCTTTTATTTAACCTTGTCACAAGGTGTTTATTATGGACAAAGACGTATATCCTCACGCTAAAAGCGAATTTTGGATCTTTAAAGCTTTAAAGATTAAGGCTTGATTCACTTCAATTTTTGCATAAATTTTTCGGCTTTGTGGGCTTCAACTTGTTTTCTTGATTTAGGTGAGCACTTGAAATCTTGTTATTTGGTAGAAGCTTTCGGTTATTCAGGTTGCCAATACTTCAAAACCGTGACGCTGGCGATTCTCAAATGTTTTCCTAATTTAATTACATGGAAGCTACTAGAAAACACTAGAAACCAACAATTAAGACTAAACCGCTAAGTTAATACTTATTAGAAAAATTTGTATACAAGCGAAGGGAGAATAAGCAAATAATTAGGACACAAGAGTTTTTGAAAGAATACGAATACTCTACGTTTAGCATAGTAACTTATAATTAACGCTATCATTTCTCGTCCTCATTTAAGAGACTTAGTCCTAAAATAAGTTAAGGAATCAAAGCTAAGTGCTCTACACGCACGGTCGAGTCAAAAAGTACTCTTATTCTCGCCATCGGAAAATCTACATTCGTGTCACCAAACACTTGTAACAATATGAGAAAAATTTAAAATTTGGCCATTTTTAGCCTTATTTTGCAACAAAAAGAGAGACAAAAACAAAAATTTTGGAGTACCCGAGGGCGTAAGCAAGGCAAGTATCTATTCACCCCCCCATACTAAAGTTAAACATTTTCCTCAATGTTTCGAGTTTAAGGGTCGAAAACCCCCATACTAGAGACGTAGTCGAATGCTTAGTCTAGCATGGAAAAGGTGGAACCATTAAATTAATAGCCGTTTATGAAGTATGCTAAAAACCTAAGGTTAGAACAACAAAGGATACATCATGTGGATATCGAGAAATTCTACAAAGCAAACGATCAAGGCTCACGTAAAACGAACACGAGAGGCTTATATCGTGAAGATGATCATGACCTAATAATCAAAAGTCACAAACAACCACGGAACAAAGGTTGGAAGGGCACAAATCCCCTCACATTAGGATTAATTAAAAAGAAGAATATTTATAAGGATAAACATGGGAACTCCCCCACAAGGCACCTTGTTTTTGATAACCGAGTCAAAAGCTCGACTCGAATCCCCACAAATGTGATCAATTGGGGATAATCATGGTATGGTCAATTTTTGGTGGGACTTACATGTAATCAAGGCCCAAAAGCAACCGGCATTAAGGACTAAGTCCTTTGATGATGCAAAATACCGGGATTGAAGATGGCGTTCTCGTTTTCATTGGATAAACAAGCCAACGCCACTTCAACATGTGCCAACACAAACCCAAAGGGTTTAAAGAAAATAGATGAGAAGAAGTAGAAGGGTGGGACAATGGGTAAGTCACTAAAAACATGAGATACTCGAGGTAGACTCACACCAATCAAATGAAAAGATTTTCCATTTATTGCATCGGTGAAAGACCGAGATTTCCCTTTATATGCAATTCTGGGGTCAAATATCTCGTCCTCGGTGAAGAAAGGGAAGGGAACATAAGGGGATTCCCCCACACTAGGTCCACACAAAGCATCGTCAAAAGGAGAAGACGAGCTTGTAGCACTCAAAACACGAGGTGATGACGGAGTTAGAGTTGTAGAAAAATATTTTAAATTCAATTCAAAATCTTTTCCATTTTCATCTTTTGTAAACTCCTTATGAAAACCCGACTTGATTATGTCAAAAATATTTGGCGTTTCTAAAGCAATATTAGTCACACTAAAAATTCTCACATTTGAAAATCGTTTTGGTGGTGGCAAGTTCTCAAAACGCTTGTTAATAAAGAAAACTTCCCCATTGGGGCCAACATATTCATCATCCGAAGAATCTTCCGTGATTGGAGACGTTGGCTTAACACTCTTAACCTCCATCGGCGGAGGGGGTGGAACTTCATTTTTATCAACAACTCCTAAAACTCTTTTTGAACTTCTTTTGCAAATGTTTTTGGTGGGATTAACATTGTTCAAAGACGTGATCGAATACACATGAGAAAGCGTAGAGTTTTTGGTTGCATTAATGACGAGTTCTTCCTCATTGAAACGTAGAGTGATTTTCCTAGCATGCACATCAATAAGTGCTCTCGAAGTATCCAAAAATGATCGACCTAAAATTAGAGGAACTTTAGGATCGATGGGGATGTCAACAACGATAAAATCCAAGGGATAGTAAAATTTCCCAACTTTCAAGAAGACGTCCTCGGCTACTCCACAAGCTAAAATCATAGAATGATCAGCCATCTCGATTGACATGCTTGAAGGAGTGAGATTAGGAAGATTGAGCGACTTAAAGATCTCAAGAGGCATCAAATTAATACTAGCACCAAGATTAGCCAAGGCGTAGCATTCCTCCATATCTTGTATAGCACATGGGATTAAAAACTTACCGGGATCACCGACTTTTTGAGGTATGCGGCTAAGAAAAACCGATGAACAACTAGACGATTTTTGCAATTTCTCTTTGTTGTTCAACATACTCTTAAAGTTTGCGGCAAATCAAGGCATCATGACCAAAGCGTCGGCAAAACTTATATTGAAATGCAAGTCACGAAACATTTTCATTAAAAGTTCAAATTGATAATTATTTCTTTCTTGTGCTTTTTCCTTGCTTCATCTTGAAGGGTAAGGTAAGGGTGGTGTGGGTTGGGGCATAGGCATCGGCCTTGGAATCTCGGGTTCCACTATTGGTATTGGTTCAACCGTAGGTGGGGTTTGAGTTGTACTTCGTGGGCTTGTAATTTGCTCCTTTTCTACCACCACCTCGGGTTCTTTCTCTTTTTCCTTCTCCATAGAAGTACTTGGACGAGAAATGGGTTCTTTGAAAGTTTTACCACTACGTGTAGCAATAACTTTCAATTCTCCCTTCGGGTTCACGATGGTATCACTAGGAAGACCACCCGAAGAAGAGGGTTTACACATGATAGCTTCAAACATTTTTCCCATTCTATCTTCAAACTTAGATTTCCTAGCATCCGCTTTTAACAATTCTTGCTTAATTTCATGTTGCCCTTGCTCCATTTTTTGTTGATTTTGTTGGAGACGTTGGACATTTCCTTTCATTTTATTAGAATGATTTCTCAATTCATTAGCAAGTTCGTTTTTAAGCTCGTTTTTCAACTCGGATCTTAAGCTAATCATCTCACGTTGCATGTTATCAAACCTAGCATCGTTTGCCTTTGCATAATCTAAAAATTCTCCATTAAGATTTTTGGTGTGAGCATTTTGAAAACCTTGAGTGGTGTTTTGAAGATCACGGTTTTGATTTTGGTTAGAAACTTGCCCATTTCCACTTTGGTAATTACCCTTATTGAAGTTACGTTGAGTTCCTTGATAACCACCACTTTGATTGTTTTGATAGTTATTAGCATTTTGATTTTGTGGAGCTTGATTTTGGCGGGAACCTTGACCGATTTGGTTATAAGTTACCGTGGCTACATAAGCATTCAAAGTGTTACCATCCGCGGTAATGCACTCGGAAAAATCATGGGCTCCAACACATGAAATACAACTCTTGGCAATCGCCTTAACCGAGGCGGAATTCAAAGCATCTTGTGCTTTCCAATGAGTCATAAGAGATGAAAACCTATCGAAAAACCGATTCTCCTCATTTGCTTCATCTTGCAAGGCACTCATATTACGAGACGACGATGACGAACCCATAGGGGCAACACTCGGTGTGTTACGAGGGTTGTAAACCTTAGACCTATTCTTAATTATTGTTAAAGCCTCATCGGTCGTTTTACACAAAAAATTACCACCCGCGGCGGCATTTAAGTAATCTCGTTCATGATCATTAAGCCCATTATAAAAAGTATCAATTTGATGCAATTCGGAAAATTCATGGTGTGGACATTCATGTAACATTTCTTTAAACCTTTCCCAAGCCATTGAAAAACTCTCATTAGGTTTTTGAGTAAAACGTGAAATCTCGTTTTTCAAATGTGTTGTTTTAGATGGTGGAAAAAATTGGTTCACGAATTTGGAAACGAGATCACCCCATGTCAAAATCGAATTTGGGGGCTCTTTCTCTAACCAAATCTTAGCGGGCCCATCTAACGAATATGGGAACAACATCATCTTAATCGCATCGTGGGGTACATCCTTAAACTTGCTAGTCGCGGTGAGACGATTGAATTGCCTAATGTGATAATGTGGTTTGTCTTTTTCGTGTCCGCGAAACTTGTTGGCTTGAAGCATAGACATTAAACCCGTTTTGATCTCGAAATTCTCCACAAGGATGGCGGGAATCACAATGGCCTCTCCAAAACCCTCGGTGGGTACTTAAAGCAACTCCATCATAGTACGATTAGCCATGATAGCTTCTTGTTCTACAATGGGTTCCTCACTTGGAGTCTCTTCACTAGAAGGTGTTGGTGTGTTTTCCTTTCGATTACGACGTTTACGTGCACGTCTTGCTTGATTACGAGTTAGCATAAACGTCACATACAACGTAGGGATGAGAAAAGAAGATTCTTTTGGGTGTTTTTACTTTTTTTTATTTTCTTTTGGTTTTGATTGTTTTTATATTTTTTTGGATTTTTGTGGTGTATTACGTTGACCAAAATCTACAAATCTCTCCTCAAATAAAATCTCGTGATTTTAGGAGCCTCAAGGAATGAAAACGATCACGTGAAGTGAACGCCTTCGATGACTTTAGAATGTTGATGGAACACCAAAACGTTCAAGAGGGTTTAATCAATAGAAACCAAGAAAATATATATGATACTTAATAATACTTTGGGCGGCAAAACCCTCGATTAGCTTTCAATCTCAAAATACTCACAAGCAAGCGGGGAAACGAGGCGGCGTGAAGCACTTAAGAGCCTTTTTCCTTAGGTTGTGAAATACAACCGCCTTATTCCCACCTTATAGTTTGTATTTTTCAAATCGAGCTTCACGAAAGTATTTATCTATTTTTGCCTTTGATTTCTTGTTTGAGATTCGAATACAATGATTGGGTAATGACCTCCCAAGTCAAGGTTGTGTTTTCACACTTTTGGAGTACTTGTGAATTTATTGTTCTACGTATACAATATATTAATAATATTCACACTAAAAACGAGAAACCGATAATACGTATTAGTAGAGTGCTACTAATACAAATAGTTATTATGGCTATATATAAAAACAACAATTTTTCAAATCAAAACACAACACGCCTCCCTGGCAGCGACGCCAAAATGATTGTAGTAAAAACACCCTTTTAGGAAAAAGGAGTGTAAATAGGGTAATTATTAAATACACGTTTAGGAAAACGTATATTAATGACCCAAAGTGAAAGAGTTCAAGTTCGTTTCCTAAGGAGGCAAGTGTATTGTGTTAAGAAATGATTAATTATTTGTGATTATATTGATGAGAAAAGAGAAAGAAAATGAAGACGAAGGCGTGAAAATTACACTAAGTCGTAAAAGACGTAAAGTCGTGAAAAATGGCAAAATTAAAAATTTATTCTAAAAATTCCAAAAAATTATTAAAAATCCACTAAAATATTCTAAGGGTTTACAAAAAATCAAAACTTGCTAAAACCTTTTATTTAATTAATTATTAATTTTTAAATGCTAATTAAAGCCCTAAAAATCAAAATTAACTAATAAAAAGTCCAAATCAAGATCTTTAAGTTTGTAAACCTCTAAATCACCTAATAAACAAAGAAGTATTTTTCAAAATTTTTAAAACACTAAAAACTATTTTTAAACACTTAAAAACTAATAAAACTTAAATTAATTCTAGAAAATAATCAAAAGGTGCTAAAAATATTTGGAAAGTTGTAAAAATCCTAATTAGATGTCTAGAACCTAGGAAAAATATAAAAACTTGAAAAATCAAACTTTTAATTTTTAATAATAAAATAATAATAAAATATTAATAAAAACCAAAAATCCTAAAAAATTCTAAAAAAATTGCAAACTAGCTAATTTTAACCTAAATAATACAGAAATGAAGTTGAAATTACAAAAATACCCCTATTGGGCCTAGAAATGGGCTAAATGTCCAAACAAACCCCTTAATGGGCTTTTTAAGGTCCAATAAGAAAAATGTTGTCCAAATAAGCCCAAAAACTCCTATGTGACTCAAAATTTGATTTTAAAGACAAAACTCTGAAGGCCCAAAAGCTGAATATGTGTATAAGCTAGCTTATTTTAAAACAGCTTATTCTTAATGGGCTTTTTGGCCCATTAAGCTATAAGCTGATGCCATAAGCTCAAATTTGACACACAAGCTTCTTTTGAGTTACCTAAGAGATCTGTAAAAAGAAAATTTGAAAAAGCACTAGAAATAAGCCTGAAATAAGCCAAGACTCTCTACAAAAAATGACAAAATAGTCGTTTTTTAGTTCTAGACTACCTCAAGTGCTGATTCAACTTTCAAAAGGTTTTAAATGACTTAACTAAGAAAAATAATCAAAAATTTTTCCAATAAGCACACTCAATAAGCAGAAATAAGCCAATAAGCACTTATGTAAAAGTCAATCAGATTCGTTTTCTAGTCAAAAGTCAAAGTCAAACCCTAATAAGCTCCAGATCAAATCAATGGGTCAAATGAGGAAGATCTATTACAAAAAAACAAGTTGTTGCACGTCTGGATAAGCCAATTTGGCTTATCAATAAGCTGAATGAGAATTAACACTAGCAGTGGCTAGTTTTGGATGTTGAGCAGTCGGAATTTTTCCCACTGCTTGACTTTCTTGACTTTATGATTTAAAGAGTTTTACTTGGTTTTGTTGGAAAATCAAGGCACCCTTACAACCAGTGAGTTGTAAGGAGTCACAATCAAGCAAGAAAACACACTTCCAATAAGCTAAATGATATAGTTAATTCATTTAGTTCACAGACATGGCACAGACTTGGTTTAAGCAGATCTTATGATTATAAGCTACTTTTAAGCTAGTAAAAGCTGACCACAAACCACCCAATGAACACACAAGCTAAATACAACTTAATGAAGCACAGATTAACTTATTTCATGCAAAGGATCCAACTATAGAAAAGATCTAAGCATAAACAGTCACTGATGAACAAAGATGAACACAAGAACAATGCTTACTGATATACTTGACACAAAATCCAAATTCCAGGATTAATATCAATCACACAAGTTGCGATAACAATGATTCAATCTTTGTTAGCCCTAGGTTAGCATACAAACTAGTGTTGATCCCAAACTTAGATCGATTAAGCTTTGTGTATACGAGATTAGATCAAGTACTACACGTAGAGAAACCTTTGCTTATGAATAAAGTAACAAAGTGTTATGCGGAATTAACACTTGATCTAAAACACAAAGATGTTAAACAAACTTTCACTTGTATTAGAATGATCGTACTTGATTACAATGAAAGAGTTTAACAATCGAAAAACTTATGAAAACTTATATTAACTTTAACCTAAAAGATCTTCTTTTATAGAACAAGAAGTCTTGTACAATAAGCTACGAATCAACTATTCTAGGTAAAGATAAACATAGAAAATACATTGTCGTCTCTATCCTTACTAGAAGTATTCTAGAATATAATAAACGTGTAGCTCACATCTTCCATCTGTGATTGTCTTCAATCTGTCAACGCTTGACTTTAACTTGTCAACGCTTATGCTATCAGCGCTCACTTTGCTCTTGTCAACGCTTGAGTTGTTCTTGTCAGCGTTCAAGTGATCTGGCCTTAATTTATTCCCAACAATCCTCCCCTAAACTTGATATCCACTCTCATGATCAAGTTTCTGAATAAACACTAAGAACTTGGAGGAGTATGACAAACCTTATCATATTGGTAATAAATAAATCTGATCAAATTCTTTGCCACGTCACTTGTATAGTCTATCTCCAACTGGGTGTCCTTCATCTTCTCCAAAACAGCCTTGGATATGAAATACTGAGCATCTACAAGTAAATACTCAGCAAACTTTGTAGAACTCAAATGATATACACCAGCAGCTGAATATAACCTCCATTGAAGACCACTGAGGTCATCTTCAAGATCCTTCCATATTTCAGGATCTTCTTCTTTTGTCCCACACATTCTTTTGAATGTGGTCCAAAGTTTTATTCCATTGACTGAAGTTGGTGCTTCAGCCTCATACTTGGTCTGTAGCAACCTCCAAAGGTCCACCAAGTCTTCTCTATCACAACTTGCAAATAAAGATATGAGAGTGGTAAAAGTGTGTACCTCTTTGCCAAATCTTCCAATTTTCCAGAATCCACATTCATCTTCATCATAACTCACAATTGGATTCCTGGAATCTAGTGGTAACACATGCACCATATCTGAAGCTTCTAATGGGGAGAGCTTGAGGCTCTTTCTAATAACTGCTTCACTTGGATATAGTTGATTCATATCTTTTCGAAACTCAAGTACAAATCCCTTCTTTACTGGTCTGGGAACTATCATAGCTCTCTTGATTTCAATTTTCTCTACAAGCTGCTCTTTTCTTTCATCTGAAAGAAGTCTGAAAGTGTTTTCTTCCTGCACTTTCACCCAAATAGGATAAGCCCTATGTTCCAACTCATCAAATGTCAAAGCCTTCAGCTTCTGATGTGTCCATCCAACTCCATGACATTTGAGCAACATAAAGTAGAGCTTCCTTCTATCCCTTTTCAACTCAGAGAGAATGTTGCTTGCCTTGTGCTTCAAAATCACCTTACAATCCTTCTGAACTCTAAAAAGAATTTCCAAACCCCATATCTGATCTGAAATAGTCAAGTCTGGATTATCCATACAGCTTTCTTCCCAAGAATTGTACATCTGAACCACCTCTGGCATATCAAAATCAATCTGCAACTTTAAATCTCTCAGCTTTTCCCTAGCAAGCTCATCACCATACTCAAGTCTTTCTGGTTCAACAATCATTACACTTGAATCTGAGCTAGCTCCATCACTTTCTTCTTCAGAAGTCACAACAAATGGTGACTTTTCCTTTTCACCTTGTTCCATCATTTGCTCAGCCAATCTTCTATCAAATTCAACCTGAGCTGCATTCTTTGGAACAATTTCTTCTACCAACTTACCCTTACCCTTATCTGTTGGTGCAATTGTTGGTAGGGTAGATGATAATACCTGAGTAGGAACATCTTTGATGATAGATGATGACTGGAATACATCACCTCCATATGCAGATCTGTCAACGCCCAAATTTCCTCTATCAGCGCCCAAAATACTTCTATCAGCGTCCAAAATACTTCTATCAGCGTCCAAACTTGTCTTGTCAACGCTCAAATATTTTCCCTCAGCGCCTTGTGTAACCTCTCTCAACATATCTGTAAATGATAAATTTAAATTGGTTGGAGAGATCAAGGACGTATCAAAACCTGTTTGTTCCTTCAAAGTAGTAAGAGCTTCAGCAACATCCAATGATTGACCATCTTGACTGCTCTTATCACTCAGATTTCTTTGATCTTCCTCCCCTTTGGAAGACTCCTCCATACCTCCCTTTGAATGAGCACTCTCCAAAACAACAATCCTCTCCCTCAATTCCTTGAGTTCAAGGCCTTGGTTACTGACAATTTGTACCAAGTATGCATTTTGCTTTTGCAAGCTAATGCAGACAGCCGTCAATTCCAAAAGAGTCATTGGTTCCAGTCTGCCCTCCTCTGAAATGGGGATTTGACCTCCCAAGTCAGGTTCATTGGGCATGGATGAGGACTTAATTATGGTGGGACTGCCTTGGCCAGCTGCTAAGCCAGAACCAATAGTCCCAGCCTCATCCAGGTCACCAGCCACACTTGTGGTGGTGGTTCTCTCTGCTTCATGGCTAGGACCACCAGAGGAGAACACTCCAGCAGTCCTTTGGCGTTTAAACAACCTATATTCAGGTGGTGTGGAAGATGGTGTAGAAGAAGGTGTAGATGTGGGTTGGTTAAGGGGTGTTTGGGATTGTGATGGTTGGGTGTCAGCGTTGGAAATAGGCACATCAACGCCCACATTAGATGTGTCAGCGTCAAAGGGATTTTGGTCTATTTGCATTTGATCAGGTGAGGGTAAAGGTTCAGGGATAGGTTCAAGTTGTGGGTGAAGGTCAATATGGGGTTGGGGGTCTGGTTGGGGTTGTGCTGCTGCAATAACAGCAAGCATGGCTGGGGTTAAAGGTAGGTCTCTATGAGGTGGTGAGTTCATCTTGGTAAAAATAGCTTTCTTTTGTTCAGGGATTTTATAAAAATCATTGTGATCCCTTGAACAATATCTTTGAGCATCAAAAATCATTTGCAGAAAACGGGGATAAGCTAAAGTCATTTTTGTCCCCTTGTTTTTACACATTCCTTCAAAAATCATTTTAGACCAGTTATATTTTTGCCCTGTTGCAATACACACAATAGCAGTTGCAATGGATCTATTGATCTCATTGTATGCAGTACATTTGGGACTCAAACATTGAAGGAGAATGTAAATGAGGTACTTCCAGGCTGGGGGAAATTCCTGCTTATGGTACTTATTAAGAGTACCTTCATCAGGAATAGGGTATCCCAAAGCCCTAAGCCCTTGTTCTATTTCAGATATAGGAAGAATGGTTATACCATCAGCATCATTAAGATGCAAGGCCTGGCGTACCAAGGCCTCAGTAACCACCCAAGATCTCCCATGAACAATAGAAGTTAATGTGGTCACTCCATTAATTGTTGAGGAACTAACAGTGTTCCAAAACTGTTTAATGTGTGTGACTGGAATGAGTGGCGCATGAGAAAGAGCATACCTTAATGGGGATGCGTTAAAATACTCCACCATCTGTGTGTATTGAGGAAACAAAGTATTATCAGCAACAAGATAAGCAATCATGTTGTGTTGAGACTTGAACCCCAAATCCAATTCTGCTGAGTTAAATCTTGGTGCCATTGATGAAAGCTGTTAATTTGAAGTAGAAAAGATGAAGGTTGATAAGAGAAAAGTTGTTAGACAAGAATTATAGATACCCTGTTTAAAAATAGGAGCCAAATTTATAGGAGTGGATGAATGCATGTGATTGGCCCAAAAATAGGCAAAGATTTTCAAAAACTAATCATGAAAATATTGAAAAAGTTATAAGTTATCTCATGCATTTAATGAAAGTAACAACTCCTAAAATTACGGCTTGAAAATATGTCAAAAAGTAACAACTGGGTAGGTCCCATTGATTGTCAACGGTCAAATATAACCCATCAACGCCCAACGGCTATAATCTTGTCAACGTTCGCCTAAAGCCATGTCAGCGTCCATTTTGGTCACAACAACGCTTGGAAAAATCTTGTCAGCGTCCAAAAATAAAATTGTTTTTTTTAAAAAAGTGAAAAATGACCTTAACAAGTAATTTATCCTAGAGAAGATAACCAAAAGCTGATAATTATCATAGGGCGGCAAGCACTGTCCAGTTATGCACACTTGCATAAGCAAGATAGACATAACAGTCCTCTAGTGTCCCTTGCTAACCAAAATTCTTAACAACCAAGTTACCTTATAAAATCCTTGTTACTCCCAGGTAAATCCCATATCAAAATGATTCCCAAGTCTCCCAGCAGACCACAACCAATTCTAGGCCAAAAATGTCTTGGCAGCATGCAAAGTTGATATACTATGCATGCTACAGTGCCTCATGGTTTAGTAAAACTAACCCATACTCACCTGTGGACACAATCTAGAATTGTGATAAGAGTATTGTAAGAATACCCAAGAGTCCTAAAGGTTCCTTAAACCTCCCCTCAAACTATGATACATGAGTTCTCAAAATATATATGAACATTAAAAATTTATGTCAAGATAGGAATAGAAATATTCCAACCATCATCCATAAACAAAAACATGTCCAAATAGCTCTTCAAAGATCCATAAGCAACTCTGTATCCAATGGCATAAAGCTACCACCTACCTACACATTTAGATGAAAACCACAAAACTAACATTTGTTGCTGACAACGCCCCGACAACACGTGTCAGCGTTGAAGGAACTCTTGTCAGCGTTAGACAATAATATCTCTAACAACGGCAAAATAACACTTGACAGCGTTACATTTACCTTTGTCAGTGTTAGAAAAGTAAAGTGGAAAAATCTAAATCATCACAAAGACCAATAACAATGCATTATCCTGTACATACTTTTACAAAAAGGTTCCAAAACACATATTAAGTGAGATTAACCATTCCAATATTTGTTACCAAATATTGAAATCGTCCAGCATCAAAAGGTTTAGTTAATAAATCAGCCACATTATCCTCTGTAGCTACCCTATCTGGTTGTATTAAACCTTTCTCAAAGCAATCTCTTATAAAATGATGTCTAATTTCTATGTGTTTGGTTTTAGAATGATGTACAGGATTTTTAATAATGCATAAAGTACTGTTATTGTCTACAAAAATCTTGGTATGCATAAAATTATACCCATAATCCAACAGCTGGTTCTGAATCCATAAGACTTGTCCACAACAAGCAGCTGCAGCCACATATTCTGCTTCAGTTGTAGAGTTTGCCACCACTGTTTGTTTCTTGCATTGCCAAGATATCAATCTACTCCCAAGAAATTGGCATCCACCAGTTGTGGATTTCCTATCAAACTTATCACCACCATAGTCACTGTCTGAATATGCAATAAGATCCAATGGAGAATCTTTTGGGTACCACAAGCCAAGATCTGGATAACATCTTAGGTACCTAAAAATTCTCTTCACAGCAAAAAGGTGACATTCTTTGGGAGTCACTTGATGGCGTGCACAAGCACACACAGCAAACATGATGTCAGGTCTTGAGGCTGTAAGATACATCAATGAACCAATCATTGATCTATAATGCCTAACATCCACATCCTTTCCAGCTCCAATTTTCCCCCAAGGGTGTTCCCTATCCATAGGAGTGGAAGCATCCTTTTCATGTGGAGAAAATCCATATTTCTTCAAGATTTCAGCTACATACTTGTCTTGGGAGATGAAGATACCATCTTCTTTCTGCTGAACTTGTAACCCTAGAAAGAAGTTCATCTCACCCATTGCACTCATCTTGAATTTATCTGTCATGAGCTTGGAAAAGTCCTCACTCATTTTTGGATCAGTAGACCCAAAAATGATGTCATCAACATAGACCTGCACAAGCAACACATGTTTTCCTTTCTTCTTTGTAAATAGTGTCTGATCTATGGTGCCCCTCTTGAATCCATTGTCCACTAAATATGTAGACAAGGTACCATACCATGCTCTAGGGGCTTGATGAAGTCCATACATAGCTTTCTTCACTCTATAAACCTTGTCTGGATTTTCAGGATCTTCAAAACCAGGAGGTTGCATGACATATACTTCCTCAACAATTGTCCCATAGAGGAAAGCACTCTTCACATCCATTTGATAAACAGTGAAGTTCATGCAAGAGGCATAAGCTAAGAAAATTTTGATAGCTTCAATTCTTGCAACTGGTGCAAAAACTTCTTCATAATCTATGCCTTCCTCTTGTGTATATCCCTGAGCTACCAAACGTGCCTTGTTTCTGACCACAATGCCCCTTTCATCTTTCTTGTTCCTTAGAACCCATCTTGTCCCAATTGGTCTCACATATCTAGGACAATCAACCAGCTCCCAAACATCCTGTATAGCAAATTGGTGAAGCTCATCCTGCATTGCTTCCACCCAACTTGGTTCTTTGAGAGCATCAAAAATTTTCTTGGGTTCTTCCTGTGACAGAAAACAGGCAAACAAACATGCTTGTACAAGAGGGGTATCAACCTTCTTGTGTATATTGGCAATAAATCCACCAAGACTTTGATGGGATCTTCTTGTCTGAACTGGAGCCATAACATCACCAATAATCTGAGATGTGGGGTGATCCTTTGTTGTGGAAGTGAGAACTCCTCCTTCAAAAAGTCTGGTGTCCTCAACTTCACGCTCCATGTTGCCAATATCTTCTTCATCAGACTCTCTTTGATCAACATGAATCTCTTCATGGACATTGGAAGGTCCACCTTGTTCAAAATGGGAAGAGAAAAGCTGTGTAAAGGTGTCACCAAAGTCTGATCCTTGTTTGTCAGCGCTTGGGTTAACAACGCTTGAACTGTTGTTGTCAGCGTCTAAGCCATCAGCGTCTGAATTTGTCTTGTCAGCGCTTGATTTCCCTTTGTCAGCGCCTAAAGAAGTATGCATGTTTGTATTTGGTGGTATTTGAAAACCACCATTATCTTTTCTAGCAGCAGCAGCAGCAGCATAATACTCATCTGTCCATATAGGAAGTGTAACATATTCTTGTGTGGGAGATGATTTAACTGCTGGTGGTCCATCCTCCTTAGCAACCTGTATACCTGAAACATTACCAATTCTCTTTTCCAAAACACTTGAAGTTACCTTCACAATGTCTGGATCAGTAACAGGTATATAATTTAAAGCTCTAGATAAAGGTTCTAAGTCAAACAACCAATTTGGACCACTTTCAGGATCACTAGGTTTACTCTCTAAAAACCTAACATGTACTTTTTCAAGTATACGTTTTTCCTTTTTAATGTAAACCCTATATCCTTTGCTCTGCACTGAATAACCCATGAAGTAGCCTTCATCACCTTTTGAATCAAATTTACCTAGGGCCTCACTAGTTTCTAGAACAACTACATGACATCCAAAAGGCTTGAGAAAGCCAATATTGGGCTTCCTTCCCCAAAGTAATTCATAAGGTGTCTTATTATGTATCTTGTTGACCAATGCCCTATTTTGAACATAACAAGCTGTGTTAACAGCTTCAGCCCAAAAGGCTATAGGAAAGTGGGCATCAGCCAACATGGTTCTGGCTGCTTCAATAAGGGTCCTATTCTTCCTTTCAGCAACCCCATTTTGCTGTGGGGTTCTAGCTATGCTAAACTGCCTAGTAATCCCTTTCTTGGCACAAAAATCATCTAACAACTGATTTCTAAACTCACCCCCATTGTCACTTCTAATAATTTTGACCTCATTACCATTCTTCTTTTCAATCTGGGTAATGAAATTAATCAGACTTTGGGCAGTTTCACTTTTCTTGGCTAAAAAGAAAGTCCATGTAAACCTGGAATAATCATCAGTGATAACAAAACAATATGATTTACCCTTCAAACTTTCTATATTAGTTGGACCAAAGAGGTCCATATGCAATAAGTGAAGTGGTTTAGAACTAGAGTGCACCTGTTTAGACCTGAATGAGACCTTGTGCTGCTTGCCCTTAAGACATGCAACACAAGTGTGGTCATTGTGGAAAGCCTTTTCAGGCAAACCATCAACTAAACCAAGCCTCACAAGTCTATTGATATTCTTAAAGTTTATGTGCCCTAATCTCCTGTGCCAAAGATTACTTTCATCGACTGAGGCTTTAGCATACAGACATGACATTTTATTATTTATCTTAATTCCATTAAGATTCACATTATATATGTCTTTATGCCTTGGTGTTCTAAAATCTATGTATTTCTCCTCAGGGAGCTTATAATCTTTGCTTAACACCAAGCACTCAGTATCTGTGAAAAGAACCTTATTTTTGTTATCACACACTTGTGATACACTAAACAAATTATAATCCAGTTCTTTTACCAGGAAGACATTCTCAAATCGTAGATTGTTGGTGACAAGGGTTCCTTTTCCTGTGATGGTGCCATAGCCCCCTCCAAAGTATACCTTATCACCATCCTGAATAGGAGTGAAGTTTGTCAGATAGTCTTCCTTTCCTGTCATGTGCCTTGAGCATCCACTATCCCAGTATCCATAATCATTGATCTTCTTCTGAATACCCTGCACATAAAGAAAACACATTAGTTTTCTTTGGGAACCCAAGCCTTGGAAGACTTGGATTCATTTGGTTGTTCAACAAGAACAGACTTGGTTCTCATAACAACCCCATTTTCATCCCTGTTTGAATGAAATTCCCAGTTAACCCCAATTGGTGTTGACAATGCCTTTGAAATATAATGAAACCTGTTGCATGTCATAGAAATACCAGTAGAATTAGGGTTTTGGTCTTGTTTTGGTCTCCATGTTAAGCTAGTAGAAGCTTTAGACCTATTTCCCTGTGGTTGCAAATACCTAGGTTTGGCAGTGTGTCTGTCAGCGCTGAAATTGTTCTTGTCAGCGCCCCGATTGCCTTTATCAGCGTTGAACCTAGGGTTTGCTACAGGAACCCATTGCCTATTTGACCAAGTGTTTGACTTTTGAAAAGGTCTTAGGCCTTGTGTGTTAGACCCTCTAGAAAAGAATGGGGCTGGTCTAACAACTTGTGAACTTTTGTTCACAAACGTATTGGGTCTGACAGTGTTTGACCTATGTTGACTTTTGTCAGCGCTGAAATGGTTCCTATCAGCGTTGACATTGGAAGCGTTGACACATCTATAAGCCAAATGTGAGAAGCTACCACATGTGTAACAAGCTTTTCTAGACATAGTCTTAGGTCTAGAAGCAAAGAAGCCTGTTCCATGATTACTAACTTGGCTTTTTGGTGACCTAGTATTCCTATACATCTCTGCATACTTAACACTAGGTTTTCTAACAGTTTGTGGGCCAAGGTCAACAGCTTTGCCAGTGGTAGGGTGTGTGATCTTAATAGGTTTAGGATCATTGGACTCCACAATTGGTATCATGTTTGGTGTGGGCTCATTTGGACTTTCACACAACAACCCTCCCTTAACAAACAAGGTGTGGTTAGCTTTCTTCCACTCATCTAGGTCAGTCAGTTTTTGCTTGTATTCCTCAACTGGGGAAGTCACTCTAGGTGGAGGAATGAATTCCTCCTCTTGACATTCTGGCAAGCCAGTCCAAGATAAGTCCTTTGATTGGACACCATAGAAATCCCCAGCTGGTGGTGGAACACCAGTATAATTATTCATCCCAATCCCACTCATATCCTTAGAGTCTCTTTGTTTACTAACACACTCTCCTAGGGATTGTGTGGCCTTATCAAATCTCTGGATTTTAAGACTCACATTATCTTTATTTTTGTTAGCCTCCTCTAACTGAGCTATCAAATCAAGATTAACCCTATTTACTATATCTTGAACATCTTTACTCTGATGTAACTCATGTTTTAAGATATTTATTTGATCCTTTAAATCAAGCTCCACTTTCTTATACTCAGCTACTGTCTTTTCTGTTTGGGTAAGAGCAATTTGATAATTAGATACTTTGCATCTTTCAGTACTTGCCTCATCTAATAATTTTACTATCTCTTGATTTAGTTTTTCAGTATTTAAACGACAACCCTTAGAACAGAAAGCATCATCATATACCTCATTATCTGATGAAGAGGAGGAGTGTGCCATGAGAGCATATTCAACATGCTCTTCTTTAACTTCAGCAACCAAAGCTCTATCCTCTTCCTCATTCTTAGCCATCCAGCTCCAGTCCCATTCTCCAACGCCATCAATTTGTTGAACAGCAACCATGGCCTTGGGATCTTGGCTCTTAACCATTTGGCTTGAGGGCTTACCAGCATCAGATCTTCTTGGAGATCTACATTCCCTCATGAAGTGCCCCATCCTATGACAGTTGTAGCACTCAACCTTGGACTTGTCAAAGCCAGCAACATCCTTAGCATTAAAGGTCATCTTCTTCTTGAACCTTTTATTAAATCTGTTTGCTCTTAAGCTTACAAGAGCCATAGTCCACTTGATGTCCATCTCTTCCAATTGTTCATCACTTATCTGCTCAAGATCTTCATATGTAATCCTTGAATCACTGGGCAAAGAAGCAATGAATGCACACACAGTATCTAGATCTAAACCAGCAGGTTTAAGTCTATCAGCGCCAAAGTTGTGTGTGTCAGCGCTTGAGTATAAAGCGTTGACAGGATATGATCCAGCGCTGACAGACTGACATCCAGCGCTGACACCTTGAGATCCAGTGGCTGGATGTCCATAGAAGTTCATGGAATCAAATTGGCCTTCACTTTGTGAGAAGAAGGCCATGTTACTACTGGAAGATTTATTATCACTATCCAATTGCCATTCATTCTCCAACAGTCTTAGTTTGTTGAAGATGTCATCAAACCTGGAGGTCTTGTGGGTATTATTGACAAGAATGGATCTTGTCTCAATCTTCCATACATCACCAAGGCTTTTGAGAAAAGTAGCATTCAATTCAGGGTCATCAATCTGTGTTCCCATGAAGGAAAGTTGACTTGTGATGTCAAGAAGTCTACTTCTCACACTGCTGAGATTCTCATTGGGTTGAGCTTTAAAGACAGCATACTCATGCAAGAGTTGCTTCTTCTTTTCTTCTTTTGTGTCAGCATTGCCACCATGTGCTACTTCAAGAGCTTCCCAAAGCTCTTTTGCAGACTCAAAGCGTTTGTACTTGTGCTGATTCTCATGACCTAGGGCGTGTTTCATGATGTTCAAGATTTTCATGTCCACCCTCTTCTTGGCTATATCTTCAACAGCTACAGCTCTCCCATCTCCAGGCTTTTCCTTCTTATCAGCTTCAGGACAATTAGGAACAGCTGTCCTTGTGGCTATTGCAGCAGCAATCTTTGCTGCTTTGTCGAATGTGTTCCCATATTCGACAATCTCCCAAAGAGTGTAGTCATGAATAGCTATATATTGCTCAAAATTTGATTTCCAAAGCTCAAAGTTCCTGGCATCAAACATGGGAATTTTGATACTAGGATTTGAGGAGTTGTTTTGTAGCAAAGCAGCAGGTTGATCTGTGCCAGACATGATGTTTTTAGGGTTTTGAGAATTTTTAGGGTTTTTAGGGTTTTTGGTGTTTTAGGGTTCTTGCGTTACTTAAAGATCAAAAGTTTCTCAACAAGCTCTGATACCACTTGTTGATCCCAAACTTAGATCGATTAAGCTTTGTGTATACGAGATTAGATCAAGTACTACACGTAGAGAAACCTTTGCTTATGAATAAAGTAACAAAGTGTTATGCGGAATTAACACTTGATCTAAAACACAAAGATGTTAAACAAACTTTCACTTGTATTAGAATGATCGTACTTGATTACAATGAAAGAGTTTAACAATCGAAAAACTTATGAAAACTTATATTAACTTTAACCTAAAAGATCTTCTTTTATAGAACAAGAAGTCTTGTACAATAAGCTACGAATCAACTATTCTAGGTAAAGATAAACATAGAAAATACATTGTCGTCTCTATCCTTACTAGAAGTATTCTAGAATATAATAAACGTGTAGCTCACATCTTCCATCAGTGATTGTCTTCAATCTGTCAACGCTTGACTTTAACTTGTCAACGCTTATGCTATCAGCGCTCACTTTGCTCTTGTCAACGCTTGAGTTGTTCTTGTCAGCGTTCAAGTGATCTGGCCTTAATTTATTCCCAACAACTAGGTGTGCACAAGATTTCAGAGCAAAACACCCAATTTTGTAGATTTTATAGCCAAATGTTTGATTAAGTGTTTCAAGTCACAAACTTTGCATATATCAGAACACAAACAACCTAATAACAGATGCACACTTAAACAACAACACAATACCAACTCAAAATCACACAAACTTGAACTAGCAGACAATCCCAAACACCCTTTTAACTTTTTAAAACCAATTTTAACAAAGTAAAAGTATTCTCAAGACTGTTTTAAGCTCAAATAAGCATCATAACATACAACACATGAACTAAGATATAATTTGAATGCATAAAAACACACATACACCAGCAGAATCAAAAAATCACCAAGAGCACAATTTTTAAACAGAAAAATGAAGATTGGGAATTCAAACCTTCAAAATGTACTTCCACACTTTGGAATCAGTAAGCTGAGGTGCTAGCAAGAACAAGCACCAGCTTCCACTGCTAAGAACAACAAACAAGCCCTAGCCAAAGACTTGAGCCTAGGTTAGCACAAAACAGATAAATCAAGGTGAAAAAAGACTAAGTTTTTGCAACACTTAGGTTCTCACAAGACTTGTACCTTTCCTTAAGGCCTCACTACCCCTTAATCAACCTAGATTATGAGGATATGATCACCCTTATGTGCTATCTACAAGCTGTTGACCCAAAAGCTCTTAGCAAACAACTCAGACAAAATTTGATATAAAAACGTATCCACTTTCCAATATTGCTTAAGCTAGTTGATTTGTGACTTATGTCACTTAAAGAAACACCTCAGTGAACAATCCTCACCAAGAACAAGCCAAATTTCTTGACTACAGCAAGAACAAAGGGACTCACAGGCTTATAGGCAATCTTGGACTTGTTCAAGGTTTTGTTTAAGTACAAAAACGTGACAATTAACTACTCAACACAATAATAAACACTAGAACTCAGTTTTAATCACAACACAACACCTCAATTTCATAAACTAAAAAAAGGGGTTTACAAGATTTGACAAATGGAAAACTGAGAACAAAAACTAAGCTATGAATAATGGTGCCTTATATAGGGCTACAATGGTTCTAGAAACATAAAGGAAAGCTGAAAACCCTAGCTAATGAAGTTCCATAAATGCCCTTGGCGACTTTGAAAATTGTTGACTGAATTTGGACTTGGAGGGTTATACATGTGATGCCAGTGATGAAAATGTGATCTTGGACGTTCAATACATGCTTGGAAAGTAAGCAAGTCCTTGGGGCGTTGATTTGCTGGCTGGTTTTGTTTGGACGTGAAAAGTGGGGCAGGGGAAGGGTGGTGAGACATGTGAGTTGATGGTGATGGGAGTTTAAGAGTTGGGTTAGGATTAATGTAACCTTAATCAAATATTTAGAGTTGATTGGGGCTTAATTTTCAATAACTAAGAAAAACCCAATTATGATATGAACACTAAGAACAATGGTTTAATCTGATTAAGGTTTTAAAAAGGTGTTTAGGCGCGAATGGGTTTAATAATCACTAAAGCGGTTTAGTGGATGTTGAGGTGGAGGAAGGGAGGAATCTGATTGGTGGATTTTATGAGTGCGACACGTGTTGGGAAGGGGTTGGTCTAGGTAAGTTAGTGTGTCTGCCAGCTTTAGCCCTCCGTCTTCTCTTCTTCTTTCATTTGTGTTTAAAATGTATCAACGTCTATTTCCTTTGTTAACAACTTTCCTTTTTTATAATTTTGCCCCAAAACTTTGGCAAAAGTATTTCAAGGGTTGCTTTTGCCATTTTGTATAGTTTGAGGGCTGATCTTGGACATTCTTGATCTTCAAAGGTCTTCATTGGTTCTTTGTCTTCATGAGGCACCATTATTGATAATTTTGAATAGTTGAGGGACTAAACTTGCCAATTCTTCAAAGATGAAGGACCTTTTTGCAATTTTGACAAACTTAAGGGACCAAACTTGTAATTATGAATATACAAGGGTTTTAAGTGTCATTTCTTCATAAATTGAGGATCAATCTTGTATATCTTCAAGTCTTCAAGGGTTGTTTCTTGGAAAATCAACATTAGGGCCCGGTTCATTGTGCGGCTTCGTTTCCCGTGTTCGTTTTTTGCTTGTTCTTTGTGATCTTTTTGTTGTTTTCTCAATATCCGTACCTAAAATACACAATGAACAAATACAAGCATATATATGGTCTTTTTGATGATATTTTGTACATTTAAAACCCAAAAAAACGATGAGATCATGTATAAAAGCCATCTCATCATCCACCAAACACCCCCATTTGGTCGTGGGGTGTTGGTGATCAAAACACCCAAACTAAACATGTTTTGGTTAATTAAAATGGTGAATTAGCATAATCTAAACACCAATTAAACATGCATCAAGTTTAATTACACAAAATCAAACTTTTGAAAAATCTTTCAATTTTTGGAAAATCATGTTCATGCATGTTGGATTAAAGCATGGATAAACACTTACTAATTGATTTAAATAAGTGGTCTTAAATTGGATTTGATCAAAACAAAGAAGAAAAAAAACAATGGTGGTGGTGGTTGTGTAGGCCGACGCCCAAAAGAGAGAGAGAGGAAGGAGGTGAAATTTTTTTGAATGTGTTTTGAGTGTGTGTGTGTGTGTGTGTGTGTGTGTGTGTTCATCTCCCCTTTTTGTAAAATTAGGGGGGCCTTTTGTGCAATTTGGGCATTCTTTTGGCCTCATATTTAAACGACACTAATAATTTGCGGGAAACGACTTATTAGTCGACTTTGAAAATTTTGCGGGAGTCGGGGGTCGCCCTGAACACTCGAAAATACATTTAAAACAATTTAAACTCACCCGGAATAAAATAAAACGCACCCGACTCGACTTAATACGAACCAGAAATAAAATTCTCGAAAAATAATAATATCGACAAAACGATAATAAAACATGGAAATTTGGCATCCGTTGGGATCGTAGTCGTCGTCGTCTTCCTTAAATCGCCAATCGTCAAGATTACGACCTTAAGCATCGGTTTCAACTTAAACCATCAAATAAATAGCAAACGAAATTTCTTAAAAATTTCAAAAATATTCGTAATTTAGGGTAAAAATAAATGACCTCGGGTTGGGTATCACAAAAATCAACATATACATTCTTAGTCTCACATCTGTAAGAGTCTTCAGCCAACCTATTTTGTGGTTATGTCCGCCACTACTGGCAATTTGATATTACATAGACCATAAGCTTTCACCATAACTGCCCGATCCTTCCAAAAAAGAGTTATGCAAACATTATTATTTTTACTTTTATGGACGTTATCGTGACAACAGAATGATTTTTCTCTTAATTTCTTTATCATATATTGTAAGTAATGTGAGTCGGTGGGTATATAAATTATTAAATTACAAAAATAACATTAGTGTTAATGCAGCTATTTTATTAGACATAACAATAGAAATATGGATATTATAATGACCGTTGAAGTAAAAGACTTAAGGACGTTTAAGTACCTCTACTTTTCCTCAGTTGTAGCAAAAGACAGCGCGTTCAAATGGGAACTGACACCAATTTCATCAGAAGATGAAAGATGGGTCCTACTATTAGCAGGGGTGGATCTATATAGAGCAGTCATTTAAGATGGAGCTTCCAGCTGTCTAGTCACAAGTGCAGGACCTATAACACAGATTTCACGATTACTATTAAGCCACTGCACTTTCACATAACCAATGTTTTTAGGATTTTGTTTGCACGTCTTAGTAGTTAATTAATACATATCACTATGGGCCGTCAATTTTCCTACCATAAAACATGTTGAATCAAGTCTGTGACATTACTGTAGTCTCCATGATATCATTCATTAATCATTATTCAAGTTCTATAGAATTCAGTTTATGAACAGAATAAACCATCACCCAAACGTCCCTATGATAGTGCCGATATAGGAAGTCAATGAGCTTTGTCTATGGAATAAGGGAAGAAGTCTTTACTAACAGATTGACAAGGAGTGTTGAAGCCTACATATATGCTGCTTTTCAATCATTGGTTGGTAAAAGTGAAGCTCTTGCGGTTTTTCATCACTTGTGCAGAAAACTTGGCAAGCTTTCGGTTCACCTTGACTCCCACAGAATATCCTCTGGGTTTTTTTTTATCACTTTGGGATTAAATAGCCATATGGGTGGTTCAAATCTACAAAAAATCATAGGTGGGAAGCACATGCAACAACATTCATCTTCATTCATAAGAGTTGTAAGATATTGTAAATCTTACTTATATTATATAGAGAGAGAGAGAAAGAGGTAGAAAGATGGTGAGAACACACACACTTAGAGAGAAAGTTAAATAAAACACCTTCTACTATGTGAAAATAATAAGTAAACCACACCCTCTCCAACTAAGGAGAGGGTTTATATACCCAAGCCTTGTGATGGGCTTGGGCTTACATTGGGCCGCCAGCCTACACAAGTTGTAGGCTTGGCTTGGCCTTGTTTGTTTAATATTAAGTTAACTAGACTACGAGCTACTACTTAATCTATTGTTGGAGTGACCGATCCTTTCTAATACGTAAAACGTATTTCCAACACTATCCCCCTAAGGGAGGTCACTCCAAACAAGGGCGTTACCCAAGTTACAATAATAAAATAAACCTAGCATACTATGCTTGTCTTGAGCTAGTAGTCTTCGTCTTTCTTTTCTTTTTCTTTTCTGGTGAATATGTTGATGTGATCTTTGGTATCAATCTAGAGCATTAATCTCTTGCCTTGATCTTGTTCATCACTTGTGATCTTCGCCTCTTTGTGACTTCATGTCCCACATACTTATACCTTTGTAATTCTTGAAAGCTTCAGAGTTTGATACAGCGGAAGACTTGACTTTTAGGATTTCTTGAATTTGTTGAAGTATTAAGTGCAAAAAATATAAGCATGCGGGGATGACTTCTTCTCGGATTCCACAACGCCACTGTCTTCAAATGTAGTAACATAAGTAGACGCGAACAAAATGGCTTTGAACATTTCATTCTAATACGGTAGCATTTTACTTCCGGTCGGTGAAGACCATTGGAAGATATATAAAATATCATACTTGTGATAGGTAGATTTAATTAAAAGTCTCCTTAACAATATTTCGCGGGTAAACCCGTTCTCTTTACTCGACCGTCCAAATCTGACTGCGAACGTAAAGAGTGAATCATTTGGATGAAATTATCCGCATGATTGAAGCCGTTAATTCCGATTCCTGGAACAAGTTTGATTCATTAAAGAATCGCACCATCGTTGCTTTCCAGTTGTCACGAGCTCGATTCATATTGAATCTTGCAAGTTACCTACCAAGTGCTGTTTGAGGTTAACACTAGAAGGATTTCCACTCATCACTGTGAACACTAAGGTATTGACAACTAGATTTTTCTAGCTAAAAATTCGTTCACGAATCTCTTCGAATTGACCTTCGGTTTAAAGCGTGACTCAGTCGTTCTTGGTTAAGTAAAAGAGAAATTTGCTTATCTATTTCTACTTGAAAGGTAAATGCGAAAAGAACTAAAAATAAGCTAACAACAATTAACTAATGATAACGAAATAATTTAAAATAATAAAACGGGAATTAAACCTAAACAATTAATAATTAATGAAAACTAAAAGACGAAATTAACTATCGACTTAAAAGGTAAATGTGTGAATTACTAAAATAAGCTAAAAACGATATCCAGAAAACTGTCACTTTTTCGGAAAAATAAAAATTACAAATCTAAGTAAAATAACTTGTTCGGTAAAATCTACTGGTTCGGTAAAATTCCTTCACTCGGGAAAAGTCCTTCACCCGGGAAACTAGCTCGTTCGGTAAAATAAGTTCATTCGGAATAAAAGCTTTGTTCGGTAAAAATGTTGGTTCGGAATAAATGGTTCGTTCGATAAAAACTAGTTGGTTCGGTAAATCTAGTTGGTTCGGAAAAATAACTTCGTTCGGAATAAAATGCTGGTTCGGAATAAACTGCTTGTTCGGTAAAATAAAAATAAAAACACTGGTTCGGTAAAAATCTACTTGTTCGGGAAATCTAGCTCATTCGGAATAAAATGCTGGTTCGGTAAAGATGAACTGGTTCGGGAAAACTGGGCAGTGACGAAAACTGGGGAAAAACAAGACACGAATTTAACCAAAGTCAACCATAATCAATATAAAAATTAAACTAAACTAACCACTAATAATCAACTAACAACAATCAATCAAACCAAATCAATAAAACTAACACTAATAACCAAAACAATCAAAACCCACTTACTAAAATAATGCTTAAATCAACCCAAAACAATAAACCAAACACTAACTAAATCAAACAAGAAAGAAAGGAAGGATGAGATTATTAAAAACTTGATTAGAAGATTAAAAGATTGAAGATTCAACAATTTTAAAACATGAAATTAAATGATCCTACATAATAAATCTAGAGAGAGAAAGTAAAACTAGAGAAAGAAAGTAATTACACCTATAAAATAAAAACTACTCCAAAATTAACTAACTAACTCCCAAAAATGGGTCTTGAGACTTCTATTTATATGGGAGTTGGAAGGTTGGTAGGTGAGTTGTCTTCTCTCCTTTCTTTATTTTCTTCCGTCTCGTCTTGAAATTAAATTAAAGTCTCGACTTTGGCTCGGGATTTATCGATAAAATCTTGAACTCGTCTTATAATTTCTTCATTTATTAGACTTGGGTTCTTAGACTTGTAAATCTTCCGTCTTTGGTCCTTTTCTTCAATAAATCTTCAAAATAGGCCCATTGACTTCCAATCTTTTGCACTCTTGGTCTTTTGACTTCGTCCTTTGTCTTTTTCTTCGATAAAAGCCCATGCAATCCCGTGTTTTCTCCCTTTTTCATCTTTTTGTCCTAAAACACAACAAAAACATAAACCACGCATAATTCCGCCTTTTACGACATTAAATACGCGTTTTGGCTTCGTTTAAGATAGCAATAAGTGGTAAAAGGATGGGTGTTTTCACATCTATCAAATCCCCTACACTTGACCATTGCAATGACCTCATGCAATGCATTAGTTACAAAGCAAGATTTACATTCTCCATCATAACCAACCTACCTTGGCCTTTATTGAATGCTAGACACTAAGGAAACTTAAAAAGATAGAAAATATATACAAAACAAGTAAAGAAATCAAAGACTTACATTGGGGTTTTGGTTGTCCTGAATGTTTATCATCGTCAAGTTTCACGTTCCCCACACCAAGCTTATAAACGAGATCATTTTTATTATAAGTTAGCAAACTAACACAAACTCGTGTGGCCCAATTATTCACTTAGACTCCCTTATTCCTAGGTGTATCTCTTATATTTTATGATTGTCTTAACTGATCACGAGGATGCATTGTTTGACTTATTTCGATAGTTTATTTAGGCTGAAAATAAAGTGGGACGATTTAATCAATAGTTAGCTAAAGGACAAAATCTTTTAAAACTGCTTCTCGGGACCTCTTAAAGTTCATATCTTGGCATAACTCGCTTCACGATTTGAGACCTTTCTCGGATTGATATTTGGCATTGACTTCATACTTCAAATCTTGAGGGACGTTCTTGAAATAATAGTCTTCTCTTCATAATAGGAATTTCTTCACTTGATTTTTTTTAGAGATTCTTCAAACTTGGACCACGACTTCTTCATTTTTCTTCAATCCTTATTTGGGATTTTGATATACAACGATCCGCCTCCTTTTAGGACTTGGATCTATTTATCCTCATACCTAGCTATGGTCTTTTCGGATAGACTTCTCCATGATCTTTTGGGGAGTATTTGCTTTTCGTCGTGTGTCTCGATCCTTCATATTGATTTTTGATAAACGATTCTTCACATCACTTTTGGATCTTTAGCAACAAAATGTAGCCCTCATGTCTTGTTAGGACCTTTTCGGACTCGCCAATCTTCGCATCACGCCTCAATAAGTTATGCCTTGGCTATGAACTCTAATTAATACCGAGCACCTTTTAAACGATCTTGGGCTAGAAGCTAAGTAACTTTTCAAATCGTACAACCTTATTTATTGCAATTAAATTTATTAGCAAGCGATGGGAGAAAAAGCTCATAATTAACTCACATAAATTCATGAAAGAATACCAAACTTATAACTGACTCTATCATCTCTCGTTCTCCACAATTTAAAATCTCAAGGAATGAGACTCGTGAATGCTTAGCCAATTAAATCAAAGTTTTGGGTTTTCAAGTCATCTATAGGATCTTGCATTTTCTTAGACTTTTTCAAGTTTAGAATTTGCGTTTTAAAGTTCCCTTTATAAACGACTTTCTAGGATCAATTATAGGAACTTGCGAAAAGTTCTTGTTCTTAACCCGTGAGAGTTAAGACTTTCGCGGTTTAAAGTTCCCTATATAAAAGCCTAGCAAAACTTGACTTAAACACGTTAAGGATACTAGCTAGAGTACACTCGGATAAGTAAACTCGGGTTGAGTCAAAAGATTCACAACGTTTAAAAATTAAAACCACTCTATTAAACTTTATTATTAGCAAAGAAAGTAAATAACGATAACAAAGGAAAATACTACTATACTAGTAGGCCAAAGTAGATCAAAAATTTTGAAAAATGTCGAAAAATTAGATTTCCGGTTAAAATGAGGACATATACAAGGAAAAGCCCACTTAAATTCGATAGAAATCCCCCCTACACTTACTATAAACATTTTCCTCAATGTTTAAGCATGTGGGAGTAAACTCGCCTACACTTAGGACATTGTGCATGTTGTTTAAATCTCGCTAAGGAAGAGACAACTAAAGTGATTCCTATTTTAATATTGAGAAATATAAAATAGTGAATCAAAATAGTTTAGGTTAGAACCGGGAAGACGGGTACACGGAATCACGGGTCGCCAAAAGTCATCAATAATGGATCTTTGAAAGCTCGAATCCCTGCGCATGATAAGAAAGAAAACAACCAACACATACTAGGGTCTCCCCTACACTTATGATAAAAAAAAGGATAGATACTTGGGTTGCCTCCCAAGAAGCGCTTGTTTTTGTTTACCGAGTCGTGAGCCTGACTCGACCTTGATTAGAATGGTAAGAAGGTTGAAGAACATCCACCGGGATTAAAGACATGGTTTTCGTCCATCAAATAACACAAGCTTAAGGTGAACAAGACAAGACAAAGAAGAGTAAGCGGAGTTCCCTTAAGCAATTGGTGAGCACGGTGGTGGAAGGTATGGTGAAGTGAAAGCATAGCTCCATTGGTTCCAAAAATATTTCCTTTTATTTCATCAGATGGATACTGAGATGGCTTAAAAATTGCAATACCAGGATCGAACACCTTTTCTGTTAGGGGGAAAATAAGACTCGGGCTCAGTAGAATTCGAAGAAGATCCGCTCATAAAACGCACAATCTCATCCTCAGAAGGTGGATAGAGAGGTGTTAAAACATAAGTGTTGCAGATGTCGGTGTCTTCCGGGTTCTTCTCCTTTGGAGGGGGTTTCTTCATATTCGAAGGAGGATAAAGACCATAATCAAAATCCAAAGGGGGAGACTCATGATCATTGGGGAAGTATGTACTGAGAAAAGCAGCAAAATCTTCCTCAAATGAGTAGTCATCCAAAGTAGGATCAAGCATTGTTGGCGGAGGTTCTTCATGCGAAGAATCACTCGAAAGAGTATCAACATCATCAAAGTCATCATAAGTAGGCATGTCTTTATACTCTGAAGCAAAATCGTCATAATCATCCACATCGGAACCAGAATCATCATCATAATCGTCATATATTGGTAGAGAATCATAAAATGATGGGGGATCCAACTTGAAGAGGGTCTCATCAGAATCATCCACATGGTCTTGAAAAAGTGGATTAGCATAGCAAGACTCGAAAAGAGGATTGTCATGTACAACAAAATCAATCATTTTCACTAATTCTTTTCCCTTAGATTTGCTTGTAATATTCCCCATCTTAAAAACTTGCTGATCATTCCCGACCCTAAGAATGAGCTCACCTTCGGCAACATAGACTAAAGCTTTTTCGGTTCTCAAAAATGGCCGTCCAAGTATTAAAGGAATACGAGGATCCATTTCATAATCAAAAATAACAAAGTCGACCGGAAAAGTGAAGGTCCCAAGTTTAAGAAAAAAATCTTCGGCAATACCAACGAGGTAAGCGAGAGTTCGATTTGCTAGCTCAAGAGTCATCTTTGTTGGTGTAAGGTCGGGTAATGATATATTTTTCCAAACACTTAATGGCATCAAATTAATACTTGCCCCGAGATTGGCTAAGGAAGTAAATTCTTCAGTTGTGGAAAACGTACAAGGTAACACAAAACGACCGGGATCTCCAAGTTTCTCCGGAAGCTCTTTAAGGAGGACGGCAGAAAAATTTTCATTTAAGCGGGTGTTGACAAACTCAGCCATCTTCTCCTTCTTATTAAGCAACTCCTTGAATGTTTTCACAAATTTTGGCATTTGGACAAGTGCTTCAACGAGGCTAATGTTAAAGTTCATTTGGGAGATCATCTTTAAAAAAGAAGTAACTTGAGAATCCTCCTTAGTGAGCACTTTGCATTTGTCTAACCGAGAGGGATAAGGGACATTTGGCTTAGGTGGTGTAGGTGTAGAAGGGGAAGGGTGAGAAGTAGAAGGATTAGAGGTGGAAGGTGGGGATGGTGAAGGGTTTTTCTTAGGTACGTCTTCCATAATAGGTGGAGGCGGTAATGGGGAACTAGAACTAGGCGTGGTAGTAGGTGGGATAAATGGTGGTGGAGGAGGTGTAGATGGAGTAACCGGGGGAGGGGTAGAAGGTCCTACGAAAGTAGCTCCACTGCGTGTAGTAATAACACTCACATTAGCTCGCGAGTTGGTTTCTGGGGTAGAAGGAAGAGCACCTTGGGGACGAAGGGTTTGTAGCATTTGAACGAATTTCCTATTCGTGGATTCTTGCATTTGTCTAGTATATTCTTGCATGGCGTGCATTATTTTCTCATGTTCATTCAATTTTTGCAAGACCAAGTCCATTGGCGGATGAGGAAAATTGAACCCTTGTTGTTGAAAACCTTGGTTTGGGTATTGGTTATAAGGTGGAAAACCTTGAGGATTGAAACCTTGGTTTGGAAAGCCTTGATTTTGCATTTGATAATTTCCCTGATTTGCATTTGAGCCCCGTACATTGGCATGACCTTGAAAATTAGCTCTTGGTGGCCCTTGATTGTTTTGGGTGGGTGGGTGTGGTCTTTGTTGAAAGCCGGGTGGAGCCAAATAATTCGTAGAATTATAGGACAAATGATTAACATCGACATTCGGCTTGAAATGAACCCTCTTCGTGTTGTTGTAAGCATACACTTCCGCGTGAGATTGATCATAAGCTTTATCACAATTAGCATAAGAGTGGCCCACCACAAGTTTCACAAGTTATATTAAGAGCATGGGCATGTTGAGTGGGAGGGGTATCTCGTAGGACAAGATGTTTTACTATAGAAGTAAGCTCCTTGATTTGAGTAGTGACTTCACTCTCACTGGCACTAGCCATAGTAGCCCTCACACTCTTGGTCTGGACTTTGGCTTTGTTCTCAATGATAGCCCAAGCTTCATTCATAGTTTTAACCTATTACCCCCGAGGCACTATTTAGTGAATCTTGGTCATTCAAACTTAATCTATTATAAAAAGTATTAATTTGATGTACCTTTGTAAAACCGTGTTGTGGACACTTTCTTAAAAGTTCCTTAAAACGATCCCAAGATTCACTAAATGTCTCACCGTACTTTTGTTCAAAGTTGATAATGTCATTCCGCAACGCGGTAGTACGTGAGGGTGGGAAAAAGTAATTGATAAACTTGGTCTCAAGGTCCGTCCATGTGGTAATACTTTGGGGTGGTTCCTTATCAAGCCAAGTCCGGGCTTGTCCCTCGAGGGAGAAAGGAAAGAGGAGCAAACGAATTACCTCTTGTGAAACCCCATTGTATTTAACAGTATTAGATAAGTGTACGAACCTCTTGATGTGATCATGAGGATCGTCATGAGTGCGGCCTAGAAAAGGTGTTGCGGAAACCATTTGAAAAAACTCGGATTTGAGCTCGAAGTTATTTTCATCAATAGCCGGAACCACAATCGTATCTTCGTTGCCTTCAACATGTGATTGCAAGAGCTCGATCATTGGACGGTTATCCATTGTGTTAACAGCAGGAGGCTTGACAACCGGAGGTTGAATGATAGTAGCTTGAATGGATTTCTTCTTGCGTGAGCGGGTACGCATACACCTACAAAAGAAAAATAGAGCAAAGAAATAGAAGGAATAAAGCTAACGTAAAAATAAAATCTTTTTTTGGTGTTAAACTTTGAAAAAAATGCTTTTTATGTTTTTTAATGTTTTTGTATTTTTGAAATTTTTTAATTTTTATGGATTTTTGAAAAAGTTTTGGAAAATGTGCAAGAAAAATAACTTTCACTAGTGAACGGATCCCAAAATCCAACGTGTCTCTCACAAAAAACCGTTAATCTTCACGAAAAGAGCCGGCAGCGGCGCCATTTTGACAACTAGATTTTTCTAGTTAAAAATTCGTTCACGAATCTCTTCGAATTGACCTCCGATTTAAAGCGTGACTTAGTCGTTCTTGGTTAAGTAAAAGGGAAATTTGCTTATCTATTTCTACTTGAAAGGTAAATGCGAAAAGAACTAAAAATAAGCTAACAACAATTAACTAATGATAACGAAACAATTTAAAATAATAAAACGGGAATTAAACCTAAACATTTAATAATTAATGAAAACTAAAAGACGAAATTAACTATCGACTTAAAAGGTAAATGCGTGAATTACTAAAATAAGCTAAAAACGATATCCAGAAAACTGTCACTTTTTCGGAAAAATAAAAATTACAAATCTAAGTAAAATAACGTGTTCGGTAAAATCTACTGTTTCGGTAAAATTCCTTCACTCGGGAAAAGTCCTTCACTCGGGAAAACTAGCTCGTTCGGTAAAATAAGTTCATTCGGAATAAAAGCTTTGTTCGGTAAAAATGCTGGTTCGGAATAAATGGTTCGTTCGATAAAAACTAGTTGGTTCGGTAAATCTAGTTGGTTCGGAAAAATAACTTCGTTCGGAATAAAATACTGGTTCGGAATAAACTGCTTGTTCGGTAAAATAAAAATAAAAACACTGGTTCGGTAAAAATCTACTTGTTCGGTAAAATAAAAATAAAAACACTGGTTTGGTAAAAATCAAAAACACTGGTTCGGTAAAAATCTACTTGTTCGGGAAATCTGGCCCATTCGGAATAAAATGTTGGTTCGGTAAAGATGAACTGGTTCGGGAAAACTGGGCAGTGACGAAAACTGGGGAAAAATAAGACACGAATTTAACCAAAATCAACCATAATCAATCTAAAAATTAAACTAAACTAACCACTAATAATCAACTAACAACAATCAATCAAACCAAATCAATAAAACTAACACTAATAACCAAAACAATCAAAACCCATTTACTAAAATAAAGCTTAAATCAACCCAAAACAATAAACCAAACACTAATTAAATCAAACAAGAAAGAAAGGAAGGATGAGATTATTAAAAACTTGATTAGAAGATTAAAAGACTGAAGATTCAACAATTTTAAAACATGAAATTAAATGATCCTGCATAATAAATCTAGAGAGAGAAAGTAAAACTAGAGAGAGAAAGTAAATTACACCTATAAAATAAAAACTACTCCTAAATTAACTAACTAACTCCCAAAAATGGGTCTTAAGACTTCTATTTATAGGGGAGTTGGAAGGTTGGTAGATGAGTTGTCTTCTCTCCTTTCTTTACTTTTCTTCCGTCTCGTCTTTAAATTAAATTAAAGTCTCGACTTTGGCTCGGGATTTATCGATAAAATCTTGAACTCGTCTTATAATTTCTTCATTTATTAGACTTGGGTTCTTCGACTTGTAAATCTTTCGTCTTTGGTCCTTTTCTTCAATAAATCTTCAAAATAGGCCTACTGACTTCCAATCTTTTGCACTCTTGGTCTTTTGACTTCGTCCTTTGTCTTTTTCTTCGATAAAAGCCCATGCAATCCCGTGCTTTCTCCCTTTTTCATCTTTTTGTCCTAAAACACAACAAAAACACAAACCACGCATAATTCTGCCTTTTACGACATTAAATACGCTCTTTGGCTTCGTTTAAGATAGCAATAAGTGGTAAAAGGATGGGTGTTTTCACACCTATCAGGTATCACTTTGAGTGTTCTGGCAAGAACATTGAGATATTGCATAGAGGCCTGGAACGTGTTTAAATTCAATTAAGAATTAAACAACTGTTGCTTTCCAGTTATCACAAGTTTGATTCATAAAGAATCGCACAAGTCACCTACCATGAGCTTTTTAACGTTCGCTCAAGAAGGATTTCCATCTTCATTGTAAATACTTGCGTATTACTCGAATGTTCAGGCAAGATCATGAAGATTTTGCGTAGGACTCTTAGTATCTTTCTTACTTTTCACAGTGTGTGAAGAAGCAAGGAAATATGTAAGTGTGTCCTAATGAGATATTTGATGATCTCAAATGGCTCTAGACTCAATCGTGCACTTTTAATTTTTAGTGATCGGAGGCTGGAGAGGAGTGCCACCATTTCATTACCAATTTATTTGAAGTGAATAAATCAATAGATAATGCGTTGCCTCCGTATGATTAAAACAAATATCTTTTGAGAGATATCTGAGTTAGCTAGGATGGGTTGTGCATTGCATCACTGGGTCCATGATGTCTTATCTTCAATATCAAGCATCATTAAAATGATCTCAATAGCTAATGAGTTGACACGGTTTATACCTAAGGTTGTAAGGAGGGCTTCTTTATTTTCACCCTTTATCTTTACAATTCTTTTTCATTCTTCAACCCCTTCAATGCTTACCAATACGTCATAACTAGCACCTTGTTGTGATTGTTCCAGTGCTAACTTAAGTACTTGGTCGGCATTCAGCTACGTTCACAATCTTTCTCCATCTTTCCTAAGGACTACTATTTCTAGCTATGGAATGTCCTTGGGAAGATTCCTCCGGTTTTGGAAGTATCATTGGACTAAAAATATCCTACCATCCTTATGTCACCACAATCTTCATCGTCGTGAATTAAATGGGTTGTGGTTAAGTATAAATCACCATGAAATCTATTTTGATATAGCAAATCCATTTTGCTCCCCCTTAACATATGCCATGATATTCGAAAACATTTCGCACATGTCAGGATGAGCTATCACGTTAAGTCAAACCATTTGTGATAATTTCCCATATTAAATCAGATTTTCTCCCCCATATTAAAAATATTATCCCAACCGATATTTTTGATATCAACTGATTTAATGAAGTTTTAAGAAAACTTGGGAAGAAAAATGCAAATCCAATTATCAACATGATACCAAATGTTGAGATATGATATCGATTTGTAACATGATCACATATTCACCATATTAGAATGTATTGACAAGGGAGGAGTTGATTGATGAGAACTACCTATGATAAGATCAAATGATTTTTGTTGGCAAATGTTGGTCACCTCGTCATGTCTGAAGTCATCTCTTGACATCACATGTACGATTGGTATTGTAGTCTTGACACCAATTAGTGAGCTTGGCACTTTCGGCATCAAAGATTCTGAATGCTTGTCAATTGCTCCCCCTCAACTTTTGACCCGTGTTCTATCAAAGAGTTGTAGTCTCCGTATGAGTAGTTACATCGTCGAGTATGTAGATACCAATTGAAAAGATCTTCGATGTGTAGATATGATAACTTCATAAAAACAAGATTTCTCTTGTTGTAACAAATAAATGCACTAATGCATACATATATCCGTGTTAGATTGTGTTATAAAGTAAACACAATCCCTTACATGGTCTTAAAGTAAACCATGCCCGAGAAAATTGATTCCCGTTGTTGAGTCATAGATTTCATAAGAAATACTTGATTTTAATATGAAAAACGGGTTGTAGTCTGAAATAACTACAAGCCAAATAGGCATGTTTTAAAATATTTACAACTTTTGTACGAACTCTATTTATGGCGCCGTGTCGATTTTAATCAACATTTCTAAGGCCGTAAATATTATCGTACAAAAAGACATGCCTTTGAAAAAAAAATGGATTTTTATGAAATTTTTCAATTTTATATGGTTTTATATTTTTGTATTTTGCTTTTGTGGATAAAAATATAAACAATATATACAAATGATCACCAAGGATACGGAGAATAGTTTACCACCACTATGATTTCGCTTCATCTGCCAATTCTTTTAGAGTCTCGGGCGAGAAGGTTCTCAATCCTAGCTTGTCGGCCAAAAATTCCATTCGAGCGCGATATAAGCCTTCGTAAAAATATCCGCCAATTGATACTCAGATTGGACAAAGTAAAGCTCAATCACTCCATTTTACACTTGCTCCTTGATAAACTGGTAGCGAATGTCCATATGCTTCGACCGGGAGAATTGAACGTTGTTGCAGCATAAGGCAATTACACTTTGTCGCAGTACATCGGAATTTTGTTGAAACCTAAACCATAGTCGGTTAGTTGTGACCTCATCCAAAGAATTTAAGCACAGCAACCTAACATAGCTATGTATTATGCCTCCGTGCTAGAAATTGCAGCGCTTTTCTGCCTTTTCGATGCCCAACTGATTAGTCGATCTCCTAGTAGTTTCAAAGTTCCACTCGTGCTACGCCTGGTATCTTGACAACCCGCGTGATCCGCATCTGTATATGCCATATGTGCGATCGAAGAGTCCTTCGAATACCAAAGTCCTCGATTAATGGTTCCTTTAATATACCGAAAAATCCGTTTAACAGTAGCTAAGTGTAACTCAGTAGGCCTAGTTTGATACCGAGCACACATACATATGGCAAATTGAAGGTCGGGTCGACTAGCTGTAATATATAGAAGGGTACCGATCATTCCACGAAAAATGTTGGATCAACGGAAATCCCATGTGGATCTGCATCTAGCTTAGTTCATTCTACCATTGGAGTATCCACGGGGTCACAAGATTCCATCTTATATTTCTTAAGCGATTCAAGGGCATACTTGGATTGATTGATAAAGATGCCTCTAGGACTCTGAGATATCTGAAACCCTAAGAAAAATGATACATTGCCCATCATTGACATCTTAAACTTGGAAGACATGAGTGTCCCAAACTCATCGGATAAGGTTTGGGTCGAGGCTGCAAATATAATATCATCAGCGTTGGATCCACCTTGCCTTTAGCGAAGCCTTGCGTAATGAGGAATTGTGACAATAGATCATACCACGCGTGTGGATCTTGCTTCAACCCGTAAAGAGCCTTCTTAAGCTTGTACACGTGATTAGGATATTTAGAATTCACAAAACCATCAGGCTGTTGAACATAGACCTCTTCCTTGATTTCACCATTGAAAAATGTCGTCTTTATATCCATCTAATAGACGATCATATTCATATGGGCTGCATAAGTGAGGAATAGTCTAATAGCTTCCAAGCAGGCAACAGGTGCAAAGGATTCCATAAAGTCGATGCCAATAACTACTTGTATCCACGAGCTACAAGTCGAGCTTTGTTCTTCAATATACCACCTAACTCGTCGAGTTTCACCTTGTAAACCCATTTCAAAGTGAGTAACTTCACTTGATCCGGGCATGGGACAAGTTCCCATACATCAAGATGTATAAATTCATTAAGTTCTTCTTGCATAGCTTCTATCCAAAAAGATTGAGTAAAATCTTCTTGCCACGTCTTAGGTTCAACTTAAGTGAGAAAAGGATCAAAATGACAAAACATTGCACTTTCTTGTAACTGACTTCGTGTGGATACCGGACGATTAGGGTCACCGATAATAGAATTGATAGGATGATCCTTTGTCTACTTGTTGTCATGTTCACGAATCTGTGGATTAGAGTAGACCGTATTAGGAGCTTCCTCTGAGGTGGATGACCCGGCTTGATTAGGGTCGGGAATTGGTACACCAAAGAATGGAAGTTCACGTATTTGAGCGAGTTCCAAATCGTGATCATTATCATCATCCTCTTTATCATCAATAGGCATGAAGTGGGTAGTTGATACATGTTTTGGTTGAGAATTACTCGTTGATGGTATATCTTGACCAATAGTTGGTGTAGACGTATCTGATTGTGCTTCGTTTGCTGGAGCGACAACTTCGGTAACTGGATCTATGACTATAGGTTCTAGAGCAACAAAATTTGGAGGAGTAAAGAATTCATCAAAGAACGGTTGAATCAGCGTATCCCATTCACTCCTAGTAGGTGGTGTAAATGATGATGAAGTAGGGTTGTTTGGGACAAGACCAGTGCTAATGTTACTGGGTCCCATTTCATGAAGTGCGGGTTCAGAGCTGCTTTGCTCAGAAGCCATTGCTGTCAGCTCATCAAAATCGACATTCATAATTTCGAGGATCTTACGAGAATTACGATTATAGATTCGGTATGTTTTCTTTGCGGGTGCATAACCAATGAAAATACCAATATCAGCCTTTGGTTGAAGTTTTCCCAAATTGTCACCATCATTATTTGGATAGAAAAGAGAACCAAATACATGAAGATATGATAAATCTGGTACTTTACCATGGAGAAGCTCATACGGTGTTTTACCATGGCGTTTTCGAATTAGTGACCGGTTTTGGGTGTAAACTGCTGTAGATACTGCTTCTGCCCATAAAAACAATAGAGCTTTTACGTAAATTAACATCGTTCGAGCAGCTTCTATAAGTGTGCGATTTCGCCTTTCAACGACACCGTTTTGTTGTGGAGTGTGAGCAACGGATGTTTCATGCGATATGCCAACTTCTTCATAATACTTACGCAAGGTTTGATTCACAAATTCGGTTCCATTATCTGTACGAATGCGTCGGACAGTAGTGTTGAGACGCACTTGAATCATCTTGAGAAAGTCGATGATGACTTTAGGTGCCTCATCTTATGTTTCAAGACATTTCACCCATGTAAACCGAAAGTAATCATCCACCATGACCAGGATGTACTTTTTACCACTAAGACTTTCAACACGTATTGGCCCACAAAGATCCATATGCAACAAATAAGTTTCTCTTGGTTGGTGTCTTCAGTCTTGGGTTTGTATGATTTCTTAGTGCTCTTCCCCATTAAGTTTAGGTAGACCACGAAAAAGTTCGTTTTTCGCCAAATGATTAATAGTGTCAAAGTTAAGATGAGATAACCGTCAATGCCATAACCATGACTTAGTCTTCGATGCTTTAGAGAGAAGACATACTAGAGAAGCGACCATCATGTCTTGTAGAGACAAAGTATACAAATTATTCCCTCGAGTACCTTTCAATAGATCAACCCTTACAAATTACGAATGAAGCAGGTATGTTCACGAAAAGCCACTTCTAGTTTTGAATCACAAAATTGTCCCACAGAAAATAAATTGTGACCGAGACCTTCCACATAATACACTCGCGAAATTATAACATTCCCAATATGATATTCACCATAACCCATTATTTTTGCGATATGATCGTTACCGAATCGAACCGTACCAAGAAACTTGCCGACGAAATTTCTGAGCTGAGAGCGATCTCCGGTCATATGCTTGGAGCAACCAGAGTCCAAATACCAGAGAACAGTTTGGACCACCTGTTTTCAGCAACAACAGTAGACAATGCATTGGAAACTATTGGTTCCGGAGTGTTAGCAGATATAGATATAAAATTATCAGAACTACTAACATTTGTGTTATCCTTAGGTTTCCAGCATTTTCTAATGTTAAGTGTAGTAACAGGTTTTATTGTTCCAACTTTCTAAGGTTTTGGATTTTTAGCGGGCACTACAGTGGGAGTAGACCTATTTAAAGGGCACTTGGTTCATACAGTAGTGTTGGTGTTCCTAATTAAAGGACACGCTTGTGTTTTGGTAGCCTCGGTACTCCTAGTTAAAGGGCACACTTTCTTCACTTTAGTGGGAGTGATCCTAGTTAAAGGGCACGCATTTCCTACTATAGTGAAGGTTCTACCAGTGGGACGCCACATCCATCCAACTTGGGTTAACACCTTCCCAGTCAGTTTCCATTCTAAATTGTGCTTTCGAGAATTCATCTCATTCACATGGTCAATAAGGCAAGAATCATGACGACTAAAAAACATACATTCATTGCAATTCCAACATTTCAAATTAGAATTCACAGTAGGCTTAGAATATTGCACAACCACAGAGCCTTTAGGTTTAGCTACATGATTCTTTTTATTCAAAACAGAAATAACATTCCTAGGGTGGGCTTCTACTTTCTTCTTCACTTGACTACTAGCTGGGGGTAAGATCCTATCATTCTTCAAGTTTCTTTTAAGCTTAGATCTTTGAGCCTTAGTAGTGGTGTTTACTCCTGTAGAAGGCAACACATGAATATTAGAGTCTAGTTTTGATTTTGCCTTATCTTTAATGACCAATGGTTGAGATGATTTAGTCTTAGGGCCCTTGTTAAGTGGTTTGACGGCAATAAGGTTCCTTTTAATTGGACTAGAGGACGGTGCTGAGACGATGGTTGTTTTATCCACAACATGCTTACCTTTTAGGGTACGAAGTGTTTCCTTTAACTCAGCCAAAGCCAAATTTTTATCACAAATTTGCTCCCTCAAATCAGATATTTCCACTGACTTTCGATTCACTCGTTCAATCAATGATTGATTTTGTGCAGTTGTATTAGCACTTGCGGGCTTTACTGAATCGAAGAGTTGTGTAGTTTTCTGTTTTAAGTTATCAACTTTGGAAAAAATCTTGGAAACTCGATTATCTAGATCAAGTTTAAAATTCTCAGCGACCTCAAGTACGTTCACACTATGTATCTACTTACATTTCTCTATATCTATTGGCCATTACTTAGCAACCTTATCACTTGTCTGACGCTGTTTTGATTGTAAATTCAATCGAAAATCCTTTTGAAAATTTGGATCATCTATATTAACACCTTCGAATGACGTTTCAAAAATCTCTTGAAGAAATTGTTGCTTATATTCAAGCGAAATACAATATTTTTGAATCTCATCAAAACATTTTGAAAGCGAAGTATAAGAATCTTGAAGCTTTAAAAATTCGCCGTCAGATTTGTGACAACTACTATCTACCATATTATCCACAGATTTAACATTATGCACAATAGAATTAATATCAACACTATTATTCACACAGACAGAAACAATATCATGAGACATCACTTGCTTCAAAAGCTGATCATTTTGGCGTAAAATACGTTCTCTTTCAAGTAAACCGTTTTCATAAGCATCATCCATTTCATTGAAAACGCGTCTAACTTCTTCGATTTCCAAAAACAAATCTTGATCAATATTGATAAGACACGCTTTAATATTCTTTACAAACGGAACAATTTCGTCTCGAAACGCAGCTCTAGTGTGCTCAAAATTCCATTCACCTTTCGTTATGGCCGAAGCTGTCGTACGTTCCTTAATGACCTTGTCAAAATCGGCAAAGTATTGGTGCACCGCATTTAAGCTATCGGACACCTTACTTACCGGTGGAATTAACTTAGTTAAATCCTTTTTGATGAGTGTAGGAGACGTACTAGGAAGGTTTTCATTTGACAAACTTGGGGGCACAAAAGCTGATAACTAAGATAGTTCCTTTTGTAATCGAATACGGGTCTTTTCATCAAATTGATCTTTGTTATACTTATCATAATCAATCTTATTGAATGTTGAAAGCATTTTAGATCGAGTTTCTTCCGCAAGTGACTGTGTCTCCTCATCACTACGAACATAAGGTGCTTCTTTCGATTTGCCAATTAGGGTCGCATCATAAAGACAGGGAATATATTCCTGAGCTTGTTTTGCATAACCGGGATTAGGTGGTAAATCTTGAAGACGCTTAAGTTCTAGCTTTTAAACGATTTAGTTAAAAGATGAATCTTTTCTGTGGAAGCGTATTGTTGTAAAAGCTGTTGTTCCTTGAATTTAAGAAGTTTGGTAGCATTAATTTCCGATTCAAACTTTTTAGACTCGTGAGTTTCGAAATCCTTCTTAAGTTTTTGAAAATCATTCACAACCGACTCTTTTTCTTTTAATTCATTGGAAAGATTAGCTCTTAATGATTCTATTTCGTTTAAGTGTTCTATCCTTTCAGAGCGGAATTGGTCAAATTCAGAAAGAATTATTTTCTATACTTGACGGACCTTTTCAAAAACTTTGACTTTTTCTTTTTGCAACGCAAGCTCAGCTGTTAGGGTGGTATTCGTATCTACGGATTTTCGGAGAGCCATATGCATGTGATCAATAATATGTTTAGGCACCATGACCAAATCATGTTGAGCATAAGATTCCATACCCGTCGTAGCATTTGGTTGAGGTTCACTCAAATGTGTAGGATTGGTTGCCACATAATTTGAGTTACTAGTTCTTGAATGTTGTTCGAGGTTGTCATTTTCATGCCCAACTTGATGTGGGTTATCATCATTACCAAGATTGGTTGTGGTGGTACCTCACTGACGACATTAGAACCATAGTGAGAGAGATTAGCAACGAGAGCAGCTGAGGCTAAGTGAATATCATCACAATCCGAATCATATGCATCAAGATCGTCCGCTTGATGTGTTGCATTAGAAGTAGAGACGACTGCAATGCCTTCATTATCTGCTGCCTTGGGGTCTACAAGAAATGCTAACTCCTCTGAATCTAAAATATTTCCCTTAGATTGAGCGTCGACCAGATACATCTTCTCCTGAAACCACGTTGCATCGTTTCTCCTTTTTGGTTGATTGCATTGCCTAGCCATATGTCCTTGTCCTCGACAATTGTAGCAAGTCACAACCTTTTGAGGACCAATAGGACTTCCATTTCCACTTTCTTGAGAGTTCACAGCTTGAGCGTTCACAGTCCTTGGAGTTGGTCCATATGAATTTTGCCTTCCTTGAATGGGGATTGAACCGTTACTTGACTGTCTTGAATAGTGGCTTGTTGGCGGGGATTTGAAGAAGTGCGGAGCTGATTGTTCGTTGGTGGAAATCCTCTAGTTGCAACAAGTTTTGACAAGTAGGCAGTGAGATGGTTCAAGACATCAGTTGGCGAATCATTTGGAGTAAAGACCGGTGCTTGAAGTGGTGGAAGTTCATGGGAGCAAAAAGCTTGTGCTTGTGGTGCTTCAATTGGAAAATATCCTTGCCGAGGAGTATAGCTCATTGGAGAAGTGATAGCTTGTGTGGGTGATGTCTGATAGGATGGTTGCTGTGGAAAAGGCTGTGGAAGAACACTTTTTTGAAATGTTTGATGTGGCATCATTGATGGTTGATAAAATGATTGTTGTGGTTGCTGATAGTTGTGTGGTGGTTGCTGCAAGTATGATGGTTGTTGATAAGTATAAGCCAAGTTTTGTTGGGGAGTCATTTGTTGAGAAGCATACATGGCAAGTGGATCACGGACTTGAGGTGTTGACAACCGAGCCTCGATCATGTGGCATTCATGTTTTTGAAGAAAAGCTTGAAGTTGATCCACGTTGGTTTTATGCAAATCTTTAGCCAATTTAACAGCCGTCGCGTACTTACTCCATTCGGAAGGAAGAGTGTTCAAATACTTGGTGTTTAATTGAAACGTAGGGATTGCCATGCCATAGATATTAAGCTCATTCATCAATAAACTGAATATCAAATATTAATCATTGAGAGTCTCCCCAGGAACGTAGGCAAACTTATCAAACGTATCATATAGCTTACACTCTCGTTCTTGTTGAGTTAATGAGGTGCCTTGCATTAGAGTACGAATTCTATCCCATAACTCTTTGGCAACTTTATGTTTACTCACGAGTTTGTAGACATCTGGAGGAAGGGCTTGGAGAATGATGTTTGTAGCTTGTTTATCACTCGTATCTTGAATATTCATATCTCCGGTCAATTCACCCGTTGTGCGAGGACGAGTAATTGTACCTTCCGTCACAGTACCATAATCTACAGGTCCATTGAGCAACGATGCCCAAATGAGATGTCCATTCTCTTTGTTCAACATGTAAAGTTCCATTCAGGAAGCCTAATCCTCGTACATAGTGTTCACCAACATTGGTGGACGATTATCCGTACCTGAGAGGATGGACTTATCCATAAGAGATGTATACTCCATTTCGATAAGTTAAGATTTACAAACGTTGAACAATGAGAGAAAGTAAATGTGTTTGTTGTTGTGTGTAGTCGAGAAATAATGTTGAAATCCCCTAAATTATGTTCCCGATGAACCAACAAATTCCAAGACAAAACTATACACGATTAAAAATTTTCAAAAAACATGTTTTTGAAAAAAAAATCTTGGAATACTTGTCACTCTATCAGAATTCTATCGCAATGCTTGGATCGCAATGCGATCGCAATGCTTGGATCGGAATGCTATCGCAATGCTTGGATCAGAATATTATCGGAATGCTATCGTAGTGCTTGGATCGGAATGCTATCGCAATGCTTGGATCGGAATGCTATCGGAATGCTTGGATCGAATGCTATCGCAATGCTTGGATCGGAATGCTATCGGAATGCTTGGATCGGAATGCTATCGGAATGCACGATCGGAATACGCGATCGGAATACGCGCTCGGAATACTCGATCGGAATACGCTATCAGAATACTCGATCGGAATATGCGATAAGAATACTCGATCGGAATATGTGATCGGAATATGTAACCCTGAAGCTTTACGATGGAGTCTGTCGCAATACGTGAGCAAAAGTTCCACTTTTCTCGGATAAAACACAGCTAAGTCGAGATTTTAAGCCAAAAAATGATCAAAACACCCAAAAAATTTGTGATTTTAGCCAAAGTAAATATACCAAATCTCTTTCACAACTATGTAGAAGATTTGTATCAAGAAAAAAAACCATAAAAACACAAAAAAAAATCAGTATGAATGATTTAGATCAAAATAGGCATAAAAATCAAGAACATAAACAATACAATCATCCCATGGCTCTTGATACCATTTGTAGGATATTGTAAATCTTGCTTATATTCTAGAGAGAGAAAGAGATAGAAAGATGGTGAGAACACACACTTAGAGAGAGAAAGTTAAAGAAAACACCTTCTACTATGTGAAAGTAATAAGTGAATCACACCCTCTCCAACTAAGGAGAGGGTTTATATACCCAAGCCTTGTGATAGGCTTGGGCTTAGAACGGGATGCCAGCCTACACAAGTTGTAGGCTTGGCTTGGCCTTGTTTGTTTAATATTAAGTTAACTAGACTACGAGCTACTACTTAATCTATTGTTGGAGTGACCGATCCTTTATAATACGTAAAACGTATTTTCAACAAGAGTCGATATACCTACAAGCAGCATAGCAAGAACTGTGCAAGAATCTGCAAAAAAGTCACAGGTGGGTAGTTCCATTCCTTTTTCTTCAGTTTTGATCTAAACGACATAGCAAGAACTGTGCGTTGTAAGAGATGAAGCATCCGTATAGTAAAGAAAAGTGAAGAACCAGTGAATGGGGTATAAGGATGGATGAGTTGCTTTTTTACATGGCTTCAAAGATTTGATTATATCGTAAATCAATATGTTGCAAATCACAGCCAGAAAACCATTTGTAGATCGAAGAACTTGTATCGAGCAGGCATTCATAAAACATGAGGCTGGTTAAATAAACAGGATGCCATGCTTGAGCCTTTCAAAACAACTAAAGGATGCCACCCATTTGTTAACCATAGGTAATCTTTTATACACCTGAGCTATGTAAGTACTTGCCACATCGTGTTGGAGTACTATCAAAAGTTACAAATATACATAGAGGGTAATTAAATTAAATCATGTAGAAGACTGGTTATGAGTTGCACAGAACAACATACACTCAAATGGTCCATAATTCCTTTCTCAATCTCCTTATTCAAGAAATTCATATATTCCTTGAAATTTTCCAAAACATGTTTCACCAAAAAAATATGAAGAAATCACATCTAATTTAATACCGATGCTCTCTACATAGTAGTAACAGAAATCTCCTTCCTCAAAATAAGATTTCAACTTGAACATCAGAAAGGATTTTGGATACTACCATTTTTTCATTTTTAACACAGTATTTTATATACTTCTTAAAGTGATGCAATTGACTCCAAAAAAGTGGCAATAATTAACTCAGCAAGGAAAATAATGGAAGCAATATTAGAAATCGATAGGCTTAACAATATAACAGTAATATAAAATACAAACAAACAATTTATTAATCAATAAAACACACTATGGAAACCCTTACCTGGTGAAATTCACATTCACCTTATGTTGCATGTATTAGCAACAGATGAAGCAGATCAACACATGTTTTTTGCTTTTTTGAATTAGATGAACCATCTTTTTCTTGTTGGTGACCATATGTCGCATGTTATCAGGATAAGTCTGAATCCTATGATATTATGAAGATGACAAAGAGTAGCTGGTTCCGCATTTGCAAAGTTGATTATGGAACTGTCAAAGGTCTAGGACAACATTGCCAAACATGTGAGCACTAGCGCATCATTATGGATATGGTCATAAAGATCAAGCAGCTGCACACGATACTTGCCACAAAATATCCCTCTAAAAACAGACAACATGACAGAGAATTCTAAACAAATGTTTAATCCGATTAGGGTTTATATTTATTTCTATCATCAATGGTTTATAAACATAAACCCTTAAAAACAGATCAATCTAATTGGGGTTAAACTTTATTTGTGTCATCAACAAATTAGGGCTTATAAACATAAACCCTATTCATATTAATTCGACTGTTGCTAATTAATTAGGGTTTATAAAACCTAATCATATTAATTCCTCTGTTGATAATTAATTAGGGTTTATAAAGATAAACCCTAATTAATTCGACTGTTTATAATTAATTAGGGTTTATAAACCCTAATCATACTAACTCGAGTGTTTATAATTAATTAGGGTTTATAAACATAAACCTTAATCACATTAATTCGTTTGTTGATAATCAATTAAACTTACACAAAATGAAAAAACGATGATGGATCAGTTGTTTCATTGAAGGTTTAAAAGAGTTATGATTCAAACAGTTTAATAGGTGTTGGATCGAGACAAATGGATATGAAGTTAATGGTGTGTGTGTTTTCCCCGTGGTGTGTGTTTTTTCCCGTCGGTTGGTTGATAAGAAAATAAGAAAAAAATGCCCTAAACCTATTATATATACATGCGGTATGAAAACGCAGTTTTAGGTAATCTGCGGCCCGCTTTTTTGAAACTGCATTTTCGTGAAGTAATTTTGATAAGTTTTTGAGATTTTTTAGCTAACAAACAAATACTATTGGTTTAGGGGTGCCATGTCACATATGCCTGGGATTAGGGGTGTGGTATCAAATCATAATTATACCTTTTATATATATATATATATATATATATATATATATATATATATATATATATATATATATATATATATATATATATATATATATATATATATATATATATATATATATATATATATATATATATATATATATATATATATATATATATATATATATATATATATATATATATATATATATATATATATATATATATATATATATATATATATATATATATATATATATATATATATATATATATATATGTATATATATGGGACGGTTTAAAGTTGACGCAAGGAAGGGAAAAAGGAGAAAATGAAACTGGGCTTTTGTATTGGGCTAGGACTTGATTAGTTAAACTATATAAGGTTTTTAATAGATCAAAACACACATAAATTCCCTAGAGATAAAAAATAAGTCGACATCTATGGATTTTTTTAGGGTTTTCATATTTTTCCTGTCTTCCATTAAATCTAAGGTAAAACCCTTGTTCACCTTTTCAATTTAGTTGTTATTTAATTATTCTTAATCAATAGATGATGGATAGAGGGTTAGGTTTAAATTAAATTATGTATCTTAATTATATAAACATGTTAAGAATAATTAGGGTTAATAATTATACATGATATGGGTAAGTAATTAGACTAGTTGTGTTAAATTCGTTTTTTAAAAACTGGGCAAAAATTTGAGTCACTTATTTTGATCATATCTAGAGTTTGGTAAACCTTCATATTGCGATCTTGGTACCCTGAAAAGGTATTTCAGTTATCTTTTGAAAAAAAACGAGAAGTAAATTGGAGGTCAGGAAGTAGGGAAAAAGTGGGTTACAACAGTCGTAGGTCAAAACAGTTTTTGGAACAGCCTGTTTACAATTAATGTTTTGGGTTGGTTCGGGTACTTAGAGATGATATAGGGCTTTCATATGAACATGAGATCTTGTTTATATGTTAAATAAAGGTTCCGTTAAAGGGCTAAGCAATTGGAATAGGTTAAGATCCTCTGGTCCTAACAAACTTTTGATAGGTAAATCAGTATTTTCTAGATAAGTAAATGTATATGTATGTATATCAGGGTCTTAACAGTAGTTTTAAGGTTGGAGAAAAATCTGAGATAAATCTAACACATGTAAGTGTATAGAGATTATTTTACAGAAAGTATGGGTTTGGTTAAGGGGGAGTTCGACCCATAGTTTGAGGTATGCAAAACGGGACTGTGTTGGGTAAATTGATAACGGGTTAGGTTATGAACTTAGCAAGGTTAAAGGGCTTAGATAGTTTTAATGGGACACTTATAGCTGGAAGATTAGATTAGAATGTGTAAGATAGATTTAAACATCCATCATAGGTTGATGAGCCATTTTGGTTTATTGGTTCATGTCTTTGTTGTATGCATTGTTGTGTTAGATTTACTAGTGTGTGAGAACTTAGAGAAGCTGTTTCAGGTAAGTTCATAGTCCCAATTTTCACTAAGTTTTTAAATTTTTTTCCAGTATGCGATGGAGATGACGCTTGTAATGTTTTTTTAAACGTCTTAATATTATGTTTTAGAATGTGTGGACATATATGTGCTAATGTGTGACATGCTAACTTATGTGTTTTGTTATGCGTTTCTGTTATGTGTTTTGATATGTGTTTTGATATGCGTTCTGAGTTCTTATGTTCTTGTGCATCATCTTCTCGGAGGCAAGATATCTCGATGGAGATATGGTACATTTTCCATACGGTGTGTGGGAAAGATCTGGATAGGTGTAGGTGCATTCTTCTTATTGTGTGTTCTATTGTTATAATGTGTTTTGTGAATTGTAGATGTACTTGATATTTGAATTGTGTTTTGTTTGTAGTTGTATGTAACATGATTACCACATTATAGTCCATTGATTTAACTTGTTTTCTTCAACTTATTTACAGCGGTTGACAAGATTTTCTTATGATGTTCTAGATAGTTTAAACCTATGTTCTCACCAACTTTATGTTGACAGATTTTAGTGTCATTTTCAGGTGAGGTAGTTATGCAAGATGTTGTTAGAAGTGGCTAGAGTTTAGAAGCTGCTAGGATGCATATGGAGGAATCCACTTCCTCTTAGATTTACTTTTTCCATTTGAATAAGTGATACTGTTAGACACCTATATGTTTGATGTTTGATATTTGTTTGTCTTTGGTAAGAGGTAGGACTTTTACCTACTTACCTAGACTCCTGCTTTTGGATGAGATATTGTCATGACATTGTGTCGCCATTTATGATATTATATAGCATTTTAGTTTTCTTTATAGAGACATCGTTTGTTGTGATGATATCCATAGCTCGCGCCCCATATTCTGCCATGGTGGGGTGTGACAGAATGGTATCAGAGCCAATGGTTATAAAGAATTAGGTTGCCTATCCTAGTCTATAGCTTTAGGATCCCTGCATATAGGCATCATAGGAATATGTGTGCATAGTTTTGATTGATATACATATTTATGAATATTATTGATTCTTATTTATGATGTTTTCTTTATAGTTTTGACTAGTATGGATTGAACCATTGTCGTCCATACTTAGTCACATGTTTCTTCTTATCGAATTTTAGACAAGTATGGAATGAACCATTGTCGTTCATACATATTCGCATGTTTATTTTCTTTTCGAGTTTTGACTAGTGCGGGTTGAACCATAGTCGTCCACCCTAGTCATTGTTAAAGTTTGGTTGATTATGCTTTCATGTTTCTTTATACATTTTGAATTTTGTCTATGCTGGTTCAGTTGGATTACTAGTTTATGTGTTTCATGCATTGGCTATGTTATTTTAATACATGAATTTTGGACCTTATTTTATGTTGTGGTTATGTGCTTATATGAGTTGTTGGATTTATGTGACTATGTGATGTATTTGATGTGTTATGTGTAGTATTAATTCTTATAAGTGTCATCATAGGAGGGAGTGCATTGATGAAAGGAGACTTGTATAGGTATGGTAGCCAACATAGTTGTACAAATACCACAACATCAATGAGTTTCTATGTATGGTTGCATGAAAGAGGGTTAATACATGCGTGTATAGTATGTGTGGGTAGTACATATGGTTATGATAGGTGTGTGTATGTAGTAGTAAGTATACTACATGGATTGTTGGATGGATTCGAGTGTATGTATCCTAATATGCCTATATATGTATGATTCCCTTACAATTATCGATTGTATTCTTTGAAGGGTTTTCTAGCTCGCTTCTCTTTTAGATATTCAACCACCGTCGTAGTGTAACGTTCGAGTTCTATTTCACGTGTCCGCTTTAAAATGGTATTTAGTTGGAACCAACGAGGTTGAAGCGAAGCAAGATGAAGAAGCGTTTTGGGAGGCTAATGAACTAGTGTAGGTGATGAGTCGATCTTGGCATTATCGAAAGGACTGGACAAATTCACGAAGCATGACGATACGTGGATCAAGGATTAGGAATGCGTGCAAGGATAGCAAAGAAAGGCGATTGCTTATACGTTGTAGGAACGGAAGGTTTGGAAGAATTGTATATGATTTAGATAGTGAAGCTATAAGAACTCGTACTTTTCGGGTTTTAAATTATTCTTTTATTCGTAATTCTCGATTTTACAATGTTTTACTTGTTCCTCTTTACTTTTTCATACGTAAATCCTGAGATCTCGATAATTTTAATTAAATTGTATTTTAATTTTTTATTTTTTTGATCATTGATAATATTTTATTCAACATTATTAAAATTTTATTTTTATTTTTATAGTAACCTGAAATTTAAAATCAACATTTAGACCGAGTTCTAATAATACTATTAATATTCGGGCCAATATTTATTACCCAAATTTTATTTGTCATGATCGTTTTACTAATAATAGTGAATTTTCGGTTAGCCGACAAGATTATTGCTTTAACGTATTAAAATGTGCCTTTTATTATTTATTGGCAAAGTCTATGTCCGTCATCGACCATAAATATATTTGTTATTACATATAAATATTTTTTTGTCGTCATTCTAATTTTTCATTTTATGAGCATTCTTCGTAATTTATGCTAAACTTTTAAGTGTCATTTATCTATATGACGCGTTAACGTTTATTAAATAATAAGCCCTCATTTATATATCAAAATAAAAATGTTCTCTGAATGTCGTCGTTCTTATTTCATATTGAGCGTTTATTTTTCCTGGTTTACGTATAATTTCTAAATCGCGTAACTTTCAAAATATCGGATTTCGATAATACCTGCTATATCATACTGTTGGAAAAAAAACTTAACTAATAAAATTATTATTTGTCTTTTAAGGTGCGTGTCATTCGTATATCAAAACAGATACATATGTATCTTTGTCTTTTGACACTTATCCATCAAGTTTGATCTTTCTCTTATCTATCTACATCCATTTGATATATGCATCCAAAAGAAAAACAATACACCAACCTATTGATCTCCAATTTTGCCGTGAGAAATCAGCTTAGGTAAAATAATTTTTAGTGTTTGATTTTGTTATTGGATTACTTGTTTTTGAATTAGTTTATGTATTCACTCATATTTACATGTTTATACTTTTATTTAATCATGTGAGCAATTGTACATGATTTATGAATCAAATAAATGAAGTAAAACATAATTTTTATACACTTGTTGAAAGACTCATTTAAATTAGCACACTTGTTGGGAAGTTCTAAAATAAAAAACGTGGGCTTGGGTAGTTAAAAAAAAGTTGGTGATGTTGCCACAGGTCTTACGTTTAGTTTGTTGGGTCGCTCATTCCGAAACGATGTCCTATAAATTTTTATGAATTATATAGTGAAAGCGCGCAGATTCTGCGCCTTTGTAGCAAACAGGTCATAAGTAAAATATTTTAAACAAAGATACTTAAAAGGAATAAAGATACTTGTAGAGGAACTTTGGAGATAACTCCTCTCATTAGTTTGAGCCTCTTAGGGTCTATGCTTAGCAAAATACATCACTTGTAGTGGACTGATTATAATTTGATATGAATTTTGAAGGTCTGTGATGTTTGGGTGATTTCGAAAATATTAACTGGGTTAATACAGTAACTTAAAAGTAAGTAGAAGTGGATGTACGTCTTATGTTGATGTAGAAAGAAAGCTATTTGCAAGATGTACTACGGTTATTTAATTATGATTTATACAAGTCGAATAAAGTATCAGCCAGTTAGTAAAACTATTGAAGCGAAGTCTTAAAAAGTGTTGGGAACTTATTATTTTTGGGAAGTTTAACTTTTTGACTTTTGGAAACCCTATGTACAATGCCTAATCTTTATGAATCAAGTATAGTCATGTGCATTCATTCCATTCCACGCATATGCCTGAGACGTATTATTTATTTCTAGGTCGTTCCTAACAAACTTTCGGTTCTTTCGTCGACTTCTATCGCATCTTTTGATCTTGCAGCTCAAGGTGAGTTCATAGCCTCTCTTTTTTACTACTTATACATTGTTTCTAAATGCGGGGTGAGAATTTACATTGTGGAACACATTCATTTAAAACTGTATGCTATCCAGAGCTTGTATGCTATCCAGAACTTGTATGCTATCCAGATCTTGTATGCTTTCCAGAACAGATTACCATTATTATTATTGCTTTTAGTCTATAGCCCTTAAGTTTCCTCTCCTGATCATGAACCGTTAATTTACTTGTGTTGCTAAGCGCGAATGTTGTGGGTGGATCCATCGGGATTGACAATCCCTGTCCCATGTTGCGGTTGTTTAACCATGACGCATTTCATTTGTTTATACCTGAGTATTTAGGCTGAATACTCACTAGAGGAACTTACATTGAGTTAAGCTTCGGTTCATGAACTAAATAGCAATAATAATAGTTTCGGACAATGGTTACTGTACATAACCATTTTCCCTATTTCTTGTTACAAATGAATGCTTGTGTTCCACACCTTTACTGCTAAACCTATGAATATCACTCAACTTTATGTTGACGATTTCACATGTTTAATCTCAGGTATTATTACTTAGCTTTGCTTGGATAGGAGCCCGTAGGATATTATCGCAGCTTGGAGATTTCTGTGATGCTTTTAAAAGATTAGTTTTAGTAAAAACTGTCAGAAGTTTATTCTATCTTTTGGGCGACTTTATGTTATAAATCGAGATGAAATAATATATTTTTCCGCTTATAAAACTCTGGGACCTTTGTTTAAAAACTCTGATTCTTTATGATTTAATATATAAATTTTATTACGTCAACTTTATGTCAACTATATTCATTGTTTCTTGTACCATGACGTGGCACCCCCTTGCTGGCTAGTTGTTTCCTTGCCTGATTTTGGGGGTCTCACAGAAGCTGGGTTGGTAGATTTGTCTAGACTGCTAGAGACATTTGGTGTACGAGACGTAGAGAATGATCTATACGGATCATGAACGTCCCCAACACATATTCAATCCTCTTGATTTAGACATTAGGCATAGATGATGGATGCAGTTAAGTGTTGAAGAAAAATTACAAGGCCAAGTACCATCGAGGAAAGGCAAGCATAGTTAATGAGACATGGAATAAGAAGAAGGAAGTGAAGTTGAGACACAGTTGAGCTATATGGATGACATGTTAAATTGGGTTAGATATAAAATGATTAGTTGCATGGGTTAAGTTGTCTAAAGCAGAGAATGCGTCAATATCTACGTGGCGTGGCTTGGACTATCAAATTGAGAAAAGAGAAATAGGTTATACTTCCTAAATAGATAGGAGTGTCTTGGAAGACGGTGTAAGGACGTTGACCGTAGAGGAGATATATAATAAGGTGGAGAAGTAGGTACGATGAGAGTTGGGTGATAGTCGATAGACTGACTAATTCATCCCATGTACTAGCAGAATGAGAAGTCACGCGGTTGAGAAGTTGGAAAGATTGTGTACAGATGTGATGTTATGGAAATGAGATTCTGGTGCAATGTAATCTTAGTAGATATGGAATGTCCTGTGGAGATTATGGCAAGTGTATAAGTAACGAGAAACGTGAGTAGCTTCATGTATGGTATACCATTGATAGACTAATGATTAGTAAGAGTATACTATCGAGATAGTTATGGTAGACACCTAGAGTATGTGCGTAAGATTTAGTGATTGAGCCTAGGGAGTAAATCTCGGGACGAGATTTCTATTAGGAGGGAGTGATGTGACAACCCTAGATTTTGAGATTTGCCATTAGTGACTGTTTGACTTTGATTATGTGCTTAGTGTGTATGTATGTGCTATATGTTTATATTTGAGCCTTTGCTTTGATGTTAGACATCGTTTTATGTAGTGTGTGGTACGTTATATGGTGTTATTTTAAGATTTTATGTGTAGTATATGTATTATAGTAAATCGTATATTTACGATACGAGGTTTGGCGTTGGTCTCGGACTAAGGATTTTATGTCGGGAATAATTTACGGGTTAGTTTTAAGTTATTTTAGACTTATTTATTTAGTTATTAACTTACTTTAAAAGTTTTCATACAATTGAGTATTTTACGGTAATCGTGTAAAATTGATTAGTTTTACGATTTTAAGGTTTTGAGGACTTTAGGAGCTGAGATAAATTAAGGTAATATTATTAATACATTAATTAATAATAAAAAGAAAAAATAATTAAAAAAATATATGGGGCGGTTTAAAGTTGACGCCAGGAAGGGGAAAAGAGAAAAGGAAACTGGGCTTTTGTATTGGGCTAGGACTTGATTAGTTAACTATATAAGGTTTTTAATAGATCAAAACACACATAAAATCCATGGAGATCAAAAAGAAGTCGACATCTATGGATTTTTTTAGGGTTTTCATATTTTTATTGTCTTCCATTAAATATAAGGTAAAACCCTTGTTCACCTTTTCAATTTAATTGTTATTTAATTATTCTTAATCAATAGATGATGATCTAGGGTCAGGTTTAATTAAATTATGTATCTTAATTATATAAACATGTTAAGAATAATTAGGGTTAATAATTATACATGATATGGGTAATTAATTAGAATAGTTGTGTTAAATTCGTTTTTTAAAAACTGGGCAGAATTTTAAGTCACTTGTTTTGATCATATCTAGAGTTTGGGAAACTTTCAGATCGTCTTGGTACCCCTGAAAAAGATATTTGAGTTAGCTTTTGAAAAAAAAATACAAGAACTAAATTGGAGGTCGGGAAGTAAGGCAAAAGTGGGTTACAACAGTCGTAGGTCAAAACAGTTTTTGGAACAGCCTGTTTACAATTAATGTTTTGGTTGGTTAGGGTATTTAGATATGAGATAGGGCTTTCATATGAACATGAGATCTTGTTTATATGTTAATAAAATTTCATGTAAAGGGCTAAGCAATTGGAATAGTTTGAGACCCTCTGTTCATAACAAACTTTTGATAGGTTAAAAATCAATTTCTTGATAGGTAAATGTATATTTATGTATATCATGGCCTTAACAGTAGATTTAAGGTTAGGAGAAAGCTGAGATAAAGCTAACACATGTAAGGGTATATAGTTTCTTTTACAGAAAGTATGGGTTTGGTTAAGGGGGAGTTCGACCCATAGTTTAAGGTATGAAAAACGGGACTGTTTTGGGTAAATTGATAACGGGTTAGGTTATGAACTTAGCAAGGTTAAGGGGCTTATAGATATGTGTAATGGGATATTTATAGCTATATGATGATATTAGAATGTGTAAGATAGAGTTAGACATCCATCATAGGTTGATGAGCCATTTTGGTTTGTTGGTGCATGTCTTTATTGTATGCATTGTTGTGTTAGATTTTGCTAGTGTGCGGGAACTTGGAGAAGCTGTTTCAGGTGAGTTCATTGTCCCAATTTTCACTAAGTTTTTAAATGTTTTTCTAGTATGGGATGGAGATGACACTTGTAATGTTTTTTGAAATGTCTTGATACTATGTTTTAAAATGTGTGGACATATATCTGCAAATGTGTGACATGCGTACTTATGTGTTTTGTTATGTGTTTCTGTTATGTAGTCTGATATGTGTTTTGATATGCGTTCAGAGTTCTTATGATTCATGTACACCGTCTTCTCGGAGGCAAGATATCTTTATGGGGATATGGTACATCTTCCATACGGGGTGTGGGAAAGATCCGGATAGGTGTAGGTGCATTCTTCTTATTGTGTGTTCTATTGTTATAATGTGTTTTGTGAATTGTAGATGTAATTGATATTTGAATTGTGTTTTGTTTGTAATTGTATGTAACATGATCACCACATTATAGTCCATTGATTTAACTTGTTTTCTTCAACTTATTTACAACGGTTGACAAGGTTTTCTTATGATGTTCTAGATAGTTTAAACCTATGTTCTCACCAACTTTATGTTGACAGATTTTAGTGTCATTTTCAAGTGAGGTAGTTATGCAAGATGATGTTAGAAGTGGATAGAGTTAAGAAGCTGATAGGATGCATATGGAGGATGCCATTTCCTCTTAGATTTACTTTTTCCTTTTGAATAAGTGATACTGTTAGACCCTATATGTTTGATGTTTGTTATTTGTTTGTCTTTGGTAAGAGGTAGGACTTTTACCTACTTACCTAGACTCCTGATTTTTGTTGAGATATTGTCACGACATTGTGTCGCCATTTATGATATTATATTTGCATTTTAGTTTTCTCTATAGAGACACCGTTTGTTGTGATGATATCCATAGCTCACGCCCCATATTCCGCCATAGTGGGGTGTTGATAACGCTCAAATCTAACATATTTGTAGGAGCGTATTCGTGGTGTTTATGCATATATTTATGTGATTATTATGAACATATGATACTTAATGAAGCTTATTTGTTATTGTAGGTTCATCAATGGTTACATCACGAGAAATGACGAAAAGACGAGTATTGGAGGTGAAAGGATGAACGAGACATGAAAGTGTAGCTCTCGTATGATCAATAATACAAAGATAAAGAGTCTTGGAGAGTTTGGAAGAAATAAAGAAGAAAGAAACAACCAAAAAGGACTAAAGAAGAAATAAGGGAATGTTGGTCCAGTTGCCACCAACAACTTTCATTTCTGCCACCAGCAAAACAACACCATTTTGCTACCAGCAACTTCCAAATCTGCCGCCAGCAAAAGTCCTGCTGCCACTTCTCCAAGTAATATTAAACACATCCATTACTTCACCTTGCTCACCAAGTTCAGCCATAACTCCATTGTAACTCCTCCAAGCTTCATTACTCACCTTTGGCTCCAAGAAAACTACTAGGTGTCCAAGGCTATTCAATTATAAATAATACCCATGGGGTAGTGTTTATAAATATCTTATCCCATCCCATCTCATCATATAATTCATCATATTTCTGTGTTTTCACCCCTCACCCATGTGGTGGTGAGGGGTGGAATTGGTACCATGTTCATGTAATAACCATGGAAGAAGTAGAGAAGAAAACCAGACCACCATAAATAATTCAATCTCCAACAATTCTCATTCCTAAACACCCCAAAAGGCTCTATACACGCACCAAGAGGTTGATGTCCATGAAGGTTATGGGTAGAATGTATTGTACTTTGGTTGTTCACTTGGTTAGAATCATTTGGGTACTTTGGACTCTAATGTTTGGTAACTTCTTCTTTATTATTTAATGTTGTTTATGTTCATGTTCATGGTGATTCTTTTGTTTTATGAGATTGTGAATGTTGTGATACTTGTATTGTTCATATGAAAACTTGTGATAAATGGATGTTTGGATTCTATTAGTGCTTGTCATTGGATTATGGTGATAACATTATATTTGGTTGAATTGGAACTTGTTCTTGTTTGTCATTTTGGTTAAATGATTGTGGTAAACTTACACCCTTTAGGAAAAAGGCGTAAAAGCGGTAAGTATTAAACAAATGACGTTGATGGAAAGTCAAATGCTTATGACCCACAAAGGTAAAAAGCAAAAACAAAGAGTTCGTTTCCCAAGGAGGTATATGTGTGTGAATAATTTGTATGCTTTGGATTAATATTGCTAAGAAGAAAAGAAAATGACGGATACGTGACAATTAGGCTAAGACGTAAAAAACGCAAAATCGTAAAAAAATGCTAAAACAAAAATTAATTCTAAAAATTTCCAAAAAATATCATAATACTTAAAAATAAACTAAGGGTTTACAAATGATCAAAACTTTTCCAAACCTTTTGTTTAATTAAATATTAATTTTTTAATGCTAATTAAGGCCCTAAAAATAAAATTAATTAATAAAAAGCCCAAATAAAGATTTTTCTAATTGTAAACCTCAAAAACAACTAAATTAAGATAAAGTCTGTTTTTCCAAATTTTATAAACTATTTATTCTATTTTTAAATAATGAAAAACTATTAAAATATTAAAATAATCATAAAAATTAATTAAAAGGTTCTAAAAATAATCTAAAATTTCTAAAAATCCTAACTTAATGTATTAAACCTAAGAAAAATATAAAACTTGCAAAAATCTTAAAAATGAAATTTAATAATAAAATAATATTAAAAATCCAAAAATTATGAAGAATTCTAAAAAGTTGCAAACTAGTTTACTTTAACCTAAATAATCAGAAAATGAAAGTGAAATTACCAAAAAGCCCCTATTGGGCCCCCAAATGGGCTAAAATCCAAAATGACCTGAAAAAGCCCTATCTCACTCAAAATTTAATTCTAAACACAAAAGTCTGAAGGCCCAAAAGCTGACTCTGAGCTTATCACAGCTTAATAACACAACAGCTTATTCTTAGTGGGCCAATTAGCCCATTAAGCTATAAGCCAATGCCATAAGCTCTAATTCAACACAGAACCTTCTTTTGAGATGCCTAAGAGATCTGTGAAAAGAAATTTTGAAAAAGCAAACTCAATAAGCCAGAAATAAGCCAAGAAGAATTTCACTAAAAGACAAAATAGTCGACTTAGAGTTCTAGACAACCTCAGGACTTGATTCAACTTGAAAAAGACTCTAAATGACTTAAATATGCCAAATCAATCAACAAAATTTCAATAAGCAAAGCCAAATAAGTTGTATTAATTGATAAGCACTTATGTAAAAGTCAAATAAGTTGGTTTTCTAGTCAAAGCTTAAAGTCAACCTTCCAAATGCTCCAGTATGAACAAATTGGTCAAATGAGGAGCACCTATTACAAATTCAAAGTTGTTGAACGTTTTGATAAGCTGGAATAGATTATTGATAAGTTGAACCAAAAATTACACTAGCAGTGGCTAGTAGCAGGGGAAAAGAGTTCCCACTACTTTGACTTTTTGACTTTTGATTTGTGAGAGTTTCACTTTGATTCAAAGGATAACAAGGGCACCCTTACAACCAGTGAGTTGTAAGGAGTCAATATCAAGCAAATAATCACACTTCCAATAAGCCAATAACAGAATAAGCAAACAGTGCACAGATATGATACATACTTTGGAAATAAGCAGTTATGGACTAAAAAGCAGTTTAAGCATGAATAAGCTAACCAGATTGAACCATATGCATACACAAGATATAATAACTATCAATAAGCACAAATAAACTTGTTTCAAACACTGGATCAAATATTAGAAGCAGATTCAAGAACAAACATGTTGTTGATATGAAAACCAAGAACACAAATCACTTTTGCTGATCTAACTGACCACAAATCCAATTTCAACACTCAAAATCTCTTACCCTGGTTGTTTTAACTAAGACCTAGCACTTGTTAACCCTAGTCTATGCTTAGATCTAGGTGTCCTCAAAATTCTAGCAAAAAATACCAAGTATTATAGATTTAAAGCCCTTGTTGGATTATGATGACTCAAACCACAAAACTTGTAGAGAAATGACCAAATACACTTCTGAAGCAGATACTAACAAAAAGCAACAACATACTTGTTGATACAAAAGTCGGATGATCCTTGCTAGACCCGAATTAGGCTTAATCCGGGTTGGTTGGACTCCGGCTCCCGCACCAAGTGAACTATTTGGTTGGGATCCTGCACACTAAAGCAACACGGGTTAGGCTTACCGTGGGAATGTTTCCCACGATTAGACTCCGGCGTGAGAGTAAGTAATCGGTTAGGGTATAAGAATCGGATGGAGAGTATGAGTGAAGAATGTGATACCTTTGTGGAACCCTTGGGGGTTCCTTATATAGGCGATGAAAGCCTAATGGGCTGTCACCGATGATTCGGCCCCAAGGAAGAGATAATCACCAGATTTAGAATGATTGTTATCTTCTCATTATGGTGAGTGAATATCCTCTCCCTTAGGATAAATCCTAAGCATATTAGGATAATGATTTTGCTTAACCCTGAACCGGCCGTGTTGGGCCGTGGGCCGCACATGTGTGTGCGGGTACTGTTCATCTAAGCCCATAAGCTCAGATGACATCATTCCCACCCATTCGTGATGGGCCAGATATGGGTAGTACCCATGGGCTGGGTTCATGACCCGGCTGGGGACTATACGTCATCATGTCCCCCCAGTCTAGTTGTTACAGCCGTAGGCGTAACCTCTAGACTAGTATAATGCTCACCGGACGCACCAAGAAAGACCCGTAGGAAACGATCAATGCTCCGGAAGTTGTGTTGGCCGGATGGTACGACCAGCGCAGGAAATTTATACCAAGAACACCCCAAAAACGCACACGACAACCCAATCCAATTAAATGCGTCATCAATTATGTCTTTGCCGTAAGACCGTAAGAGAATGGAGGACTGTCCCGCTACTGACAAGAGTCAAAGAGTCAGAACCTCGATCAACATAAATACTTGAGTCAGAAGTGACCCTTGGGCCCCACCTGACGTTACATCTTGCCATTTAAACCCTCACCACATGATTCAGGATAGTGGTAAGCACGTGTCACACATCCAGCCCAGCGTAACTCCCAAGGCAACCCTATAAATAAGATAGATACGACTGTGTGGAACACACAGTTCTTCCTTTATTTCTGCCATTAAAGCTTTTCTTAACATCCTATCTTCTTTACACGCGGATTCCTCCGTTCAGCACCACGCCTTCACACTTGTCGTTTAGCCATGGCTCAGGTACACAAGCCTACCATCGATTCCGTACTCAACATAATGACACAGGAGAAGCTTGATAAATTCTGTACGGACTACTTTATCTCGAGTAACCTACACCCAGCCCTTCCTGGCGTAGGGGATCTCATAACTGACGCTCCCGTGGGGAAAATCAGACTATACACCCGCTTATTCGATGCGGTCAACTACCGTATTCCCTTCACCCGCTTCCTTGTAGACCTTCTAGGACATTACAACGTCCACATTACCCAGCTCCACTGCATAGGAGCATGTAAGATTAGTCAATTTGAAATCCTATGCCGTGTGAGAGGGATTCCTCCTACGGTACCCTTATTCAGGGTATTTTACGTCCCAAGCTTAGTGAAAGGTTGGCTATCTTTCAAAAGACGATCACCCAAGAGCCCCACTTCCTATAGCGACGTCTTGGATTCATTAAAAAATTGGTACGACCGCTACTTTTTCATTGACGCAATAGTGTGGCCGACCAACTTTGTCTTCAAACACAGGTTATCTCCCGACCCCCTTCCACGCACTGGTACGTACAACCCCAGCACTCTCGGGACCTAGATGAGCACAAAACAGGCTTTCATTACAACCTACCCGAATCATTCCTCTGCCTGTTAGGGATTAGCCAAAATTACTACGGCTCGTCCAACAGGTACCCCCGTGTTTTGGAGGAGACGCGGCGAAGGTAAGCGTATTATTTTTATATTGCCAACGTATACCAACCTCCCCTCCAGAAGTGACATATATATTTATATATTTTTTTTGTTATGGCAGAGATGGATTTGCTCAGCATGCTCCGCCAAAAAGACCCAAAGCTTGTGCCGGAGGGAGCCCGTCCCAGACGTGAGAACGAGCCACCCCTTCTTGAATATACTCGGGGTGTAACCGTGGACCTAGCAGCTGTACCCGACCCTTACTCAGATGAGGAAGATTCCGCGCTCCTCCGGACTCCCATGGATTTTGCCAATGAAGACGGTGACAATCTAATGCTGGAAGATGAAGTCGGACCATCGCGACCACCTGGATCCAGGACACCCCTGCATGATGAAGAGCAGGGTGATAATATGGAAAGGACGACATCCAGCCTCCGCCAACTGTTCGATGAGGATGAAGAGGTACAGCAAGCGAATAAAAACGCGGAGCAGCTGGATGATGAAGAAGAGGAAGAAGAAGAGGATACCCAGCCTATCATCAAGCGAACCCGCCGGAAGAACAAGCGGGTAAGACGAGTGGCTCAAGCTGAGGTCGGGGAGTACAATGCTCCCCCCAAGAAGTTGCGAGAGGATCACCCCCGGTACCAATCCGTTGAAAGCACTACTCAGGACTCTGCTGCCGTGCCGACGACCCCCGCGGTTCCAGTCCTGCCGGTAACCAACGCCGAACCAGTCACCCAAGTTCCCCCCACAACCTCGGAATTGCAGGAAACCAACATGTAAGTTAACCACTCCCACTTTATCCCTAAATTCCATTATTGAATTAAAGATTACGGGCATCCGAGAGACCACACGGTAATGTTATACTGTAATTGTCATTTTGCAGGAATGAACAGGTGACGCCACGTCTGCGCAAGAGGCGCGGGTAGAAAGGGAGGTCGAGCCTGAGATTGAGCGGGAACCTGTCCTGAATATCGCCGCCACCAATTCTGGCCCCGCCTTTGAGGCTGGTACTCCCACAGCCTCCCCAGGATCCAGCGTTCCAATCCCTTTCACCCCGGCTTGGGGAATTAACTCTAACACACAAATGAAATACGCCGAGGAATGCCGTGACTTCCTTGATCATTGCATCCCCCCTGGACTTGAAAGGGACGTAAACGAACTCAACCATGAGATCTAGTTGACGAATATGATGGTGCCCTTGTCCATCAGCTGGCTCTGGGTACTTCTATGCGTAGAAGATTCGAAGCAGCCCAAGAGCGCATCGCTTCCCTCCAGAGGAAAATTGGCCGAAGGGAAAAATTGATCATTGACTATGAAGGTCAGATCGCCGCCTTCCAATCCAAACTCGCTACCGCCGAGTCGACTATCAAGGAGCAATCGGCCCACGCTAATGCTCGCGACCAACGCATGGCCGAACTTGAGGTCAAACTTGAGACCGTAGTAGCCAAGGTATGCATCCTCAACTTACCGTGACCATGCTAGAGTGGGTTTTATATTTTAACACTTGTCCCACCATATACAGGTAGCCGCGGCAGATGCAACCGCCCAATCCTCGTCTGACCAAGCATCCCTCCTTGCTGAAAGACTTGAGAATGCCCGTGCTTCAATCCGGCTTGTAGAGGATCTGAAGAATGAACTTGCTCATGAGAAGGGTGTGAATGATCAACTGAGGGAGGCGTCCGCCCAAAAAGACTTGATGCTGAGCGCCCTTACCACTGAGCGCGATGATATATTGTGCCCCCAATTACCGTCAGCCATCGCCGGTCGTCGATGGATGGTGGGGCATGGGGCACGCCTAGCCGTGACGAGGGTTTTGAAGGCTCCCCAGTTTGCACAACAGTTTGCAGACCTTGTGTCGGACGGTATTGACCGTGGCCGTCATGAAGGAATGGTTATGGCCGCGGAGCTGATAAAGGCGGACCAGGATTTCAAGAAACATCCCTACTTCAAACCCGGAGCCGCCGCTAAGATGACCGCTACTATGGACGCCATGCGAGATCTCCAATACCCCTTCCTGGACGAGCTAGAGGCTACAAGGGATGCGTCAAACAAGGAAATCATGGAGACGCTAAGTCTCGGTGCCTTGTCGCAGGGCGAGGGGTCCTCCCACGCCCCAGTCCTTCCCCTGCTCACTCTTCTGAACTATGAAGATGTCACCAGGGTCGTCGTTGGTGAGCAACTGCTAACTGAGGTACTAGAGGCAAATGCCACTCGAGCCTTGGAACGGAAGGAGCAAGAGAATATGTCTCCTTACTTGGCTGAGGAGCAATGGGAGATAGGTAGATTTCTTCCCCCTATGTAGGGCGTCCCTTAGTTTAGATAAGGTACTGTTGTAATATAGGTCCTCACCGATGGAGAATTATTGCGAGTTTGCTGTAGATATACTTATAAGTCCGTGCTGATTACGGCAATTTTGATAATTTTGAAACTTGCTTGTATTCTTTGTAGATAATCGTGTATCTGTGTCACATGACGTGTTGCGTCGTAACTAGAATAAACCAAGTCTATACTTTACTAGACGTGCGTCGTTCGTCTTTATCATGTCGTCCACTTATGTGGGTGCGGCATGCGGGAACTTATCACAACGTCTTGTGAGTAAGGTGTCTAGTAAGGACGCATGGTCCGCGCCACTGGGGTTGCATCCCTCTTACGTGACAAGTTGAATTATTAGGTTCACTTAATCCTCCTGCCCCACCTGGAGGCGTATAGTACATGTACAACGATTGAATGAATGCATATGACAAGAAATGATAACTATGATATCTACATGGTCAGAAAAAGAGTTTTTTACACGAGAACAAGCTGTGGAGCTAGCTAGGCACCACGGCACTTTATTAGAACGTTTACGTTTTTTTTTTTTTTAAACAAGAATGTGAAATCCTAAGGAACCAAGAGCCCTAGAAAACATAAAAACAAAACAAAAATAACACATGGATCTTCATTGAAGCTAGATATAGCGAAGTGTCCACGCGGAAGCCGTAGCTTTCAAAGATAGCACCTTTTGAGGTTGCAGATATTTCAAATGCGCGGTAGGTTGCGACCATCCATTCCACGCATATTGTACGCCCCCCGCCTCAAAGCTTCGATGACTTCATACGGCCCTTGCCACTTAGGCCCCAGTTTTCCTACATCCTCCGCTCGACATGCCTCGCTGGCCCGATAAGCGTAATCTCCCGGTCGGAAGGAAACACCTTTAACCTTGGCATCCTAGTAAGATTCCATACGTGCTTTGGACTTGGGTTCATTGATGGCCGCTACTTCCCTTTTTTCCTCTAGTAAATCCAGGTTAAAACGGAGCTTCTCGTCATTTGTGACGGTATTTACCTCCGCCGTGCGGATGGTGGGCAACCCGGTCGCGGCTACGTGCGAGATTTGCTTCCATCTTTTCATGACCTCCTACGGGTCTGACCATCTAGGGCCCGGATTTCCTATATCATCCATTTGACCTGTTTTGTCAACCCAATGCCTGATTTTCCAGTCGGATGGAGACACTTTTTACCTTGACATGGCAACGATAATTCATTCATGCTTTGGACTAGGCCCCCATGAGAGCTGCTTATCAGCCTTCCATTCATATTCGACCCGGAGGAACCCCGTCGCCCGTAGCGGCGTCACTTCCATTTTACGGGTGATAGGCATTTCTACCCCTGTTGGTTGTTCTAACCATAGCCTTGCGTGTTTACATAATGACACAGGAGAACATGCGGTAGTCCATATGATCACTCTGCGTTCCGCTTATCCAGCCACGCCTTTATGCCCCATAATCCGACCTCGTCCAAGATGGTTATTCCTGCCATAGGTTTGCTACTTTGTCCTTTATCCTTTGCACAAGGTCCGGCTTTGGATGCCGTGGCGTCGGCCTATGTGTAGTTCGAGGTGCCACGGCCGTACTGACAACACTACATGCTTGTAAGTAGCTTTTCGTAACGCTCGTGGCGCGATCATGGGCATCTCCTTTATCTAGCCTTGGAGCGAATGAGTGAAATTCGTTGCGGCGATCCTAGCTAGTGCGGCTAGCTCCTCGTCACCACCCGCTTGTCGCTTGCTTTTTTGTAAGTTTTTTTTTTACGTACATATTGGTACAAGACGGCTCTTACGTGAGCGAGATACATTGCGCATTGCGGTGCCTTCCCCGGGTGCCTCAATGATGGCACTTTGCGGTGCCTTCCCTGGGGCGCGACTGACTATCCGCTGTCTTGCTGTGACCTCCGTGAGTATGGCCTCGTTTCTCTTTCCTTTATTAAGTGTCTTAACTCGCCTGCTCTGACGAGAGATTCTACGTGTTTTTTGAGTAGGACACATTCTTCTGTACCATGACCCATGTCGTTGTGATATTCACAAAAGCGTGTGCTGCGACGAAGCTCAACCGGTGTGACCATTGGGGGTGGCTTTGGAAAATCCGTCCCTTTTGTTAAGAGAATTTCTCTATATGTTACCTTTAAAGGTATGAATCTGTTGTTCGATCGCCCTCCTTTGGACTTATCCTCGTAGTCCAAGTACTAGCCGATATCTCAGCTGTCCCGTTGCTCTCTACGCCGATCACTGGATCGGTAATGATCCTTCGATGGAGACATTGCAGTCGTAATCGTTTGGCTCTCGCCAAGTTTTCTCACTTTTCTCATCAACTCTCCCTATGTCCGCGGGCGCTTGAGTTTGAGGTGCCTGGCAAGTCTTTTGTCTGCTATGGCCTGTATGTAATTGGTGATTTTTAGGGATTCCGGATGTGATCCCACCTTCATGCATGCCTCCGCGAATCGATCTGTGAAGTCTTTGTTTGATTCGCCGGGCCGCTGTTTGACTTTCGTCATTGTTGTTGGACATATATCCTGCTTCTGCCGAACGAAATTTTTTGTAAATGCTTGACTTAATTCGTCAAAGCTATTTATGCTCCTGTATGGGAGGCTGTCAAACCACTTGCGATCATTGCCCACTAAGGTTGCTTTAAACATACGGCACCATACAGGCATTGGCCATAGCTCCATACTTCCTTGAATCATAAAGACCTTGAGGTGGTCTTCCGGACATCCAGTTCCATCGTAGAACTTGGCGTTCATCGGCATACGCCGTTTTTTGACTTCTCCGTAGTTTCGAATTTGCGGCGTAAAGGCATCCTCCTCACCATACCGTGGTTCTAGGAGGTCCTCTTCTTCATCCGAATAGTAACAAGGCTGTCTGTGTCCGACTTTGTCATTACTCGATATTCCCGCGGAGTTGAGCTTGTTGAATTGTAATAGTAGGGGTAGGCTAGGTTCTCTGGATCGGGGGACGTGGCGCCGTCCCGTTCTATCCTTCCGTCAAAGACACTGGTCCGCCCAATTCTCCCGTCAAAGACGCTGGACCTCTTGATCCTTCCGTCGAGGACACTGGGCCTCTTGATCCTTCCGTCGAAGACGTTGGGCCTCTTGATCCTTCCGTCGAAGACATTGGCCCTTCGATGGTTCCGCGGTGTTTCTGCGGGGACGTACCCCATAGATCCGTCAGTGTGGTATGTATTATTTTGAGTAGGATATGCCTGCGTGATTCGATCAACCAAACGTTCAAGGGCGTTCCTCGGGATTGGTAGGTGTCCTACTAATGTGTGATCTGCTTCCTGTAGTTGGATATTTGTTTGGGGTTGCCCCGTGGTAGGCCTTTTTCTTTTTTCGTGTGTTGGGGGAATTCGTCCTCAGTCGTACTGGGGACGCGTTTGGATTGGGAGTAGCCTGCCAAGCCCATTCTTGTAGTCATTGTTAGGAAGATTGTTTCAAAGTTCTGGTCAATGAATTCATCGAGTTTGTCTCCATACGACGATTCGCCCTGTTCCTTGCCTTGCGTCGGTTGATGCGTTGGGGCGTGTGAGTTCAAACCTGTCCTGGCTGTGATTCCTGGGATAGTCCCATCGAGATCTTTCGTGAGGACGCGTTCGGGGTACTCGTCCCCTAGCAAATCATCTTCCGAGTCTGGCTCGGCAGTAGGCTGCTCCCACGGTTCTACGTTGGTGGTATCTAGTTCCATGCCTAGATCGGGGTTGGCCTGGGGCGGAACCTGGTTTGATGTGTTGGTAATCGCCCCCCTCCCCACTAATTGCCATGATGGGTTGTGGGTATTTGATCCCTCTCCCCGCCCATCTAGAGGAGGGGCGAGGGGGATCAGAACACCGTTTCGGGGGCTCTGAACTCAAGGGTTTATGATCCCCGGGTCCTGATGGGGACGTTCTTTCGCCATCGATTGAGTAGCTTAGTGTAGGGTCCCACGGATGGCGCCAACTTGTTGATACAAAAGTTGGATTATCCTTGCTAGACCCGAATTAGGCTTAATCCGGGTTGGTTGAACTCCGGCTCCTGCACCAAGTGAACTGTTTGGTTGGGATCCTGGACACTAAAGCAACACGCGTTAGGCTTACCGTGGGAATGTTTCCCACGATTAGACTCCAGCGTGAGAGTAAGTAATCGGTTAGGGTATAAGAATTGGATGGAGAGTATGAGTAAAGAATGTGATACCTTTGTGGAACCCTTGGGGGTTCCTTATATAGGCGGTGAAACCCTAATGGGCTGTCACCGATGCTTCGGCCCCAAGGAAGAGATAATCACCAGATTTAGAATGATTGTTATCTTCTAATTATGGTGAGTGAATATCCTCTCCCTTAGGATAAATCCTAAGCATATTAGGATAATGATTCTGCTTAACCCTGAACCGGCCGTGTTGGGCCGTGGGCCGCACATGTGTGTGCGGGTACTGTTCATCTAAGCCCATAAGCCCAGATAACATCATTCCCACCTATTCGTAATGGGCCGGATACGGGTAGTACCCATGGGCCGGGTTCATGACCCGGCTGGGGACTATACGTCATCAATACTCCTACTCAAATCAACACAAAACCAAACTAAGCTGTTATCCCAAACACTCCTTTATCAATCCTTTTTTAAACAAACTTTTGATTTTCAAGAACAACCTCCTGATTTTATGATCAAAACATCTACCCTAGATGACAACTAGCAGATTCAAACACAAAAACAACAAGTTCAAACACAAGAACTTCAAATCACTTAGCAAATTTCAAAACAGGCATGAACACCAACTTTTTTAGAGGAAACTTAAAAGGGGCTTATACCTATCTCCCTTAACTTCCTTGGGAGATCAGCTATGCTCCTTGGACCACTCTCAACAACTAGAGAGTGACCAAGGTCCTTCAAACAAGAAGGATCAAAGTCTGCTGAGGTTCAAAGCAGAACCAGACTTTGATCTATGTTTCTTCAACACAAATCAAACAAACAGTCCACCCAATATCTTAAATCCCTTCACAGGCTTGGTGTCAACAAGCTTGAAAGATATTTTAGGCTTTTGGCTAGGGGTTAGTACACAAAATAAGCAAAACAGTAACAAGGATTTCACACTTTTCAAAAGTTGAAAACCTTTCAAACATAAACGTGCCTTAACCACAAGATTAAGGAAGGTTTATAACATAAAATGGAACTCAGATTTCAGCTAATCAAACACCAAGCTTTCATAAAACACAAAAGAGAATTCAAAAATTTCAGAAAACTAAACTTTTTATTTATAAAAAGGAATTACAAAGCATTAGCCAAAATCTGGAACAAGGCTCTCTCACAAGTTGAGGAGTCCTTATATAGGCCACAAGGGCTGAGATTACAATGAAAACCCTAGATACAAAATCTCTAGAATACCCTTGAAATCTTCTAGACGAATTTGTTGATGTAGGTTGTAGAAATGATCCTAGTCGTTCATTTTAGCTTTTTGACGAAGCAAAGAGTGTGGGCTGTTGATTTGGCCACGTGGCATTCCTTGGAGAAGAGGGTGTCATGTGATTGGTTGGACGGGTTTGGTTGTGGGGTCTTTGGTGAGTGGAGAAGAAGGATTTTATTGTGGGGATGTGTTTAAGGTGAGGTGAATCACACGGGTGAACAACCAATTTAATTTCCCCTATGATGGTAAAAAATAAAAACTGGGCTCATACGTGTGAACAGTGACACTTTTGATCCGAGTTTAGTGGGAGATTAGTGTTTGGCGCGTGTTTGTTTGTTTAAACTTTGGGAGTTGGCTGCTTAGGTCCTTAGCTTTTGGGAAAGATTGTAAATCAAGTTTATTTTCCAAACAAACTCGTTTCCTTTGTTAAAGAACTTTTCTTTTTCACACTTTTGCCCTAAAACTTTGGAATAAGGATAACACGGACTTGTTTTGCCATTTTTGAATATTTCAAGGGCTGATCTTGCAAATTTCTCATCTTTGAAGGACTTCAATTGATCTTTGACTTTATGAGGGACCATTGTTGACAATTTAGAATACTTGAGGGACTAAACTTGCCAAATCTTCAAAGATGAAGGACCTTTTTTGCAATTTTGACAAACTTAAGGGACCAAACTTGTAATTATGAATATACAAGGGTTTTAAGTGTCATTTCTTCATAAATGAGGGATCATTCTTGTACATCTTCAAGTCTTCAAGGTCTTTTCTTTGAGAAATCATAACTAAAGCCCGGTTCATTGTGCGTCTTCATTTCTCGTGTTCGTTCCTTGTTTCTTGTGATCTTTTGTCCTTTTCACGATATCCATACCTAAAATACACAAATACACAAACACAAGCATATATATGGTATTTTGGTGACATTTTATGCATTAAAAGCCCGAAAAGAACGATGAGATCATGTATAAATGCCATCTCATCACTCCCACATACTAAAAGTAAACATTGTCCTTAATGTTTCGAGTCTAAGGGTGGATTACCCCCATACTAGAGACGAAAAGTCGAATGCTTAGGATCTAGTATGGAAATGGGAAGCAATAAAATCTAAAGCCGTTTATTAATTATGCTAAAAGACTATTGTTAGAACGATAAAGGATATATGTCGTGGATTCGTGAAAAATTCCTTCAAAGCAAACGATCGAAGCTCGAGTGAAACGAACACGAGAGGCTTCGAAAGTGATGATGATGATCTAGATAACACAATCACAAACAACCACGAGACAACGAGTTGGAAGGGCACAAATCCCCTCTCATTAACTACATTAGAAAGCGATAATATGTACATGGATAAACATGGGAACTCTCCCACGAAGCACCTCGTTTTTTATTACCGAGTCATGAGCTCGACTCGATTCCCTCAATGTTTAATTATCATTGGGGAAGGTGACTTGGTCGAGGTCATTCAAAAGAGGAACTTCCCCACCGAAGTAGTGCTTAAGTCTATGTCCATTCACCTTAAAATTAGGACGATCATTTTGAGCTAGCTCAATGGTCCCACATGGAAAAACTTGTGTAACGGTGAACGGACCGGACCAGCGGGATTTCAACTTTTCGGAAAATATTTTTAAACGAGAGTTAAAAAGTAACACTTGATCTCCAACGTTAAAAACCCAGTTTTTAATTTTAGCATCACGAAACTTTTTAGTCTTTTCTTTAAAAAGTAATGAATTTTCATAAGCAAGATCTCTTAATTCATCCAATTCATTTAATTGTATTTTTTGGTGATCTCCCGCGGTCTTCAAGTCAAAATTGGCATGCTTAAGTGCCCAATATGCCTTATGTTCTAGTTCGATGGGCAAATGACAATTCTTTCCATATACCAACTTATACGGAGTACAACTGATATGCGTTTTATAAGCGGTACGGAAAGCCCATAAAGCATCGTCGAGTTTGTCGGACCATGAAGCACGGTTTTCTCAAATCGACCTTTCCAAAGTTCTCTTCAAGGCTCGGTTTGAAACCTCGAATTGCCCACTCGGTTGCGGGTGATAAGCCGTAGAAAGACGATGTGTAACTCCATATTTTTTCAAGACTTTTTCGAATTGGTCGTTACAAAAATAAGTTCCACGATCGCTTATAATAGCACGAGGGGTTCCAAGCCGAGAGAATAATTGTTTCAAGAATTTTACAACAACACGCGCGTCGTTCGTAGGTAAAGCCTTAGCTTCTACCCATTTTGACAAGTAGTTGACGGCGACGAGGATATATTTGTTTCCTCGAGACGATGGGAACGGTCCCATAAAATCTATGCCCCAAACGTCGAAAATCTCACACACTTGAATTATGTTTTGTGGCATTTCATCTTTTTGAGAGGATTTTCCTTGACATTGACAGGAATCACACGACTTCACAAGTACGTGTGCATCATGATAGATCGTAGGCCAAAAGAAACCGGCAACGAACACTTTCTTAGCCGTGAGATTAGCACCGTGGTGACCACCCGTGGGTCCCTCGTGACAAGCTCTAAGGATATTAGTAGCTTCGGTGCCATGAACACAACATCGAACAAGTTGATCCGCACATACTCGAAAGAGATAAGGGTCGTCCCAAAAATAGAACTTGACGTCACGAAATAATTTTCGTTTTTCTTGCGTCGTCATACCCTTGATTATGAAGTTTCTCGCATGATAAAATGCGTTGTCCGCAAAGCATGGGGTGTCGTATTTAGAGTTCACCACACCAAGTGTTTCGAGAGGAAACATTTCGGTATTTTCCTTTTTCCCGAATACATCTTTGTGAGGATCCTCTAAACGAGAAAGATGATCGGCCGCTAGTTTCTTGGCTCCTTTTTTGTCAAGCACGGTGACATCAAATTCTTGGAGGAGGAGCATCCAACGAAGCAACCTTGGCTTAGCGTCTTGTTTAGCCAAAAGGTACTTAATAGCCGAATGGTCCGTATATACGATGCTTTTAGTTAAGACGAGATAAGGTCAGAATTTTTCAAAAGCGTATAATACGGCTAGGAATTCCTTTTCCGTTGTAGTATTTGAGCCTCGGTCATTGTATTACTAGCATAATGGATAGGACGGAAATGCTTTTCATAGTGTTGCCCTAAAACGGCTCTAATTGCATAATCGCTAGCATCGCACATTAGCTCAAATGGAAGATTCCAATTTGGAGCTACGAGAATAGGAGCTTCGGTAAATTTCCCTTTAAGAGTTTCGAAAGCTCGGACACAAATTTGTTAAAGATAAAAGGAGCATCTTTTTCGAGTAAATGTGTCATCGGTCGAGATATTTTCGAAAAATCTTTGATAAAACGTCGATAAAAGCCCGCGTGGCTTAGGAAACTTCGAACTCCTTTGACAGTTTTGGGGTGAGGTAATTTCGAAATGACGTCGATTTTTGCTTTGTCGGCCTCAATCCCCGCTTTTGATATTTTATGTTCTAAGACGATTCTTGCTTGCACATAAAGTGACATTTTTCCCAATTAAGTACGATATTGGTTTCTTCACATCGTTTTAACATTTTTTCTAAGTTATTTAAGCATGACGTAAACGAATCACCAAATACCGAGAAATCATCCAGGAACACGTCCATCGACTTCTCGATCATATCGTGTAAAATAGCCATCATACACCGTTGAAACGTTCCCGGTGCATTACAAAGTCCGGATGGCATACTACGATAAGCAAACGTTCCATAAGGACACGTAAACGTAGTTTTCTCTTGATCACGAGGGTCGATAGGGATTTGAAAGTAACCGGAAAAACCATCTAGAAAGCAATAGAAATCGTTTCCCGCAAGTCGCTCCAACATTTGATCCATGACGGGCAAGGGAAAATGGTCTTTTCGAGTTGCATCATTGAGTTTTACGATAATCAATACATACTCTCCAACCGGTCACAACACGCGTTGGAATTAACTCGTTTTTTTCGTTGGGCACAACGGTCATTCCTCCCTTCTTAGGGACACAATGGATTGGGCTCACCCATGGGCTATCCGAGATAGGATAAATCATTCTTGCGTCGAGAAGTTTTAAAACCTCTTTTTTAATGACATCATGAATTTTGGGGTTTACCCTTCTTTGAGATTGAATTGAGGGTTTGTAGTCTTCCTCCATTAATATTTTGTGAGTACAAAATTTAGGATCGATTCCTTTAATGTCGGATATTTTCCACGCAATTGCCCTATTATGAGCTTTCAAGATTTTTATAAGTGCGGTTTTTTCGTTATCGGAAAGATCTTTCGCAATAATTACCGCCAACTTATCTTCACCTTCTAAAAATGCGTATTCTAGATGAGGTGGAAGGTCTTTCAATTCTAAGATTGGTGGATCCTCGATTGAAGATTTCGGTTCAACACTCATAATTTCCACCGGTGGAAAATATGATGCAATTTTTTCGTTACTATAATGCACATTTTCTTCATTGTCGATAAAATCGCCTCCTTTGAATGGAGCGAGAAAATGTGAATTTTTAGCAACAATAGGATCTAAAATAGTGGGATTGCCACTAATGGAACCTTCGGAAAATTCTAACACTTCTTGTGAAAATTCATCGCAAACAATGTCAATTAAATCAACGTGATTTATAGTAGTGATAGCGTAAACATGAGAAGGTGTCGAATTTTTGGTAGCGTTTATGGCAAGTTCCTCCTCGTTAAATCGTAACGTAATTTTTCTAGCATGAACGTCGATAATCGATCTCGAGGTGTCTAAAAAATGACGGCCCAAAATTAGAGGAACTTGTGGATCCGCGGGAATATCTACAACAATAAAATCGACCGGAAAGTAGAATTTCCCAACTTAAACGAAAACGTATTCGGCTATTCCACATGCGAGTATTGTTGAATGGTCGGCCATTTCGATGGACATTTTCGAAGGGGTAAGAGCCGGAAGTGATAGCGATTTCCACATTGAAAAAGGAATCAAATAGATGCTCGCGCCAAGATCGGCCAAGGCAAGGCATTCTTCCATTTCTTGGATATCACACGGGATAAGGAATTTCCGGGGTCTCCCACTTTTTCTGGTATTCGGTTAAGATACACCGAAGAACAATTAGATAGCTTTGAAAGCTTCTCCTTATCGTTCATCATACTTTTAAAAGTGGAAGCTAAACGAGGCATGTATAACAACGCGTCGGCTAAAGTTACGTCAAAATGCACTTGTTGAAACACTTTTATAAAGAGCTCGATTTGTTGTTTGTTACGTTCATTTAATTTCTCCTTGTTACATCTCGATGGATAAGGCAAGGGTGGTGTGGGTTGGGGCGTAGGCAACGACCTTGGAATCTCGGGTTCCACAATTGGTATGGGTTCGACCGTAGGTGTGGTTTGAGCGGTACTTCGTGGGCTTGAGATATGCTCCTTTTCAACCACTACCTCGGGTTCGTTTTCAATTTCTTTCTCCTTGGAAATATTTGCACGAGAAATGGGTTCGTTAAAAGTTTTACCACTACGAGTAGTAATAACCCTCATTTCACCCTTCGGGTTTGCAATGGTATCACTAGGAAGACCACCCGAGGAAGACGGTTTACACATTATGGCTTCAAACATGCTTGTCATTCGATCTTCGAATTTAGATTGCCTTTGATCCGCTTTTAATAACTCTAGCTTAATTTCATGTTGGCCTTGTTCCATCTTTTGTTAATTTTGTTGAAGACGTTGAACATTACCCTCCATTTTATTAGCGTGAGTTTTTAATTCGTTTGCAAGCTCATTTTTTAACTCATTCTTCAACTCGGTTCTCAAACTTATCATTTCTCGTTGCATATTATCAAACTTTGCATCGTTAGCCTTAGCGTAATCTAAAAATTCACTTGGAAGATTTTTAGTGTGAGCGTTTTGAAAACCTTGACTCGTATTTTGAAAATCACGGTTTCGGTTTTGATTTTGCACTTGCCCATTATTAACACTTGTATAATTACCCTTGTTGTAGTTACGTGAATTTCCTTGGTAACTATTTCCTTGATTATTGTTTCGATAGTTGTTAACGTTTTGATTTTGAGGAACTTGGTTTGGACATGAATTTTGACCAAAAGTTCCCGTGACTACGCAAGCACTCGAAGTGTTGCAACCGGCGGTAATGCACTCGGAAAGATCATGTGCTCCTCCACATGATAAACAACTGTTATCAACCACTTTAACCGATGCGGAATTGGAAGCTTCCTTAGCTTTCCAATGAGTCATGAGCGATGAAAATCTATCAAAAAATCTATTTTCCTCATTTGCTTCGTTTTGCAAGACGTTCATGTTGTGAGACAACGATGGACCCATATTGGCAACACTCGATGTGTTACGAGGGTTGTAAACCTTAGATCTATTTTCGGTGATCGTTAAAGCTTCGTTTGTCGTTTTGCACAAAAAATTACCACCCGCGGCGACATTTAAATAATCACGTTCATGATCGTTAACGTATCTATTTGATGTAATTCAGAAAAATCATGGTGTGGACATTCATGTAACATTTCCTTAAAACGTTCCCATGCCATGGAAATACTCTCGTTAGGTTTTTGCGTAAACCTCGAAATCTCATTTTTCAAATGTGTCGTTTTCGATGATGGAAAAAATTGGTTCATGAATTTAGACACGAGATCCCACGTCAAAATCGAATTTGGGGGTTCTTTCTCAAGCCAAATTTTGGCGGGACCATCTAATGAGTATGGAAACAACATCATCTTAATGGCGTCGTGTGGAACATCCTTAAACTTGCTCGTTGCGGTGAGACGATTAAAATTCCGTATGTGATAATGTGGATTATCCTTTTCGTGTCCTCGAAATTTATTAGCTTGAAGCATCGACATTAAACCCGTTTTGATCTCAAAATTCTCCGCAAGGATGGCGGGAATCACAATCGCTTCTCCAAAACCCTCGGTGGGTGCTTGAAGCAACTCCATCATAGTACGGTTAGCCATAGTGACTATTTGTTCTACAACAGGTTCGACAATTGGAGTTTCTTCAACAATTTCGTGGTTTCCTTCTTTTTGACGATGTTTACGAGTACGTTTCGCTTGTGAGAGAGTTTGCATAAACGTAACGAAGAACGTGGAGGTGAGCAAAGAAAATTCTTTTTTGTGTTTTTACGTTTTTCAATTTTTTTTGTGTTTTTGATGGTTTTTAATTTTTTTGGATTTTGTGTGTATTACGTAGACAACAATCTACAAAATCTCTCCTCGAATCAAACTCTTGATTAAAGGAGCCTCAAAGAATGAAAACGATCAAGTGGAGTGAACGCCTTCGAATGACTTTAGAACGTTGGTGGAACACCAAAACGTTCAAGAGGAAACCAAGCAAATATATATGATACATAATAATACTTTGGGCGGCAAAACCCTCGTTTAGCTTTCAAAATCAAATACTCACAAGTGAACGGGGGGAATGAGGTGGCGCGAAGCACTTAAGTACCTAGCTTCCCTTTAACGGCCTTTTATAGCACGTTGCCTATCTATTCACCTTAAAGTTCGTATTTTTCAAAATCGAGCTTCACGAAAGTATTTATCTATTTTTGCCTTTTTCTTTTTGTTTGAGATTCGAATACAATGATTGAGTGATGAAATCCCAAATCAAGGTTGTGTTTTCACACTTTTGGAGATATTGTATTTTTATTGCGATACGTATACAATATAGTGATAATATTCACAAAGAAACCGAAAACCGATAATACGTGTTAATGGAGTTCCAATGAACACAAATACTATTTATGGTTAATATTAAAAATAAAAGTTTCCAAATTAAGCACAACACACCTCCAGCGGTGCCAAAATGATTGTGATAAACTTACACCCTTTAGGAAAAAGGCGTAAAAGCGGTAAGTATTAAACAAATGACGTTGATGGAAAGTCAAATGCTTATGACCCACAAAGGTAAAAAGTAAAAACAAAGAGTTCGTTTTCCAAGGAGGTATATGTGTGTGACTAATTTGTATGCTTTGGATTAATATTGCTAAGAAGAAAAGAAAATGACGGATACGTGAAAATTAGGCTAAGACGTAAAAAACGCAAAATCGTAAAAAAATGCTAAAATAAAAATTAATTCTAAAAATTCCCAAAAAATTACCAAAAATACTTAAAAATAAAGGGTTTACAAATGATCAAAACTTTTCCAAACCTTTTATTTAATTAAATATTAATTTTTAAATGCTAATTAAAACCCTAAAAATCAAATTAATTAATAAAAAGCCCAAATAAAGATTTTTCCAATTGTAAACCTCAAAAACAACTAAATTAAGCTAATGTCTATTTTTCCAAATTTTAAAAACTTTTTGTTCTATTTTTAAATAATTAAAAACTATTAAAATATTAAAATAATCCTAAAAATTAATTAAAAGGTTCTAAAAATAATCTAAAGATTCTAAAAATCCTAACTTAATGTATTAAACCTAAGAAAAATATAAAACTTGCAAAAATCTTAAAAATGAAATTTAATAATAAAATAATATTAAAAATCCAAAAATTATGAAAAATTCTAAAAATTTGCAAAACTAGTTTATTTTAACCTAAATAATCAAAAAATGAAAGTGAAATTACCAAAAAGCCCCTATTGGGCCCCCAAATGGGCTAAAATCCAAAACAGACCCACAAATGGGCTTAATGGGCCCAAAAAAGTTCAACAAGGCCCAAATGACCTGAAAAAGCCCTATCTGACTCAAAATTTAATTCTAAACACAAAAGTCTGGAGGCCCAAAAGCTGATTCTGAGCTTATTACAGCTTAATAACACAACAGCTTATTCTTAATGGGTCAATAAGCCCATTAAGCTATAAGCCAATGCCATAAGCTCTAATTCAACACACAACCTTCTTTTGAGATGCATAAGAGATCTGTGAAAAGAAATTTTGAAAAAGTAAACTCAATAAGCCATAAATAAGCCAAGAAGAATTTCACTAAAAGAAAAAATAGTCGACTTAGAGTTCTAGACAACCTCAGGACTTGATTCAATTTGCAAAAGACTCTAAATGACTTAAATAAGCCAAATCAATCAAGAAAAGTTCAATAAGCAAAACCAAATAAGATGGATTAATTGATAAGCACTTATGTAAAAGTCAAATAAGTTGGTTTTCTAGTCAAAGCTTAAAGTCAACCTTCCAAATATTCCAGTATGAACAAATGGGTCAAATGAGGAGCACCTATTACAAATTCAAAGTTGTTGCACGTTTTGATAAGCTGGAATAGCTTATTGATAAGGTGAACCAAAAATTACACTAGCAGTGGCTAGTAGCAGGGAAAAGGAGTTCCCAATGCTTTGACTTTTTGACTTTAGATTTGTGAGAGATTCACTTTGATTCAATGGATAACAAGGACACCCTTACAACCAGTGAGTTGTAAAGAGTCAATATCAAGCAAATAATCACACTTCCAATAAGCCAATAAGCACAAAATAAGCAAATAGTGCACAGATATGATATAGACTTTAGAAATAAGCAGTTATGGACTAAAAAGCAGTTTAAGCATGAATAAGCTAACCAGATTGAACCATATGCATACACAAGCTATAATAACTATCAATAAGCACAAATAAACTTGTTTCAAACACTGGATCAAAGGTTAGAAGCAGATTCAAGCACAGGTTGCTGATATGAAAACCAAGAACACAAATCACTTTTGCTGATCTAATTGACCACAAATCCAATTTCAACACTCAAAATCTCTTACCCTGGTCGTTTTAACTAAGACCTAGCACTTGTTAACCCTAGTCTATGCTTAGATCTAGGTGTCCTCAATATTCTAGCCAAAAATACCAAGTATTACAGATTTTAAAGCCCTTGTTGGATTATGATGATTCAAACCACAAAACTTGCAGAGAAATGACCAAATACACTTCTAAAGCAGATACTAACACAAAGCAACAACAAACTCCTACTCAAATCAACACAAAACCAAACTAAGCTGTTATCCCAAACACTCCTTTATCAATCCTTTTTCAAACAAACTTTTGATTTTCAAGAACAACCTCCTGATTTTATGATCAAAACATCTACCCTAGATGACAACTAGCAGATTCAAACACAAAAACAACAAGTTCAAACACAAGAACTTCAAATCACTTAGCAAATTTCAAAACAGGCATGAACACCAACTTTTTTAGAGGAAACTTAAAAGGGGCTTATACCTATCTCCCTTAACTTCATTGGGAGATCAACTATGCTCCATGGACCACTCTCAACAACTAGAGAGTGACCAAGGTCCTTCAAAAAAAGAAGGATCAAAGTCTGTTGAGGTTTAAAGCAGAACCAGACTTTGATCTATGTTTCTTCAACACAAATCAAACAAACAGCCCACCCAATAGCTTAAATCCCTTTACATGCTTGGTGTCAACAAGCTTGAAAGAGCTTTTAGGCTTTTGGCTAGGGGTTAGTACACAAAATAAGCAAAAAAGTAACAAGGATTTCACACTTTTCAAAAGTTGAAAACCTTTCAAACATAAACGTGCCTTAACCACAAGATTAAGGAAGGTTTATAACATAAAATGGAACTCAGATTTCAGCTAATCAAACACCAAAATTTCATAATACACAAAAGAGAATTCAAAAATTTCAGAAAACTAAACTTTTTATTTATAAAAAGGAATTACAAAGCATTAGCCAAAATCTAGAACAAGGCTCTCTCACAAGTTGAGGAGTCCTTATATAGGCCACAAGGGCTGAGATTACCATGAAAACCCTAGCTACAAAATCCCTAGAATACCCTTCAAAATCTTCTAGACGAATTTGTTGATGTAGGCTGTAGAAATGATCCTAGTCGTCCATTTTAGCAAGCAAAGAGTGTGGGCTGTTGATTTGGCCACGTGACATTCATTGGAGAAGAGGGTGTCATGTGATTGGTTGGACGGGTTTGGGTGTGGGGTCTTTGGTAAGTGGAGAAGAAGGAATTTATTGTGGGGATGGATTTAAGGTGAGGTGAATCACACGGGTGAACAACCAATTTTAATTTCCCCTTTGATGGTAAAAAGTAAAAACTGGGCTCATACGTGTGAACAGTGACACTTTTGATCCGAGTTTAGTGGGAGATTAGTGTTTCGCGCGTGTTTGTTTGTTTAAACTTTGGGAGTTGGCAGCTTAGGTCCTTATCTTTTGGGAAAGATTGTAAATCAAGTTTATTTTCCAAACAAACTCGTTTCCTTTACTTTTCTTTTTCACACTTTTGCCCCAAAACTTTGGAATAAGGATAACAAGGACTTGTTTTGCCATTTTTGAATATTTCAAGGGCTGATTTTGGACACTTCTCATCTTTGAAGGACTTAAATTGATCTTTGACTTTATGAGGGACCATTCTTGACAATTTAGAATATTTGAGGGACTAAACTTGCCAAATCTTCAAAAATGAAGGACCTTTTTGTAATTTTGACAAACTTAAGGGACCAAACTTGTAATTATGAATACAAGGGCTTTAAGTGTCATTTCTTCATAAATGAGGGATCATTCTTGTACATCTTCAAGTCTTCAAGGTCTTTTCTTTGAGAAATCATAACTAAAGCCCGGTTCATTGTGCGTCTTCGTTTCTCGTGTTCGTTTTTCCTTGTTTCTTGTGATCTTTTGTCTTTTTCACGATATCCATACCTAAAATACACAAATACACAAACACGAGCACATATATGGTATTTTGGTGACATTTTATGCATTAAAAGCCCGAAAAGAACGATGAGATCATGTATAATGCCATCTCATCATTAATCATTGTTGAGTCTATATGTCAGGATTATTCTCAATATGGTTGATTTCAATTCGTTTATCGACAAATGATTTGGTCTTGCGCTTTGTGACGATTGTGCAAGAGACTTAATAAACGTAACAAGTAAAGGTTTAATCTAGATTATAGGTCGAAAGGAGTCTTTTGAATATATTGTTCTAATCATCTTTCAAGTAAATGGAACTTATCAAATCTATAAAACCAAGTCTATGGGTCGAAAGGATTCTTGTTGTTATTGGTTTAGGCATAAATCTCATGAGTGACCACTTGATTGAGACTTATGTATACTTGATTTATAAAGCACTAGTGTCTTATTATTGGTTCTATAGGTCGAAATGATTACCTTTAATATGTTTTCCAAACTAAGCATCCTAATGTCCATGTGATCATTTGACCATACATGTACGTTATATGTGTACTTGTGCCTAGAAATGATTCTCATGGTGGTTTGATCATGACAATCATACTTACCATTTGTTACAAACAAACTACACTTGAGTATAACCAAGTCCCATGGGACGACCTTGACTTACTAGTTATAACATGACTAGGGTATACTTGCCTGAATTTGTGTTCCTAATTAATATCGGTAATTCTTGTTTATAAATTTAAAACCCAATGTGTGGAAAGAACGCATCAAGTTTTTGGCTTCTTTTATTTCTTTGTTGGAATTGTGTTCTTGAACGAATTGTTTCATTAACATAACCACCAACGGAGCACATCAGGTGTGACATTACAAGGGTAATTATGCCTTTATATCACATAACAAATACCCATTTCACACTTTATCCCACATAAATCTATGAAATTCATCCCTCATCTTCTTTAAACCCTAAGCTCACACTTATAAGCATCACTAATAAAAAATCATCATCAACATCAACCACTACCCCACTATCATCTCCAACCACCCACGTCGTCACCACCACCTCCAGCCACCCACAATGTCACCATAGCCTCCATACCACCACCACCACAACCCATATGCCACCCCAACAAATTAACCCATACAATAAAATTATCCAAATAACATCCAACCATTACGTCTAGCCACCAACCTCGCCACCAACCCCGTCAACACCTCAAGCTACCAACCCCGTCAACATGCGTCACCACCAACAAGAACACAACTCAAATATGGTTATTGATGTGCGACATGTGTCTTGGAACTAAAAAAAGAAAATGTACAAGATTTTTGAACATATCTTTTGAAAAATGAGATGGGATGAGCTTTGATTTTGGAAGATAGGTGAGTTTTGATTTAAAAAAAAATATAAAGTTTTCCATTTTCTAAGTTTATGAAGATAAGATTCTTTTTTTATTTGTAAATATATATTATTTTGTGAGATTACTATTGTACATTTGTTTCTGACCACCAAAAAGATGAATGCAAAAGGTATTTTCTAGATTTATGTATTTGATTTCTAAATGGGTGGCAGCTTTTATTGATATTAATAATAATAATTAAATATTAAAAACACAAAAAAAAGATAAACAAATTAAAATACATAAGTAATAATAATATTAGGGTATTAAAGATCAGCCACATTTAACTCTATGTCAATATTTTTAGGAACAATTAAACCATTTTCAAAACAATCTCTAATAAATCGATGTCTAATTTCAATATGTTTAGTTTTAGTGTGTTGTACAGATTCTTAATTATACATCTAGCACCTATTAATATCAATTAAAATCTTGGTTTTCAAGAAATTGCACCCATAATCCAGCAATTGATTCTTAACCAAAGAACTTGTCCACAACAAGCAGATGCTGACACATATTCAACCTTAGTTGTGGAAGTGACAATAATTGCCTGCTTCTTACACTGCCAAGATATCAACCTCCTCCCAAAAAACTAACTTCCACCAGAGGTGGACTTTCTATCGGTATCGTCACCTCCATAATTACTATCTAAATAGGAAATCAGATCAAAGTGAGGTTCTCTCGGGTACCAAAGTCCCATGGTGGGATGAGACTCATATACCTAAAGATCCTCTTAACTACAATTAGATGGCACTCATTTGGTGTCACCTGATATCTAGCACACACACATATGACAAACATAATATCTTGCATTGATGTTGTGAGATACATCAGAGATCTTATCATGGATCTATAGTGTTTGACATCCATATCCTTCTCTTCACCATATTTACTCCATGGATGCTCCTTATGCATAAGAGTAGACACTTTATTACCATTTGTAAGCCCAAACTTCTTAATATCAACTATATATTTATCCTAAGAGATAAATATCTCATCCATCCTTTGATGAACTTGTAATCCTAAGAAGAAAGTGAACGCTCCTATAAAGAATCTGAAACTTGTCTTGCATCAATTAGGCCAATTCTTTTCTAAGATTAGAATTTGTAGAAAAAAAATGATGTCATTTGCATAAACTTGTACGAAAAGAAAGTCTCTCTTGTGCTTCTTGACGAAGCGTGTTTGATCAATTGTTCCCCTTTTAAATCCATTGTCCAAGAGATACTCGGACAAAGTACCATACCAAGCTCTAAGGTCCTGATAAAGCCCATACATAGCCTTATGCACCTTATACACTTTATCTGGGTGCTCTAGGTCTTCAAATCCAGTAGGTTGCATAACATACACCTCTTATTCAATAATGTCATATAAAAAGGAACTCTTGACATCCTTTTGGTACAAAGTAAATCCCATGAATGAAACATAGGCAATGGAGATCCTAATAGCCTCAATCTTTGCAACTGGAGCAACTACATCTTAATAGTCTATTCCTTCTTCTTGGGTGTACCCTTGTGATACCAACCTAACCTTGTTCCTAACAGTAATATCCCTTTCATCCTTTTTTGTTTCTAAGAACCCATCTTATCCCAGTTGGTCTCACATCTTTAGGACAATCCACCAAGGCTCAAACTTCAAGAATTCCAAATTGCATTAGCTCCTCTTGCATAGCTTCCACCCAGATTGCATCTTCCAAAGCATCAAAGATCTTTTTGGTTCTTCCTGTGATAGAAAATCAGCAAACATACAACATTGCATATTAGCATGGTTAAATTTCATAGTAATGTTAGCAATATAGCTATGCTCATTTGATTGATATATGGTCTGTCTAGATGTGTTCAAATCACCAATGATTTGTGATTGTGGGTGATATTTGTGAGTAGGATTCATGCTCATTATGACATCTGTCTCCGAGTTTCCTATACCAACTTCAATATGACTATCCTGATTGGGGAAAAATATCCAAGAGGATCCTTCAGATTCATCACATTGCCTAGAGATTGCTTTTGATAGGCAGCTTGAAGGTCAAAGTAATTAGGGCCTCCACTTGAGATAATCATGCGTCCACTTGAACTTGTAGAAAGAGTAAGAAGTGGGGAGCGAGGGTGCCTTTGTCTACATCTGAGTCATCATGAACCAGTTCAAATGTAGAAACATGGGGAAGTTTTGGATTACCATGGGGATCCATTTTCCCATTGTTTTCAGAATGATTTCGTTTGTTTTCGATTAAAGCATCAGTAGGTGGATCACTTTCCTTAGGAACTTCACATGCTTGTACTTGTGGCTTGTGAGAATGAATAGAACTATCATCATTGACCTCTTCAGTTGAGGTAGCTATCTCTTCTTCCTGAAACCATGTAGGCAAGTTCATGTATCTTAAAGGAGGAGTTGCTTCCTTGTCAGCCACATCTTTAATCACTTTCTCCTTTGTACCTGAAATATTAGTAGAATTTGCCATAGAAACATGGATATAATTCATATTATTAAACAGAGTTTCAATATCAAATATACCAATTTGGACCAGTATGAGGATCACTTGGCTTTTCTTCCAAGAAGTCCACATGAAACTCTTTGTCACCAACTTAGTCCTTTTGTCGAACTCTTTGTAACCCTTAATGTTCAAAGAATACCTAATGAAGTATCCTTTATAAACCTTCTCATTAAAATTCCCTAGGTTATCAATGATATCACTACATGACACATAAAAGGACTAAAAAAGTCAATCAATGGTGTTCTACCATTGAACAACTGATATGGTATTTTGTTGTGCGCCTTCACCACCAATGCCTTATTTTGTACATAGTAAGCAATGCTCACTGCTTTAGCCCAAAAGATAACATTCAAGTTGGCATCTACATGCATAGTCCTTGGAACCTCAGTGAGGGTCTTGTTCCTCCTTTCAGCAACACCATTTTGTTGTGGGTCCTTGCAATACTATATTCCCTCCTAATTCCTTTCTCAACACAAAAATCATTCAGCTCTTTGTTTCTGAACTCTCCACCATTGTCACACCTCATGGTGACAACCTTAAACCCTTTTTGAAGTTGTATTTGAGTGATAAAGTTCTTGAGAATGCCTGATGACTCTTTCTTAGCATTCAAAAAGAAGTTCTAAGTGAATCTTGGGTAGTCATATGTGATCACCAAACAATACATTTTTGGTTCATGCTTGCCATAAAAGTAGGTCCAAACAGACCCAGGTGTAACAATTGGATAGGATTTATGGTTGATTGAGCAAACTTGGTTTTACAAGTTGCCCTATGTTTCTCCCCTTTCAAACATCCAACACAGTAGTGATCATTGTCAAGAGTTTTGGAGGGAAAAACTTTCACCAATTTACCTTTGACAAGCGTGTTCATGTTCTTGAAGTTGAGATGTTATAATCTCATATTCCATTTGTTGCTTTCATCCATTGAGGGCTTGACAGTGTATCATGTTTCATTGTCTTGGAGAGCAATACCCTTCAAATCTATAGTGTATGTGTTCATCTGCCTAGGAGTTCTTAGTAAGATTAATGTATCCGGTGGAAATATGAACTCCTTCCCCAACATAAGGCACTCAGTCTCGCTGAAAAGAACATAGTTTTTGTTATCATAAATTTGTGATACATTAAACTAATTGAATTATCTATCATTATGGTCCCTTTTCCAGTTAGTGTTCCATGTCCATCTCCAAAAGATACACCATCTCCTTCATGCAGGGGAACATAGTTTGATATATAAGCTTTGTCATCAGTCATATTGCATCCACTATCCCAGTAAGCTTTATCATTATTCTTCTTTAGGATGTCCTGCAAAAGAAAACACAATTTAGTTTTCTTTGGAGACCCAAGCCATTAATGACTTGGATCTACCTTGTGTATCAATGTATGAATATTTGTTAAAGGTCAGTGATACACCATTGGGTTAGGTACCTTGCATAGGTGTCCATACCTAAAGAGCGGATGCTTTGAAAACTTTCCTTAAGGTTTCCTTTGTGACAGTGGCAAAACTTGAGCCAATAGGGGGAACCCTTGGCTTAACAGTGGGAATCCACTGCCTGGTTTACACTCTCCCATATCTTTGATAGGGTTTATTAACAGATGGATGATCATAATTTGAAAACTGTTTAGGATTAGCATCATTTATTGTTGGTCTTGGGTGGGAAAAAGGTATGATTTGAGAAATAGTGTAACTAGGACTTTTAGGGGCAATAAATTTTGTCCCAGTCCTTATCATTACTGTGTTTGGATTCATTCTCTTAAGATAATTTTGTGCTACCATCTTAATGCATGTTTTGCAGTTGTAGTACATACGCTCAAAGCTTCCGTAAGTAAAACAAGGCTTATTATTCATCACAAAGTCCTTTCCTAGCTCTCTAAATTTTTATTATTCCAATTCCTTTGCATTACCTCTAGGGGCATTGAACCTATATATCTCAGCATATATAGCACTAGGTGTTCTAACAGTTTTCCCTGATTTGGTACTAGATGTGGGACAATTTGGGCAGCTAGTTTCATACTTTGTTTCAGCACTAGCCTCAGACTTGTTCGCTAAGTTAGAGATACTACCAAACAAACCTTCTTTATAAATAATAGACGGGTTTTAAGTTTCCATTTAACTAGGGCATATTGTTATATTTTAAAATCCCTAAGTTCTCATGTTTTATATAAAACATTTTGCTCAATAATCTCCTTAGGAATATACTGACTGTGATTAAATGCCTCTTCCTCCATATTGGCAAAGCTAGGAATGCATGTCTATGACATGTATTTCATGCCAACCATCCCATAGATATGGGCTAGGGGAGGAGGAATTCTACATTTTTAATTCCTACCCATAACTTGTCCTTAACACAAGTCTTTCCATCGTCAACAACCATTTCTAGTTTAACTGTTGACCATAAACCTTTTCAAGTTTTGGTTAATTTTTTCTTTATCTTTATTAGCCTTTTCTGTTTCAATGGTTAACTCTTTAATAGTTTTTTTATGTTCTCTATTTTCCATTTCAAGCATTTTTAAATGTTCATAGTATTTGCTTTCTCTTTGCTTATATTCTCTTAATCTAGACTTTACTTGTGCCAAACTTGCTTTGTAATTATCTAGATCTCTATCAGTTTGATGTAATCAACATTTAGCTTTTTTTATTTTATCATTTAAGGACTCCGTGTTCTTTCTATAACCTTTAGTACAATAAGAGTCATCATATACCTCATTGTCAAAACTTGAAGACGGCATAACCATCAAAGCAAACTCTATTGGAATAATCGTCCTAAGTTGCTTGTGCTTGGATCTCCTCCTCAGCTACTATGCTTGATTCCTTTCCAACTCTTCAATCTTGAGCTCCCTCCTGTAACTGTTGCTCTTCCATTCCTTCTTTGTAGATTTGCATTTCCTAGCAAAATGCCCATTCTTTCCACAATTGTAGCATTCAACCTTGGATTTATCAAAACCAGCAACATCAAATGGTTGGATGGAAATCATATCTCCATACTTCTTGTAAAATATGTTGGCTCTCATGGTAAGGTTAGCCATACTCCACTTGATATTCATCTCATCAAGACCTCTGTGGCTAATTTGATCCAAATCATCATACACTACATTAGAATCACTTGGCTCTTGAGAGACATTGTATGCACACATAGTAGGGGTGAGCATCGAGACGAAATCGACCCGTCTCGACTCATCCCAAAACCGCCACCGTAGAAAAATCAAACCGAATCCCGAACCGATTTAATCCTGAGTCCTGAACCGAACCGAGTTAGGCCCAAGTTACTCCCGATTTGTGTCGTTTTCTTTGTGCGATCCCGATTTAATCCCGAGTCCCGACATCATGGAAAACCCATCCGAGTCCCAACCCGAATTTGGTCGGTTTTTGTTGGTCGGTTTCGATTTCGGTCGGCTTCGGTTTCGGTCGGTTTGTGTCGGTTTTCGGTCGTCGGTCAGTTTTGCTCACCCCTAACTAGGGGTGGGAATCGGGTCGGGTCAACCGGGTTCGGGTCAATTCGGGTCGGGTCAAGACTCAAAAAAATTATACCCGAACCCGAGCCTAATTAGTACTCGGGTCAGTCGGGTTCGGGTCAATTCGGGTTAGGTCAATTCGGGTCGGGTCAACTCGGGTTCGGGTCAACCCGAGTATAAGTAAAAAAAATAAAAAATTGGCTTATTTAAGTGTATTTACAATGTAAAATGTGTTAAAAAAACTCGGGTCAAGTCGGGTTGGTCGGGTTCGGGTCAAGTCGGGTCGGGTCAAGGCTAAAAAATATAAACCCGAACCCGAGCCTAATTAAAACCCGGGTCAAACCGAATTGACTCGAATACGTTTTTGGACCCGAGTGACCCGACCCGAATATGCTTATTCGGGTTCGGGTCGGGTCAGCTTTTTCGACACCCCTACCCCTAACACATAGTGTCAAGACTGAACGTGGCAGGTCTAGCTGCATCACCAGAATAGCTTGTGCTACGAGTAGTAGTGGGACCATGTTGATGAGAAACAAGGGGAACATAGTCTTTCCCACTGTTTTTGACATTCCCACTGTTGTGTGAAATAAACGCCATGCTAGGTGAAGATTAAGCCATTCCACTAGGATTGATTGGAATCATACCAAGAACTTTCATTTGTTGAACAACGGGCTCAAATACCTTCAAGTTATTGTAGATATCATCTATGTCCTTGTCATTAATGTCATCCCTATTTTTCCAAATAGAAGTGTAGACAACCCATTCTGGCTCAAGGCTGTTCAAGAATTTAGCCATTTAACTATTCTCTAGTAATCTTTATCTCAAAGAGTTCAAGTCGGGATACCAAATCCTGAATTTTATTGTAAATAGATGCGATGGTTTCACCATAAGTAGCTTTGAAAGAAGAAAATTGATATCGAGTATGTTACATATCCATCATTGATCTTGGAAACATTTGAAGATTTAAAGGCGGAGTCTTACGCGTGGCATTTTTTAGATCATCGAGGCAAAACAAAGAAACAACTCACAAGAATGTTTGTTTTTGGCACATCAGACGACGGGTTAAACATGTTATTGGTAGCTGGTTTAACAATTGTTTAACATCTTTTTCTTTGTAAAGCAAAACCCAAAGTAAGGACTTTTTCAGAAGATTCTTTCTTTATTAAGAAATAATCGTTTTATTTATTCCTTTGATTTTTATTTTTTTTAATTAAATAAATTATTTATTTCTTAATTTAGCAAAAATAAAACTAAAAAAAACGCATACATTCGCATTTTACGCCTAAATAGCGAAGAAACTATTGGTGTAAAAAGTATAAACTTAAAAAATTCAAGAAAAACGGATGGAATAAAATATAACTTGAGGGTTATAAACGAATGTTTAAAGCAACCAATAAAACAAATCTTACATTAGAAACACACAGCTAACACCTACACGCCACCACCCACATACCGCCCGACTACCAGATCTAAACACCAACACGTCCAGCCAAATCCTTAATCTTATCCCCCTTAAATCAAATTCCAATAATCTAACTTAGACGTTGAAGGAGCCTAAGAAGAGGATTGGTGTTAAATCCTAAATTAAAACTAAATCCAATCCTTTCACACCACACTAACGTCCGACCACCATGAAACCCTAATTCCGGTTAAAAAGCATCTTAGTGGGCATATCTTATTTGGGATTGAACTTAGACCCATATAGATTCTCTTATTTTAGTGATGATGGAGGTATGTGGAACAGTTGTTTTCATTAGTGAAACTCATCAATCTGTCGTTTATGAGGTAAAAACAGATTCTTTATACATTTCATTTAAAGTCTTGTGTCTAGCAATAAGACTTCTGGTGACTAGATGTTTCTACAGAACTTTGAAGACTACAATATATGGCTTGCATCTCAATATGGCGTCTTTTTAGAAAATTGGCAAGAAATTAATACAAATATTCACTCATAATATAAATTTAGATTATTTTTGCTAATTTCTTACAAATTAATTTGCGTTTTTCATTTTGCAACATGTTTTTAATACTTCACAGATAGAACTCCAAGTCTACGGTCAGCATCGCGAGACATCAACTGTTTCGGTTTATAAGCATGCACGTTAGTTGTTAACTGTTGGGAATAAATTAAGGCCAGATCACTTGAACGCTGACAAGAACAACTCAAGCGTTGACAAGAGCAAAGTGAGCGCTGATAGCATAAGCGTTGACAAGTTAAAGTCAAGCGTTGACAGATTGAAGACAAGCACTGATGGAAGATGTGAGCTACACGTTTATTATATTCTAGAATACTTCTAGTAAGGATAGAGACGACAATGTATTTTCTATGTTTATCTTTACCTAGAATAGTTGATTCGTAGCTTATTGTACAAGACTTCTTGTTCTATAAAAGAAGGTCTTTTAGGTTAATGTTTAATATAAGTTTTCATAAGTTTTCGTTTGTTAAACTCTTTCATTGTAATCAAGTACGATCATTCTAATACAAGTGAAAGTTTGTTTAACATCTTTGTGTTTTAGATCAAGTGTTAATTCCGCATAACACTTTGTTACTTTATTCATAAGCAAAGGTTTCTCTACGTGTAGTACTTGATTTAATCTCGTATACACAAAGCTTAATCGATCTAAGTTTGGGATCAACAAGTGGTATCAGAGCTTGTTGAGAAACTTTTGATCTTTAAGTAACGCAAGAACCCTAAAACACCAAAAACCCTAAAAACCCTAAAATTCTCAAAACCCTAAAAACATCATGTCTGGCACAGATCAACCTGCTGCTTTGCTACAAAACAACTCCTCAAATCCTAGTATCAAAATTCCCATGTTTGATGCCAGGAACTTTGAGCTTTGGAAGTCAAATTTTGAGCAATATATAGCTATTCATGACTACACTCTTTGGGAGATTGTCGAATATGGGAACACATTCGACAAAGCAGCAAAGATTGCTGCTGCAATAGCCACAAGGACAGCTGTTCCTAATTGTCCTGAAGCTGATAAGAAGGAAAAGCCTGGAGATGGGAGAGCTGTAGCTGTTGAAGATATAGCCAAGAAGAGGGTGGACATGAAAATCTTGAACATCATGAAACACGCCCTAGGTCATGAGAATCAGCACAAGTACAAACGCTTTGAGTCTGCAAAAGAGCTTTGGGAAGCTCTTGAAGTAGCACATGGTGGCAATGCTGACACAAAAGAAGAAAAGAAGAAGCAACTCTTGCATGAGTATGTTGTCTTTAAAGCTCAACCCAATGAAAATCTCAGCAGTGTGAGAAGTAGACTTCTTGACATCACAAGTCAACTTTCCTTCATGGGAACACAGATTGATGACCCTGAATTGAATGCTACTTTTCTCAAAAGCCTTGGTGATGTATGGAAGATTGAGACAAGATCCATTCTTGTCAATAATACCCACAAGACCTCCAGGTTTGATGACATCTTCAACAAACTAAGACTGTTGGAGAATGAATGGCAATTGGATAGTGATAATAAATCTTCCGGTAGTAACATGGCCTTCTTCTCACAAAGTGAAGGCCAATTTGATTCCATGAACTTCTATGGACATTCAGCCACTGGATCTCAAGGTGTCAGCGCTGGATGTCAGTCTGTCAGCGCTGGATCATATCCTGTCAACGCTTTATACTCAAGCGCTGACACACACAACTTTGGCGCTGATAGACTTAAACCTGCTGGTTTAGATCTAGATACTGTGTATGCATTCATTGCTTCTTTGCCCAGTGATTCAAGGATTACATATGAAGATCTTGAGCAGATAAGTGATGAACAATTGGAAGAGATGGACATCAAGTGGACTATGGCTCTTGTAAGCTTAAGAGCAAACAGATTTAATAAAAGGTTCAAGAAGAAGATGACCTTTAATGCTAAGGATGTTGCTGGCTTTGACAAGTCCAAGGTTGAGTGCTACAACTGTCATAGGATGGGGCACTTCATGAGGGAATGTAGATCTCCAAGAAGATCTGATGCTGGTAAGCCCTCAAGCCAAATGGTTAAGAGCCAAGATCCCAAGGCCATGGTTGCTGTACAACAAATTGATGGCGTTGGAGAATGGGACTGGAGCTGGATGGCTAAGAATGAGGAAGAGGATAGAGCTTTGGTTGCTGAAGTTAAAGAAGAGCATGTTGAATATGCTCTCATGGCACACTCCTCCTCTTCATCAGATAATGAGGTATATGATGATGCTTTTTGTTCTAAGGGTTGTCGTTTAAATACTGAAAAACTAAATCAAGAGATAGTAAAATTATTAGATGAGGCAAGTACTGAAAGATGCAAAGTATCTAATTATCAAATTGCTCTTACCCAAACTGAAAAGACAGTAGCTGAGTATAAGAAAATGGAGCTTGATTTAAAGGATCAAATAAATATCTTAAAACATGAGTTACATCAGAGTAAAGATGTTCAAGATATAGTAAATAGGGTTAATCTTGATTTGATAGCTCAGTTAGAGGAGGCTAACAAAAATAAAGATAATGTGAGTCTTAAAATCCAGAGATTTGATAAGGCCACACAATCCCTAGGAGAGTGTGTTAGTAAACAAAGAGACTCTAAGGATATGAGTGGGATTGGGATGAATAATTATACTGGTGTTCCACCACCAGCTGGGGATTTCTATGGTGTCCAATCAAAGGACTTATCTTAGACTGGCTTGCCAGAATGTCAAGAGGAGGAATTCATTCCTCCACCTAGAGTGACTTCCCCAGTTGAGGAATACAAGCAAAAACTGACTGACCTAGATGAGTGGAAGAAAGCTAACCACACCTTGTTTGTTAAGGGAGGGTTGTTGTGTGAAAGTCCAAATGAGCCCACACCAAACATGATACCAATTGTGGAGTCCAATGATCCTAAACCTATTAAGATCACACACCCTACCACTGGCAAAGCTGTTGACCTTGGCCCACAAACTGTTAGAAAACCTAGTGTTAAGTATGCAGAGATGTATAGGAATACTAGGTCACCAAAAAGCCAAGTTAGTAATCATGGAACAGGCTTCTTTGCTTCTAGACCTAAGACTATGTCTAGAAAAGCTTGTTACACATGTGGTAGCTTCTCACATTTGGCTTACAGATGTGTCAACGCTTCCAATGTCAACGCTGATAGGAACCATTTCAGCGCTGACAAAAGTCAACATAGGTCAAACACTGTCAGACCCAATACCTTTGTGAACAAAAGTTCACAAGTTGTTAGACCAGCCCCATTCTTTTCTAGAGGGTCTAACACACAAGGCCTAAGACCTTTTCAAAAGTCAAACACTTGGTCCAATAGGCAATGGGTTCCTGTAGCAAACCCTAGGTTCAACGCTGATAAAGGCAATCGGGGCGCTGACAAGAACAATTTCAGCGCTGACAGACACACTGCCAAACCTAGGTATTTGCAACCACAGGGAAATAGGTCTAAAGCTTCTACTAGCTTAACATGGAGACCAAAACAAGACCAAAACCCTAATTCTACTGGTATTTCTATGACATGCAACAGGTTTCATTATATTTCAAAGGCATTGTCAACACCAATTGGGGTTAACTGGGAATTTCATTCAAACAGGGATGAAAATGGGGTTGTTATGAGAACCAAGTCTGTTCTTGTTGAACAACCAAATGAATCCAAGTCTTCCAAGGCTTGGGTTCCCAAAGAAAACTAATGTGTTTTCTTTATGTGCAGGGCATTCAGAAGAAGATCAATGATTATGGATATTGGGATAGTGGATGCTCAAGGCACATGACAGGAAAGGAAGACTATCTGACCAATTTCTCTCCTATTCAAGATGGTGATAAGGTATACTTTGGAGGGGGCTACGGCACCATCACTGGCAAAGGAACCCTTGTCACCAACAATCTACGGTTTGAGAATGTCTTCTTGGTAAAAGAACTGGATTATAATTTGTTTAGTGTATCACAAGTGTGTGATAACAAAAATAAGGTTCTTTTCACAGATACTGAGTGCTTGGTGTTAAGCAAAGATTATAAGCTCCCTGAGGAAAAATACATAGATTTTAGAACACCAAGGCATAAAGACATATATAATGTGAATCTTAATGGAATTAAGATAAATAATAAAATGTCATGTCTGTATGCTAAAGCCTCAGTAGATGAAAGTAATCTTTGGCACAGGAGATTAGGGCACATAAACTTTAAGAATATTAATAGACTTGTGAGGCTTGGTTTAGTTGATGGTTTGCCTGAAAAGGCTTTCCACAATGACCACACTTGTGTTGCATGTCTTAAGGGCAAGCAGCACAAGGTCTCATTCAGGTCTAAACAGGTGCACTCTAGTTCTAAACCACTTCACTTATTGCATATGGACCTCTTTGGTCCAACTAATATAGAAAGTTTGAAGGGTAAATCATATTGTTTTGTTATCACTGATGATTATTCCAGGTTTACATAGACTTTCTTTTTAGCCAAGAAAAGTGAAACTGCCCAAAGTCTGATTAATTTCATTACCCAGATAGAGAAGAAGAATGGTAATGAGGTCAAAATTATTAGAAGTGACAATGGGGGTGAGTTTAGAAATCAGTTGTTAGATGATTTTTGTGCCAAGAAAGGGATTACTAGGCAGTTTAGCATAGCTAGAACCCCACAGCAAAATGGGGTTGCTGAAAGGAAGAATAGAACCCTTATTGAAGCAGCCAGAACCATGTTGGCTGATGCCCACTTTCCTATAGCCTTTTGGGCTGAAGCTGTTAACACAGCTTGTTATGTTCAAAATAGGGCATTGGTCAACAAGATACATAATAAGACACCTTATGAATTACTTTGGGGAAGGAAGCCAAATATTGGCTTTCTCAAACCTTTTGGATGTCATGTAGTTGTTCTAGAAACTAGTGAGGCCCTAGGTAAATTTGATTCAAAAGGTGATGAAGGCTACTTCATGGGTTATTCAGTGCAGAGCAAAGGATATAGGGTTTACATTAAAAAGGAAAAACGTATACTTGAAAAAGTACATGTTAGGTTTTTAGAGAGTAAACCTAGTGATCCTGAAAGTGGTCCAAATTGGTTGTTTGACTTAGAACCTTTATCTAGAGCTTTAAATTATATGCCTGTTACTGATCCAGACATTTTGAAGGTAACTTCAAGTGTTTTGGAAAAGCGAATTGGTAATGTTTCAGGTATACAGGTTGCTAAGGAGGATGGACCACCAGCAGTTGAATCATCTCCCACACCAAAATATGTTACACTTCCTATATGGACAGATGAGTATTATGATGCTGCTGCTGCTGCTAGAAAAGATAATGGTGGTTTTCAAATACCACCACATACAAACATGCATACTTCTTCAGGCGCTGACAAAGGGAAATCAAGCGCTGACAAGACAACTTCAGACGCTGATGGCTTAGACGCTGACAACAACAGTTCAAGCGTTGTTAGCCCAAGCGCTGACAAACAAGGATCAGACTTTGGAGACACCTTTACACAGCTTTTCTCTTCCCATTTTGAACAAGGTGGACCTTCCAATGTCCATGAAGAAATTCATATTGATCAAACAGAGTCTGATGAAGAAGATATTGGCAACATGGAGCGTGAAGTTGAGGACACCAGACTTTTTGAAGGAGGAGTTCTCACTTCCACAGCAAAGGATCATCCCTCATCTCAGATTATTGGTGATGTTATGGCTCCAGTTCAGACAAGAAGATCCCATCAAAGTCTTGGTGGATTTATTGCCAATATACACAAGAAGGTTGATACCCCTCTTGTACAAGCATGTTTGTTTGCCTGTTTTCTGTCACAGGAAGAACCCAAGAAAATTTTTGATGCTCTCAAAGAACCAAGTTGGGTGGAAGCAATGCAGGATGAGCTTCACCAATTTGCTATACAGGAAGTTTGGGAGCTGGTTGATTGTCCTAGATATGTGAGACCAATTGGGACAAGATGGGTTCTAAGGAACAAGAAAGATGAAAGAGGAATTGTGGTCAGAAACAAGGCACGTTTGGTAGCTCAGGGATATACACAAGAGGAAGGCATGGATTATGAAGAAGTCTTTGCTCCAGTTGCAAGAATTGAAGCTATCAGAATTTTCCTAGCTTATGCCTCTTGCATGAATTTCACTGTTTATCAAATGGATGTGAAGAGTGCTTTCCTCTATAGGACAATTGTTGAGGAAGTATATGTCATGCAACCTCCTGGTTTTGAAGATCCTGAGAATCCAGACAAGGTTTATAGAGTGAAGAAAGCTATGTATGGACTTCATCAAGCCCCTAGAGCATGGTATGGTACTTTGTCTACATATCTGGTGGACAATGGATTCAAGAGGGGCACCATAGATCAGACACTATTTACAAAGAAGAAAGGAAAACATGTGTTGCTTGTGCAGGTCTATGTTGATGACATCATTTTTGGGTCTACTGATCCAAAAATGAGTGAGGATTTTTCCAAGCTCATGACAGATAAATTCAAGATGAGTGCAATGGGTGAGATGAACTTCTTTCTAGGGTTACAAGTTCAGCAGAAAGAAGATGGTATCTTCATCTCCCAAGACAAGTATGTAGCTGAAATCTTGAAGAAATATGGTTTTTCTCCACATGAAAGGGATGCTTCCACTCCTATGGATAGGGAACACCCTTGGGGAAAGATTGGAGCTGGAAAGGATGTGGATGTTAGGCACTATAGATCAATGATTGGATCATTGATGTATCTTACAGCCTCAAGACCTGACATCATGTTTGCTGTGTGTGCATGTGCACGCCATCAAGTGACTCCCAAAGAATGTCACCTTTTTGCTGTGAAGAGAATTTTTAGGTACCTAAGATGTTATCCAGATCTTGGCTTGTGGTACCCAAAAGATTCTCCATTGGATCTTATTGCATATTCAGACAATATGGTGGTGACAAGTTTGATAGAAAATCCACAACTGGTGGATGCCAATTTCTTGGGAGCAGATTGATATCTTGGCAATGCAAGAAACAAACAGTGGTGGCAAACTCTACAACTGAAGCAGAATATGTGGCTGCAGCTGCTTGTTGTGGACAAGTCTTATGGATTCAGAACCAGCTGTTGGATTATGGGTATAATTTTATGCATACCAAGATTTTTGTAGACAATAACAGTACTTTATGCATTATTAAAAATCCTGTACATCATTCTAAAACCAAACACATAGAAATTAGACATCATTTTATAAGAGATTGCTTTGAGAAAGGTTTAATACAACCAGATAGGGTAGCTACAGAGGATAATGTGGCTGATTTATTAACTAAACCTTTTGATGCTGGACGATTTCAATATTTGGTAACAAATATTGGAATGGTTAATCTCACTTAATATGTGTTTTGGAACCTTTTTGTAAAAGTATGTACAGGATAATGCATTGTTATTGGTCTTTGTGATGATTTAGATTTTTCCATATTATTTTTCTAACACTGACAAAGGTAAATGTAACGCTGTCAAGTGTTATTTTGCCGTTGTTAGAGATATTATTGTCTAACGCTGACAGGAGTTTCTTCAACGCTGATAAGTGTTGTCGGGGCGCTGTCAGCAACAAATGTTAGTTTTGTGGTTTTCATCTAAATGTGTAGGTAGGTGGTAGCTTTATGCCATTGGATACAGAGTTGCTTATGGATCTTTGAAGAGCTATTTGGACATGTTTTTGTTTATGGATGATGGTTGGAATATTTATATTCCTATCTTGACATAAATTTTTAATGTTCATATATATTTTACTTATGTATCATAGTTTGAGGGGAGGTTTAAGGAACCTTTAGGACTCTTGGGTATTCTTACAATACTCTCATCACAATTCTAGATTGTGTCTACAGGTGAGTATGGGTTAGTTTTACTAAACCATGAGGCACTGTAGCATGGATAGTATATCAACTTTGCATGCTGCCAAGACATTTTTGGCCTAGAATTGGTTGTGGTCTGTTGGGAGACTTGGGAATCGTTTTGATATGGGTTTTACCTGGGAGTAACAAGGATTTTATAAGGTAACTTGGTTGTTAAGAATTTTGGTTAGCAAGGGACACTAGAGGACTGTTATGTCTATCTTGCTTATGCAAGTGTGCATAACTGGACAGTGCTTGCCGCCCTATGATAATTATCAGCTTTTGGTTATCTTCTCTAGGATAAATTACTTGTTAAGGTCATTTTTCACTTTTCAAAACAATTTTATTTTTGGACGCTGACAAGATTTTTCCAAGCGTTGTTGTGACCAAAATGGACGCTGACATGGCTTTAGGCGAACGTTGACAAGATTATAGCCGTTGGGCGTTGATGGGTTATATTTGACCGTTGACAATCAATGGGACCTACCCAGTTGTTACTTTTTGACATATTTTCAAGCCGTAATTTTAGGAGTTGTTACTTTCATTAAATGCATGAGATAACTTATAACTTTTTCAATATTTTCATGATTAGTTTTTGAAAATCTTTGCCTATTTTTGGGCCAATCACATGCATTCATCCACTCCTATAAATTTGGCTCCTATTTTTAAACAGGGTATCTATAATTCTTGTCTAACAACTTTTCTCTTATCAACCTTCATCTTTTCTACTTCAAATTAACAGCTTTCATCAATGGCACCAAGATTTAACTCAGCAGAATTGGATTTGGGGTTCAAGTCTCAACACAACATGATTGCTTATCTTGTTGCTGATAATACTTTGTTTCCTCAATACACACAGATGGTGGAGTATTTGAACGCATCCCCATTAAGGTATGCTCTTTCTCATGCACCACTCATTCCAGTCACACACATTAAACAGTTTTGGAACACTGTCAGTTCCTCAACAGTTAATGGAGTGACCACATTAACTTCTATTGTTCATGGGAGATCTTGGGTGGTTACTGAGGCCTTGGTACGCCAGGCCTTGCATCTTGATGATGCTGATGGTGTAACCATTCTTCCCATATCTGAAATAGAACAAGGGCTTAGGGCTTTGGGATACCCTATTCCTGATGAAGGTACTCTTAATAAGTACCATAAGCAGGAATTTCCCCCAGCCTGGAAGTACCTCATTCACATTCTCCTTCAATGTTTGAGTCCCAAATGTACTGCACACAATGAGATCAATAGATCCATTGCAACTGCTATTGTGTGTATTGCAACAGGGCAAAAATATAACTGGTCTAAAATGATTTTTGAAGGAATGTGTAAAAACAAGGGGACAAAAATGACTTTAGCTTATCCCTGTTTTCTGCAAATGATTTTTGATGCTCAAAGATATTGTTCAAGGGATCACAATGATTTTTATAAAATCCCTGAACAAAAGAAAGCTATTTTTACCAAGATGAACTCACCACCTCATAGAGACTTACCTTTAACCCCAGCCATGCTTGCTGTTATTGCAGCAGCACAACCCCAACCAGACCCCCAACCTCATATTGACCCTCACCCACAACTTGAACCTATCCCTGAACCTTTACCTTCCCCTGACCAAATGCAAATAGACCAAAATCCCTTCGACGCTGACACATCTAATGTGGGTGTTGATGTGCCTATTTCCACCGCTGACACCCAACCATCACAATCCCAAACACCCCTTAACCAACCCACATCTACACCTTCTTCCACACCATCTTCCACACCACCTGAATATAGGTTGATTAAACGCCAAAGGACTGCTGGAGTGTTCTCCTCTGGTGGTCCTAGTCATGAAGCAGAGAGAACCACCACCACAAGTGTGGCTGGTGACCTGGATGAGGCTGGGACTATTGGTTCTGGCTTAGCAGCTGGCCAAGGCAGTCCCACCATAATTAAGTCCTCATCCATGCCCAATGAACCTGACTTGGGAGGTCAAATCCCCATTTTGGAAGAGGGCAGACTGGAACCAATGACGCTTTTGGAATTGACGGCTGTCTGCATTAGCTTGCAAAAGCAGAATGCAGACTTAGTACAAATTGTCAGTAACCAAGGCCTTGAACTCAAGGAATTGAGGGAGAGGATTGTTGTTTTGGAAAGTGTTCATGCAAAGGGAGGTATGGAGGAGTCTTCCAAAGGGGAGGAAGATCAAAGAAATCTGAGTGATAAGAGCAGTCAAGATGGTCAATCATTGGATATTGCTGAAGCTCTTACTACTTTGAAGGAACAAAAAGGTTTTGATACGTCCTTGATCTCTCCAACCAATTTAAATTTATCATTTACAGATATGTTGAGAGAGGTTACACAAGGCGCTGAGGGAAAATATTTGAGCATTGACAAGACAAGTTTGGACGCTGATAGAAGAATTTTGGGCGCTGATAGAGGAAATTTGGGCGTTGACAGATCTGCATATGGAGGTGATGTATTCCAGTCATCATCTATCATCAAAGATGTTCCTACTCAGGTATTATCATCTACCCTACCAACAATTGCACCAACAGATAAGGGTAAGGGTAAGTTGGTAGAAGAAATTGTTCCAAAGAATGCAGCTCAAGTTGAATTTGATAGAAGATTGGCTGAGCAAATGATGGAACAAGGTGAAAAGGAAAAGTCACCATTTGTTGTGACTTCTGAAGAAGAAAGTGATGGAGCTAGCTCAGATTCAAGTGTGATGATTGTTGAACCAGAAAGACTTAAGTATGCTGATGAGCTTGCTAGGGAAAAGCTGAGAGATTTGAAGTTGCAGATTGATTTTGATATGCCAGAGGTGGTTCAGATGTACAATTCTTGGGAAGAAAGCTGTATGGATAATCCAGACTTGACCATTTCAGATCAGATATGGGGTTTGGAAATTCTTCTTAGAGTTCAGAAGGATTGTAAGGTGATTTTGAAGCACAAGGCAAGCAACATTCTCTCTGAGTTGAAAAGGGATAGAAGGAAGCTCTACTTTATGTTGCTCAAATGTCATGGAGTTGGATGGACACATCAGAAGCTGAAGGCTTTGACATTTGATGAGTTGGAACATAGGGCTTATCCTATTTGGGTGAAAGTGCACGAAGAAAACACTTTCAGACTTCTTTCAGATGAAAGAAAGGAGCAACTTGCAGAGGAGATGGAAATCAAGAGAGCTATGATAGTTCCCAGACCAGTAAAGAAGGGATTTGTACTTGAGTTTCCAAAAGATATGAATCAACTATATCCAAGTGAAGCAGTTATTAGAAAGAGCCTCAAGCTCTCCCCATTAGAAGCTTCAGATATGGTGCATGTGTTACCACTAGATTCCAGGAATCCAATTGTGAGTTATGATGAAGATGAATGTGGATTCTGGAAAATTGGAAGATTTGGCAAAGAGGTACACACTTTTACCACTCTCATATCTTTGTTTGCAAGTTGTGATAGAGAAGACTTGGTGGACCTTTGGAGGTTGCTAGAGACCAAGTATGAGGCTGAAGCACCAACTTCAGTCAATGGAATAAAACTTTGGACCACATTCAAAAGAATGTGTGGGACAAAAGAAGAAGATCCTGAAATATGGAAGGATCTTGAAGATGACCTCAGTGGTCTTCAATGGAGGTTATATTCAGCTGCTGGTGTATACCATTTGAGTTCTACAAAGTTTGCTGAGTATTTACTTGTAGATGCTCAGTATTTCATATCCAAGGCTGTTTTGGAGAAGATGAAGGACACCCAGTTGGAGATAGACTATACAAGTGACGTGGCAAAGAATTTGATCAGGTTTATTTATTACCAATATGATAAGGTTTGTCAGACTCCTCCAAGTTCTTAATGTTTATTCAGAAACTTGATCATAAGAGTGGATATCAAGTTTAGGGGAGGATTGTTGGGAATAAATTAAGGCCAGATCACTTGAACGCTGACAAGAACAACTCAAGCGTTGACAAGAGCAAAGTGAGCGCTGATAGCATAAGCGTTGACAAGTTAAAGTCAAGCGTTGACAGATTGAAGACAAGCACTGATGGAAGATGTGAGCTACACGTTTATTATATTCTAGAATACTTCTAGTAAGGTTAGAGACGACAATGTATTTTCTATGTTTATCTTTACCTAGAATAGTTGATTCGTAGCTTATTGTACAAGACTTCTTGTTCTATAAAAGAAGGTCTTTTAGGTTAATGTTTAATATAAGTTTTCATAAGTTTTCGTTTGTTAAACTCTTTCATTGTAATCAAGTACGATCATTCTAATACAAGTGAAAGTTTGTTTAACATCTTTGTGTTTTAGATCAAGTGTTAATTCCGCATAACACTTTGTTACTTTATTCATAAGCAAAGGTTTCTCTACGTGTAGTACTTGATTTAATCTCGTATACACAAAGCTTAATCGATCTAAGTTTGGGATCAACATTAACATGCCACTTCATATTGACTAGGTTTCGTGACTTCAAGTTATTATGTTTTTGTTACATTTTGGGTTATCTTTTGTTAAAGATATCGAGTTTGGAAGGCTTCAAGAAAGGGACCCGTCGCAAAATTTGTGGACTCGACCCATATGGAATGCCTTAGTAGATATTGTCCATGGTGGGAGATGTAGAGATTCGAGCCAATGGAGTCACCAAGGTTCAACATTGTTTGTCACCCTTTTCACGTGATTGAATTGTATCTCGCCACTGATCTTTGAGTTATTTTATTTTTTTTGTCAAAATTTATACACGACGTATGCATAAGTGACCTTTTAGGTCAAAACCTTCGAGAAAAAGATACGACATATCCAATCAATTATGTACTCCGTGTTGGTCATTTTCTTCCAGAGGTGCGTGCACAAATATTTCATCAGTTGACTTTTTATTTTGATAAATATATTTCACTATTGGATCAAGAGCAGATTGATAGAGCATTATTAAAGAATGTGCTTGGCATATTCGTAGAAATCGAGATGGAATCAATGGGTTTCTATATTAATGACTTTGAAGATTTCTTGGTTGCTGATTCTTCTGATTATTATTCTCATGAAGCATCAAATTGGATCATTGAGGATTCTTGTCCCGGTTACATGTTGAAGGCAGAGGAGTGTTTAGAAAAGGGAAAAACCAGAGTCGCTAACTATTTTCACTCAAGCATTGAGCAAGAACTCATAGCGAAAGTGAAAAGGGAATTGTTGGCTAACTATAGTAATCAGTTGCTCGAAAAAGAGAACTCTGTATGTTGTAGCATGCTTTGTGATGATAAGGTTGATGACCTGAGGAGGATGTATAACCTCTTGTCTCAAATTCCCAAAGTGACTGGATCCTGTTGCTAATATGTTCAAGCAGCATGTTACTGCTGAAGGAACGACTTTAGTCCAACAAGCTGATGATGCTGCATGTAAGAAGTCAGAGAATGTTGGTGGTCCGCTGGAGCAGGTCTTTGTTAGGAAAACAATTGACTTGCATGACAAGTTCATGGCATGTGTTATCGATTGCTTTTCAAATCACAGTCTATTTCACAAAGCCCTGAAAGAAACGTTTGAGGTTTTCTGCAATAAAACTGTGGCTGGCTGCTCTACTGCGGAGCTGTTGACTGCATATTGTGACAGTATCCTCAAAAGGGGTGGTAGCGAGAAACTTAGTAAAACATGTATAAGGTAGATCATCAATATCTATGTTGCAATTGTATAAACATGCGTTGATGTGTATTGTTGTGGAACCTGAGTTGAATCATTTATTTCGCAAATCTTTTCCATACAGTGTCCAAAATTTATGACACCCGTTGTGTTGAAGATAAACACATGTTCTGATAACAAATTTGATATTATTTGCTAACTTATGTTATCAGCAGCTGGTCTTTTTTTTTTGTAGAAACTAATAAGAAGTGTTTATTGTTTCATGTTTATATACCTCTGCCCGCTTTTTGAATACTTTCCCCATTTTTGAAAACCTTATGTTTTATGTGCACTCAGGGTGCCCAATAGAACACGGATAGTTATAAGGGGTAATTATTGAAATGCCCCAAGATTAGTCATCATTTGTTTTTCGTCACCAAATTAAAAAAAAATTAAATACCTCATGCGACGTATGCAAGCTATGCAACTTATTATTACAAAATAAAAAAATGTATTTGAGAAATTTCAATAAATATCATAAATCGCATGGGATATTTAGAGAAAGTAATTTGGGCAAGCCGAAAAAAATGGCGAACAAAAGTTTTGAGGCGGAGGAAATATATACTTAAGAGATCGGATTTTTAATCGAGCAAGTAAAAATATTTAGCGCACGTTAATTTTGTTTTTTCAATGCTAATAATTAATTTGAAAAACTATTAAAAACAAACCCGTGCGTGCATGGGTATTATAACTAGTGTATTACTATAGTAAATGTAAATAGTTTTTTTTTTTAATGAAATATAAGGAAAAAAAAAGTTTAATTAAATTTTTTATTTGTTGTCAATGTAGTAAATCGGACTTGTTTACTATATAAACGGGTAAATATCTAGTATATTACTACTAGATAGACCTCCTCCGAGCGATGTTAAATTTTGTATTGTAGTGTGGGGTAAGAAGAAGAAATTGGCACTCGTAAAAAAAGGAACAAAAGTAAATCGTCGGGTCAGCTTATTATTTGTTGTTGTCATCGCGGCGAGTCTCTAAAACAAAAGAAAAATGTGACATTACACATGACCTGACCCATATACATGCATAGTACAGAAAATAAAAATAAAGTAAAAAAAGGAATCCGTACGTACAGAGAGGAGAGGAGGGAGCACTACAGCTCCTCCAATAGAGCACCACCACCAGAAACAATCCTTTGCTATATATATACAATACATCTCACACCCACACACAACCATCATCTTTTCTTTCTTTACTATTATTATTTTTAAGAAGTAGGGTTTTAAAAAAGATTAAGGAAATTTCACAAAATGGTTCAAAAGCTTAATAAGGCAGATTTGTGGGAGTGTACAAAATGCAGAGAGTGGAATGGTGGTCGTAGAGAAATGATCAAGCATGAAAAAGTGTGCACCGGCAAAAGGCATCACAAACCAAAGCTCACGCAAGCAGAAAAGGCGGCTGACAGGGAAAGGAGACAGGAAGAGGCAGCGAAGGAGAAAGAGAAGGAGAAAAAGAGACAAGAAGAGGAAGCTCGCAAGAACAAGAACAAAAAGAAGGCTTAGGAAAATGTTTTATGTCAGTCAGTAGTAGTTTGGTGGTTTTTGTTAAGAAAAAAGAATGATAGGTTGATGCATGGTGGTTGTTAGGGTTTAAGTTTTAAAAGTTATGTTCCCAGTAGGGTTTAAGAAGAAGATGTACGGAGAGTATTTTACTGTTTTGGTGGTTTTTTATGAATATTATTAATGAATGATGTGTCTCACTCACGTGACGACATTTTTACTACTTGCTTTTTTTACAAGTTTCTCTGTTTTCTTTCTTTAATAAAGTTTTTGGTGTATCCATTATAGTAGGGGGTTCTCTTTGTAAAATATCCATCCCATCCCCAAATCTCTTCTTATCATCCTCATCTTCTTATAAAAAAAAAATTGTACGGCCGGCGGATTTTTAAACGGATTCTGTCCTTTGGGGTGTAACGACGCTAAGATTCGTTTTAAGGTTATCAATCATTCTAGGTTTCTTGTTTTTTAAACGGATTCTGTACGGCAGTTCGGATTGGGGTTTCTTCCGGTTTATTAAAGAATCTCTCTACTTTTCTTTTTAAGGTTTCTTGTTTTTTTGTTTATATAAGCTTATTATTATTATTATTATGCCATTAATAAGCCCTTTTTTTATGTTTTGTGGCTTATGGGGTTTTTTATTCGGCTTATGAGCTTAGTTTTTACATGTTTCATGTATATATTACTGATTATGACTTAAAGGGTGTTTGGCTTATTGAGAGGGTGCTCATTTCGGGTTATATAGCCGACTTATGGCTTATTTGGTTTTGGGCTTATGTTTCATAAGCTCATTTATGTGGCTTTTGAAAGTTTTCGACTTATATAAATTTATTATGACATATGTAGTAATAAATTTATATAAGCCGAAAAGTTTCAAAATAAGCCATACAAAGTGAGTTCATGAAACATAAGCCCAAAACCAAATAATCCAGTCGGCTATATAAGCCAAAGCAAACCCCCTGAAATAGCTTATGTGTTATTAGAAAGGGATTCTGTCCTTTGGGGTGTAACGACGCTAAGATTCGTTTTAAGGTTTTCTTGTTTTTTTGTTTATATAAGCTTATTATTATTATTATTATGCAATTAATAAGCCTTTTTTTTATGTTTTGTGGCTTATGGGGTTTTTTATTCGGCTTATGAGCTTAGTTTTTACATGTTTCATGTATATATTACTGATTATGACTTAAAGGGTGTTTGGCTTATTGAGAGGGTGCTCATTTCGGGTTATATAGCCGACTTATGGCTTATTTGGTTTTGGGCTTATGTTTCATAAGCTCATTTATGTGGCTTTTGAAAGTTTTCGACTTATATAAATTTATTATGACATATGTAGTAATAAATTTATATAAGCCGAAAAGTTTCAAAATAAGCCATACAAAGTGAGTTCATGAAACATAAGCCCAAAACCAAATAATCCAGTCGGCTATATAAGCCAAAGCAAACCCCCTGAAATAGCTTATGTGTTATTAGAAAGGGATTCTGTCCTTTGGGGTGTAACGACGCTAAGATTCGTTTTAAGGTTTTCTTGTTTTTTTGTTTATATAAGCTTATTATTATTATTATTATTATTATTATGCCATTAATAAGCCTTTTTTTATGTTTTGTGGCTTATGGGGTTTTTTATTCGGCTTATGAGCTTAGTTTTTACATGTTTCATGTATATATTACTGATTATGACTTAAAGGGTGTTTGGCTTATTGAGAGGGTGCTCATTTCGGGTTATATAGCCGACTTATGGCTTATTTGGTTTTGGGCTTATGTTTCATAAGCTCATTTATGTGGCTTTTGAAAGTTTTCGACTTATATAAATTTATTGTGACATATGTAGTAATAAATTTATATAAGCCGAAAAGTTTCAAAATAAGCCATACAAAGTGAGTTCATGAAACATAAGCCCAAAACCAAATAATCCAGTCGGCTATATAAGCCAAAGCAAACCCCCTGAAATAGCTTATGTGTTATTAGAAAGGGATTCTGTCCTTTGGGGTGTAACGACGCTAAGATTCGTTTTAAGGTTTTCTTGTTTTTTAAACGGATTCTGTACGGCGGTTCGGATTGGGGTTTCTTCCGGTTTATTAAAGAATCTCTCTACTTTTCTTTTTAAGGTTTCTTGTTTTTTTGTTTATATAAGCTTATTATTATTATTATTATGCCATTAATAAGCCCTTTTTTTATGTTTTGTGGCTTATGGGGTTTTTTATTCGGCTTATGAGCTTAGTTTTTACATGTTTCATATATATATCTAAATAGTATTTCATTACTGATTATGACTTAAAAGGGTGTTTGGCTTATTGAGAGGGTGCTCATTTCGGATTATATAGCCGACTTATGGCTTATTTGGTTTTGGGCTTATGTTTCATAAGCTCACTTTATGTGGCTTTTGAAAGTTTTCGACTTATATAAATTTATTATGACATATGTAGTAATAAATTTATATAAGCCGAAAAGTTTCAAAATAAGCCATACAAAGTGAGTTCATGAAACATAAGCCCAAAACCAAATAATCCAGTCGGCTATATAAGCCAAAACAAACCCCCTGAAATAGTAGCTCGCTGAAACATAAGCCCAAAACCAAATAATTCAGCACCAGCAGACGTAGAGAGTTCATTTTTGGGATTCATCACTAAATCTTTGGTACTAGGGTAGTCTAGGGGTAGACATTGGGCTGCATCACCTGGTATTTAAGATATGGGTGGTTTAAGTGGTTCAAGATAGTATCCAAGATTCATTTTCTATCCATACAACCACAAGCACCCCAGTTTTCTGTCAGCAGTAGATGCTATAGGTGCAATTTTTGGTTTTGGTGCTTGGAATTTTTGATTTAGGGTAGATACTACAAAGCATTATCTGGCATTAAGCTTCTTGTAGGTTTTTGGTGGACTTAGAGCACCATAGTAGCTCGCTGATCACTCAGCAAACCACCAGACCACCATTTTAGTGTAGCAGTAGACCATTTTTGTTGATTGTGTGCTAATTGGTGATTAGGATCGTAGTTATATTAGACCGATATAATGATCTAATAAATTTGAGTATTAGGATCGTAACTGGTAAAGTTTCTGTATATTTCGTTTCTGTAGTTTATTGTTGTTTCATAGTTATATGAACATTTATCTTCTGGTTTCATTTTAGCGATTTTAGAGGTTGTATGCATTAAAAACTCTTTGGAGACTCTTAAGGTCGTTCATTTTTAGCTATGCTTTCTGGTTTACCCCAAATTCATTTAACAGATCCACCAAATTCATCCGATTCACTAACAGGTAATTCGATTCACTAGCAGGTATTAACAAATTTTTATATCGATTAAACACAGCTTCATTATCAAATCCTTCGTTTTAAGTATTTTTGGCTCTAATTCCGTGTTATGGATATATTTTTTTCTCATACACAGTGTTTGTGCTTAATTGCAGCAAAAGCCTTTGTTGATCAAGAGTAATACAATGCGGTCTTTTGACTTTGTCCGGCTTGATGTTGAGGTAAACTATATTTCATCTATCTAAATATGATGTTATCTTACCACACTAAGTAAACACATAATTAACATGTTTCATGCTGCTGCAAGTCTTATGTGTGAGTGCATAAAGCTCAATAGTGTAGGCCGTAAATGACTATTTCGAATGTTTTGTATGCGAGTGTTAAAAGTTGTAAGCTACAAATGAAAAGGAAATATGGTTTTTATTTTACGCAAGGTCGACTCACATTGACATATTTTGCACGTTTCTTTAAATGTATGTTGTCTTTGCCCAGTTAGACTTTGTAGAGATAAAATTTGATATGAATTGTGCCATTAGAGTTATTCATGTTTCGTTTTCTGGAATGGAGGTATTGAGTAAAAAATAAGTGGTTGTTGTAAATGGTATTTCACAGAAGGTTTATAACATTTTAAGCTAACTATAACCTTTTCTTCTCATTCATTTATTGGGTCTACCTGTGTGGTTATTTCTCGAGGTAACTTTAATTTTGGTGTTGGTGCATATATTTTGAAGGCATGTTCAAAATATGACTTAGAGGGTGTTTGGCTTATTGAGAGGGTGCTCATTTCGGGTTTTATAGCCGACTTATGGCTTATTTGGTTTTGGGCTTATGTTTCATAAGCTCACTTTATGTGGCTTTTGAAAGTTTTCGACTTATATAAATTTATTATGACATATGTAGTAATAAATTTATATAAGCCGAAAAGTTTCAAAATAAGCCATACAAAGTGAGTTCATGAAACATAAGCCCAAAACCAAATAATCCAGTCGGCTATATAAGCCAAAGCAAACCCCCTGAAATAGCTTATGTGTTATTAGAAAGGGAGGCTGATTAGCTTATAGTTTTATCATACAAAATATATCATTCATCAATTTCACTAAATTAAAAAGAAATATCCGTATTACAAATTTTGGAACTGATTTTATAAACAGTTGACGCCTATTTTATAAAATTGATTTGTTTTTTGTGTTAAATATATGTTGGTTACTCTTTATTTTTCTTGCAAAAGTTTGTCCCAAGTTTGTTACTCAGAGAATCCAAGTTTTGATTTCTAGCTTACACTCACTGTACCATAAGCCATTTGCAAGTTTTTTCAAAAAAGGTTAGTATTATTTGAGTTGAGCTTTTGTTTGATTAAGTTTCCTTGAGAATTAAAAAATGCATGTTGTTTTCACTTTCTGAGGAAAACAGTCTGTAGTGGTTTGATTATTGAGGAATTCTGGTTATAAACTTGCTGATAGATAGCTTAGGCCTAGATTTAGGGGTGTGTACAAGTTTGTTCGAGGTTTAGTTGGATTTAAATCAATCTTGGTTGCTTCAAAACTCACTTTTAGGTCATAGAAGTTAATTTTCTTAGTGCTAAACGCACCAGCGGACGTAGAGAGTTCATTTTTGGGATTCATCACTAAATCTTTGGTACTAGGGTAGTCTAGGGGTAGACATTGGGCTGCATCACCTGGTATTTAAGATATGGGTGGTTTAAGTGGTTCAAGATAGTATCCAAGATTCATTTTCTATCCATACAACCACAAGCACCCCAGTTTTCTGTCAGCAGTAGATGCTATAGGTGCAATTTTTGGTTTTGGTGCTTGGAATTTTTGATTTAGGGTAGATACTACAAAGCATTATCTGGCATTAAGCTTCTTGTAGGTTTTTGGTGGACTTAGAGCACCATAGTAGCTCGCTGATCACTCAGCAAACCACCAGACCACCATTTTAGTGTAGCAGTAGACCATTTTTGTTGATTGTGTGCTAATTGGTGATTAGGATCGTAGTTATATTAGACCGATATAATGATCTATAAAATTTGAGTATTAGGCTCGTAACTGGTAAAGTTTCTGTATATTTAGTTTCTGTAGTTTATTGTTGTTTCGTAGTTATATGAACATTTATCTTCTGGTTTCATTTTAGCGATTTTAGAGGTTGTATGCATTAAAAACTCTTTGGAGACTCTTAAGGTCGTTCATTTTTAGCTATGCTTTCTGGTTTACCCCAAATTCATTTAACAGATCCACCAAATTCATCCGATTCACTAACAGGTAATTCGATTCACTAACTGGTAATTCGATTCACTAGCAGGTATTAACAAATTTTTATATCGATTAAATACAGCTTCATTATTAAATCCTTCGTTTTAGTCAGTTCTAATCAGTTTTTATTATTGCTTTAACTGTGCTTATAATCGCTATTTACTGATGTGATGGTTCTTTACTTGTAGGTGAGGGTATGAGTGGATTGTCTTTGGCTGATAGAGCAACTATTGCAAACACGTCACCCGAGTATGGGTGCAACCATGGGCTTCTTCCCAGTATGATTGAAGCTTACTTGCGGGCAAACAAAATGCTTGTTGATTATAGTGAGGTTAGTTCCCTTCATGTTTCCCTTAGCATTTCTGCTTATTATTAGTTTTTGAATTAACTTGTCACCGTTGATCTTCTGAATCCAGCCTCAACCGGAAAAAAGTTTACTCATCTTATCTTGAACTGGAGCCAAGTGACGTTGAACCCTGTATTTCTGGTCCGAACTGGAGCTAAGGGACGTTTGGCCAAATGCCGAAGAAATTACTGAGGTACTCTTCAGGATCTATTTTTCGTTTTTAATTAAACAACTGTCAACAGGATAAAGTTTATGAAATTTATGTTGAAATCATCACATAAGCTTATAAACCCACACATAATAAAAAAACCAAAATGGTTGTTATAAAAGCAATCTTCTAAGCCTCTCAGGTATTTGTTTCTTTGTGGGTATCATGGGCCAAACGAGTTGTGATAAAAAAAATTTTTTTAGCCTGAACGGGCCATTTTGATGAATCACTTGATTATATGCGTTCTCGGTTATGGTTTAGTGGTGTCATTTAACAACACGATGGTTGGTGGTTCAGTGTTTAAGGGCAAATGTTTTATGAGCTCATTTTCGCCTTACCAAACATAAGCCCAAAAATAAATTAAGCCATAAGCCGAATTGGTACTTATGATTCCCCAAATATAATCTATTTATTGAAAGTCTAGAATGACTTGGACCACTGAATAATGCGGTCTGAACTGAAACTGCTATACCGTGAATGGATTTTCTCAGTTTTAGGTTGTATTGCTTTAGCTTTAGTGAAATAGTCATGTTAATGTAGAACCTGAAAATTGAATTTGTCAAAGCAATTTAACTCTCTTAAAGTTTCAATTTAATTAATTAGTAAAACTGTCATTTTATCAGAAAATAAGACAAAATGTTATAATAAATGTATTTATAATAAATGGGTTACTTTTTGATTCATCAGGTGGTGCTATTGGTTTAATAAGAAAATCATCGATCTCTCTACTGCGTCATCTGGAGGATATAGAGCTTCTATCCTTAGGTATGTTTGCATTATCTAAAATTTAACTAAATTGTAGCCAGGGGTGTAACCAACTTATTCCAGGATAATGTTTTTTCAGTTATATTTTACTAAAAGTTTTTTTTACCAATGAACATTTTTGCAATATCCGGACAAATTACTACAGTTTTCCTTTTAATTATCCTATTCAATTGCTAGTTTTTGATTGCAGAAGTAAAACCATGAATTTAGCCAATTAAACATATAATTGGAAGTTGAATAAAATGAAACTGGCACCACATAATTTGTAGTTTTGCCCTTTTCGTTGCAAAAAAAAAAGGCGGACCGGGCAGGTTGGGTAACTGGTTGAAATGGGTTCTTGTCAGACCATATATCTGTACGGGCTCAAACCGGCTGGCCCAAGTAAACTTGGGCCAACAGTGCAACAATATCTTTAAAAATTTTTTTAAAGCGTATGAAATGGAGATTATAAAAACTATTTTGTTAGGATAAAAACCCCGAGTCTCTTTAGTAAATTGATTTAGGAAGCATCTTAGGACAGTTTGGACAACTTCTGACCTATTTTCTTTCTAGCTAAGATGTAAACTGTACCTAGATGACCTGTTGGAGATGGGTAACAACCCAAATCAATTCGGTTTAGAAGTCTGAAATTGCCACATAAATTGCTTAATGCACACCCTTTACTATCAGTATGGTTTTGTTGATTTGCTAATACCACCTTATTACTTTCATAGGGTCATTTGATGAACTTGGTGAAATTGCAAGCCACAGGATTAACTTATCCGGTGATCTTGAAAGGGAAATACTGTTTGACGTGCTTCGATGCACCCGTAATAAGTTAGTGATGCTATTTCCTGTTTTTATAGGTATGTATAATCTCCTAACATCTCCTAGTGTTTCATTCTTGGTTTTTCAAATGATGTTAATTCTTGGAAGTTATCTTGTTTCATGTATGTACACACAATACAAAGTCATACATATAACACTGAGAGTGACACAGAACATTATACATGTAACTAAACTCTGATTTTGTATTGTGTGTCTGTGTGTATGTATAAAAGCTCGTCTTTTAGTTGTTGTATTACTTGAAATCTGCAGTGTAGATTAGGAAATGGTGTTTCAAAACTGCAGCAGGTGAGCTCAACTATCTAAAAAGGCTTCATTTGATTTCATCATGCTTATCATGTTACATACATTTGTTTTAGTAGAGATGGGAATCCCAGTTTCTTATGACTGGGTCGATTTAAATTGTATTTTATTTCAAGCAACTCAAACAAAAAATGTTATTTTAAAGGGTAACCATTTGAAAATTGCCCAAAGTCCATATTTGTAATGCATAAAACTTCTTAAAAAGTTTTTTAACTAAGATTTAGTATTTTTCTGTAATGATATTGAATAAATTAGTAATCTAAAAAATAAAATGGACAAAAAGTGTCTTCAGGTTAACCCCGGGTTGATTCCATCTATACTAAAAGCGACTCATCAAACCTGAACCTATACCTAACCTGGTCATATATCGAGTGTATATCTTGCTTCTTTTTTTTTCTCTCCTGTTGTCATCAGATGCCTATGTCGCTTTAGATGCGTCTCAAAATGTGCGGTTGTCGCTTTCGAACGAACATAATCGACCTTCACGAACGCAAATAAAAGAACGGGATAGTTGTTCATGTTCGTTCATATAACTAAACGGACCAAAAATCTTGTTTGTATTTATTCATTTATTAAATAAACGAACATAAACGAGTTTTTTGTCGAATGATCGGAAAACATATTTGTTGAAATTTACAGCCTTAATCGATGCTTTTTCATCTACATTTTTTTTGACAAAAAATACAGTTGACATAAATTGTTACTTTATTTGTGAAATGACTGTCATTTTGATGATTAATTTACGATCTCTCAACTTTGTTAGTAACCTTGTAAAAATTAACAAATGTCACAACTAAAGTTGAGATGGAAGTAGTTTTAGGGTATCCACAATAATAACTACAAGCAACCATCATAATTTTTGTCACATCAGCTTTTCTTTCTTCACGATCTACGAGCGATTTGTTTTTACAACAGGAAACCAAGTTCAACTATTTATTTATTTTTTTTTATTCAAAAAAATAATTACGATAATAATTATACAAAATACTGTTTAAAAAAAGGCTTAATTAGAGATTAAGAGAGTAAAATGCATACAATAAAACTAATTTTATAACTGGTTAAATTAATATATATTATGAGAAACTAAACAAAACTCTATATATTAAAATTTAAAAGTTTATTACAAATTAAAATATAATTAAAACTAATTTAATTTAATTTAATCTAATTAAAAAAAATAAAAAGAATAATAATAAAAGAAAAAGAAAGAAACGAGTGAGACCTGTATACAATTGATTTTGGAGAGTCGACCCAATCATTTGGTCGTTGCGGTCGACCAAGTTCGAAACCGATCAACTGATTGAAAAGGTCGTGTTTTGCGAGTAGCCTTTATTATCTTGTTATTTATGGTGGAATGCTTTATATTAGGTTATCTATAACAACGATCATTAGTGACCAACATTTTTTTTGTCACATCAACTTTATCTCTCTGACGATTTGTAGACGATTTTTTTTTACAACAAGACGATTAAGTTCAATTTTTTTTTAAAATTAAATTCTATTAAATTAAAAAATTATAATAATAATTATACGAAAATACTGTTAAAATGATTAAAAAAGTACTTAATTAGAGATAAATAGAGTAAAATGCATTAATTAAAACTAACTCTAAAAATGATCATATTGTGAGAAGTTAAACAAAGTTCAGTATATTAAAATTTGTAAATTTATTATTACTTTTATCTAATTAAAGTATAATTAAAACTAAATAAATTTAGCTAAAAAAATAGAAATGAAAGAAAAAGGAAAAAAACAATCATTCGTCTGATGGATCAACTTCGCGAGCTTCACCCATTCAAATCGATCGCTGCAACGCAAACAACCAACTTCGAAATCATCAAATCCGATTGATACTAAATTTGGAAAGAAATGTATACAGAGAATTTAAGTGCTTTAGAATAAAACTAGGCGAGTACCTGTGCATAGCAGCGGAATTTCTAGTGACATATAATGTACGATATGCGGTATGTTAAGTGTTTCGTGTAATGCTCAAAAAATATAATATGCGAAAAGAGCAAAATAAAAATGCAACCTGATGTGTGGGAAACGTGTCGGTGTATTTTAATGTAATACGTTATAGAGCAAGTAGTAGAAATTACCTTTAAGAAAAAGTAGTAATCTAAAACTCGCTAAAAACAGATTAATTAAACACGCGAGTGATCCCGGTTCGTTGTACACGAAGAAATTGTGAATTTGAGACTTTTGTTTTGGTTTGGACAATTGATTCGAATTGATTCAGTTTTTTGACTAAAATCCTACGTTTAATTAAAGTGTATGAATCGTTAAACTAAACCTACAAGATGTTATTATTATTATTATTATTATTATTATTATTATTATTATTATTATTATTATTATTATTATTATTATTATTATTATTATTATTATTATTATTATTATTATTTTTATATTTATTATTATTATTATTATTATTATTTATACTTAAGCTAAGTTAACTAACTCTAGTTTTAATGAACCAAAATTTTAATCTAACAACAATTATTCAAATTAGAGTAAATTACATCGTTCGTCCTTGTGGTATACGTTGACCGACACAATTCGTCCCTTGACAAAAAAAAATGCATCATCCGTCCTTAAGTGAGAAACGTTATGTATCATTGGTCCCTCTCTTTTAACGACCCCATTAACTGTGTTATACCCTCATCCATTGGAGGGTAGTTCGGTCTTTCACCACAATGACCCAAATATCAACAGTTCAATAAATTACCGTACCCACCTACCTTCTTTCTTTTGTCTTCTCCAACCATCAACAATTTATTTTTACCATCCACTACACCAAAATCTATACTAATATTGTGACACAAAATACAAACACATCAAATCTGTACATATTTATAAATCTATTCATCCTCATCTTTACACCCATTTTCCAAAAAACATACTTGTGTATACTATTGTGATATCTTTTCCCTGGCATAACCAACCATTTTCATCATTCACCACATATGTAATCATAACTCATCTTCTACACTTATTTCCACTTGTATGTACCAACAAGATAGAAGGAATGGACGAGTTTTGGCCTATGGTTACTTAATGAGTTGACTCACTGTCACCTAAATCGAAGATCAAGAAGACGGGGCTGGTTAAAGACCTTCAAAATGCATTTAAATTTCAAGATCTGGGTACACCATCATCAACAACACACCCCCCCCCCCATCAACAACCGCTAATGTCGCATGTGTCACCACAGGATGATATCACCTCCGCCGTGGCACAACCATCAACCAAGTCACCCACCAAAACCTCTATAGTCGTCGCACCCTGCAAGTCAAATAAAATAAAACAAACACTAACCAAAACCTCTTTTATTTAGGATTTTTCACACATGATTTGTATTTTTCATCAGATCCGAATTCGTGCATTTTTTGCTTTTAAAATAGGCTTGTGGTAAACTATTTATTAGATTTTTCCTTTTTAGTGTAGATATGTAGTTCTCGTGTTATGTTGGATGGTTGAAAATCTCGTCGGAAAAAAGTCGGGTTTGCTTTTGGATTTGAACATAAAAACTAACAAGAAAATGAATGTGTCTCGGGTTTCCCAAAAGATGAGGGAGAAATGAGAATAAAATCAAAGTATTCCGACTTAACTCATATTAAGAACATGGGGAGCATTTATGGGTGTTTGATCTACTGGTTTGTGAAGTGAGCGAAAATTGTTGAGAGCGGTGGTGAACGGTTGGAGCGATGTGGTTATGAGTTTGACTTGTTGTAGGTTTGAGTTAGATTTGTACATCTCGGATTTTGTTGATCTAAGAGATAGAGGGAGACAGTGGTGGTGGTGGTGTGGAGAGAGAGAGAGAGAGAGAGAGAGAGAGAGAGAGAGAGGATGATTGATAAATAGATAAAGAGAAGATGTTAGGTTGAGATGTATTTTGGATAGTTGATTAGTTGGGTAATACTGTAATTTTTTAAGTTCTAATGAGGTTGGAGAAAGACTGAAATGCCCTTATTGGTGAGTACATAACAATAGTTAATATGACTTATTAAAGTGAGAGACCAGTGATACATAACATTTCACACTTAGGGACGAACGATGCATTTTTTTCGGTCAAAGGACGAAACTCGTCGGTCAACGCAAACTATAGGGACGAACGGTGTAATTTACTCTTCAAATTAAAACAGACTGAAGAAGAAATAAAGTCTATAGATTACGCAACTTATATTAAAGTTTAAAAGCATTAACTTAACAAAATAGCCAGCTAGATCAGATGGTTGCGACGTGGGTACATGAACAACAGCTTGTCAGTTCGAATCCGGTCTTGGTGTTTATGTGTTTTTTTTAAAACCAGCATGGTACCCGCGCAATGCAGCGATGGGTAATAAATGACGATTTTTTAGCAATCGATTTAACGTTAAAATGTAAAAAAGTTAAATTGAAATAAATAAAATCACTAAAAATGAAAAAAAAACAAATTTTTTTTAAATATATCAAACTGGATGTTGAATAAAAGAGAATAAAATTATAAAAAATATGGTGAAATTAGATTATGAAAAAAATAAATGAGTTAAAAGATATTTCAATTTAGAAATAAAAATGACTTTTTAATAAGTTGTTAAGAAGTTGTTACAAAAGTTTGTTACAAAAGAATGGGTGGTCAAGATTTAAAGTTAGGTTTGGATTAAAAATGATCTAATGGTCAAGTTATTAATATGTTTATCTTAATTTTTGGTTTGGAGTTAGGTTCGGAGTTAGAATATGTATATGCACCCTTTATATATTAGTATAGATATAGATAATGCTACTCGAATTCCAAACAGATAGTAACAACAGAAATTCCAAACACCAAATTACACTTATTGTATAATGGATATATCACAGCGAATAAAATCATTTCCAAAAAAAAGGTAGCACAATAGCAACCAAATTACAATCGAGACAATGCAGCAATTAATCAAATTACTTCAACAGAAAACAGTCCAACAGTCCGGAACCAATGACTACAGTGGCCGAAAACGAAAAGCAATAACACCACAGTAGACAATAAATCGATTTAACAATTAACGAGATAGCAACTAGGTGAGTATAACTCGCTCAGATTATCACAGCTAATCAAATGCTTAACACGACTATTAGACAAACAACGGCTACATCGATCAACAATAAGGCAGCAACAACAAATTATACCCGTCAGTAGTTACAGAAAAACTCTATCAACACAGTGAATAAAAACTAATTCAACAAGCTTAAATGTTATTTTACCACAATTATGAAATGACAAGCATATAATTACAATAACTACATCAATCAAAATAAACAGTGACTTAGAGATAAACTAATAAAGCAGCTACTTAAAGAAAACGCAGCAACTAGTACAAAAAACGACAGCAATCAAATCAAATTAAACTCATACTATCATACAGCAACTATATGCGGCAGCAACAAGAGACACACGATAGTAGCAAGTCAAGAGACTACTTAAACTAAGATTATTCAGTATTGCATATCAGCGAATCATCAGCAAGCAATATAATAGACCACATTTTTAATTAACTAAGTAACAATTACACAGCAATTGAAGCATCAATTATATAATAAACTAAACACGAATTTAATTCAGCAAATCAAATTAGCAGTACTAACAAATGAACATTAAAATTCCACTAATCTAAACTCCAATGTCATAACAAAATACTAACGAAAGCTGAACCATCATCCGAAAACCAATCAAAACCACATCAACGAAAAATACGAAATCAGATTACTACATGAAACCAAGTAGCAGAGGATCGAAATTAACCTAAACAATATTAACACCAAATTCCAAGGCACGACAGCAACTTATTACAATAGCAATGACTCGTTTACGAATCTGATAGCAACAGTTAAACTAGAATCAGAAAAATCAACGAAAAACTTAGCTGAACGAGATGAACCTCACAATTATTACCACAGAAATATTAATGGAAACAACGCAGCAAACAATGATAACTAATCATACGATACTACAACAGCTTTTAAGGAAAATTAGCTAGTGACTGATTCATTCACAACTTCACAAGCAAAATGTGAATATGAACATTTCTGTTAACACTATCCATATTCCTAAATTAGTATCTCCTGAATACTAAAATCAAGTACCAGATATCAGTTAAAAGTAGCAATAAGTATGCACTCAGAAACTTTCAACAATGAACTATTATGCAACAACCTACTGATTATCCATAAAAAATCAAAAATCCACATGACAAATTCATATACTGAAAACTTTATTCATAGTGTAACAGATTATCAAAACAAATTCATCTAACGACTATTAAATCGATTTAACATTCAGTTTAACAGCTCAATAAGTAACTTAAGCTAATAAACCACAAAAAACTCAACAAATTTGATAACAAGCAAGTCTAAAATAAAAATAAAGGGGAACCGAGATACCTCGATCTCCAGCAAAACATGAGATCTAAATTTTGCTCGATAGAGCTTTTCTTTGCGCCCGTAGCTGACGAGCCACGGACTACACGCCAATACTTATCAACCTACTCTAATCCTAACGTTGACCCTCGATACTAAAACCTCACCATAAAATCATCATCAAATCACAACAATTAGCAGTTAACACCTGTTTTTCTAAACTTATCAATTAGATAAGCTTGATTCTCTTTCCTAGTCAATATCAAACATTTAAGCTACAATGAAGCTTTTTTTTTTGGAACGGCATTTCAATAGAACAACTAGCAAGACGCTAGGAGGAACAATTACAAACGAGATGATAAAGAATTACATGGATTGCTAAACCACTCTAACCAACTAAACGAAACTTTTCTATTGCTTCTACTAGTAATCCAATTGAACGACGCAAGTTTAATCTCGTTGAAAATGAGATTTTTCTGAGGTCGTGTAACTTTAAAAATTACTTTATTCCTGTAGCTCCACAAAGACCAGATAGTGGTGTTTATAACCACCTCAAAGAAAGGCTTGAGCTTACACTCCATGGTAACGCGATCAAGCAACGAGAACAAATCATCTAAGTTTGTAATGGAAGTATCCGACGGGAGCTGCCACCATGAGAAGACCTCCTTCCAAATGCAACGCGCAAGTTAACAAAAACATGGGTTTCCGTCTCGATTTCCTCATTGCATATGGGGCACCGAACCGAGTCAAGGTCAATCCCAGGATGATCAAGGTTGACCCTAGTTGAAAGTCTGTGAAGAAGCACACGCCAAACAAGGATGTTTACTTTTGAAGGAAGAATCTTGTTCCATCTCATTTGTTGACAAGTAGCATCGATTGATTGATGAATTTGAAATGATCTTACGCATTGTGTTGACCTTGAAACACCTTGAAGGTTCAGGGGTAAATTCCCAAGTATCTTGTTCCACGGAGAGATGAAGGTTTATTATCGTATTTTGGAGCTCAGTTAGCTCCAAGCGTTCATCTTGTGACCGAACAGCTCTTCTCCAAGCCCAAGAGAATGACAACCCACCAAAGTCTCTAGAGGAATGAGTGATGATTGGTGTTGTATCCGTGAGATGAACCACATAGCTGGGAGAAGCAATGTTGGTTGCTGCAGCAGGAGATGAAAAAGTGGCGACACGATCAGATACCAGACAGTTAGGCATACTTTCAAGTCTAAATAATCTTGGGAAGGTCTCTAGATGAGCCACCTAACCAATTATCGTACCAAAATCTCGTAGTCATCCCATTTCCTACTTTTTTTTGAATAACATCTTGAGGTTGATTCCAATAGTGCTAAGATCTTCCTTTAACTTGATAATGTGAGACCACGTACTTGTTGATCTCTTAAGCTCAGAAACATTAAGAATGCCACCCGAGGACCCATGGATAGAACGAATGACTTTGCACCAAAGAGTGTTTTCTTCTGTACGAAATCGCCACCACCATTTGGCTAACAAAGATTGGTTACTATCGATGAGACTACCAATGCCAAGACCAACACTTTTGCAAGGCGAAGTCACTTTCTTCCAAGCAATCCATGAAATTTTATCTTGATCCGAGTTCCCACCCCAAAAGAACCTTCTACGAATATTTTCAAGTTTATGGATAACCTTCTTAGGAGCTTTGAATAATGAGAAATAATAGACACCCAAGCTACCAAGGACGGACTTAATTAGTGTGAGGCGGCCACCGATAGAAAGAGTGTTGGCCTTCCATTTAGAAAGCCTCTTTTGAAACCTATCTATTAAGGGATTCCAATTAGCAATCCTAGACATTTGAGCACCAATGGGGAGACCCAAGTAAGAGCATGGAAATTCAGAAGCTAGACAACCAAGCGATGAGGCAACCACATTTAATTCGATGTTTGAGACCCCAATGCCAAATAGTTTACTTTTTTTATAGTTCACTTTAAGACCGGAGGCAAGATTGAAGCAAGTGAGGATCTGAGAGAGGGATTTAGCATTCGATAGAGACCACTCACCCAAAATGAGTGCATCATCCGCGTATTGAAGGTGAGAGACTTGAATCTTATCTTTCCCCACGTGAACGGCTTTAAAGATGTTGATATCAGTAGCTTTCACGATTGCCAGATTAAGGGCTTCCAATGCAAGAATAAAAAGAAACGGAGATAGGGGGTCTCCTTGGCGAAGACCTCTTTCAAGTTTAAATTCCATAGTTGGCGAACCATTAACTAGAACCGAAGCAAACGCCGAATCGAGACACGATCGAATCCATAGAATCCATTTCCTACTAAACCCAACTTGCTCCATAATTGAGAATAAGAAAGACCATGACAAAGAGTCAAACGCTTTCTCAAAATCCACTTTAAGAAACATGAGGCGTTTCTTATGTTTTTTTGCCCAAGCGATAATTTCATTAACCATGAGTGGCCCGTCAACTATTTGGCGTCCTTTGATAAAAGCCATTTGAACATCACCTACTATTGATGGCAAGACCTTGGATAGACGATTGGCAAGTACCTTTGCAACAATTTTGTATTGACACCCGATTAAACTTATAGGTCTATAGTCTCCAATAACCAAAGGGTCTTAAACTTTAGGGATTAAGGTGATAAAAGAAGAATTACACCCGACAGGGATGTATGAGGATGATTCAAACTCCTTGACAAAAGAAAAAACATCATTTTCAAGAACGTCCCAATGTTTTTTTTATGAATTTGAAAGTGAACCCATCGGGCCCTGGGGTTTTGTCACTCCCGCATTCCCAAACCGCTTCTTTTATTTCTACATTCGTGAAATTGCAATCAAGAAAATGTACCTCGTCTGATGAAAGTTTCTTGAAGAGGTTGCTACTGAATAAAGGCCTTGCTCAGTTTTCTTCTCTGAATCTTGAATTGAAATGTTGGAAGATGTGACTTTTAATTGATATTGGGTCTGAACTCCAGTTCCCCTGAATGTTCAACCCGTTTATTCTGGAGCGGTTTCTTCTATTGTTGATCATCCCATGAAAAAATCTTGAGTTTTCGTCGCCTTCCAGTGCCCATCTAATTTTTGATTTTTGCCTAAGATCTTTTATTCTTAAGTTTTCTATATCTGTAAGCGTTTGTATGTGACTCGTTCTTAAGATGATTTCCTCTTCATTTAAGAATGATAGTTCAGCCTTCGTATCCAAACAGTCAACCTTTTTACGTAACTCAACAAGAGCCAAATTTTCTGTTTCACATACCTTACGTCACCACTGTTTGATTGCAGTTTTGAGGTTTTGCAATTTGCATTTGAAAGAAACGAAAGAGCTTCCGGGCCTTATTAGAACAGGGCCGACATTTCTTGAAGTCCAACAGTCCTTAACCAACTGAGGGAAATTGTATAATGAAGTTCATATTTAAGATTTTTAGCAAAACATAAACAATAAACAGCAGACAATAGAAACGAATTATAACAAAGTTTAATTTTATTAAATTGTAAATCGATTACATAGCTTGAAAGTAAAAAAAAATAAACCTAAATACAAACTAACATTATAAATTTATAACTAAAAAAAGGGATACCGATTACATGAAAATCAAGGGGTATTTATAGTTGAAGAAGAGACTTGGGGTGAGGTGGTTGACGATGATAAGATCAATTTTCCACCCTTGGATCAACATTCTCATCTTCTCTTTCCATTCAGTTGCAATCCAACGGTGTAGGATTGCTCTTGTGCACACAGATCGCCAACGTGGCTAGTATTTGTGCTAGTTTGATCTGACATGGCATGGTATAACACATGATTGACCAATCATATGGCTTGGATGACGTATTCTTGCACGTTGGCACCTCGAACTAAGCATCTTTGTGATACCCACGCCCTCCTTCTCTTATTTTCTTGATTTTTAAGCGCGTGGGATGTAATTGCTTGATTAATTAAGAATCCCTAATTTTAGGGTTCTCAATCTGCAGATGAGTTCTTTTCCCCTTTTCTTTCACGTCTTTCCTTTCTTTCTCTTTTTTTTGTTTGACCGAATATGTTGACCAGATATATATATAAGGGGCATTTACATATATCCCCATCAAAACATGCATATTTACATATATCCCCAAAACATGCTTTAATAGTATTGTACATTATGCATCAAAAACTTGTATTATGGGGATATATGTAATTTATGAGGTTTTATTGGGTATATATGAAATTATCCCTATATATAAACTTCATCCGTCTCCTTTTTATTGATGGGCTTTGACCCGACTTTATTTTTTTAGGCTATAATTGGACTTTGACTTGGTATATGTTATTTTCCCAAATTAAACTCCATAACTCCTTATATGGGCTTTCAGGCCCATAAAACTCAAGTGGCCCCCACCAAGGCCCATTACTTATGATAAATCCGCGAATAAAAACGATCCCGTCCTTTGGATTTTGATATTTCTTCAATTCCCGTGTCGGTTTTGCCGATTCTTGCGATCTTTTTGATAATAGTGTACCTACACACACGAAACAACAAAACAAGCATATACGATACAGTATTCATATAAAATATACGTTTTATTCCCGATTTGTGATATAAATGATATGAGTATCTATACTCATACCAAAGTCCCCCTTGCTAAGCGATTTCCATGTCCTCACGCAATGGTAAGATAAAGCAACTAACTACACTATAATTCTACTTTTGACACTTTATTTTTACAAAGACATAATGTATTTCTTTCATTACTGAAATATAACTTTTAGGATCATAAAAATCGAATAGATTCATCGTCCTCGACTTTTCACTCATTCCATGCCAAGCGTAAAAACGAGATCATTGTTGGTACAAGTCACAATGCTAACACTACTCATACGTTAAAATTGTGTAATACTTTTTCTCCCTGCAATCCTATTTATTAAGAAATGAAAATATATCTAGAAATTTTTAAATATTTTGTCATGGATCACAAGGATTCATATTAACTTATTTCGATAATTATTAAGCCGAAAATAAAGTTGACACGGTTTATTTAATAAGTAGCTAAAGGACACGATCAACGTTTATTATAATTATAAAAAGTCCATTTCTCCACATAACTTTGATCACGACGTGGGACCTTTCCCGGACCGATATTTGGCATGTGTTTCGCAGTTCATCTTGAGAGACGATCTTCGTTATGGTCTTATCTTCATTTATAGCATACATCTTTCTTCTTGATATGACTTGATTCAAGATGATTCATATTTGACCCTGACTTTCTTCACTTGTCTTTTTCCTCATTTACGGAGTTCGATTATGCAACGATCCGCCTTCTTTTAGGACTTGGATTTATAAACTGATCCTTAAGCGTTTTTGGAGCTTTTGGATTCATAAACTTTCCTCACCCTTTTTTTGTAGTGTCGTGTGTCTTCATCCTTCATTTTGGATTTGGATTCGTGAACTTGACATATGCTTGGATTTAGCAACAAAAGGTAATCCTCATGCCTTGTAAGGGCCTTTTTGGATTTTCCAATCTTCACATCCCGTTTTGATAAGTTATGTTTTGAAAATGTACTTTATGTAATCATAATTAACTTTTAAACGATCTTGTTCTAGAAGCTAGATACCGTATAAACCGTATGACCTTATTTATTGCAATTTATTTATCCTAATGCATTGATCTTATGGGAGAAAAAGCCACAATTAAAAACACATGAGTTTTTGAAAGAACATTTTCATGTTCTACGTTTAGCATGATCACTTGTCTAACTCTATCACTTCTCGTTCTCCATATCGTAAAATCTCAAAGATGTGAGACTAATGGATACTTAGCCTTGCAAGTCAAAATTTAGCAACATGAAATTAACTAAATTAAGACTATATTAAATCGATGTTTTGGGTTTTCATGTCATCTATAGGATCTTGCATCTTCTTAGACTTAGATAAGTTTAGAATTTGCGTTTTAAAGTTCCCTTGATAGATGACTTTCTAGGATCAATTATAGGAACTTACGAAAAGTTCTTGTTCTTAAACCCGTATGAGTTGAGAATTTCGCTTTTAAAGTCCCCTATATAAAAGTCTAACAAAACTCGATTTAAGCGGGTTAAGGAATGAGCTAAGGTAAAACCGGTCGAGTCAAAAACCTATTCTTATTTTCTCCAACGGAAAGCCTACATCTGTGTCAAAACACTTATTTTTTATTAATAAACACAAAATTACACTAAAAATTTAAATTTTTTTACGAAAAACGACACTATTACGTTCGAACACAACAAAAGCAAGTTCAAGCGATTATATCGATTGACTCCCCCATGCTAAAACCAAACATTGTCCTCAATGTTTCCTAGCACAAGAATAACACCCCATGCTAGAACCCGAAGAGTCGAATGCAATAATCCTAACATGGTAAGAGTACGCAAACCTATAAGCCGTTTATTAATTATACCCAAGATAAAGCGTTAGTCGATATAAATCAAAGGATATAGAATTCCCCATGTGACAATCAAAGAATGGAAGCTTGAGTGGACCGGGCAAAAACCGAACACGAGAGTTGTTGGGAATTATTATCTAAGTGTCAAGTACCGTCAGATGTTAAGTACTGTTAGTATCTTTCAAGTACCGTTAGTGTTAACGCGGTACATAGTAAGTACTACTACTTATAAAGTAAGTACATCTATACTATTTAGGATGAATATATCTTCGTATAAGATATGTCATAGTTTATAGTAAGAGTATATCTTATGTGATATACTTAATAGTCAGAATATAGATAATATATCGTCTGTGATATAGTTATCTTTATAGAATATTCTAAGGATTCTAGGGTTCCTTACTCAATAAAAGGAACATAAGTACGATGTCATTTATGTACCTCATTCAAGTCGATTAATAAGAGAATCGAATAGTTAATAGTAATTTTGTTCTTCTGTGCTTTATAAGTTAGATTCCGCATAACTTATTTATTTTGAGTAAGAGTTCTCACAGTGTTTTAGTTTAATTACAAACTACTATACTAGTTCTTAACAGAATATAGATCCAACCAAATGAATCAACAAGTGGTATCAGAGCTTGTTGAGAATATCTGAAAAAGAAGAGCTTGGTCGGATGGCTCTCTCACATGAAGATACTTTATCAAAAGGTATTTTTGATTAACTCACAAATGGGGTATTATGATAAGGCAGGCCTAGGATATATTGAGGACCAACCTGAGATAACTTTAACTGACAAGGACTTTATCAAAAGGTATTTTTGATAGCTCTAGTGAGACAGATAATACACCTGAAAATGATAGGTATGCTGAAGGAATGAAGGCAGTTCCTCCACCATTATCAGGAATTTTCATGCCCCTAGTAATGATACAGTATTAGAGTTAGATGAATCAAAGGATGTTAATGATTCAAGCTCTAGTTCGGTGACCCAGGCTAAATCTGTTGTGACCAAAAACATTGTTTATCCTCCTTTAATGAGCACATTCGTGCCTGAAGGACATATCTTTGAAACTAGTTCTGCTCCCAAGCAGGTGAAAACTCCTAGCAAGATTTTGGATAAAAATGTTGAACATAATAAAACCAAGAGGGGTGGGATAGGTTTTGAGAAGCTTAAGTCAAAACAACCTTTTGGATCTTCTTTGAAAAGAAAATGATGTTACGTTTGTGGTAGTCTAAGTCATTTTATCAAATATTGTACTCTGCATGAAGATAATATTGTAAAACAAAAGGCTGCACAAAAGGTCATAAGAAACAGTAAGGCACAGGTAAAAAGGCAGTTGGGACAAAAACATGACAAACCTAAGTTTGATCATACTGAGAAAATAGGTGTAGGAAAGGTCAAACACCCTTTCAACCTTGAAGACTTTATCCCAAGAGCAGTACTTATGAAGCAAGGTCTAGTACCTTTGAAATCTGGTAAGCCAAATACCGGCAAACCTAGAACTGCAAGTACTGCTAAGCCAAAGGTAAATACCGCTGGTCAAAAGTCTGTCAAATCAAAGTCCCATAAGACTTCTGAGGATGTAGTTGAGCAAGCTAGAACATCAAGAAGTAAGCCAAATTACAAACCAGTGAAAAAGTAGATTCCTAAAAGTGAAAAACCATGTGTTCAGACAAGTACTGCTAAAACGGTACTTAAGCGAAAACAGTACAAAGACAATGAACCTATTTATGTCTTTGATTATGCGACTGGAACCATGAAGTATAAGAGTGTGTGTAGTCTTACTGGAAAAACTACCTATCAAACTATTAAGTATGTAGGTCCCACAAGATCCGAGCAAAATGTGGCTTGGGTCCCTGTTAAAAACTGATATGTTTTGTGTATGTGCAGGGGCATCTAATTGATGAATTGAAAGATAAAGGCATAGTGGATAGTGTATGATCAAGACACATGACAGGAAACAAAGATTTCCTTGCTGAATTTGAAGAATTCAGAGGTGGACCAGTAGCCTTTGGAGGCAGCAAAGGTAGAATTACTGGTAAAGGAAAAATCAATACAGGGAAGTTGGAATTTGAAGATGTGTTCTTTGTAAAAAGAACAAGGTGCTGTTTACAGATACAGACTGCTTGGTGCTCTCCAAAGACTTTGAGATGCCTAAAAAATCTCAAATACTGCTCAAAGTACCCAGGCAAGAAAATATGTACACCTTTAATCTTCATACTATTACTCCAACAGGTGGAATAACATGTTTGCTAGCTAAGGCTTCTAATGACGAGTCTAATATATGGCATAGGAGGTTAGGTCATGTGAATTTCAAGAATCTTAATAGGTTAGTGAATAAAAATTTGGTTAGAGGTTTACCTAACAAATCTTTTCAAAATGATTTCACATGTACTGCTTGTCAGAAAGGTAAGAAACATAGAGCTTCTTGTAAGACCAAGACTGACAATACTATGACAAAGCCTTTACAACTTTTGCATATGGATTTATTTGGTCCAGTTTCAGTTAGGAGCATTAGCCATAAGACTTTTTGTCTAGTTATAACTGATGATTATAGTAGATTCAGTTGGGTTTTCTTTTTAGCTCTTAAAAGTGAAACCAAGGATTTGCTTAAGGATTTTATCACTTTAGTTGAAAAGCAGTTCACTAAACATGTATTAATCATTAGAACAGATAATGAAACAAAATTTAAAAATGCTGAATTTGATGAATTTTGTAGGTCTAAAGGAATCAAGAGACAATTTAGTGATCCTAGGACTCAACAAAAAATGGAGTTGCTGAAACAAAGAATAAGACACTAATTGAGGCTGCTAGAACTATGCTGGCTGATTCCCTTTTGCCAAATACATTTTTGGACAGAAGCAATCAATACTGCATGTTATGTGTTAAATAGAGTCTTAGTGACCAAGCCTCAGAATAAGACACCTTATGAGCTTTTGATGGGTATTAAGCATATGATAAGTTATTTAAGACCATTTAGGTGTCATGTGTCTATACTAAATACTCTTGACCACCTGGGAAAGTTTGATGGTAAATCTAATCCAAGATATCTTGTAGGATATCCATTGCAAAGTAAGGCAAATAGGGTTTACAACTTGGCATCTAAAAAGGTTGAAGAAAATGCTCATGTTAATTTCTTAGAAAATAAACCCAATGTTTCAGGAATAGGTTATGCTTGGATGTTTGATTTAGATTATCTAACTAATTCCATGGATGACTATTTTGTGCAAAAGGATTGTCAAGCTAACAATGCAGGTAAGGAGATTGGTATAACAAAGACAGGTACTCAAGGATATTCTTCTTCAACAGACTCTCAAGATGATGATGTTCACATCTATGTACCAAGTATGCCTACTGTTACTCCTAAAACTGCTACTCCCAAGAAGCAAACAATGCCATCTACTGATGATCAAGCCTCCCAAGAGCTTCAGAGGCTTCAAGATCAAGAAAAGAATGCTACAACTGCTAATGAGCATTCAAGAGAAGAATCTTTAGAGTCACAACACTCAGCAGTACATACTATACCTAGCGGTACCTCATCTGCAAGTACTGCTAAGTCAAAATCTGCAAAGTCTGTTTACTCATTAGAAGATATTTTACAAGCTATGGACGATGAAGACATGTTTGCAAGTCCAACTGAAGAAATCTTCTCCAAAGCTTCCTATGCTGAGCAGGGTGCAATAATTGATTTTAATAATTTGGAAATAAAAATTCCAGTCAGTTCTATTCCCACTCACAAATTCAACAACAACCATCCTACTACTCAGATTATTGGAGATCCTAAGTCTGTTGTGCAAACCAGGAGACTACTTCAAGCCAATACTAAAACTCATGCACTTGTGAGTTATGTCAAACAACAGTAGAGAACAAATCATAAAGATACTCAGCATTGTGTGTTTGCTTGTTTCTATCACAAGTAGAGCCGAAGAATATTTCTCAAGCTCTTGATGAAGAAAGTTGGGAGATGCCATGCAAGAAGAATTAACACAATTTGAGCTACAAAAGGCTTGGATTCTTGTGGATCTTCCCTCAGGTAAAAGAGTTATTGGTACTAGATGGGTTTTCAGAAACAAGAAGGATGAAAGAGCAGTTGTTGTAAGAAACAAAGCAAGGCTTGTTGCTCAAGGCTACAAACAGGAAGAAGGGATAGACTATGATGAGGTCTTTGCACCAGTGGCAAGGATAGAAGCCATTAGGTTGTTTTTGGCCTTTTCATCATATATGGGCTTTATAGTCTATCAGATGGATGTGAAAAGTTCCTTTCTATATGGTACTATCTCAGAGGAGGTATATGTTCACAACCTCCAGGTTTTGTAGATCCTAAATTCCCCAACAGAGTCTACAAAGTTATCAAAGCACTTTATGGTTTGCATCAAGCTCCAAGGGCTTGGTATGCAACTTTATCCAATTTTTTGTTAGAACATGGATATAGGAGAGGAACTATTGACAAAACTCTATTCATCAAAAAGAATGCTAAGGATATTATTCTAGTATAAGTCTATGTTGATGACATCATTTTTGGTTCAACCAAGAAATCATGGTGTAAATAGTTTGAGGCTTTGATGAAAGGAAGGTTTCAGATGAGTTCTATGGGAGAACTTACTTTCTTTTTGGGACTACAAGTCAAATAGAGGAAAGATGGAATATTTATCAGTTAAGATAAATATGTTGCTGAAATCTTGAAAAAGTTTTCATGTATGGATTAAAGGAGTACAAACACACCTTTTGAAGCTAAGAAGTCATTATCAAAAGATGAACATGCTGAAAATATTGATATTCATCTTTACAGGTCAATGATTCGTTCATTGATATATCTTACTACTTCACGACCAGACATTATGTTTGCTGTGTGTGCATGTTCCAGGTTCCAAGTTAACCCAAAGGTTTCACATCTACAACCTGTGAAGAAGATTTTTAAGTATCTTAAAAGACAACCTAATTTAGGATTATGGTATCATAGAGATTCAACCTTTGAATTGGAAGCTTACTCAGACAGTGATTATGCTGGAGCTAATCATGATAGGAAATCCACAACAGGAGGTTGTCAATTCCTATGCAGAAGACTCATATCATGGCAGTGTAAGAAGCAAACCATTGTTGCTACTTCTACCACTGAAGCTGAATATGTAGCTGCTGCTCATTGCTGTGGACAAGTACTCTGGATTTAAAAATCAATTGTTAGATTATGGGTTCAACTTCATGAACACTAAGATTTACATTGATAATGAGAGTACTATATGCATTGTCAAGAATCTAGTATTTCACTCCAAGACCAAGCATATTGAAATAAAACATCACTTTAAAAGAGATGCCTATGACAAGAAGCTTATTCAAGTCTTGGAGATTCATACAGACAACAATGTAGCTGATCTGTTGACCAAAGCACTTGATACAAAGAGGTTTGAATTTTTGGTGACACATATTGGTATGCTTAACCAATAGATTGCTACATATGTTGAGGGGAGGTAACAACTGTACAATTTTTATGCTAATTTTGTTGTATAGTATATGTTTTGTGTTTTTGATGTGATTGCAGGTTGATAGTATAAAATAAAAGAGGTTAAAATGTTGATGGATTGCATGAACCGGTCTTATGTTTGAGGTACCGCTTTACTGCTAAGTACCGCTAGACAAAATTAAAGTACCGAGTATGTTCTATGTACTGTTACATAACCGTTGTACCGTTGAGGGTGTCTTTTGTAAATTTGGCGGTTTCTTCATGGATGGGTTACTTCCTTCTATAAATACCAACCCCAATTGCATAATTGATTTACCAAATCTTTTATTTTTACACCTTGATTCTACAACCTTCGTTTTCATCACCGATTATAAAAAACAACAATGGATGCTTCACAAGTGATGTCTAAGCACAATTTGGTTGCGAACCTTGCTCAGAATGATGATTCTATTGGTTTCCATGAGATACTAGGCTTTTTATCTTGAAGCCATATTATTTTTGCACTCACTGTAAGTCCCATTGTCTCTATTCCTATTGTTGAACAATTTTGGAATACTGTTGTGTTAGGTACTCGTTCTGATCAAACTTGCATTCAGGCTAGGGTGAATCATAGAAACATCTATGTAACTGAGATACTGCTAAGAGCTAGTTTGAGACTTAATGATGTAGATGGACTTAGTATGCTAAATAATACAGAGATACATGATGGCCTTGCAGCCATGGGTTATGAAGGTGGTAGGGAAAGTCTTACTTTCTTTAAAGCATTGTTTTCACCATAATGGAAATTGTTTTTTCATGCTATTATTCACTGTTTAAGCTCCAAAAGTACTTCTTTTGATTAAATTCCTGCTACATTATCATCAGCTGGTATTTGTCTAGCAAACAATAGGGTTTTTAATTTTTCAAAACTGATTTTGAAGGCATGACTAGGAATTTGAAAGGCACTAAAAAGTTTTTAATGTATCCTAGATTTATTCAGACTTTAGTTAATGACCAAATCCCTAACCTACCAGAGTTAACAAATACATGGGATGTTCCTACTTTTACAAAGAGAACTTTCTCTTTCTTGACCAAACAAGGCAATGCCTTTACAGGAACTGTCACACCCTTATTTGCTAATATGTTAGCTCAACCTGCTGATAGGTGTGAAAACACCCATCCTTTTACCACTTATTGCTTGCTAAAACAAGACCAAAACGCGTATTTAATGTCATTTGTTTGGAATTATCTGTGGTTTGTGTTTTCGTTGTGTTTCAGAGGCAAACGGATAAATATTGAAGAAAACATGGGATTGCACGAGTTTTATCGAAGAAAAAGACGAAAGACGAAGTCTAGAGTCCAAGAGTGCAAAAGATTTGAAGTCAATGGGCCTATTTGAAGATTTATCAAAGGAAAGGACCAAAGATGGAAGATTTATATATGTCGAAGAACTCAAGTCTATTAAACGAAGAAATTTAAAGACGAGTTGAATTTATTCATCGACAAATCCCGAATCGAAATTGAAAACGTCAACTTTATTAAAGAGACGAGAAGAAAAAAAGAATGGAGAAAAGCCCACTCACCAAACCTTCACCACACATATAAATAGCCTCCACCCTTCATTTTTTAGACTAGTTTTTAGTTTTTAGTTTTCTCTAGTTTTTGGTTTCTTTAGGTCGACACCAATAGGGTGTTTGGCTCCTTTCTTCATCATTCAATCCAAGTTCATGTAAGTTTAATCCATACTTTTATTTGTTTGAATCTTAATCTTTAATACAAGCTTTCCTTTAATCTTGTTTTCCTTTTCTTGTGGATTCTAAGTTTGTAAGTTTTGATTTGGTTGATTTTGGTTTCTTAAAAACAAGTGGGTTTTGTGTTTTTATTGATTTGGTTTGTTGTTTTTCATTAGTTGATGATTAGTGGTTAGTTTGGTTGAATCCTTAGATTTAACTTGGTTGATTTTAGCTTATTTTCGTGCTTCCTTATTCCCCTGTTCTTAGCTTTCTGTTTCCCAGTTTTATTCCGAACGAGCACAATATTCCGAACGAGTTTATTATTCCAAACCAATTAAGATATTCCGAACGAAGCAATTATTCCGAACCAGTTGATTATTCCGAACGAGTTCATTTATTCCGAGCCAAGGAAATATTCCGAACGAAGGAAATATTCCGAACCAGCAATATATTCCGAACCAACCATTTATTCCGAACAAGCTGAATTTTCCGAACGAAGCAGTTTTTCCGAACGAAGTTAGTTATTCCGAACGAAGCTATTTTTCCGAACCAGTCATTTTTCCCGAACAAAGCTTTTATTCCGAACGAGTGGTTTTTAGTAGATTTGTAATTTTTATATTTCTGAAAAATTGCACGCTTCCCGAAACCTCTGTTTTTACCAAGTAGTTTTTCTAATTTTACAAATAGTGTCAGTTTCTCTGGATATTGTTTTTAGCTTATTTTTAATTCGTTTCGCTTTTACCTTTTTAGTAGAAATAGAATACCAAACCCTCTTTTATTCATCAAGAACGATAATTCCAGTTTTAACCGTGATCAATTCGAATTGAATCGTGAATCGAAAAAGAACTTAATAAACATTTTAAGTATTAAAATGGCGCCGCTGCCGGCTCTTTTCGTAAAGATTAACGGTTTTTTGTGAGAAAAAATTGGATTTTGGGATCCGTTCCCTGTGAACATTATTTTCAACGCATAAAAAAATTTCAAAAATCCTAAAAAATATAAAATTTTCAAAATTCCAAAAAAAAAAAAACATAAAAAACCAAAAATATTTCTGCTCTATTTTTCTTTTGTAGGTGTATGCGTACCCGATCACGCAAGAAGAAATCCATTCAAGCTAGTATCATTCAACCTCCGGTTGTCGAGCCTCCTGTTGTTAACACAATGGATAACCGTCCAATGATCGAGCTTTTGCAAGCGCACGTAGAGGGCAACACCGATGCTATTGTCATACCCGAGATTGGAGCCAACAACTTTGAGCTCAAATCCGGCTTCATTCAAATGGTCTATGCTCAACCATTCTTGGGGCGTACACTTGATGATCCTCATGACCATATCAAAAGGTTCCTTCAACTCACTAATACGGTCAAATACAATGGGGTTCCACAAGAGGTAATTCGTTTGCAACTTTTTCCTTTCTCCTTAGAGGGACAAGCCCGTCATTGGCTTACAAAGGAACCGCCACAAAGTATTCTTACGTGGGCGGACTTAGAGACCAAATTCATGAACTACTTTTTCCCACCCTCACGTACTACCGCTTTGCGGAATGAAATCATTAACTTTGAACAAAAGTACGATGAGACTTTTAGTGAATCTTGGGACCGTTTAAGGAACTTTTACGAAAGTGCCCACAACATGGTTTCACAAAAGTGCATCAAATTAACACTTTTTACAATGGTTTAAGCATGAATGACCAAGATTTACTAAATAGTGCCTCGGGGGTAACATTTTAGTTAAGACTTCTAATGCCGCATGGGATATTATTGAGAATAAGTCTAGAGTGCAAACTAAGAGTGTTTGGACTAATGTGGCTAGTGCTAGTACTAGTGAAAGCGACAAGAGAATTGATAAGCTTACTTCGATTGTTGAAGAACTTGCTTTACAAACCGCTAACAATGCCAAAAACACCAATGCGCAAATTAATGCTTTAAGTCAGTCATGCGAACTATGCGGGGGTCCTCACTCTTACAATAATTGTACTTCAACCCAAGACAATTATTGTGAAAACGTTAACGCAGCATACGGTAACTATTCTACGGGAGGCTATCAAGCCCGCCCTCAAGGAGACTGTAACTTGCTAAGTTATCGTTCCACCAACTTTCTTTCCCCACCCAGTTTTCCTCCTACAAACCAAAACCAACAACAAAACCTTAACCGAAACAATCAAATCCAACCTCGAAATCCTACCCAATTTCCACCCCAAAGACAACCATATCCACCTCAAAATAATAATCACGTTTACCAACCCGCTCCATACCAACCACCTGCTTATCAAGCACCCCATCCTACGCAACCCACCGTATTCAACCACGAGGTTGAAACGTACATGCGGACGAATGACGTGTTAGTGAAGAATCTTCAGACCCAGATTATTAACTTGAAGGGCGATATGACGAAACAAGGGAATGATCTTCGAGCCGATATGCGAACCTCTTTGAGCAGCCAAACAAATGATTTACGTGATATGATGGCTTCGTTTTTCCAAAGTAATCAACCCTCTTCTTCGGGTTCTCTTCCGAGTAACACCGTTGCTAATCCAAGAGGGGAGATGAAAGCAATCAAACTCGTTGTGGAAAAGGTTATACGGAACCCGAGCTTCCTACACCTACTCCCGTGATTGTGACTAAGGAAAAAGAACAACTTTCCTAAACCCCTTTACCTTCTAACCCCATTCCCCAACCACCCAAGGATGTGAGTGATCCTACTATTCAAAAGCCTTCCCCTTCATCCGATATACCTTATCCTTCAAGGTTGAGGAAGGAGAAGCTTAAAAGCAAAGATGATATTCAAGTTTCTAACTTTTTTAAAATGTTCAAACAATTGAATTTTAACATCTCCTTTGCTGAGGCTCTCGCTCACATGCCCAAATATGCGAAGATGTTTAAAGATCTTCTAAGTGACAAAGAGAAGCTTCTTGAAATTGCTCAGACCCAACTTAATGAGAATTGCTCTGCGGTCCTTTTAAGGAAATTACCAACAAAACTTGGTGATCTGGGTCGCTTCTTAATTCCTTGCAACTTCCCGGGAGTAGAGAATTGCATGGCCCTAGCCGACCTAGGTGCTAGTATAAACTTAATGCCATTAAGTGTTTGGAGGCAATTATCTCTCCCCGAGCTAGTCCCCACCAAAATGACTTTGGAATTAGCTAACCGTACGGTTGCTTATCCAGTGGGGATCACCGAAGACGTCTTTGTTGGCGTTGACAAATTCACCTTTCCGGCGGATTTTGTTTTCGTTCATTATGAAATGGATCTACGTGTTCCATTGATTGTAGGACGTCCATTCTTGAGGACCAGTCGCACTCTCATCGATGTAGACGCAGGCGAACTTATCATGAGAGTTGGTGACGATAAAATTATCTTCAACACGGGTAAGATTTCTAAACAGCCTTACTCATACGAGAGTGTTAATTGTATTGACGTTCTTGATGAGGCTTGTGAAGAACACTTTAATGATACTTGCAAAAGTAGTCTTTCTTCTCTTCCCAATGTTGAGACCGTTGCCTCAATTGCTCCGTCATTGACTCCTTTTGGAGAAAGTAACTTCCTTTTGGATGACTTTGAAGCTAGCTTAGGTACAAATGATCTTAAATATGATGATTCTCCCACCGATTGGGAAGAAGACATTCATACCGTTGAGAAACTTTTTAATGAGGACTCTTTATCTCATCCTTCTCCTAAAGAGGTGACTAATGATGATCCATCGTTAGTTACACCATCTATTCATGACCCTCCTACTCTTGAGCTTAAAGACTTACCTCCTCATCTCGATTATGTTTTCTTAGAGGGCATTGATCAACTTCCCGTTATCATTGCTAAGGACTTAAAAGCCGATGAGAGAAATCGTCCCATTGAAGTTCTCAAGAAACATAAAAAAAGCTATTGCTTGGAAAATCTCCGATATTCGTGGAATTGATCTTCACTTTGCACACATAAAATTCTCATGGAGGACGACTTTAAACCCACTATTCAAAATCAAAGAAGGGTGAATCCCAAGATCCATGACGTTATCAAAACAGAGTTTATCAAACTTCTTGATGCGGGAATGATCTACCCTATCTCGGATTCACCATGGGTTAGTCTGGTCCATTGTGTGCCTAAGAAAGGCGGAATCACCGTTGTGCCCAATGCAAACAACGAGTTGATTCCTACCCGTCTCGTTACAGGGTGGAGAGTTTGTATAGACTATCGCAAACTCAATGATGCTACGAGAAAGGATCATTTTCCCCTTCCTTTTATGGACCAAATGCTTGAACGTCTAGCGGGTAATGAATATTACTGCTTTTTAGATGGCTTCTGGGGTTATTTTCAAATACCCATTGATCCCCAAGATCAAGAGAAGACAACATTCACTTGTCCATACAGAACATTTTTCTATAAAAGAATGCCTTTTGGCTTATGCAATGCTCCCGGGACTTTTCAAAGGTGCATGTTGGCTATCTTCCATGACATGGTTAAGCAAACCATGGAAGTCTTCATGGATGATTACTCGGTCTTTGGGGACTCCTTCTCTTCTTGCCTTGCCAATTTGGAACGCATGCTTAAGCGGTGTGAAGACACTCGCCTTGTTCTAAATTGGGAAAAAATGCCATTTCATGGTAAAAGAAGGCATTGTGCTTGGACATAAAATCTCAAAAGCCGGTCTTGAAGTGGACCGTGCTAAAGTGGATGTCATAGCCAAATTACCTCCACCTTCAACCGTGAAGGGTGTGAGAAGTTTCTTGGGTCATGCGGGCTTCTATCGTCGATTTATCCAAGATTTTTCTAAAATCGCTTGCCCGATGACCCACCTCTTGGAAAAAGATACACCTTTTATCTTTTCTAAAGAGTGTATTGACTCCTTCAATCTTCTTAAGGACAAGCTAACTAAGGCACCGGTCTTAGTTACCCCTAATTGGGAGCTACCTTTCGAGTTGATGTGCGATGCTAGCGACTTTGCTATTGGAGTGGTTTTGGGACAACGAATAAACAAACATTTCCAAACGATCCATTTCGCTAGCAAAAAATGACATGGGCTCAATTGCATTACACGACAACCGAAAAAGAGCTTTTAGCTGTTGTCTATGCTTTTGAAAAATTTCGCCTATATCTTGTTTTATCCACCACCATCGTATATACGGACCATTCCGCGTTGAAGTACTTGTTAACGAAGCAAGATTCTAAGCCAAGACTTCTTCGCTGGGTTTTACTCCTTCAAGAATTTAAAATTCAAAATTCGTGACAAGAAGGGAGCCGAAAACCTAGCCGCGGATCATCTAAGTAGACTTGAGGATCCTTATCAAGGGGATCATCCGAATTAAGAGATCAATGACTCTTTTCCCCTTGAGGCCTTACTGTCTATTCATTCGAATCTTGATGAGACCCCGTGGTTTGCAGACATTGCAAACTACTTGGCGGGTGGAATTCTCATCGACGGGTTAACATCCCAACAAAAGAAGAAGTTCTTTAAAGATGTTAAGACTTACTTTTGGGATGACCCGTATCTCTTCAAACAATGCGCTGCTTTGATTATTCGCCGGTGTGTTGACGAACCCGCAGCTCTAGATATTCTAGAAGCTTGCCACAAAGGACCCACCGGTGGTCACTTTGGTCCCAACTACACCACGAAGAAAGTGTTTGACTCGGGATTTTATTGGCCCACCATTTATCGTGACGCTCACGAAATGGTTAAAAACTGTGATGCTTGCCAACGCCAAGGCAAGATCACACATAAAGATGAGATGCCTCAAAATTTCATACAAGAATGTGAAATCTTTGATGTATGGGGCATCGAATTTATGGGGTCATTTCCATCTTCTAAAGGGAACAAATACATCCTCGTAGCCGTTGACTACGTTTCGAAATGGGTTGAAGCAAAAGCTTTACCCACTAACGATGCGAGGGTGGTTGTTAACTTTTTGAAACAACTATTTGCTAGATCCGGCGTGCCTCGTGCTATTATTAGTGATCGCGGGACTCATTTTTGCAATGACCAATTCACAAGAGTCATGGCTAAGTATGGAGTCAATCACCGACTTTCCACCGCGTATCATCCACAAACTAATGGCCAAGCCGAGGTGTCCAACCGTGGACTTAAATGAATCTTGGAAAGAACCGTGAGAGAGCATCGAGCCTCTTGGGCCGATAATCTTGATGATACTTTGTGGGATTTTCGTACCGCATATAAGACCCCGATTGGTTGAACACCATATCGTCTTGTGTAGGGGAAAGCATGCCACCTCCCCATTGAGTTGGAGCACAAGGCTTATTGGGCCTTGAAATGGGCTAACTTCGACATCAACAAAGCCGATGACTTGAGAAAAATCCAACTCAATGAACTTAACGAATTGAGGAATGAAGCTTATGAGAACTCATTGATCTATAAAGAGAAGACCAAGCTCATTCATGATTCCAAGATTAAGAACCGAGAGTTCCAGGTTGGAGATAAAGTTTTACTCTTCAACTCTCGGTTGAAAATCTTTTCAGGGAAACTGAAATCTCGTTGGTCCGGCCCATTCACCATTGCTAATAATTTTCCATATGGAACTATCGAGCTAGCTCAGCCTAATGGACCTAATTTTAAGGTGAATGGCCAACGAGTGAAGTTGTACTTTGGAGAGGACATCTCTCATGAGATGATTCCATCCCTCTCCACCTTTCCTTTGAATTAATTCGGGACCGAGTCAGGCTCGTGACTCGGTTAACAAAAACAAGCGCTCCTCAGGAGGCAACCCGAGTATCTATCCATCCTTTCTGTTTTTCATCCTAAGTGTAGGGGGAGCTATATAGTTTGTTTGTGTTTGTGTGGTGATGTGATTGCAGGGATAAGTGCACTTTTGGAATCTTTGACGAACCATGCTCCCGTGTTACCCACAAATCCGGTTCTCTCTCTCAACTATCATGATTCAATTTTGTACATACATAAAACTTGAAATTGATCACTTTAGTTGTCTCCTCCTTAGCTTGATTTAACCAACGTCCACAATGTCATAAGTGTAGGGGAGCCTTTTCCACATGCTTAAACACTGAGTATAATGTTTATATTAAGTGTAGGGGAGACTTCTATCGAAGTAATAAGTGGGCTTTTCCATTAAAATGCCCTCATTTAACTGGAAAATCGTCTTTTTCGGCATTTTTCAAAATTTTTAATTAACTTTGGCCAAGTAGTAGTAATTTTTAAATTTTTATGTCTTTTATTTCTTTCCTTTTCTCGTTGCTATCATATGTATATATCCCATAATAAAGTCAAAAATAAAGAAAAATCAAAAATATTAATAAAGTGGTTTAGCTAGTTTAGAAGTCTTTGATATATTAGGCCCGTTGTGATTATTTTGACTCAACCCGAATAGACTTATCTAAGTTTATTCTAGCTAGTATCCTTAACCATGTATACCTTGATTGGTTTATTAGGCTAAGCATCCACGAGTCTCATTACTTGAGATTTTAAATTGTGGAGAACGAGAAATGATAGAAGTCAATTATAAGTCGGTATTCTTGTATAAGCACACTTGGTGTAAGTATAAGCTTTTCCACCCATCACCTTAAATGAATAAATGCAATAAGTAAGGTCGTACGATTTTATTGAATAACTTAGCTTCCATCCCAAAATCGTTTAGAAGTTGCTCGGTAATGATAAGAGTTCATAGCCAAGGCATAACTTATTGAAGCGGGGCGCGAAGATTGGCGAGTACGAAAAGGAGACCAAAACGCGTATTTAGTGTCATGTGTTTGGAATTATGCGTGTTTTGGGTTTTTGTTGTGTTTCAGAGCCAAACGGATAAATATTGAAGAAAACATGGGATTGCTCGAGTTTTATCGAAGAAAAAGATGAAAGACGAAGTCTAGAGTCCAAGAGTGCAAAAGATTTGAAGTCAATGGGCCTATTTGAAGATTTATCAAAGAAAAGGACCAAAGATGGAAGATTTATATATGTTGAAGAACTCAAGTCTATTAAACGAAGAAATTTAAAAACGAGTTGAATTTATTCATCGACAAATCCCGAATCGAAATTGAAAATGTCAACTTTATTAAAGAGACGAGAAGACAAAAAGAATGGAGAAAAGGCCACTCACCAAACCTTCACCACACATATAAATAGCCTCCACCCTTCATTTTTTAGACTAGTTTTTAGTTTTTAGTTTTCTCTAGTTTTTGGTTTCTTTAGGTCGACACCAATAGGGTGTTTGGCTCCTTTCTTCATCATTCAATCCAAGTTCATGTAAGTTTAATCCCTATTTTTATTTGTTTGAATATTAATCTTTAATACAAGCTTTCCTTTAATCTTGTTTTCATTTTCTTATGGATTCTAAGTTTGTAAGTTTTGATTTGGTTGATTTTGGTTTCCTAAAACAAGTGGGTTTTGTGTTTTTATTGATTTGGTTTAATGTTTATCATTAGTTGATGATTAGTGGTTAGTTTGGTTGAATCATTATATTTAACTTTGTTGATTTTAGCTTATTTTCGTGCTTCCTTATTCCCCTGTTCTTAGCTTTATGTTTCCCAGTTTTATTCCGAACGAGCACAATATTCCGAACGAGTTTATTATTCCGAACCAATTAAGATATTCCGAACGAAGCAATTATTCCGAACCAGTTGATTATTCCGAACGAGTTCGTTTATTCCGAGCCAAGGAAATATTCCGAACCAACAATATATTCCGAACCAACCATTTATTCCGAACAAGCTGAATTTTCCGAACGAAGCAGTTTTTCCGAACGAAGTTAGTTATTCCGAACGAAGCTATTTTTCCGAACCAGTCATTTTTCCTGAACGAAACTTTTATTCCGAACGAGTGGTTTTTAGTAGATTTGTAACTTTTATTTTTCCGAAAAATTGCACGCTTCCCGAAACCTCTGTTTTTACCAAGTAGTTTTTCTAATTTTACAAATAGTGTTAGTTTCTCTAGATATTACTTTTTGCTTATTTTTAATTCGTTTCGCTTTTACCTTTTTAGTAGAAATAGAATACCAAACCCTCTTTTATTCACCAAGAACGATAATTCCACTTTTAACCGCGATCAATTCGAATTGTATCGTGAATCGAAAAAGAACTTAATAAACATTTTAAGTATTACCTGCCAACCAAGAAGGTGAGGATCCTAGTACTGCTAGTGGTTCTCAGCAAACTCCTTCTAACCAGAGTGCCCAATCCCCAGAAGATACTCAATCTTCTTCTTCTCATAACACTGGCAATCAACCAAGTTCAGATGAGATGATCCACACATCTTCTGATTCCATTGCTGCTAGTGGTTCACCACCAGCTCAAGCAACAGTGGATGTGGATGTTGCAAATTTAACTGCTTTGTGCACTAGCTTGTCCAAACAGGTATAGGTATTGCAAAAAAGATAAGCTTGTTCAAGACAAGAAAATTGTTGAATTGGAGGCCAGCCTAATCAAGCTAAGGAACAAACTATCTCATTGGATGAGGCAAAACAGCTCTATTCAGAAAGCTGTTCTTAGGAAGCAAATGTTCAGAAACATCAAGAAAAGGCAACTGAATGCAACCAAACAGGGGAGGAATTATGAAGAACAACTACCTTATTCTGATATTCAAACAAGACTCTCTGGGAATGACATCAACTTTGGAGCTGATGATGTCATTAGAACTTTTGAAGATGGCAATGGTCTAGGCGCTGGTGTAGAAATAACTAGTTTGGAACCTGTTCACATGGATATTCAAACAGAAGACCCACAACCTACTCACGAGGAAGCACAAATTGAAGAACCAATGGTAACTCAGCCAGAGCACAATCTCAATCACCACAACTTCAAGTAAACTGGAGTAGTTTCTATGAGAAGCTAGAGGAGATTAACATTCAATTTCCTATATCTTCAACTCTACCACAAATACAATATTGGTTTCACAGGAAACAGTCTTTTCAAGTACTGTCAAGATCAAGAGTGAGTTATGGATCAAACAAGACTGAGGAGGTACAAGTTGAGAAGATAGCTTCATTGGAAGAAAAGGTATCTGGAGATAATGTTGTGATTGAAGAAACAAGTGTGTCATACACTGGTGAACTCAACACTGTTGAAGACTCAAGTACTGCTAAGCCAACTAAGCCGACTGCAAGTACTGCTGACATTGTTGAAAACCCAGGTACTTCTAAGCCAACTAAGCCGACTGCAAGTACTGCTGGTGATCATCCTTCACTAGAAAGTCAAACTCCTTTTGGGGAAGATGAGACTTTAGCTCAAGTACTGCTTGATCTCAGGGAGAAGAATTCAGCTGAGAAAGCAAGACAAGCAGAGATTGAGAACAAGACACAACAGGAAATTCTTGCCAAAAAGAATAAATCTAAAGGTAAGAAAGTTCAGGGTTCACATCCCACTAAAGGTATTGTTATTCAACAACAAGCAGATAAGGATGAGGACAAATCTTCTAAGCTGAAAAAGAAACTACCAAAGATTAATCCAAAGGATAAGGGCAAGAAGCAAATACAATCAGAATCTGATAATGAAAGTGATTCAAATGATGATATAAGCAAAGTCATGTACAAATTTAATCAAGTAGAACATGATGAGGAATATGCTATGAGAATGCAATCTCAGATTCGTGAAGAAGAATTACAGGAAGAACTTGCAGCAAGACAGCAATTGCTTGAAGCAAAAAGGATACAACAAGAATGGAATATACACGAGTATGATAGGATTCAGGCTGAATTACAAGCAAGTGAGCTTCTTGCAGAATCATTAATAGCTGAAGAAAGGGATGCTTATGATAAAGAATAGAAAGCAAGATTGATTGATGATTTGGTAAGAGCAACAAAGATTCTTTGCTAAGAAAAGAAGAAAAGAAAAGATTAAGCCTCCAACTACCATGCAGATCAGAAGTCAAATGATGACTTATCTCAAGAAAGTTAAGCGTTTCACTCATGCTCAATTGGTCAAGAAGAATTTTGAAGAAATCAAGGCTTTGTATGAACAACACAAAAGAGCTGAATTGAACTTTGTTGAAATTGGTTCTGAAAAGGACAAGAAAGATATTGAAGATGTAAAGAAGCAATTTCGACAACAAAGGCAATTTGGAAGTACTCCTAGACTTGATGCAAGTACTGCTGAACATAAAAGAATATCTCCACCTATCAAAGCTACTTATTCTAGGAAAAGTGTTAAGGAGAAGGTAAGTTTAAAAGAGACAGAGACTGCTCACAGGATGAATGAAGGAGAACAGGCTCAAGGTGTTGATAAGACTGAAAATGTACAAGCGGTACATACACAGTCAACAGTACATACCGAAGAAACGGTACATACTGACTTTGAAAAAGATTCTGATGTGTCAGATCAAAATTAAATTTTCAAAGCATGTAAAAGTAAGAGATCAACCAAGAAGAAGCTAAAAGCCAAGAAGAAGGCTAAATCAACCACATAAGATAGTGATGATGATGAGAGCTTAAGAAAGTACTTGAAGATAGTAAGTTTTGAGGATCAATGTGTAGACACAGAGGTTCTTGGAAAGAAGTCATCCATTGTCAAATGGATATATACTACAGTTCAAGGACTGGAAGCTCATGGATACAAAGATCAGATGGCACAACAAGAATATTTACACGGTTAGAAGATATTCTGCATATTCTTGACATGCAAGATGTTCAAGATCTTTCCAGGTTAACTCAGGAAGCCAGTGAAGGTAAAACTGAGGTATCACTATTATATAGAGAATTTTTCTTTATGTATGAACCACACAACTGTGATCAGAAGATATTGAAGGAATTAGAGAATCAGGTTCCTAGTTACTGGAGATATTACAGGTCATGTGGAATACATACTTTGGATTCAGATGATATTACATACTACATGCTACAAGAGAAAAGATATCCTTTTGGAAGAAGATTGTTGGAAAGGATGTTAGAACAACAATTGGAAGTTTCAGAAGAATCTGTTGGTGCTTTGGAGTTGATCAGAATGGTTAAACAACAAATCAAGGATTTGGAGCAAGAGGAAGAAGCTGAGAAAGAGCCTTAAGTGTTTGACTTTTAGTCACACTTCATAAATGGTTCTCAGTTCACCATGTCTAACACACATAAGGACTGGTTAGTCCATAAGCAACGATTTGTGGTAAAGACTTCTCAAATCTGTTGACAACTGGTAGTTTGCTAAAAACTATAGGGTTCTAACTCACCTTGTTTCAAGACATAGAGTTGGCTAGTCCTAGACAAACGATACCAGGTAAAGACTTTCTCAAATCCGTTGATGGTTGACAATTTACCAATAATTGTAGGGTTATCAGTATACCTTATTCTTTATGAATAAAGTATTGGCTATTCCAGATGGTACAACTAACTGGTAAAGAATAATCAAATCCGTTGATAGCTGATGATTTGCTAAAAATCATGAAGATAGTATAGATTGGTTTTTGTTGTTAACTGTTTTATTTCAGGTATGAAGTTGCAAGAAAGGAAGTATTAGAAAGAAATACTTAGAAGATTTTGTCTCATCAAATCAAGACAGAGTTCATGATTCAGAGTTCATAGATTTAACTCAAAGAAGACAATTACTGTTGCTGCACAAGTTAATTAATGTTTACAAGACACAAGAAAATCATAGAGCAAGATGCTATTCATGATACTTGAAGGTTATCTTATCAGAAGAAGATCTACATTGAAGTGTTTGGCTACATTCAGTTGGATACAAGTAACAATTCCAAGTTCAATCCAAGTTTGAAGAAAAGACTGAAGATATGTATTCAAATACATTCAGGACAAAGAGAAACAAGAAGACAACAAGTTATCATTCTTGTTTAGGGGAGGATTGTTGGGAATTATTATCTAAGTGTCAAGTACCGTCAGTGTAATGTTAAGTACTGTTAGTATCTTTCAAGTACCGTTAGTGTTAACGCGGTACATAGTAAGTACTGTTACTTATAAAGTAAGTACTGCTATACTATGTAGGACGAATATATCTTCGTATAAGATATGTCATAGTTTATAGTAAGAGTATATCTTATGTGATATACTTAATAGTTAGAATATAGATAATATATCGTCCGTGTAACACCCCACTTGGATAAGTGGACCGTTACATGTATTTATGGCGTGTCATCAAAGCATAAGGTAAATGTACTAAAACATTAACTGACCATAACGTCAATACCGGAATCAAACATCGGTATTCCAACACAAGCTCAAAACATGAAAAGTAAATACTGGAAGAATGGACTAAACAATGTCCAAATACGAACAGTAATGTAAGAAGTGCATAAGTAAGAAATCTGGATAGCTCCCTTTCGAATGCACGTGCTCTCAGAATCCTAAGAGTGTCCTGGTGTACCTGTCGTTAGAACATGAAAGGAACTACGGCTGAGCATAACGCTCAGTGAACGGATATAAAAGCATGAATGGAAGGACTGAAATGAAACAGATAATAATTACTAAAGTTGAAAGGCTGAAAAGTCAAAATATAGTGGAAACTGTTATATTTTGAAAACTTGATTAATATTTAATAATAAACTGGATTACTAATTCATAAAACTGTAAACATGCATATACCGTATTTTAAGTGCCAAAAGCTTATATAGGTCATGTGCTGTAACAATTGCTGCATGAATACATAGAGGGGTGACCTCGTCATGCTGTAGAGGGGTGACCTCTAAATAACTGGGTGGAGGGATCAGCTACAATGTGAAGGATGTAGAGCACACACCACATTCACCTGCTAAACTGTAAACTGTAGCCTAGGATGCACCCATACGCCCCACTAATAATAATGATAAAATGGCCAATCTGAACTGAGTGGAACGCTGCGGAATATCACTCTCCCGCAGGTGAGTCATGACACTGGTGCCTCAAGTGTCATGGTTACGGTACCTCCGTAACTAGTACTACTGACTGGTCATGCTTGTATATAAGGCTCAGGCAAACTGATTTCTGATAAAAACATAACATATAATTGGGAAAACATTTGGCTGCAGACGGGGAATCCTAATCATGAATAAGAAAGGAAAGTCCATACTGAAGGACGGGAAATCCGTACGATCAATCGAAACGAAAGATAAATAATAGTAGAGAGATAGGAATATGCGTACCTGAAATGCGCCTAAAATTCCTAACACCAAAATTTATCTTCAACGTCTACACAAACATTTTTATACATATGTTAACATATAAATTTCATGTTTTTTCCCAACATTTTATTAGCGGCACCATGTGAAAAGTTCATGCTATACGTATTTAGTTTTATGGCTAGTTTTGCTATCTTCTCCATTTTAGTAGTAAATTTAGTCATTGAAATTAAACGAGTGATACTAAGTTTCATGTCAAACTTAAAGACCAACATTAAATCATGCTTAACGATTATAAGTTAAATCTCATTTGTCATATAAGGCATTTCACAAAATATACATGTATATATATAACATATAGCTGATGACATTTTTAGACATATATATAATATTTAGATGCAAGTGTTCGTCTTTGAACCTTGACGTCATATATCAGAGCAGATTATGATTTGAAAATGACAGATTATATCAATGTCATATTTTATATTAGACTAGTCATGTGATGTTTTTATTTTGTTTCGAAAATTCATGCAAAAGCAAGACAATCACTCTAGCGTTTTTTTTTTCAACCTATTTTCATATCTTATGTTGATGTAATGTAAAGGCCATGTAAATATGGTCTACATAGGACATGTATGTATAGTAACGTATATGATTGGTTGTATTTTAAACTATACCTCCGAATAGGACTAGATCTGAAGCCAAACGGACGCAACCGTATGCAGTTACGAACACGAGCAATCAGATTCAACGAGGTAAGATCGAACCCGGAACCCGACGTACACGAACAACTAAAGAACAAATTGTGGACCAGTTCCTTATTCACAAACGAACTCGAACCAAACGTAAACACAACCGTCTTACCAAACATGACACAATCGAGCATAACATGAGCGCATATTCCAAAGCTGTTACGATCATGTAATAGTTGACGCAATATATGCCACATGATCCCGAACCAGAACTTCGTTCCATCATGGCTTAATTCCTCCCTCTCGTTAGAATTCTTAGCGAGGTTTAGGTGATAACGTTTTATAATGAATGAATAATTATAGTCAATGGGTGTAGAACATCACCATGAACGATAAGTCAGGATGAAAACGTAACCGTTTTGACAAATCATTAATAATAACACGCTTTTTATTTTCGTTATATATTTCAAATTTGCATTGTTATAGAAACTCTTAATGCAACGCATATTGAAATTTAAAGAATGAAGATTTTATTTATTAGTAACCAAGATTAGGAAGAATAAATTACTCATGCAATGCAAGGCTAAAATATCGGTTTACAAATTTTCGATACATACTTTTCTTGAAAATCAGGTTTTGACTGATTCAGTATTGATCAAGTAAGTTTCAATTGAACATATTTATTTGAAATTATGATGTCTCATTTATATAAATATATATGAAGCTAATGCCACATATGTCTTCTAATCATATATACTATACTACTGTCAAAAGATTAAAAACATTTTATCAGTTATTATATCATTACTCTCTTAAAAAATTTCGTCGTTGATATTAAAATCAAATTTTCGGGTTTTATAGTCTGTGATATAGTTATCTTTATAGAATATTCTAAGGATTATAGGGTTCCTTACTCTATAAAATGAACATAGGCACGATGTCATTCATGTACCTCATTCAAGTCGATTAATAAGAGAATCGAATAGTTAATAGTAATTTTGTTCTTCTGTGCTTTATAAGTTAGATTCCGCATAAATTATTTAGTTTGAGTAAGAGTTCTCACAGTGTTTTAGTTTGATTACAAACTACTATACTAGTTCTTACCAGAATATAGATCCAACCAAATGGATCAACAAGAGTCTTCAATGATTTGGGTCATTCCTAAGATTCACATCACAACAAAACACAAGCACGAGCTTGAAAGATCAAGCCATTATGAGTGTTAGAAAATAGAAAGAAGATAGAATGTATGGAAATCCTGCATAAGGCACCTCGTTTTTGGTAACCGAGTCATAAGCTCGACTCGGTCCCTACATTCATTGGTCCTTAGGGACAGTTTGGAGATCCGAAACAACCTCCATAGGTATGTCCCCTCCAAAGTAGTGCTTCACTCGATGACCATTCACCCTAAAGTTAGGCCCGTATTTTTGCGCAAGCTCAACGGTTCCATAAGGGAATACTTGTGAAATGGTGAATGGTCTGGACCAACGGGACTTAAGCTTGCCCGAGAAAATCTTAAGTCTAGAGTTCAATAAGAGGACTTGATCACCAACATTGAAAATGCAGTTTTTGATCTTAGAGTCATGAATCCTCTTAGTCTTTTCTTTATAGATCAAAGAATTCTAATAAACTTGATCCCTTAATTCACTTTTCATTCATTTGAACCTTGCGATGATCACCCGCGGTCCTCAAATCGAAGTTACAATGTTTTAGAGCCCAATACGCCTTATGTTCGACTTCAATTGGCAAGTGGCATGCCTTTCCGTAGACCAACCAAAATGGTGTACAACCAATGGGAGTCTTATAGGCCGTACGGAAGGCCCACAATGCATCATCTAATTTATCCGACCATGAAGTGCGATTTTCTCCCATAGATCGCTCCAAAATTTGCTTAAGAGCTGAGTTTGAAACCTACACTTGACCACTCGTTTGAGGGTAATAAGCCGTCAAAAGTCGATGAGTGACGCCATATTTCTTTAGAACTTTTTCAAATTGCTCATTACAAAATTGGGTCCCCCGATCACTTATTATAGCCCACGGAGTTCCACACCTAGCAAAGAGTTGTTTCAAAAATTTCACTACCACTCGAGCATCATTAGTAGGCAAAGCCTTAGCTTTGATCCATTTTGACAAATAGTCCACGGCTACGAGAATATACTTATTTCCTTTTGATGAAGGAAATGGCCCCATAAAATCGATTCCCCATACGTAAAAGATTTCACAAACTTGGATTATGTTTTGGGGCATTTCATCCCTTTGTGAATTCTTTCCTTGACGACAATCATCACAAGTCTTGATCAAGTCATGGGCATCTCGATATATGGAAGGACAAAAGAAACCGGCATCAAAAACTTTTTTCGCGGTGGAGTTGGCACCATGATGTCCCCCGGTGGGTCCTTCATGACAAGCTTTAAGAATATATTTAGCTTCTTTTCCAAACACACACCTACGAATCACTTGATCCGCGCACACTCGAAACAAATAGGGTTCGTCCCAAAAATAGTAAGATATGTCTTTATAAAATTTCCGTTTTTGTTGGGACGACATACTTTTAATCAAGAACTTCCCCGCATGGTAATTTACGATGTCCGTAAACCATGGGGGTACTATCATCACCACGAAGAGTAATTATACCAAGAGTCTCAAGAGGAAATTTACATTAATTTCCTTGTTCTCTCGATCGCTTTGGTGAGGATTCTCAAATCTAGATAGATGATCGGCCGCGAGATTCTCGGCTCCTTTTTTGTCAAGAATTTTGACATTAAATTCTTGAAGGAGGAGTATCCACTAGAGCAACCTCGGCCTTGAATCTTGTTTATTAAGAAGATATTTGATAGCCGAGTGGTCCGTATACACTATGGTTTTAGACAAGAAGAGGTATGGTCTAAACTTTTCGAAAGCATATACAACGGCAAGTAATTCCTTTTTCGTTGTAGTATACTTAGTTTGAGCATCCGTCACAGTCTTACTTCCATAGTGTATAGGCAAGAAATGTTTGGTCATACATTGCCCCAAAACCATACCTACCGCGTAATCACTAGCATCACACATAATTTCAAAAGGTAGGTCCCAATGCGGGGAAACTAAAATGGGTGATTCGGTTAATTTCTTTTTAAGCATCTCAAAGGCTTTGATGCAATCATTTGAAAAGAAGAACGGAGTCTCTTTTCCTAAAAGATGGGTCATAGGCCGAGCTATCTTAGAGAAGTCTTGGATAAAACGTCTATAGAAGCCGACATAGCCGAGAAAACTCCTAACTCTCTTAACGGTGGTGGATGGAGGAAATTTGGCAATCATGTCGATTTTGGCCCTATCAACCTCAATTCCGGCCTTTGAGATCTTATGTCCTAAAACAATGCATTCCTTGCACATGAAATGACATTTTTCATAGTTAAGCACGAGATTGGTTTCTTCACAATGGTGAAGCATTCATTCCAAGTTAGAGAGATATGAAGCAAAAGACTCCCCAAAAACCAAAAAATCATCCATGAAGACTTCCATAGTTTTTTCAATCATATCATGAAAAATGGCCATCATACACCTTTGGAACGTCCCCGGAGCATTGCATAACCCAAAAGGCATTCTACGATAAGCAAATGTTCCATAAGGACAAGTGAATGTGGTTTTTTCTTGATCACGAGAGTCTATAGGAATTTGAAAATAGCCGGAAAATCCATCTAAAAAGCAATAGAATTCATTTCCCGCTAGTCTCTCCAACATTTGATCCATAAAGGCTAATGGAAAATGATCCTTCCTAGTGGCATCATTAAGCTTCCTATAATCAATACAAACACGCCATCCGGTCACGAGTCTAGTAGGAATCAATTCATTATCCTCATTAGTCACGACCGTCATTCCTCCTTTCTTTGGAACATAATGCACAGGACTAACCTATGGGCTATCGGAGATAGGGTAGATCATTTAGGCGTCTAAAAGTTTCATAACTTCCTTTTTATCACCTCATGAATCTTTGGATTAACCCTTCTTTGACTTTGAATAACGGGTTTGTAATCTTCCTCTATCAAAAGTTTATGGGTATAAAATTTTGGGTCAATACCCTCGATGTCAGAGATTTTCCATGCAATGGCTCGCTTATGTTTCTTTAAAACTTTGATAAGTTCCTTTTTTTCATTATCTTTTAAACCTTTTGCTATTATGACCGGTAACTTATCCGTCCCCTCAAGAAAAGCATACTCCAAATGAGTAGGAAGTTACTTAAGCTCAAGTTCGGGTGCGTATTCAAGAGAGGTTTTCACTTTCGTTTTATTTTCATTTACAACTTTTAAGTCCATAAGAGGGAGTGAAAATGGGTCCATATTCAACAATTTTTCAATTAAAGCAATATCTCCCTCCGGATCGAAATTTTCATTATCAAACTCACTAACATCGAATGGTGTACTAAGGTAATCATCAATTTCCTTATCGATCATCGAACTAACATTCTCCTCGAGCTCTTCTAGAACGAATTCTCCTCCCTCAAACGGAGTGAGTGGAGGTGTAGCTAAAGAGATAATCGGATTCGACGAAGTGGGATTGCCACTTTTGGAAATATCCGAAAAACCAAGCATATCTTGCGAAATTTCTTCACAAGCAACATCAATCACATCGATTTGATTGATTGATTCCTCATAGTACTTGGAAGAATATCTCGAGATATGACCAATATCAAACGTGATACATTCATCATCAACACTTAAGGTCAATTTCCCCGCTTTTATATCAACTAAATCACTATTCGTGTATAAAAACGGTCTTCCCAAAATAAGAGGTACTCGAGAATCTTCCGGATAATCGACAACCACAAAATCCATCGAAAGACGAGTTTCCCTACTTTGACAAATACATCCTCGGCTATTCCCTTTGGAATTGTGACCGATTGGTCCGCTAGCTCAAGAGTCATCTTAGTAGGTGTAAGCTCGGGAAGTGATAACCTTTTCCACACGGAAAGAGGCATCAAGTTAATGCTAGCACCAAGATCGGCTAATGCTAAGAATTCCTCCATATTAGGGAAATTACATGGTATAAGAAATTTGCCCGGGTCTCCAAGCTTTTAGGGAAGCTTTTGTGTAAGAACAGCGAAACAATTAGCATCTAAAGATGTAGACACTTCTACCAATTTCCCTTTATCGTTCATTAACTTCTTGATCGTTGAAGCAAACTTAGGCATGTAAAGCAATGCATCCGTGAAACTAACATTAAAATGAAGTTGCTTAAACATCTTAAGGAATATATACATTTGAGCATTGGATCTTTCGCGGAGCTTCTCTTGGTTAAGTCTAGAAGGATAGGGTAGTGTGGGTTTAGTCTTCAGAATCTTAGGTTCCGGAATAGGCACATGGTCTACCTTTGGTGGATTAGGAATTTCCTTTTCCTTAACCACCTCGGGTTCTTGCTCCACTTCCCTCACCGGAGAGGTACTAACTTATGGAAGCAAAGGTCCGTCTAAATCCTTCCCACTACGTGTGGTATAGATTTCATCTCACCCTTCGGGTTTGGAATGGTGTTGCTAGGTAAGCCACCCGAAGAAGAGGAGGGCTTGTTCATTATAGCTTCAAACATCAAAAGAATTTTGTTCTCAAATTTAGCTTGATTCCCCTCAATACGGTTTTGGTTTTGCTCTAATCGAGTTTGATTTAGCTCAATCTTATTATTTTGTCCCTTAATTGTATATTGAAAATCGAGTTTTAAAGTGTTCATTTGTCCTTGAAGATTGTTTTGAAAAGCCTTCAAATTTGCCTCATTCGTTTTGATATAGCTTGATAAATCATTTTGATTGTTGTTTTGAAAACCTTGATTGTTTTGATTGCCATGAAAGCCATTTCCTTGATTAAAATTCCCTTGGTTCCATCGGTTAAAATTATTCCCATTGTTACCGTTGTTATATCTATTTTTAACCGGTGGAAAACCCGGTGGAGCAACATTGTTTTGACGAGGAGCTTGGCCATTAGGACCATAAGTTCCCATTGCCGCAAAAGCACTAGCTTGATCAAACCCCGTGGTTGAACAAGCAAAGTTTGGATGTGCTCCACCACATGATACACAAAAATTCTCAACCGCATTAACCGAAGCGGGAGTCTTCCTAATATCACTCAACAAAGTCGTGAATCCACTATCGATCTTAGAGTCCAATGTAGCAATCTCGGGGTTAGATGAATTCACATGAGAAACAACCGGTGTGCTTCGTGAATATTGGACTCTAGATTTATTCTCAATGATACCCCACGCGTCTCTCGGAGTTTTTCTTAAAAGATTACCACCCATGGCAGCATTTAAAGAATCTTGTTCAACCATATTAAGTCCATTATAAAAAGTATTAATTTGGTGTAACTCCGTGAAACCGTGGTGTGGACATTGTCTCGACAAATCCTTAAACCTCTCCCAAGCGTCACCAAACGATTCATGCACTTTTTGTTCAAATCTTGTTATTTCATTCTTAAAGTGAGTTGTTTTTGATGGTGGAAATAAGTAATTCATGAACTTTGACACTAGATCGTCCCAAGTCAAAATCAAACCTGGTGGTTCCTTTTCATACCAACGCTTAGCGTTTCCCTCGAGCGAGTACGGAAAAAGCATGAGCTTAATCGCGTCATTTGGCACATCTCTAAACTTGAGAGTCGAGGTGATACGAAGAAAATTCCGAATGTGAGAATGCGGATTATCCGTCTCATTGCCTCGAAATTGGTCGGCACGAATGATTGATAAAAGACCCGTCTTAATCTCATAATGATCCGCCATAATAGCCTGCACAACGATTGCTTCACCGTACCCTTCGGTGGGTGCACGAAGTAATTCCTCCATTGTTCGGTTATCGGCCATCTATACAACAATAGTTGGAATCTCGGGTTCCACTACTCGTTGTTTACGATTTCGATTCCTTCGAGGAATGTTTTCAAGTCTATCGTAATCAATCAAAAGACGATTAGAACGAAGTTGCATACACCAAAATTACGAGAATTTAGAGGGTTGAAGAAAAGAAAATAGATGAGAAGAAGGCGAATCCTTTCAAAAAGGATCCAAATCAACCAAAGGCCGATTAATAAAAACAAGGAGTGAAAGTATTTACTATGGAAGTAAACGACTCTCGTTCGACTTTGAAACGTAGGTGAAAACTAAAACGTCTCGAGGTGCAATATGTAAACAAAACAAAAGTATGGTTTATTACTTGAGGTGGAAAACCAATAATCGGTCTTCCTTCTCAATATACGTACAAGCGAGCGGAGAAACGAGGCGGCGCGAAGCACTTAAGAGCCTTTTTCTTTAGACGACATTTTATAGCACGTCACCTTATACCCACCTTATAGTTTGTATAAATCGAGTTCAAACTTTTTATTAGTATTTATCTATTTTGCCTTATTTTCTTTGTTTTGGATTCGAATACAATAATTGAGCGATGAAATCCCAATTAAGGTTTGCGTTTTCACGCTTTTAGAGGTAGGTAAATTTATTGTTCTTATACGTAATACAATATATTAGCAACAAAAAACACGAAAACCGATATTTTTATATACATATATAGAAAATAACAAAACCTTCCAGGAATGGAAAGGGTCTTCAAGTCAACGATCGACAAACCTCCACGAAAGAATCATACATAATTTCTCCGGCAGCGGCGCCAAAGATTTTGATGTGTGGGAAACGTGTCGGTGTATTTTAATGTAACACGTTATAGAGCAAGTAGTAGAAATTACCTTTAGGAAAAAGTAATAATCTAAAAATCGCTAAAGACAGATTAATTAAACACGAGAGTGCTCCCGGTTCGTTGTACACGAAGAAATTGTGAATTTGAGACTTTTGTTTTGGTTTGGACAATTGATTCGAATTGATTCGGTTTGGACAATTTATTCGAATTGATTCGGTTCGTTGTATATGAATCGTTAAACTAAACCTACAAGACATTATTATTATTTTTATATATTTATTTATTTTATTATTATTATTTATACTTAACCTAAATTAACTAACTCTAGTTTTAATGAACCAAATTTTTAATCTAACAACAATTATTCAAATTAAAACAGACTGAAGAAGAAATAAAGTCTAGATTACACAAATTATATTAAAGTTTAAAAGCATTAGTTTAACAAAACAGCCAACTAGATCAGATGGCTGTGACGTGGGTACATGAACAACATGTTGTCAGTTCGAATCCGGTCTTGGTGCTTATATGTTCTTTTAAATAATGCTACTCGAATTCCAAACAGACAGTAACAACAGAAATTCCAAACACCAAATTCCACTTATTGTATAATGGATATCTCACAGCGAATAAAATCAATTCCGAAAAAAGGTAGCACAATAGCAGCCAAATTACAATCGAGACAATGCAACAACTAATCAAATTACTTCAACATAAAACAGTCCAACAGTCCGAAACCGATGGCTACAGTGGCCGAAAACGAAAAGCAATAACACCATAGTAGACAATAAATCAATTTAACAATTAACGAGATAGCAACTAGGTGAGTATAACTCGCTCAGATTATCACAGCTAATCAAATGCTTAACACGACTATCAGACAAACAACGGCTACATCGATCAACAATAAGGCAACAACAACAAATTATACCCGTCAGTAGTTACAAAAAAACTCTATCAACACAGTGAATAAAAACTAATTCAACAAGATTAAATGTTATTCTACTACAATTATGAAATGACAAGCATACAGTTACAGTAACTGCATCAATCAAAATAAACAGTGACTTAGAGATAAACTAATAAAGCAGCTACTTAAAGAAAAGGCAGCAACTAGTACAGAAAACGACAACAACCAAATCAAAGCAAACTCATACTATCATACAACAACTATATGCGTCATCAACAAGAGACACACGATAGCAGCAAGTCAAGAGACTACTTAAACTAAGATTATTCAGCATTGCGTATCAGCGAATCATCAGCGAGCAATATAATAGACCACATTAGTAATTAACTCAGTAACAATTACGCAGCAATTGAAGCATCAATTATATAATAAACTAAACACGAATTTAATTCAGCAAATCAAATTAGCAGTACTAACAAATGAACACTAAAATTCCACTAATCTAAATTCCATTGTCATAACAAACTACTAACGAAAGCTGAACCATCATCCGAAAACCAATCAAAACCACATCAACAAAAATACCAAATCAAATTACTACATGAAACCAAGTAGCAGCTTATCGAAATTAACCTAAACAGTATTAACACCAAATTCCAAGGCACGCCAGCAACTTATTATAATAGCAATGACTCATTTACGACTCTGATAGCAACAGTTAAACTAGAATCAGAAAACTCAACGAAAAACTTAACTGAACGAGATGAACCTCACAATTATTGCCACATAATAAAAATGGAAACAACGCAACAAACAATGATAACTATGTTGATCCCAAACTTAGATCGATTAAGCTTGTGTATACGAGATTGGATCAAGTTATACACGTAGAGAAACCTTTGTATATTGAAGTAATCTAAGTGTTATGTGAAATTAACACTTAAACAAGAACACAAAGATGTAAACAAACTTTCACTTGATTAATGATGATCGAACTTGCTTACAATGAAAGTGTTTAACGTATGAAAACTTATATATAAAACATAACCTAAAGGTCTTCTTTTATAGACATAAGAAGCCTTGTACAAGAATCTATGAATCAGCTATTCTAGGTAAAGATAATTATAGAAAATACAATATTGAACTTATCTTTACCATAAACAAAACTACAAACAAAATATACGTAGACCATGTCTTTATGTCAGTGTTTGTCTTCAACTTATCAACGCTTGACTTCTTCCTGTCAACGCTTGATCTGTCAGCGTTTGTTTTCTTCTTATCAGCGCTTGTTTTTCTCTTGTCAGCGCTCAAGTGAACTGGCTACATTTTATTCCCAAAAATCCTCCCCTAAACTTGATATCTACTATAGTAATCAAGTTTCTGAATAAACATTTAAGAACTAGGAGGAATCTTACAACACTTATCATATTGGTAATAAACATGTCTAATCAAATCCTAGGCCACATCACTTGAATAATCAATCTCCAGTGGTGTCATCTTCATCTTCTCCAAAACTTCTTTGGACATGGGATACTGAGCATCTACAAGAAGATACTCAGAGAACTTTGTAGAACTCAAATGATAAACACCAGCAGCTGAATACAAACGCCATTGAAGACCACTGAGGTCATCCTCAAGATCCTTCCAAATAGCAGGATCTTCTTCTCTTGGTCCACACATTGTCATGAATGTTGACCAAAGTTTTATTCCATTGACTGAAGTAGGGGCTTCAGTCCTATACTTGGCTTCCATCAACCTCCAACGATGTACCAAGTCTTCTCTATCCATACTTGCAAAAAGAGATATAAGTGAAGTAAAAGTGTGTACCTCTTTCCCATACCTGCCAATCTTCCAAAACCCACATTCGTCTTCATCATAGGTTATAATAGGGTTTCTGGCATCAAGGGGTAACACTTGCACCATATCTGAAGCTTCCAAGGGTGAGAGCTTGAGACTCTTTCTTATAACAACTTCACTTGGATTCAACATATCCATATCCTTAGGAAACTGAAAAGGATCTCCTTTCTTTAAAGGTCTTGGGACAACCATTGCCTTTGCAATCTCCATCTCTTCTGCAAGTGATTCTCTCCTTTCATCAGAAAGAAGTCTTAGAGCATTATCTTCCTGCACTCTTCTCCAAATGGGATAAGCCTTGTACTCCAACTCATCAAAGGATAATCCCTTCAACCTTTTATATGTCCATCCTGGTTGATGACATCTAAGCAGCATGTAGTACAGATCCCTTCTATCCCTCTTCAGCAGTAATTTAATATCCTTGGCATTGAGTTTCAGAATTACCCTGCAATCCTGTTGTACTCTTATAAGAATCTCCAAACCCCATATTTGTTGTGAAATAGTCAAATCTGGATTCTCCACAGTAGTATTTTCCCAAGCATGGTACATCTGAGCAACTTCTGGTAGATCAAAATGGACTTGAAATTTCAACTCTCTCAGCTTCTCTTTTTCCAATTCATCACCATACTCAAGTCTTTCTGGTGGTTCTATGATCATCACACTTGAGTCTGAACTTGCTTCATCACTTTCTTCATCACTTTCTAAAGTGACAACAAATGGTGATTCTCCAGCCTTCTTGCTTTCTTGTTCTATAAGTTGTGCAGCCAACTTTCTATCAAACTCAATCTGTGCTGCATTCTTTGGAACTTCCTCTTCTAGCATGATTCCCTTACCCTTATCTAATGGATCAATGATGGGTAAGGATGATGGTAATACCTGTGAGGATACTTCTTTGATGATGGTTGATGACTGGAATACATCAACCTCACCTTCAGGTTTGTCAGCGCTCAAATTCCTTGTGTCAGCGCTCAAATTACCCATGTCAGCGCTTGGTATGTCAACGTTCAAATTTTGCTTGTCAACGCTCACATTACTTGTCTCAGCGCCCTTTGTAAATTACTCCATCAACGCTGTAAAATACAAATCTAAATTGATAGGAGTTACCAGAGATGTATCAACAACTGGTTGCTTCTTCAATTCAGTAAGGGCCTCAACAATTCCCAAAGATTCACCATCATGTGAACTTTTATCACTTGCAGCATGAATTCGCTCATCCTGCTCATCCTCCCCTTTGGAAGATTCCTCCAGCCCATGCCGTGTGTTAACATTATCCAAAATAATAATCATCTCCCTCAATTTCTTCAGTTCAAGGCCTTGTGTACTGACAATATGTACCAAGTTTACATTTTGCTTCTTCAAGCTAATACAAACAGCCGTCAATTCCATCAATGTCATTGGTTCCAATCTGATCTCCTCTAAAATGGGAATTTGACCTCCCAAGGTAGATTCATGGAGCATGGATGAGGTCTTAATGATGTTAGGACTGTCTTGGCCAGCTGCTAAGCCTGAACCAATAGCCCCAGCCTCATCCATATCACCAACCACTCTTGTGGTGGTGGTTCTCTCTGCTTCATGGCGAGGACCACTAGAGGAGAACACTCCAGCAGTCCTTTGGCGTTTGTGTAACCTATATTGGGGTGGGGTAGAAGATGATGTGGATTGGGTGGATGTGGCTTGGTGAAGGGGTGTTTGGGTCTGTGAAGGAAAGTCGTCAGCGTTGGGATTACTTGTGTCAGCGCCAACATTTAACGTGTCAGCGCCAACAGCTTCTTGGTAAATTTACATGTGTTGAGGGGAAGGCAAAGGTTCTGGGATAGGCTCAAGTTGTGGTTGAGGGTCTGGTTGGGGTTGGGCAGCCTGAATAACATCAAGCATAGATTGGGTGAGGGGTAAGTCACGGTGAGGAGGTGTGTTCATCTTTGTAAAAATAGCTTTCTTTTGCACAGGGATCTCATAAAAGTGATCATGATCCCTAAGGCAGTAAATTTGCATATCAAAAACCATTTGAAAAAATCTAGGATAAGCCAAAGTCATTTTACTCCCTTTGTTTTTACACATAACCTCAAAAATCATTTTAGAATAATTAAACTTTTGCCCACGTGACATACATACAAGAGCACTAGCAATAGATCTGTTAATCTCATTGAAAGCAGTACACTTGGGACTTAAGCATTGTAAGAGGACATGTATGAGGTACTTCCAGGCTGGGGGAAACTCCTGTTTATGATATTTGTTTAAAGTTCCTTCATCAGGAATAGGATAACCCAAAGCCCTTAGTCCTTGTTCTATTTCAGAGATGGGGAGAGTGGTTATACCATCAGCATCATCTAGATGCAAAGCCTGGTGAACCAAGGCTTCAGTAACCACCCATGTACGCCCATGAACAATAGATGATAATGTAGTCACGTTATTAACTGTTGAGGAACTAACAGTGTTTTTAAAAGTGTTTAATATGGGTGACAAGGATGAGAGGTGCATGAGAAAGAACATACCTAATTGGGGATGCATTCAAATACGCCACCATCTGGGTGTATTGTGGAAACAAAGCATCATCAGCGTCCAAATATGCAATCATGTTATGTTGACTCTTGAATCCCAATACCAAATCATTGGAGTTGAATTTGGGTGCCATTGTTGAAGAAAGCTGTTTGTTTATGTGTGAGAAAGATGAAAATATAGGAGGAAATAGTTAGACAAGAATGATAAATACCCAGGGTTTAAAATAGGAGCAAAATATATAGGAGAAATAGATGGATGTGATTGGTCAAAAATGAGGCAACTATTTTCAAAAAGTAATGATGAAAATATTGAAAAGAAAATAAGTTATCTCATGCATTAATTAAAAGTAATCTACTCCCAAAATTACGGCCCAAAAATTCGTCAAAATTAACAACTGGGTAGGTCCCACTGAGTGTCAACGGTAAAAAATAACCCATCAACGCCCAACGGCTATATTCTTGTCAGCGTTTGCCAATGCCATGTCAGCGTCTAAATTGGTCACAACAGCGTTTGGAAAAATATTTGTCAGCGTCTAAAAATAAAAGTAATAAAAAAGAAAAATGACCTTAACAAAGTAATTTATCCTAGTGGAGATAACCTGCAAGTTGATAATTATAATAGGGCGGCAAGCACTATCCATTTATACACACTTGCTTTATGCAAGATAGACATAAACGTCCTCAAGAGTCCCTTGCTAACCAAAATTCTTAAAAACTAAGTTATCTCATAAAATTCTTTGTAACTCCCAGGTAAACCCATAATAAAACCATTCCCAAGTATCCCAATAGACCACAACCAATTCTAGGCCAAAAATGTCTTGGCAGCATGCATAGTATATCAACTTTGCATGCTACAGTGCCTCATGGTTTAGTAAAACTAACCCATACTCACCTGTGGACACAATCTAGAATTGTGATAAGAGTATTATAAGAATACCCAAAAGTCCTAAAGGTTCCTAAAACCTCCCCTTAAACTATGATACTTATGCTGCTCAAAATAGGCATGAACATAAAAAAAAATTTTATGTCAAGATAGGTATATAAATATTCCAACCATCATCCATAAACAAAAGCATGTTCAAAGAACTCTCCAAGGATCCATGAGCAACTCTGTATCCAATGGTACAAAGCTAACACCACCTGCACATTTAGATTGAAAACCACAAAACTAACATTGTTGCTGACAGCGCCCCGACAACACTTATCAGCGTTGAGGGAACCTTTGTCAGCGTTAGGCAATTATATTGCTGACAACGGCAAACTATCACTTGTCAGCGTTAAAAGTACCTTTGTCAGTGTTAGAAAGATATAGTGGAAAATCTAAATTCTCAAAAAGACTAATAACAATGCATTATCCTGTACATACTTCTACAAAAAGACCCCAAAACACATATTATGTGAGATTAATCATTCCAATACTTGTTACCAAGTATTGAAACCTTCCAGCATCAAAAGGTTTAGTTAATAAATCAGCCACATTTTCTTCTGTGTCTACCCTATCTGGTTGTATTAAACCTTTTTCAAAACAATCTCTTATAAAATGATGTCTAATTTCTATGTGTTTGGTTTTAGAATGATGTACAGGATTTTTAATAATGCATAAAGTGCTGTTATTGTCAACAAATATCTTGGTATGCATGAAATTATACCCATAATCCAACAGCTGGTTCTGAATCTATAAGACTTGTCCACAACAAGCAGCTGCAACAACGTATTCTGCTTCAGTTGTAGAGTTGGCCACCACTGTTTGTTTCTTGCATTACCAAGAGATCAATCTACTCCCAAGAAACTGACATCCACCAGTTGTTGATTTTCTATCAAACTTATCACCACCATAATCACTGTCTGAATATGCAATAAGCTCCAATGGTGAATCTTTTGGGTACCATAAGCCAAGATATGGAAAACATCTTAGGTACCTAAAGATCCTTTTAACAGCATAGAGGTGACATTCTTTGGGAGTCACTTGATGGCATGCACAAGCACACACAACAAACATGATGTCAGGCCTTGAGGCTGTGAGATACATCAATGAACCAATCATTGATCTATAGTGCCTGACATCCACATCTTTTCCATCACCAACTTTTCCCCAAGGGTGTTCTCTATCCATAGGAGTAGTAGCCCTCTTTTCATGTGGAGAAAAGACAAACTTTTTCAAGATCTCAGCTACATACTTATCCTGAGAGATGAAGATACCATCTTCTTCCGCTGAACTTGTAACCCTAGAAAGAAGTTCATCTCCCCCATTGCACTCATCTTGAATTTGTCTGTCATAAGCTTGGAAAAGTATTCACTCATCTTTGGGTTTGAGGAACCAAAGATAATATCATCAACAAAAACCTGAACAAGTAAGACATCCTTACCATCCTTCTTTGTAAATAATGTTTGGTCTATGGTGCCCCTCTTGAATCCATTTTCCACCAAATAAATGGACAATGTGCCATACCATGCTCTTGGGGCCTGATGAAGTCCATACATAGCTTTCTTGACTCTATATACCTTATCTGGATGCTCAGGATCTTCAAAACCAGGAGGTTGCATCACATATACCTCCTCAACAATTGTGCCATAGAGGAAGGCACTTTTCACATCCATTTGATAGACAGTGAAGCTCATGCATGAGGCATAGGCTAGAAATATTCTTATAGCCTCAATCCTTGCAACTGGAGAAAAGACCTCCTCATAATCTATCCCTTCCTCTTATGTGTATCCCTGAGCCACCAAACGTGCCTTGTTTCTGACCACAATGCCTCTTTCATCTTTCTTGTTTCTAAGAACCCATCTTGTCCCAATTGATCTAACATATCTTGGACAATCAAACAACTCCCAAACATCCTGAATTGCAAATTGGTGAAGCTCATCCTGCATTGCTTCCACCCAACTTGGTTCTTTGAGAGCATAAAAAATCTTCTTGGGTTCCTGTTGTGACAGAAAACAGGCAAACAAACATGCTTGCACAAGAGGGGTATCAACCTTCTTGTGGATATTGGCAATAAAACCACCAGCATTCTGGTGACATCTTCTAGTTCTTACAGGAGTCATAATATCTCCAGTAATTTGAGAAGGAGGGTGATTCTTCAAGGTAGACGTGAGAATTCCTCCTTCAAGAATTCTGTTGTCTTTAATTTCATCCTCCATATTGCCAATATCTTCTTAAGACTCTCTTCCATCAACATTTTCATGAACCTCTTCATATCTGCTTGAAGGTCCACCTTGCTCAAAATTTGAAGAGAAAATATGCTCAAAAGTGTTGTCAACACCTGAACCTTGTTTGTCAGCGTTTGAGTTATCAACGTCTGAATTTGTTTTTTCAGCGCCAGAATTGTTGTTGTCAACGTTTGAGTCATCAGCGCCTGATATTGTCTTGTCAGCGCTAGAATTGCTTTTGTCAACGCCTGAAGAGCCATGCATGTTGTGAACTGGTGATACTTGGGGACCACCATTCTCCTTTCCAGCAGCAGCAGCAGCAAAAGCATCTGTCCAAATGGGAATTGTGACATACTCTTGTATGGGAGATGACTTAGCTGCTTGTGATCCATCCTCTTTATAAACATGTGTACCTGAAACATCAACAACTGGTTCTTCCAAAACATTTGAAGTTACCTCTACAATGTCTGGATTAGTAACAGGCATATAATTCAAAGCCCTAGATAGAGGTTCCAAGTCAAACAACCAATTTGGACCACTTTCAGGATCACTAGGTTTACTCTCTAAAAATCTAACATGTACTTTCTCAAGTATACGTTTTTCCTTTTTAATGTAAACCCTATATCCCTTGCTCTGCACTAAATAACCCATGAAATAGCCTTCATCACCTTTTGCATCAAATTTACCTAAGTCATCACTAGTGGCTAAAACAACTACATGACAACCAAAAGGTTTAACAAAACCAATATTAGGTTTCCTTCCCCAAAGTAACTCATAAGGTGTTTTGTTCTGTATCTTGTTGACTAATGCTCTATTCTGAACATAACAGGCTGTATTCACAGCCTCAGCCCAAAAAGCTATAGGAAAGTGAGCATCAGCCAACATAGTTCTGGCTGCTTCAATTAGGGTTCTATTCTTTCTCTCAGCAACCCCATTTTCTGTGGGGTTCTAGCAATACTAAATTGCCTAGTAATCCCTTTATTGGCACACAAATCATCTAACAGCTTATTCCTAAACTCACCACCATTGTCACTTCTAAGAATTTTAACCGCATTACCACTTTTCTTTTCCATTTGAGTGATAAAATCAATTAAAGTGTCAGCAGTGTCACTTTTCTTAACTAAGAAGAAAATCCAAGTAAACCTAGAAAAGTCATCTGTGATGACAAAGCAAAATGATTTACCATTCAAACTCTCTATATTAGTTGGACCAAAAAGGTCCATATGCAATAAGTGAAGTGGTTTAGAACTAGAGTGCACCTGTTTAGACTTAAATGAGACCTTGTGCTGCTTGCCTTTAAGACATGCAACACAAGAGTGGTCATTGTGGAAAGCCTTTGCAGGCAAACCATCAACCAAGCCAAGTCTCACAAGCCTGTTTATATTCTTAAAGTTAATGTGCCCTAGTCTCCTGTGCCATAGATTACTCTCATGAACTGATGCTTTAGCATAAAAACATGACATATTATTATTTATCTTAATTCCATTAAGATTCACATTATAAATGTCTTTATGCCTAGGTGTTCTAAAGTCAATATATTTCTCATCAAGGATCTTATAATCCTTGCTTAACACCAAGCATTCAATATCAGTAAATAGAACTTTATTATTGTTATCACAAACTTGTGATACACTAAAAAGATTATAGTCAAGTTCTTTTACCAGAAACACGTTATCAAAACGCAAATTCTTGGTGAGAAGAGTTCCTTTGCATGTGATAGTTCCAAATCCGCCTCCAAAGTAAACCTTATCACCATCCTTAATGGGAGTGAAGTTACTTAAGTAATCTTCTTTCCCTGTCATGTGCCTAGAGCATCCACTGTCCCAATATCCATAATCATTGACCTGTTTTTGAATGCCCTGCACATAAAGAAAACAAATTAGTTTTCTTTGGGAACCCAAGCCTTAACAGACTTGGATTCAGATGGTTGTTCAATAAGAATAGACTTAGTTCTCATAACAACCCCTTGTTCATCCCTTTTTGGATGAAATGCCCAGTTAACCCCAATTGGTTTTGTAATGACCTTTGAAATATAGTTAAATCTGTTGCAGGTCATAGACAACCCATTAGAATTAGGGTTTTGATCTTGCTTGGGTCTCCATGTCAAGCTTGAAGAAGCTTTAGACCCCTTACCCTGTGGTTGCAAATACTTAGGTCTGGTCACGTTTCCGTCAGCGTTTGATTTGGCCTTGTCAACGCCCCGATTACCTTTGTCAGCGTTGAACCTAGGGTTTGCTACAGAAACCCATTGCCTATTGGACCAAGTATTTGTCTTCTGAAATGGTCTTTGGCCATGAGTGTTAGACCCTCTAGTAAAGAATGGGGCTAGTCTAACAACTTGTGAACTTTGCTTCACAAAAGTTTTAGGTCTGGCAGCGTTTGACTTTTGTTGACTTTTGTCAACGCTGAACTTGTTCTTATCAACGCCTGAATTTCTAACAGCGTTGACCTTGGAAGCGTTGACACACTTATAAGCTAAATGTGAAAAACTACCACAAGTGTAACAGGCTTTTCTAGACATAATTCTAGGTTTAGAAGAAAAAAAACCTGTTCCATTATTACTAACTTGACTCTTTGGTGACCTAGTATTCCTATACATTTCTGCATACTTAATGCTAGGTTTCTTGACAGTGTTTGAGCCAAGGTCAACAGTCTTGCCAATGATTGGGTTTGTTACCTTAATAGGGGTAGGCTCATTTGGACTTTCACATAACAAGCCACCCTTAACAAACAAGGTAGGGTTGGCTTTCTTCCATTCATTCAAGTCAGTCAACTTTTGTCTATACTCTTCAACTGGGGTAGTGACTCTTGGTGGAGGAATAAATTCCTCCTCTTAGAGTTCTGGTAAACCAGTCCAAGACAAGTCCTTTCTCTGGACACCATAGAAATCCCCAGCTGGTGGTGGAACAACAGTATAGTCTTTCATCCAAATCCCAGTCATGTCCCTAGAATCCCTTTGTTTACTAACACATTCTCCTAGGGTTTGTGTGGCCTTATCAAATCTCTGAATTTTAAGATCTACATTATCCTTATTCTTGATAGCCTCATCTAACTTAGCCTGTAATTCACCATTGACCCTTTTCATGATTTTCTTAATATCATTACTTTGACTTAATTCATGTTTTAAGATATTTATTTTATCTTTTAGATCAAACTCCATTTTCTTATACTCAGTTACAGTCTTTTCAGTTTGAGTAAGAGCAATTTGATAATTAGACAACTTGCATCTCTCAGTGCTCACATCATTTAACAGTTTTGTAACCTCCTTATTAAGTTTTTCAGTATTTAAACGACAACCCTTACTACAAAAAGCATCATCATATACCTCATTATCTGATGAAGAGGAGGAGTGTGCCATGAGAGCATACTGAACATGCTCTTCATCAATCTCAGCAACCAAAGCCTTATCCTCTTCCTCATCCTTATCCAAAAAGCTCCAGCTCCAGTCCCATCCTCCAATGCCATCAGTTTGTTGCACTGCTACCATGGCCTTGGGATCTTGATTCTTAACAATTTGGCTTGAGGGTTTGCCAGCATCAGATCTTCTTGGAGATCTGCATTCCCTCATGAAGTGTCCCATACGATGACAATTGTAGCACTCAACCTTGGATTTGTCAAAACCAGCAGTGTCTTTTGCATCAAAGGTCATCTTCTTCTTAAACCTTCTATTCCACCTATTTGCTCTTATACTAGCAAGAGCCATGTTCCACTTAATGTCCATCTCTTCCAAGTTCTCATCACTTATTTGCTCAAGGTCCTCATATGTAATCACTGAACCATTGGGCAAAGAAGCAATGTATGCACACACAGTATCTAGATCCAAACCAGCAGGTTTAACTCTTTGACAGTCAATATTGTATGTGTTAGCGTCTGAATGTGAGGCGTTGACAGGATATGTTCCAACGCTGACAGGATGTGTTCCAACGCTGACAGGATGTGTTCCAGCGTTGACACATATTGATCCAGTGACTGGGTGTATGTAAGAGTCCTTTTGATTAATTGACCTTCACTGTGTGAGAAGAAGGCCATGTTGCTATTGGAAGACTTACTTCCATGCTCCAAAAGAGTTTCGTTCTCCAACAGCCTCAGTTTGTTGTAGATGTCATCAAAGGTAGAACTTTTGTGAGTGTTATTGGCAAGAATAGATCTTGCCTCAATCTTCCACGTATCACCAAGGCTTTTAAGAAAAGTGGCAATCATGTCAGCGTCACCAACTTGTGTCCCCATGAAGAATAGCTGACTTGTAATGTCAAGCAGTCTACTTCTCACACTGCTAAGCTTCTCATTAAATTGAGACTTGAAAACAGCATACTCATGCATAAGTTGCTTCTTCTTCTCTTCCTTAGTGTCAGCATTGCCACCATATGCTACTTCAAGAGCTTCCCAAAGGTCTTTTGCAGACTCATAGCCTCTATATATATGTTGGTTTTCTTGTCCCAAAGAAAGCTTCAGGATATTTAGGATTTTCATATCAACCCTTTTCTTTGCTATGTCCTCAACAGACACAACTCTACCATCATCAGGTTTTTCTTTCTTATCTACTTCTGAACATCCAGCAATGGCTGATCTTGCAGCAATGGCGTTAGTAATCTTTTGAGCTTTATTGAATATGTTTCCATATTCAATAATCTCCCAAAGAGTGTAGTCATAAATCCCTACATATTGTTCAAAGTTGGACTTCCATAGCTCGAAGTTGTTTGCTTCAAGCATGGGAATCCTGATGCTAGGGTTTGTATTTGGGTTATTTTGTAGTAAGGAGGAGGTGTTGACTTGTTGATCGGACATGATGTTTTTAGGGTTTTGTGAAATTTAGGGTTTCGATGTTTTTTAGGGTTCTTGTGTTACTTAAAGATCAAAAGTTTCTCAACAAGCTCTAATACCACTTGTTGATCCCAAACTTAGATCGATTAAGCTTGTGTATACGAGATTAGATCAAGTTATACACGTAGAGAAACCTTTGTATATGTATGAAGTAATCTAAGTGTTATGCGGAATTAACACTTAAACAAGAACACAAAGATGTAAACAAACTTTCACTTGATTAATGATGATCGAACTTGCTTACAATGAAAGTGTTTAACGTATGAAAACTTATATATAAAACATAACCTAAAGGTCTTCTTTTATAGACATAAGAAGCCTTGTACAAGAATCTACGAATCAGCTATTCTAGGTAAAGATAATTATAGAAAATACAATATTGAACTTATCTTTACCATAAACAAAACTAGAAACAAAATATACGTAGACCATATCTTTATGTCAGTGCTTGTCTTCAACTTATCAACGCTTGACTTCTTCCTGTCAACGCTTGATCTGTCAGCGGTTGTTTTCTTCTTATCAACGCTTGTTTTTCTCTTGTCAGCGCTCAAGTGAACTGGCTACATTTTATTCCCAACAAACTAATCATACGATACTACAACAGCTTTTAAGGAAAATTAGCTAGTGACTGATTCATTCACAACTTCACAAGCAAAATGTGAATATGAACATTTCTGTTAACACTATCCATATTCCTAAATTAGTATCTCCTGAATACTAAAATCAAGTACCAGATATCAGTTAAAAGTAGCAATAAGTATGCACTCAGAAACTTTTAACAATGAACTATTATGCATCAACGTACTGATTATCCATAAACAATCAAAAATCCACATGACAAATCCATATAATGCAAACTTAACAAATTCATAGTGTAACAGATTATCAAAACAAGTTCATCTAATGACTATTAAATCGATTTAACATTCAGTTTAACAGCTCAATAAGTAACTTAAGCTAATAAACCACAAAAAAATCAGCAAATTTGATAACAAGCAAGTCTAAAATAAAAATAAAGGGGAACCGAGATACCTCGATCTCCAGCAAAACAGGAGATCCAAGTTTTGCTCGATAGAGCTTTTCTTTGCGCCTGTAGTTGACGAGCCACGGACTACACGATAATACTTATCAACCTACTCTAATCCTAACGTCAACCCTCGACACTAAAACCTCGCCATAAAATCATCATCAAATCACAATAATCAGCAGTTAACACCTGTTTTTCTAAACTTATCAATTAGATAAGCTTGATTCCCTTTCCTAGTTAATATTAAACATCTAAGCTAAAATGAAGCTTAGATGACTAATATATTGTATAATTTAGTTCATATTTAAGATTTTTAGCAAAACATAAACAATAAACAGTAGACAATAGAAATGAATTATAACAAAGTTTAAATTTATTAAATTGTAAATCGATTACAAAGCTTGAAAGTAAAAAAATTAAACCTAAATACAAACTAACATTATAACTTTATAACTTAAAAAAGGGATACCGATTACATAAAAATCAAGGGGTATTTATAGTTGAAGAAGAGGCTTGGGGTGAGGTGGTTGATGATGATAAGATCAATTTTCCACCCTTGGATCAACATTCTCGTCTTCTCTTTCCATTCAGTTGCAATCCAACGATGTAGGATTGCTCTTGTACACAGATCGCCAACGTGGCTATTATTTGTGTTAGTTTGATCTGACATGGCAGGGTATGACACATGATTGACCAATCATATGGCTTGGATGACGAATTATTCTTCCACGTTGGCACCTCGAACTAAGCATCTTTGTGATACCCACGCTCTCCTTATCCTATTTTCTTGATTTTTAAGCGCGTGGGATGTAATTGCTGGATTAATTAAGAATCCCTAATTTTAGGGTTCTTAATCTGCAGATGAGTTCTCTTCCCCTTTTCTTTCACGTATTTCCTTTCTTTCTCTTTTATTTTGTTTGACCGAATATGTTGACCATATATATATATATATATATATATATATATATATATATATATATATATATATATATATATATATATATATATATATATATATATATATATATATATATATATATATATATATATATATATATATATATATATATATATATATATATATATATATATATATATATATTTATATATATATATATATATATATATATATATATATATATACATATATATATATATATATATATATATATATATATATATATATATATATATATATATATATATATATATATATATATATATATATATATATATATATATATATATATATATATATATATATATATATATATATATATATATATATATATATATATATATATATAAACTTCATCCGTCTCCCCTTTTTTATGGGCTTTGACCCGACTTTATTTCTTTGGGCTATAATTGGACTTTGACTTGGTATATGTTATTTTCCCAAATTAAATTCCATAACTCCTTATATGGGCTTTCAGGCCAATAAAACTCAAGTGGGCCCCACCAAGGCCCATTACTTTTAATAAATCCGCGAATAATAACGATCCCGTCCTTTGGCTTTTGATATTTCTTCAATTCCCATGTCGGTTTTGACGGTTCTTGCGACCTTTTTGATAATAGTGTACCTACACACACGAAATAACAAAACAAGCATATACGATACAATATTTATATAAAATATGCGTTTTATTCCCGATTTGTGATATAAATGATATGAGTATTTATACTCATACCATAACCAAACAATATATAAAAGCATCCAGTCAAATTAAAAGTAAAACAATACAACTACATATAGTTATTGTGATATTTTGGTTAAATGCTTCGTGTAACCAAAATGTGTTTCTATTCAATACAAAAAAAACTTACCAAAACTATTGGATGGAACTCAAAACCATCCATGGTGATTTTGAAATCGGTTGTATCAAGTTGAAACTTCTTTTGCATTTTGATTGTATCAGTAACTTGAAACTACTTTTATTTGGATTTTAAAACTGTATTGCAGTCAAAAAAGGAAATTCGTGGGTGGTGTTAATGCTTACAAAAATAGACCGACACTATAATAACTTACTCGAAAATACATTAGCCTTAGCTACTTTTTGAAATCAGTGACTGAACAAGGAATACAAATGTGTACATTAATGTTCATTTGGTATACTTTAATTACCTGTATAAACACAATTCTTCAACCCCATAAGTTATCTCTAAACTCGAAGTACTCAAAAGTAGTTTCGTGTCATCTGTAAGCGATCATAAACCAATCGTTATACCAAGATTTGAAAACTGCGTGTTTCAAAAGAACGGGTGCGCAAAGCTTTTGGACCCACAACAAGAACGCCAAGCAAAATTCTCTTCCCTTTGTGCACTAAGAAACTTGAGTTGGAATGAGGTTTTGAGGAAAGGAACAAAGTATTATTATGAAGAGTTTAGTAGATTTTGTGATCAGAAAATGAGTAGGATTATAATAGAATTAAACTGGACTCGATCATGGCGAGAGCAACTGTTGCAAGCTTTTTTTTGGGGCAGCTAATGTACATGTTTGTTGCATTTATTGGCGTTCTCATTTAGTCCAACATTGGGGATTTTGAGGGTTGATGATAATAGAAACTTTGATGGTGTGTTTATGGAGGATGTGTTTGTTGATAGGCAGCGATCACATAACCTGACCTGTTTGAAGGTTATGGTGATGCCTAGATTCTATGTGCAAGACAGAGTGTTAAAGTGTAAGGTTCTTTGCAGGTATAAAACTGCAAGTTAAAGACACGAATAGTGGTGTTAATTTTGTCATATTATTTTTTAGTGGGTAACATAATGTTTTTCAAATGCTTTTCATATTTTCAAATTGAATGTGTTGTACCAAGAGCTAAATTTGTGGTGTTTTCAAATGCTGGATGCAAATGTTTATAGTATAAGAATGACATGTTTCAAGAGAATTAGATGCGATGTGCATTAAAATTCACAAGTCAGGCCCGAGGTTTACTGTTAGTACATACAAGTATATAGCTGATCAAGGTTTCAAGAGATTCACAAAATATGGTCCTAAGGCCAATAACTACACACTAAAATAGGATAGATATAACAAAGAACATGTTCTTTTTAATACATATCAGTAGCATTGCAAATGAAAAGGGAGCAATTCCATTGATACAACAATAATAATGAAAATGACCACTTATTAACATAAACTGGAATGTACCAGTAGCATTGCAATTAAAAGGGAACTATCAAATTGATACAACTAGGGATGGGCAGGGTACCAAAACCGTACCCGTACTGACCCGAACTGGTACCGGTTCTTATTATCCGGTACGGCACCGGTATCATATAATTCGCTTAAAAAAATTTTGGTACCACAAAAATTCGGTACGGTAAAAGCTTAACTTTTTTTTACTAAACTCGTGAACTTTATATTATATAGTGACTATCTTGATTGTATATGAATTGTCAGTATATGAAATGTCAAAATTTGGTTTCCATTATTTCTTAATAAACAATATGGCATTAAATTATTCTTTCAGTGATATACTCCATCATTATCAGATTCAAATACTACGTATATTAGGATACATACATACCATCATATCTTAGCATGTTATCCATAGGGGAAAATGACTTAAAAATGTATCTAACTTGATATTCTTTTGCGTTTTGTGTAGTCATCTTTTTTCTTTCCCATTATGGTCATCAAACTTTCAAAAGTCGATCATTCTGTGTATTTTGTTACCATTTACCCTTACCTTTTCAAATTTTTGAAGGATAAAATGGTCATTTGATGAGTGACTTTTTGATGGGTTCTCTTATCGTTCTCGGTATCTTCTCGAATTGATAACTGATTAAGTGCGAGAGGTTCGTTGTTCTTGGTGAGATAAAAAGGGAATGGTCATTGTCTAAAACTAGTGGAAAAAGTAAATGCGAAACGTAATAAAAATAAACTATAAACAGAACCCAGAAAAACTGTCACTTTTTCTGTAAAAATAAAAATAGAAAAACACTTGCTGAAAATGAACATTTCGGTAAGCGTGAAAATTACGGAAATTAAAACGAAAGGAAATGAACACTATAAAATAAAACATGTTTAAAATTAAATAAGACAAAACAAGTCAAAATAAAGTTTAAGAAAAATAAGACGAAACAAATAAAATAAAGCTAAATAAAATTGGCGGGAAAATAAATTTAAAAATAAAATTTAAATAAAAACAACTAAATTCGCAATATTAAAAACCAGGAAATAATTTCGCAATAAAAGAATAATTTCGCAATAGTTGCGAATTTGTATAATATGATTTCGCAATAACATTGCGAAATCAATTATATGAATTCGCAACTTTGGTAATTCCGCAATAAATGATGAATTCGCAATAGGGCAAGATTCCGCAATAATGTAATTTCGCAACTAGGCTGGAATTCGCAATAATACAAATTCGCAACATAGAAGGATTTCGCAATATAGTAGATTCCGCAATCTTATCAATTCGCAATTGGCACCAAAGTACAAATTCGCAATGCAATTGCGAATTTATGCCAGAATTGGCTAAAAAATAGGAAAGCGTGAGATGACGATTCTAAGCAACTTTTTAGCAACTTTTCAATGGTAATAAGTCAAGGAAAACTCCAATAAGCTATGAATAAGCTAAGGAAAAGATCAAGGCTTATCAAAACAACACAACAACTCACGAAAATCTTGAAAAGGACCCGAATTTAAATAAAAACTTGATGAACAAGATGATGAAACCAAGAACACAATTAACAAGAAAGATTAAAAGATGAAGATGAAAAGATTAAAAGCTTAAATTCAAAACAATAATTAAAGACATGAAATTTAAAGTGCGAGTATGAAAAGGGTGGAAGAGTGAGTTGTCAAAACCACCAACAACAATAAATGAAAACCATCTCTTCTATTTATAGGAGGGGAGAGCTAGTGAAAGCTTCTATCTTTCTTTCTCCTTCTTGCAATTTAGTCCTTGGTCTTCTAGTCTTCTTTAATTCTTCGACTCTAAGACTTTGTCTCGGGATTTCTTCAAACTCGTCTTTAATATTTTCTTCAAATTAAGACTTGAGTTCTTCGGCTTCATTAAACTTTAGTCTTAGGACATTTTCTTCGATAAATCTTCAGAATAAGCCTTGGACTTCCGTTCCTATAGCATTCTTGATCTTTTGACTTCGTCTTTTGTCGTTTTCTTCAATAAAAGCCCGTGAAAGACCGTGTTTTCCTTCCTTTTCATCTTTTGACCCTGAAACACAATAAAAACACAAACCACGCATAATTCCGCCATTTACGACATAAAATATACGTTTTGGTCTCGTTTTCATGCAATTAAGTGGTAGAAAAGATGGGTGTTTTCACACCTATCAAATCCCCTATACTTGACCATTGCAATGCCCTCATGCAATGCTTAGAGATAAAGCAAGGTTTACACTTTTCATCATAATCAACCTACCTTGGCCTTTATTAAAACACTAAGGAAAAATTAAAAAGATCGAAAATAACGAAATGCAACAAGGAAGAAACTTGTAAAGAAATCTAAGACTTACATTAGGGCTTTGGTGTCGTGAATATTTATCACCCTCAAGTTTCACGTTCTCCATGCCAAGCTTAAAAACAAGATCATTGTTAGTACAAGTTAGCATAAAAATCATTTACTCATGCGGTTCAATTAATCACTTAAACTCCCTTATTCCTACGGGTAATTCTTATATTTTATTGTTGTCTTGAATGATCACGAGGATGCATTGTTGACTTATTTCGATAAGTTATTAGGCTAAAAATAAAGTAGGACGATCTAATCCATAGTTAGCTAAAGGACAAAATCTTTTAAAACTGCTTCTCGAGACCTCAAAAAGTTCATATCTTGGCATAACTCACTTCACGATTTGAGACCTTTCTCGGACCGATATTTGGCATTTACTTCATACTTCAAATCTTGGGAAGACGTTCTTGAAATTATGGTCTTCTCTTCATATATAGTGTATATCTTCACTTGGGAAAGTTTAGACATTCTTCAAATGTGACCACGACTTCATCATTATTTCTTCAATCCTTATTCAGGGATTTTGATATACAACGATCCGCCTCCTTTTCGGACTTGGATCGATTTATCCTCATACCTTGTAAGGGTCTTTTCGGATAGATTTCTCCATGATCTCGTGGGAGTTGATTGCTTTTCGTCGTGTGTCTTCATCCTTCATATTGACTTTAGAATAATGCTTTTCACATCATCTTGGATCTTTAGCAACAAAATGGAATCCTCATGCCTTGTTAGGGCCTTTTTGGACTCGCCAATCTTTGCGTCCCGTTTCAGTAGTTATGCCTTGGCTATGAACTCTTATCAATGCCGAGCAACTTTTAAACGATCTTGGGCTAAAAGCTAAGGAATTTTTCAGACCGTACGACCTTACTTATTGCAATTATTTATTTACAAGCGATGGGAGAAAAAGATCATAATTAATTCACATAAGTTAATGAAAGAATACCCAACTTATAACTAACTCTATCATTTCTCATTCTCCACAGTTTAAAATCTCGAGGAATGAGACTCGTGGATGCTTAGCCTAATAGACCAATTAAGGTCTACATGGTTAAGGATACTAGCTAGAGCAAACTTGGACAAGTAAACTCGGGTTGAGTCAAAATATTCACAACGGGCCTAATATATCTAAGATATCTAAACTTGCTAAAACCATATTATTGAACAATAAAAGAAAATAACAAAAATAAAGGAACTACAACTGGGCCAAAATAGATTAAAATTTTTGAAAAATGTCGAAAAATCGAATTTTCGGCTAAAAAGAGGGCGAATTCATGGAAAAGTCCACTTAACTTCGATAGAAGTCCCCCCTACACTTGAAATAAACATTGTCCTCAATGTTTAAGCATGTGGGAGTCAACTCCCCTACACTTAGGACATTGTGCACTTTGCTTAAATCTTGTTAAGGAAAAGACAACTAACGTGATTTCTATTTTAATATTAGAAAATATAAAATAGAAAATCAAAAGAGTTTAGGATAGAACCGGGAAGATAGTAACACGGGATCACGGTTCGTCAAAAGTCATCAAGAATGTGTCTTTGAAGCTCTAATCCCTGCAATGATAAGAAAGAAAACAAGAAACACCAACGGGGCTCCCCCTACACTTATGATGAAAATAGATAGATAAATGGGTTGCCTCCCAAAAAGCGCTTGTTTATATTAACCGAGTCACGAGCCTGAATCGTCCCCGAATTAGGTGGTCTATGGGGAAGCCTCGAATGTGATACCGGGATCAAAGACCTTGTCCTCGTTCCCGGAGGACATCAATAAAGGGGAGGCGGGAGGATAAGTCTTAAACGGGAGAAAGGTGCGTTCAACATACGTATAGTATGTGAAGTCATGAGCCTCGGGAGGTGGGGCGGGTAAAGTCATCACATTGTCATCCTCCAAGGACAATGGATGTTGAGCAAACGGTAAAGCCGTAGAGTGATCAATTATAAAATAATCGATGGTACCTCCCGGGTCAAAGCACTCATCCTCCGCGGGGGTCTCCAAAGGAGTGGAGGAAAGGAGTTCGGGAGGGGGACTTGGGACATTGTCATCAAGTAGCAAGGTATCAAGAAGTATATCCCCCTCCAGGTCATCATCCTCAATACCCGGAGGTATTGAGTGGATGTCGATTTCCTCAAGCAATGGGTCATTATTCTCAACGGTAGTGACGGATGGAGGTAAAGACGCGGGAAGCGGAGGAGAAGTGAACTCTTCTATTTTAGAAATAAGAAGGTGTAATTTCCTTAATTTGTCGCGAAGAATCACGGCTTCCACCTCATTGTCAAGAGCAAGTTCAACGGTGAACTGCTCGTAAGTCGGAGAGAATAAATCGTCATCGCCCGCATCTCCCGGTGGAGATTGAGAAATTTCAAAGGTGAAATTCTCGTAGCGGGGAGAAAGATCGGCATCATTTGGATCGATCGTTTGCGTAAGAGCAACGTCATCCTGAAGCTGTATAGCAGGTGAATCACTACCCTCATCCTCCACGACTTGTGCAAGACCAACATCGCTAAGCTCATTCGACGAATCAAGATCCGTAGATGCAGTAGGAACATCGAGAGTAGAAGCAGCAACTTCAGAAGAGATGGTGAAAGTGCAGACAGCATCTTCGTCATCGTCGTCATAATAATATGGATACCTGGGAGGAGGAGTATAGGTCTCGAGATTCGAAATTTGCTCTTGGCGTTGATTCTCGTGATATTTCTCCGTTATCCTCTCGAGTAATTCTTGAAGTTGTTGACCTTGCTGAACAAGCGTGGCCCATTGTTCGCTGGAGCTCAAATGTTCGAAGGAGGGTTGAGGATTTGTGTTGGGACGTGGGGGCTCAAAGTTTTGAAAACCTGAATTATAGCACGGATGTGGCTCATAATAATTCAATGGTTGACAATAAGAAGTATCGTGAGGGCCCCCACAGTGGTTGCAACACGGGTATGGAGAAAATCCCGGTGTGTGCTGAGGATAGGGATTGTCATAGATGGGAGGGGGGGAGTAAGTATTGTACGAGGTGAAATACGAATTTGTTGAATTACAAAATGGACAAAATCCAAATTGTGTATCGTCGATATCAGAACCACACCGCTCACAAGTACACCATGAACATGTTGGAAAACCATGCCAAGGTCTACCACACCGTACGCAAGACGAATCCATTAAGAATTAAAATTAGAGGGGTAGAGAAAAGAATTAAACAAATAGAGGATAAAGGGGAATATTTTTGGTGCAAAACTTTGAAAAATAAATGCTTTTTATGATTTTTCAAATGTTTTTGGGATTTTTGAAAATTTTTGACACGAAAATAACGTTTACGAGTGAACGGATCCCAAAATCCAACGTGACTCTCACAAAAAACCGTTAATCTTCACGAAAAGAGCCGGCAGCGGCGCCATTTGATGAGTGACTTTTTGATGGGTTCTCTTATCGTTCTCGGTATCTTCTCGAATTGATAACTGATTAAGTGCGAGAGGTTCGTTGTTCTTGGTGAGATAAAAAGGGAATGGTCGTTGTCTAAAACTAGTGGAAAAAGTAAATGCGAAACGTAATAAAAATAAACTATAAACAGAACCCAGAAAAACTGTCACTTTTTCTGTAAAAATAAAAATAGAAAAACACTTGCTGAAAATGAATATTTCGGTAAGCGTGAAAATTACGGAAATTAAAATGAAAGGAAATGAACACTATAAAATAAAACATGTTTAAAATTAAATAAGACAAAACAAGTCAAAATAAAGTTTAAGAAAAATAAGACGAAACAAATAAAATAAAGCTAAATAAAATTGGCGGGAAAATAAATTTAAAAATAAAATTTAAATAAAAACAACTAAATTCGCAATATTAAAAACCAGGAAATAATTTCGCAATAAAAGAATAAATTCGCAATAGTTGCGAATTTGTATAATATGATTTCGCAATAACATTGCGAAATCAATTATATGAATTCGCAACTTTGGTAATTCCGCAATAAATGATGAATTCGCAATAGGGCAAGATTCCGCAATAATGTAATTTCGCAACTAGGCTGGAATTCGCAATAATACAAATTCGCAACATAGAAGGATTTCGCAATATAGTAGATTCCGCAATCTTATAAATTCGCAATTGGCACCAAAGTACAAATTCGCAATGCAATTGTGAATTTATGCCAGAATTGGCTAAAAAATAGGAAAGCGTGAGATGACGATTCTAAGCAACTTTTTAGAAACTTTTCAATGGTAATAAGCCAAGGAAAACTCCAATAAGCTATGAATAAGCTAAGGAAAAGATCAAGGCTTATCAAAACAACACAACAACTCACGAAAATCTTGAAAAGGACACGAATTTAAATAAAAACTTGATGAACAAGATGATGAAACCAAGGACACAATTAACAAGAAAGATTAAAAGATGAAGATGAAAAGATTAAAAGCTTAAATTCAAAACAATAATTAAAGACATGAAATTTAAAGTGCGAGTATGAAAAGGGTGGAAGAGTGGGTTGTCAAAACCACCAACAACAATAAATGAAAACCATCTCTTCTATTTATAGGAGGGGAGAGCTAGTGGAAGCTTCTATCTTTCTTTCTCCTTCTTGCAATTTAGTCCTTGGTCTTCTAGTCTTCTTTAATTCTTAGACTCTAAGACTTTGTCTCGGGATTTCTTCAAACTCGTCTTTAATATTTTATTCAAATTAAGACTTGAGTTCTTCGGCTTCATTAAACTTTAGTCTTAGGACATTTTCTTCGATAAATCTTCAGAATAAGCCTTGGACTTCCGTTCCTGTAGCATTCTTGATCTTTTGACTTCGTCTTTTGTCGTTTTCTTCAATAAAAGCCCGTAAAAGACCGTGTTTTCCTTCCTTTTCATCTTTTGACCCTGAAACACAATAAAAACACAAACCACGCATAATTCCGCCATTTACGACATAAAATATACGTTTTGGTCTCGTTTTCATGCAATTAAGTGGTAGAAAAGATGGGTGTTTTCACACCTATCATCATTTTACATGTTAAAATAGTGCTAAAATAGACACAATGACCGACTTTTAAAAGTTTGATAACCATAATGGGAACGAAAAAAGATGGGTACACAGAACGGCAAAAATTGTCAAGTTAAATGCATTTTTACGTCATTAGCCCTTATCAGTAGCTATAACACAAGAATGGAAAAATGAAACTACTGTACATGTTTGACCATTCGAGTTACCATGTTATTATAACATGAAATGCATTGTATGCTCTAGTAACAAACTCTCTCATGATAATTAAGTACCTCGAAAACGGTGCCGGTACGGTACCAAAATGGTACAGTGCTCATCCCCAGATATAACAATAATGATGGTAACAATGACTGCCTAGTAACATATAAATTACTGACCTGATATATGAAGGTTTAACACAAAAGCTAAAAGTTGTGATTACCATATATTAGGAAGTTGGTGAGCTTGGCGAATCACTCCACCAGAAGCTAACTGAAAGGACTTCCCAATGCGATATTATAGAACCAAAGGGCAGTGTTTGTCGTACCCTGTTCTTTTTGTGTATAATCAGATAAAAGGACTGCCCAACGCGATCAGAATGTGTATATTTTCAATTCAGAACCAACTAATGAAATCAAGCTCAGTAGAAATGACAATTCGATCATACTGGTGTTGTTCATCACCTTTAATCCTCCTTCTGTTACAGTGTTGTTGATGTTGCTATAAGCTTTGAACGCACTCATAATTTCTTGTACCAAGTCAACAATCAAACATTCGACTCTTGTAATATATTAAACATGCACGACTTCAAGGAAATTAGTGCTAAAAGATAAATCAAGCACATTTTATTAGTATATGCACAATTATAACTCAAAAATTTAAACTGAAGCGTATGCGCGGTGAGATCAGTATAAAAAACTATCCTGAATAATGCATTGTTTTCACCAACATTAAATCAAATTGTATAAAAAATAAATATTATATCGTGAAAAATACTTGATCTAAATATGTATCGTTATATTCTGCCTGCATTCCACTTGATGAGTTTTCCTTGGACAATTAAATGTCAAACCTTAGACAAATTTTTTACCAAAATAGATAAAAACCATATATGTTTTAGATCCTATCAATACTCTAGTTCTATCAAAGAGATGAAATTCAAGACATGGATGAAAGGAAGGCCTGAAATACTATAAGGAGGCGTTTGGATACGCTTCTTTAGATGTTCTTTTAAAAAAATTTATCATTATAAATAAGATGCAAAGACTTATCTTTTATCTATACAACCAATTACATACAAAGAGCACTACATAATGACTACGTATACTTATTAATTCTATCTATAGAAATTAAACCACATAAATATAGGCACCACTACAACTAAACCAAAAAATAGTTTATCATTCACTGGTTTACACTATTTTCCTGATCAAAACCCCTATTTAAAGAGCAGTTAAATTTTTTTAAAGAATGTACGTCATATTTATGATATCATCTACAACTAGAAAAGCTACTCACCTTGCATCAACTACAATCAACCCCCAAGACGGTCCAATTCAGCCGCCCAACCTTTGTTACATTAGTCCGATTTTCAACCATGTAGATGCCATTTGATTGCATTTTCTCTTTAGCATTGAAAGGCATCCGCAGATTCATGAAGCAAGTGTATAAAACATCAGGTATATGATCACAAAGAGCAACAAATAGTATGATTTATAAAATTAAAGGATTAGTTGAGAACAGAGATAGTAGTTATTAAATATTGGAGGTCCGTAGACATTAAAGCTTCCATTAAAAGGCTTGGCTTTTCTAACCGCCAAGGATAGATCCTCAAGATCAAGCGTTGATGTAAGGTCACCGGCCTAAAAATCAATCAAAACACACGTTTTGGCGAGTGGTTTACTATCACAAGTGATTACTAGCACACTTGTATGCATACAGCCTAAACTTTTATTCGGAACAATCGCTTATTATGACACTCAAATAAGTAAGCAATCGGACAAAGAGGATATGTCCGCCATGGCTGCAAAATTAGTAAGCTTACCCCGCCAAGATGCACATAACCTAAACTTTGATTAACCCGCTTAGATACGCCCAAAATTAATCATCACAGCCTCATAGAATCCTCATTTTTATCATCTAGTTTCTAATTTCAAGTTGCTCAAATGTAAGAATAGAACATATGCAAGTGATAAGTGTGTAAACACTCATCTTTTCTTCCACTTAATTACATTAAAACAAGACCGAAACGTATATTTTATGTCGTAAATGTCAGAATTATGCGTGGTTTGTGTTTTTGTTGTGATTTAGGATCAAAATGTGAAAAGGAAGGAAAACACGGTCTTTCACGGGCGTTTATTGATGAAAAAGACAAAAAGACGAAGTCAAAAGATCAAGAGTGCAAAAGAAACGGAAGTCCAAGACCAATTCTGAAGATCTATCGAAGAAAATGTCAAAAGACTGAAGTTTAATGAAGCCAAAAGAACTCAAGTCTTATTTAGGAAGAAATTTCAAAGACGAGTTAAAGAAATCCCAAGACCAAAGTCTAAAAGTCAAAGAATTAATGAAGACTATAAGACCAAGGGCCAAAAATGCAAGAAATGAGAAAGATTACTAGCTTACATCTTAAGCTTCCCCTCCTTCCTATAAATAGATTAGTTTTTGTTTCATTTGTTTTGGTTGAGAAGATTGACACCCTTCTTCTTCCATTTTTAATACCTTGCACCATTTACTTTTATTACACCTTTAATTCCTTGTCTTGCACCTTTAATACATTTAATTTCAAGTAAGTTTCCATTTTTAATACGGGCATTGATTTACGTTAAGTCCGATTTCAATTCGAGCCGAGTCGAGGAAAAACGAACATTAATTGCTTAAATTTGGATTAACAAAAATCCTAGTTTCAAATGGCGCCGCTGCCGGCTCTTTTCGTGAAGATTAACGGTTTTCTGTGAGAGACGCGTTGCTTTTTGGGATCCGCTCATTCGTGAACGTTATTTTCTTGCACTAAAATTTTCAAAAATACAAAAACATTAAAAATTATAAAAAGCATTTCCTTGCACCAAAAAGATTTTATCTTTCTACTTGTGTATATATATTTGTGCTTGGTATATTTTCTTTTCTTTTTGCAGGTGCATGCGTACTAGATCTTCTAATTATCAAGAGCCCGAGCCTCAAGAAGATTTAGATATGGCAGGTGTACCCCCCAACCCAACCCCAATGTTCCACCACCCGATCTTAGGACAATGGAGGAGCTTTGTCAACCAACTATGTTTGGCCGAGGAGGACCGATTGCGCCGATGCAAATCACGGCTCCGGAGTTTTCGTTGAAGCATCACATGATCCAACAGGTACAAACCAATCCATTTAGAGGAATACCCGATGATGATGCCAACAAATACCTCGACAAGTTCATTAAAATCACTCAAAGCATGAAAGCACTCGGTGTTTCTATGGATGAACTTCGCCTACAACTATTTCCACATACTTTATCGCACCACGCAGAAAAATGGTTTGATCGTCTCCCGAAAAATTCCATCCATTCTTGGGACGACATGACTCAACGATTTTTGTCTCGCTACTTTCCACCATCCATGGTCACGAGTCTTCGCAACCAAATCAGCGGATTTATGCAAGAACCGGATGAATCACTTTTTGATGTTTGGGAAAGATATAATGTGTTGATCGATCGATGCCCAAACCACAATATGCTCCCCGTTACCTTGATCGATACTTTCTACAATGGTCTAACTTTCCGTGATAGAGATACTATAAATGCAGCCGCCGGTGGCACATTTATGAAAAGAAGACCTGAGGAGTGTAGAGAGTTAATTAAAAACATGACTACTCACCACAAGAATTGGGATTCCTCCGCTTCTTCAAGGAACAACACGAGAGTCAATGTTTCATCTACTTCAGCAAGCCCCGACATGTCCGAATTCACACGCCAAATGGTTGAAATGAATAAGAATATCTTGCTCATCGCTTCAAATCAACAACAACAACAAGTTAAAGCGGTAGCAAATCCTTGTGAAACATGCGGTGGTCCTCATTCATACACTGATTGCCCTTCTACTCAAAGCAATCTGGAAAACGTGTATGCGGCTTATGGCAATTATTCACCGGAAAATTACCAAGCTCGAAATCAAGGGGATAGAAATTTGCTGAGTTACCGGTCCAATAATTACCTTTCACCCGGTTTTACTCCTCAAAACCACAACAACCCCGCCAACTACAATAGGAGCACTCAATAACCACCTCGAGCTTCTACACCGTATCAACCACCCGCCCCCCAACCTCCACCCGTAAATCAAGATGTTGAAAATTTTATGAGGAGCCAACGAGAGCTAGTCAACAACCTTCAGAGCCAAATAAATAACATGAAGGGCGACATCACTAAACATGGAAGTGATATTCGCACAGAGCTAAGAAATGATATGGCGAAACAAAGGAATGAGCTTCGTGCCGACATGACACACTCTTTGAGCACTCAAATGACTGATTTGCGCGATATGATGTCTTCATTCTTTCAAGGTACGCAACCTTCTACTTCGGGTTCACTTCCGTCGAATACCGTCACCAACCCGAGAGCAAACGTTAGTGCTATTACTACCCGCAGTGGAGCTACTATAGTAGGAACTTCAATCCCGCCACCCGTTATTTCATCTACACCTCCTCCCCCACCATTTATCCCTCCTACTCCCACGCCTAGTATTCGTTCACCATTACCGTCTCCGCCTCGTGAAGTAGAAGTACCAAAGAAGAAGAATCATCCAACAACCCCACCTGCTACCCTTAATCCTCCACCAACCCCACCTTCCACCTATAAACCCGATATCTCGTACCCATCGCGGCTTGGCAAGAGAAAATTGCTTACCAAAGAGGACTCTAAAATCACTTCTTATTTGAAGATGATTCAACAAATGAACTTCAATATTAGCCTCATTGAAGCACTTGTCCATATGCCGAAATTTGTTAAAGCATTCAAGGGTTAACAAAAAGGAAAAGATGGCCGAGTTTGCTAGTACTAAATTGAATGAAAATTGCTCGGCCATTCTTCTAAAAGAACTTCCGGAAAAACTTGGAGATCCCGGTCGTTTCGTGCTTCCTTGTACTTTTAACCAAACCGAACATTTTACTGCCTTAGCCGATCTCGGGGCAAGTATTAATTTAATACCTTTAAGCGTTTGGAAAAAGTTATCATTGCCCGATCTTATACCAACCAAGATGACTCTCGAGCTCGCAAATCGCACTCTCGCGTACCCGCTTGGTATCGCCGAAGATGTTTTTATTAAAGTTGGCACCTTTACTTTCCCGGTCGACTTCGTTGTTGTTGACTATGAAATGGATCCTCGTATTCCTTTAATACTTGGACGGCCATTTTTACGAACCGGTAAAGCGTTGGGTTATGTTGACAAATGCGAACTCATCTTAAGAGTCGGGGATGATGCACAAGTTTTTACAATGGGGGAAGCTTTCAACTAAATCCAATGGAAAAGAGTCAGCGAACATGATTAACGTCCTTGATGATTTTGTTGTCTACAACAATCCTCTGTTCGACCCTCTCATTGACAATCCACTTTTCGAAGACGATGAGGATGATTCTCTTTCTAATTTGGAGCCTCCGCCCATTTATGATTCTCCACCAATCTTTGACGCCTATGATGATTCAAGCTCCGATGAGGTAGATTATGATGATTTTGCTTCCGAGTATACAGACATGCCTTCTTATGATGACTTTGATGATGTCGATACTCTCTAGTGATTCGTCGCATGCTGCTGATCCTCCGCCATCTATGCTTGATCCTACTTTGGATAACTACTCATTCGAGGAAGAATTTTCTGCTTTTCTCAATACTTACTTCCCTCATGAGAGTGATAAACCTCCTTTGGACTTTGATGACTATCGTCTTCCGCCCTCTATGGATTTGAAGACAATTCTGTCAAAGGAGAAGAAACCGGAAGACACCGAGATCCGCAGCACGTATGTTGTAACACCTCTCTGTCCACCTGCTGAGGACGAGGTAGTGCATTTTTATCGCGGATCTACTTCAAATTCTGCTGAGCCTGAGTGCTATTTTCCCTTAAAGGAAAAGGTGTTCGACCCCAGTATTGCTATTTTTCAGCCATCTCAGTATCCATCTGATGTAATAAAAGGAAATATTTTTGGAAGCTGCACCATACTGCTGTCACCCCACCACCCTTGCTACCACCGTGCTCTACCGCTGCTTAAGGGAACCTTGCCCACTTTTCTGTGGCTTGCCTTGTTCGCCTTAAGCATTTGCTATTTGATGGACGAAAACCATGTGTTTGATCCTGGTGGATGCTCTTCATGTTTATTTCCATGTTAATCAAGGTCGAGTCAGGCTCACGACTCGGTAATCAAAAATCAAGCGCTTCTTGGGAGGCAACCCTAAGTGTAGGGGAGACCCGTTGGTGTTTGCTATTTTCTCTCTTCTCATACTCAGGGATTCGCGCGTTCAACGATCCACTCATGATGATTTTTGACGACCCGTGATTCCGTGTTCCATCTTCCCGGTTCTATCCTAAACTCTTTTCGATTCACTATTTTATATATCTCTATATTAAAATAGGAAACTCGTTAGTTGTTCTATTCCTTAACAAGATTTAAGCAAAGTACACAATGTCCTAAGTGTAGGGGAGTTTACTCCCACATGCTTAAACATTGAGGACAATGTTTATATCAAGTGTAGGGGGGACTTCTATCGAAGTTAAGTGGACTTTACCGTGAATTTGACCTCATTTTAACCGGAAATTCGATTTTTCGACATTTTTCAAAATTTTTGATCTATTTTGGCCTAGTTTTAGTTCCCTTTAATTTTGTTATTTTCACTTATTTTTCAATAAATTGGTTTTAGCAAGTTTAGATATCTTAGATATATTAGGCCCGTTGTGAATATTTTGACTCAACCCGAGTTTACTTATCCAGGTTTGCTCTAGCTAGTATCCTTAACCATGTAGACCTTAATCGGTCTATTAGGCTAAGTATCCACGAGTCTCATTCCTTGAGATTTTAAACTGTGGAGAACGAGAAATGATAGAGTTAGTTACAAGTTTGGTATTCTCTCATTAACTTATGTGAGTTAATTATGATATTTTTCTCCCCCCGCTTGTAAATAAATAACTGAAATAAGTAAGGTCGTACGGTCTGAAAAATTCCTTAGCCATTAGCCCAAGATCGTTTAAAAGTTGCTCGGCATTGATAAGAGTTCATAGCCAAGGCATAACTAATGAAACAGGGCGCAAAGATTGGCGAATCCAAAAAGGCCCTAACAAGGCATGAGGATTCCATTTTGTTGCTAAAGATCCAAGATGATGTGAAAAGCATTATTCTGAAATCAATATGAAGGATCAAGACACACGACGAAAAGAAATCAACTCCCATAAAGATCATGGAGAAATCTATCCGAAAAGACCCTTACAAGGTATGGGGATAAATAGATCCAAGTCTGAAAAGGAGGCGGATCGTTGTATATCAAAATCCCGAGATAAGGATTGAAGAAATAATGATGAAGTCGTGGTCACATTTGTAGAATATCTCAACTTTCCCAAGTGAAGATATACACTATATATGAAGAGAAGGCCAAAATTTCAAGAACGTCTTCTCAAGATTTGAATTATGAAGTAAATGCCAAATATCGGTCCGAGAAAGGTCTCAAATCGTGAAGCGAGTTATGCCAAGATATGAACTTTTTGAGGTCTCGAGAAGCAGTTTTAAAAGATTTTGTCCTCTAGCTAACTATGGATTAGATCGTCCTACTTTATTTTCATCCCTAATAACTTATCAAAATAAGTCAAACAATGCATCCTCGTGATCATTCTAGACATCAATAAAATATAAGAGTTACCCATAGGAATAAGGGAGTCTTAGTGATTAATTGAACCGCATGAGTAAATGTTTGTTATGCTAACTTGTACTAACAATGATCTTGTTTTTAAGCTTGGCATGGGGAACGTGAAACTTGAGGATGATTAGTATTCATGACAACCAAGCCCTAATGTAAGTCTTCGATTTCTTTACTAGTTTCTTCCTTGTTGCATTTTGTTATTTTCTATATTTTTCCTTAGTGTTTTAATAAAGGCCAAGGTAGGTTGATTATTATGGAAAGTGTAAATCTTGCTTTGTCACTAAGCATTGCATGAGGTCATTGCAATGATCAAGTGTAGGGGATTTGATAAGTGTGTAAACACTCATCTTTTCTTCCACTTAATTACATTAAAACAAGACCGAAACGTATATTTTATGTCGTAAATGTCGGAATTATGCGTGGTTTGTGTTTTTGTTGTGATTTAGGATCAAAATGTGAAAAGGAAGGAAAACACGGTCTTTCACGGTTGTTTATTGATGAAAAAGACAAAAAGACAAAGTCAAAAGATCAAGAGTGCAAAATAAACGGAAGTCCAAGACCAATTCTGAAGATTTATCGAAGAAAATGTCAAAAGACTGAAGTTTAATGAAGCCAAAAGAACTCAAGTCTTATTTATGAAGAAATTTCAAAGACGAGTTAAAGAAATCCCAAGACCAAAGTCTAAAAGTCGAAGAATTAATGAAGACTAGAAGACCAAGGGCCAAAATGCAAGAAAGGAGAAAGATTACTAGCTTACATCTTAAGCTTACCCTCCTCCCTATAAATAGATTAGTTTTTGTTTCATTTGTTTTGGTTGAGAAGATTGACACCCTTCTTCTTCCATTTTTAATACCTTGTACCATTTACTTTTATTGCACCTTTAATTCCTTGTCTTGCATCTTTAATACATTTAATTTCAAGTAAGTTTCCATTTAATTTCTTGTTAATCTTTACTTTATTGCAATCTTTCATCTACCTTTCTCTAGTCTTTGATTTATTGTTCTTGTTCTTTATTTTAATGTTTTTAAATTAAGTGAGTTTTGATTTTCTTTGAGTTATTTGTTGATTTTATTGCTTAGGATTGTTAGTTTATTGTTTGTGGTTGTTTATTGATTAGTCTTGCTTAATCTTTTGGTTTGATTTGGTTTATTTTGGTGATTTTCGTATCTTCATAACTGCTACTGTTCGTCTTATTCATCTCTTCCCCAGATTATTCCGAACGAGTGGTATATTCCGAACCAGAGGGTTATTCCGAACCAAGCAATAGCTGAAGTACTCATCCGGAATATCCATTATTCCGGATCAGTTGTTCTTGGATTCGTTCATTCGGAATATACATTCCGAACCAAAGTAGTTCATTCGGAATAACATTCTGAATCAGTGGCCTTCATCCGGAATAATTTATTCCAGATCAGTCACTTATTCCGAACCAACTTCTTTTGGAACCCCTTCATTCGGAATAATTTATTCCGAACCAAATCCATTCATCCGGAATAATATTCCGGATGAACCATTATTCCGAACCAACCATTTTCCCTTCCTTTTTATTCCGGATGAACCATTATTCCGAACCAACTTGTTATTCCGAATGAGTGACACATTCCGGATGAGCTTGTTATTCCGAATGAGACTCTTTTCCTAGCTTTTTCTAAGTTTGATTTTTACCTTTTCAAGCTTTAATTTCCCCGCCTTTTTCCTTTATTGCACTTTAAGTTTACTTGCCTTAGTTTAGTTTTAAGTTTGCCTTTAAGATAGTTTTAAGTTTGCGTTATTTACGTTTAGTGCCTTTTAATTTTTCGTCACGCTTTTATTTTTATCTTTATTTTATTTTAAACGGAAAAAGTGACAGTTTTTCTGGAGCATCGTCTTTACTTTATTTTTACTTCAACGTTTTGTTACTTTCCCTATACCACAACGACCAATTCTTTATTTTCCCCACCAAGAACGACCGAGTCACACGCAATTCCTTTTTCAATTCGAATCGACTGGAGAACGACAAATATTCCTGCTTTTCACCTAGCAAAAGTTGCGTATCAGCAAGCCAAGAGCCAATTCGTATAAAAAACATTACACACTATCCTTTTTTCAATCCAGCATTAAACATTATACATTAGGCTCTTTTTTTATTTCTCACAAACGATACGAATGCTACAACCACAAATTTGATACGTATTTAAGATTCTAAATTAAAAAATATATAAAACTACTATTACCTCTATGGTCTTCTCATGACTCATAGGATGGCCACCATGAATTTCTACCATCATTGCAAACGAATATAGTTTCTTTCCAAGCCTCCTTGAATATGACCCCTAACATCCAAACTATCTATAAAATGACGCACCATTAGGTTTTAAATTGAGGCATATAAGAGACATGTGCCACGATTAGCAGATAATATTTGACTGTATCTACAACTGAAGCAATCATATTCCTAGACTTATAGCTGATGGAGGCAATATTGCCTTACATGAGATTAGATGCCCTGCATAATAAAAATAAATCAAATTTGAACCTACCATGTTTTATCACCGAATACCATCTTCTTGTTCGTCATAGTCATCTTCAAAATCAGCATCTTCTACGCACCATCATCAACGAACTACCAAAACCGCCATATTAACAATATGATAACATGGCTAAAAATATGATAGCACGGTTGGATAATTGTGTTTTAGAGAAAAAGGAAACCTTATTTGTTCTAAAAAAAACAACCACACGCCAAACCTCCTAGATAGTTTAAACCATCAACCAGACACATCAATCAACCATTGGTGATGGCGAAGATGGTGGCAATAGCGGATCTGGTGGCAACCGTGATATTTATCTTAATTTTTTGTTTTGAGTTAGGTTTCGAGTTAAGATGTGTATATGCACCTTTTATAGATTAATTTCTAAATTAGCAAAATGTTAGAGGCGGAATTTTTTTAAGACTTCTAAAAATAAAAAGGTTTAATTTTTTTTATAAAGTAGTATAGATTTGAAACCCGACCATTTTTGGTTGATACTTTTATGGATCCGGGTATAGTCGGTCAGACGCATAAATTAAATATTGGATATGTTGAAAATCCATGTTTATCGGTTCTTAAAAGAAAGAAAGAATATGTTTAGATGTGTTCTTTTTTACATCTAACTACTATTTAAGTTCTACGTGGTGCGGAAGGTCTTTCTGGAAATAGTTCCCCTACTGATGAACACTGATGAGTGGGTTTGATGATCAGGAAGACTTGAATGAATTCTATAGTCTTGGAATACTGATGAAAACAGTTCAAGAATACTATCAATAAGGAGAAAACAGGATTCGTTAGACGGAATTACCTTAAAGGTAGAAAGGGGTATACTTTTACTACGGTTTACCGTCATAGTGTCATAGAATAGAATACCCGAGTGTATTCATAAATTATACGGAGTAGTTTTTTTGTCTTTGATATGATCACACAGATAGATAGGAGGAAAGGTGATCACACAGATAGTCGAGTGTCTACCTGCAAATTACTCAAGTGTTGGGAATTAATCCAATTAATCCTCAACACATGAATAACAATCTGGTTTTCTATTGTGAAAGGCTACAAGTCGACACAACAACACTAGGAAGAACATAGAACATGACCAAGATACTTCGAAGCCTGTATACATAAAGGTTTGGGTCACATGAACAAACCCTAGATAGGTTTAGACAGCAGTTATATAACGGTTACAGATATTAGACATGTCGATTAGTTTTGTAGAAACGGTACCATTCACACCGTTTCATTCTTTATAAATAGTTTAGGATCCTGTAAATCACATTCAACCTTATTCAATTATATTATAAGATTATTAAGGTTCAAACCCCTTTTGTTCTTGTTCTTTTATTATGATGATGTTCTTGATGTGTTGCTTGGTCATTCGATCCGGGAAACTCCATTCAAGACATGCGCTACATTGGTATCAAGAGCCAAGAAGCAACACAATAATCATGGTTCATTCATCAATCATGATTCTTCACAACTACGTTTCTTTTAAAGAAGGTGCAATCAAGAAAGCAGAAAGATATTGGCCAAGATACTTGGTACAATTGCATAAAATCCTTGAACTAACAAGGATAGAAGGAAGAAGATATATGGCTTACAAGGGATGTTTATTACATCATTATATGGAACAACCATAGGCAGCCACATCTATAGAGATGGAGGAAGACGACAGAGTCTTGAGACATTTAATTGGACTTGTGCGAGAATTGGTTGTTAGAAAGTTAGCATATTTTGGAATATGATGAACACTGCAGAAACAATCACAATCTGTATACTAAGGAATGATGAAGATCAAGAAGAATCAAGGAATATGAAGAAAACACAGATTAATTAGATTAAGGGGTAATGTTGGGTTTAAATCCAATTAATCCTCAACACATGAATAACAATCTGGTTTTCTGTTATGAAAGGCTACAAGTCGACACAGAAACACCAGGAAGAACGTAGAACATGCCCAGGATACTTCAAAGCCTATATACATAATGGTTTGGGCCACAGACTAACAAACCCTAGATAGGTTTAGACAACAGTTATATAAACGGTTATATATATTAGACATGTCGATTACTGTTCGTGTATGGTCCCGGAAAGTGTCCGGAGGACATGACACGTGGCACCCACAGGAGCGCAGTCAGAACCGGAAGTCCACGTGGCATGAACAGTGAACATGATGACGTCACCTGCACCAGACCCCACTTGGCCCCTTGGCGCATACTCAAAGAAGAAAGAATACATTTTCAGAACCATGTGACACCCAGACCCATTTAGGGAAAGAGTGCAGGTATGAACAGTCACATCAATAGGTATCTACAGTTCCCTATAAATAGTCTTTCACATTTATTATTATTGACATTGAATGTTTTGACAACATACTTAACACCATTAATACCATAACACCATACTTATTCTAACACCGGAGCTTGGTCTTAGGATAAAACCCGGGGCGAGTTAACGTGTGTTGCTTCTTGTGTGTAGGTGCATTGTCCCCACTCAGCTTACATGGAAGGTATCCATTATTTTAGCATCAACAATTACTTTTGTAGAAAGGTTACCATTCACATCGTTCATTCTTTATAAATAGTTTAGGATCCTAAATCACATTCAACCTTATTTAGTTACATTATCAAATTATTAAGGTACAAAACCCTTTTGTTCTTGTTCTTTTATTATGATGATGTTCTTGATGTGTTTCTTGGTCGTTCGATCGTGGAAACTCCATTCAAGACCTGCGCTACATCAAGATTGTACGAGCAGGCTTCCATCTGGCCAGCAACTTCACAACGGAGAAGATGTGCATGCCGGTAATGTGTTTCACATACAAACTAGATGTTCTTACAGTTTACTTTCTCACCAACTATTTCTAGTAGGTGGTATTTGCTGTCTTTACAGACATTTTGCAGCACATGGAGGTCACCCGATCAGAACAATGGGTTTGGGTCGAAAAGGCTACTTATTTGTGTAAATGGTTGGATTGATCTAGGTGAGCCGGCTTGGAGGATACAATTTTTATATGAATTTTGCGAATAGTTGGTGTGCCTGGTCTGGTTGTAGAAGTTATATTATCTTAGTGATAAAAATATTTTGAGTAGGAATGATTAGTGATGGCAATCAAAACAAGTATACTGTTAATTGTATTGTTATTTTTTATTTAAAAGGTACTGTAGTATACTTCAGATACTTTTCAAAGTGTGTTTCTATTGATAACAGTAAGCACTTGCACAAGCAAATCCCAACCTTCTTTATATAGGGTACTATTCGATTTTAATAAAAAGATTAACAAAAAACACGAATCAAGATGATTCAACCAACCTCCCCTTATGATTTTATTAAACTGCGTTAGGCTATCACTTCAAATGTGATACCTAGCTTTTTGATCGTACTTACAAAGCAGAAATAAAAGAAAACCAAGTGTATGATTGATCTTACAAGCCAAGATCAATATACACATACAAGATCAAGAACCAAACTCTGAATATCAATGGTGATACAAAACTATGTGTGAGAGATGAAAAATAACAGAACAGAATGAATAAACACAAATGAGAAAAAAACGACTTTATAGCAGCTTGTTAGGGTTGAGACGAGTTTCTCCAACTTGCCACATTAAGCCCTCCAATTATCCACACTTGCATAAACATAAACCAAAATATATACAAAAGGAATAACAAAGGAAAAAGTTACCTTTCTTACCCCTTAAGATTGGCACATTATCAAACAACAACTTATAATTTTAATACCCTCTCATAAGTTGAATGTTGATATAGGTCAATCAGATTCAGTTTATCACACAGCCATTTGTGATCTTTGATAGATAAACCCTTGGTAAACAAATCTGTAATGTTATCTTCAGATTTGATTTTACATGTTTTAATCAAACCTGCAGATACTTTTTCTCTAAGAAAATACAAATCAATTTCAAAATGATTTGTCCTCTCATGGAAGACAGGGTTAGCAGCAATCTGGATTGCAGAGCTACTATCACAGTTAATAGGCACAGGCATTATAGCATCAATCTTAAGATCTTTCATAATCTTAAGAATCCACATAATTTCACAAGCAACACTATTCATAGCTCTGTATGCAGCTTCAGCTGAAGATTTTGCTATAACTGATTGTTTCTTACTTTTCCAGGAAACAAGATTGTTACCCAGATAAACTGTATACCCAGTAACAGATTTTCTAGTTATTTTGCATTTAGCCCAATCTGAATCCACATAAGCATTAAGAATTAAATCATTATGCTTCTTAAAAGATATGCCAGTTCCAGGAGATCCTTTTAGATATCTAAGAACATGAAATGCAAGTTTGAGATGAGATCTATAAGGAGCATGCATAAATTGACTTAGACAATGAACTGCATAACCAATATCAGGTCTAGTCAATGTGAGATAGATCAACTTTCCAACAATCTTCTGATAACAAGTCTTGTTATCAAGAATAACATCAACATCGCATTTAGTTTGATCTTTCTTTTTCTTAGAAGGATCTGGAATAGGAGACTTAGCTAGTTTACAAGCTAACATGCCATACTCATACAATAACTCTAAACAATATTTCCTCTGATTAAGGCATAAACCTCCTTCATTATCAAGTACTTCAATACCTAGAAAATATTTAAGTTTACCAAGATCTTTTATTTTAAATTTAGAACTCAAATATTCTTTAAAAGTATTAATAATACTTTCATTGTTCCCTGTTATTATAGTATCATCAACATAGACTAACAGGGCAACAAATGACTCATTTTCAGTCTTAGTAAACAAAGAAACATCACTTTTGCTTTGACTAAACCCATTTTCAATAAGCACACTAGTCAGCTTTTCATTCCATTTCCTAGGTGCTTGTTTTAGACCATATAAAGATTTAGTCAATCTGCAAACCTTATTATCAGAGTTAGATCCATATCCCTTTGGTAAATTCATATAAATTTCTTCATCTAACTCTCCATACAGGAATGCATTGTTGACATCTAATTGATAAACAGGCCAACACTTATGCACAGCTATAGAAAGAAGACATCTGACTGTAACAATTTTAACAATAGGTGAAAATGTTTCTTCATAGTCAATTCCTTCTTTTTGACTAAACCCCTTAGCTACAACCCTAGCTTTGAATCTTTCGACTTCTCCACTAGATTTATATTTCACTTTCCATAACCACTTACATGCTACAGGCTTTCTACCTTGAGGTAGATCAACAATAACCCATGTATTATTTCTATTAAGTGCCTTTATCTCCTCATTCATAGCCTCTACCCACCTAGGATCTTTAGCAGCCTCATTATAAGTCTTAGGTTCATGTATTTTATTCAAGTTATTAGTGAACACAAAATTATGCATAGACAAATTATTGTAGTTCATCACAGTATTAATATCATATTTAACCTTTTTATCAAGCACATAATCACTAAGTTTAGTAGGAAGCTTATGTGGTCTACTAGACCTTCTTAGCTCAGTCTTCTCTGGACTATTTTGAAAAAGCTGATTAAATTCTATAAAATCCTTACCCTCAGATTCATAATTTTCATCATCAAGGGCAACATTATGGTCTAAATCATTAGCCTCATTACTGCCTAAGTCATTCTGGTTTCCAAGACTATGATCTTTATTAGTCATAGACTCTGACCCCTGAGAATGACTGGTAACAATGATAGGAGTATCAGTAGATACTTTATCAGCTAAGACAGACTCTTTTGCAACACTACCTCTATCTCTTAAACTTTCATCTCTCATATCATCATAGGGATCATCGGATTCGTTTACTACTAAGTCAAAAATATTTAAACTGTTTATACCCTTATCTTCAAATATCAAATCACTCTTACAAACATCATTTTTGAATGGAAACACTGTTTCATAAAACTTTACATCTCTTGAAAAAAACACATTTTTTGACTCAAGACCAAACAGTTTATAACCCTTTTTAGTAAAAGAATACCCAATGAACACACACTTTTCAGACCTAGCAGCAAACTTATCCACATTATTAAGCACAGTACTAAAACAAAGACACCCAAAACTTTTTAGATGAGAGATATTAGGTTCAACTTTATAAATCATTTCATAAGGACTTTTTCCAGAGAGAACAGAGCTAGGAATCCTGTTAATCAGATAAATAGTAGTAAGAATAGATTCAGGCCACATGTTCAAAGGTAATCCCCCCTGAAACATGAGGGCTCTAGCAACATTAAGCAAATGTCTATGCTTACGTTCAGCTATACCATTCTGTTGTGGAGTATACACACAAGTAGTTTGATGAATAATCCCATTATCTTTAGTAAAATCTTCAAACTTATGATTAATAAACTCTGTTCCATTATCACTTCTAAAAACTTTGACAGAAACATCAAACTGATTTTTGATAAGATTAAAGAATTCAACAAGTTTATAAAAAACTTCATCTTTGCCTTTAAGCATGTATAACCACACAGCCCTGGTATAGTCATCAACAATGGTAAGAAAGAATCTAAACCCATCTTTACTTTTTATTCTATAAGGACCCCAAACATCCAGATGAACAATATCACCCAAAGCTTTGGTCTTATGATCAATTATAGGAAAAGGATCTCTAGTTTGCTTAGCCAAGTGACACACATCACAAGGCTGAACATTACTAGTAGAATCAAGATGAATTTTATCCTTAAGAATAGCTAAGACTTGGTCAGAGGGATGACCAAGTCTGTTATGCCACACACACTTAGACAAATTACACTTAGTGATAGCACTATTAGTAAACTTCCTACCTGAATCAAACAAGTAAAGTCCATTATTTTCACTACCAGTCCCCAGGAGGAACTTTTGAAGAGAATCCTGGACAAAACATCTAGACTCAGTAAAGGACACAACAAACTTATTATCTTTAGCCAGCTTGTGTACAGATATAAGACTGACCTTATAACCTGGAACAACTAACACATTTTTTAAGGTAATTTTATCTGAAAGTTTTAAATTTCCAACATGCTTAACATGTTCTATAGTACCATTAGGATGTGAAACAAATATATTCAAATTAGACACATCAATAATATCAAACAGATGTTCAGTAGAAAAGGTCATGTGTTGAGATGCTCCAAAATCAAAGATCCAACCAATATAAGTACTATAAGTGCTTATATTGGTATTATAGTTAAAGAATTGACAAGTAACAAAACTTATAACATGATTAGAACCAAATTTTATACTTGCAGCACAAGACTGAACATCACCAATATCAGGCTTTGAATTGATCAAGGCCATGAGTCTACTAATTTGATCAGTAGTAAAGGGAAGAGAATTCCCAGATCCCTGATCAATACCATTACCATGAGAGCTAGTGACATTATTAGAACCATTAGATCCTCCAGTATTTCTTTTCTTGAAACCTGGAGGATACCCATTAAGCTCAAAACATCTATCAACAGTATGGCCATTCATATTACAATGAGTACAAACAAACTTATTGTTGTTCCTATTGGAACCTCTGTTTTGACCATTTTGATTGTTTTGAGTATTCCTATTACCAGACCAATTATTAGGTTTAACAACAAAAGCAGTAGCAGTACTCTTATCATTAACACCATGAACCAAATTATTCTTATGGGATTCAACCCTAGAAAGATTAGCAAAAGCAGATTTAACATCAGGCAAAGGATCAGCAGTTAACAATTGGCTCCTAACAACACTGAAAGTGTCATCAAGACCCATAAGGAACTGCATAAGCCTTAAAAGGGCATCAACTACAAGAAGGAAGATTGACAAGGGAGTCAAACTGCCTCCATAAACTGTTGTAATTATGATAATACTCAGACAAAGAAGACCCAGATTGAATGAGAGAGCAAATCTTATAATGCAAATTATAGATAACAGATCCATTAATTTTATCATATGTTTCTTTAAACTCATCCCACGCATCTTTAGCATTTTTTGAAAAAATTTGTCCTTGATATAACTCAAAAGAGATACATCCAAGAATCCAAGATAAAACCACAGCATTACACCTATCCCATTGATCAGATAACACAGCATCATCATTATTTTTCTCACAAGTACCATCAATAAAACCTAGTTTGTTCTTAGTATGTAAAGCAAGTTTAAATGCAACAACCCAAACCTTATAGCTTTCAGGACCTGTGAGTTTAACACTCACAATGGGCTGCCCATTTGTATCATTAGGGTGTAAATACAAAGGGTCATTAGTATGAATGACTGTTTTATTTTCTGTTTCAGCATCACTAAGAGGAATATCATCCTGATCACCTTTCTTGTCACCAGACATGATGAAATCACAGGAATATCACACAAGAACACAAAAGAAACAAAAAACCCCTTGTTCCTCCTCTACACACAACTACCAAACAGCACAAAAGAAAACTGAATCAATCCACCAAGACTACCTAATCCCTTCGACACCTAAATCACCCTCTAAACAAGAAATCAAGAAACTAAAGAGAGAGCAAGAGAGGTGTTACACAAGCGCGCAACAACAAGTCAACACCAAGATAAATGAGATCAAGCGGATCTCACAAATCAAACCAGCACAGCGGAAAAACAACCTGGAAGATTAGTTAAAACAGAATAACTAATAAACCAATCAACAATACCTTCAATCAAGAAAAACCCTAATTTCTGATTTTAGGGTTTCTTGACAAAACTTACCAGGAGAGCAATTAAACACGATTAATCACTCAAGAACACAAGAAATCACCACAGAACACCAGAAATCACAAAACCCCCAAATTTTGGAAACCCTAAAAACTTGATTAACCAAAAAACCCAAAAACCAATTAACCACAAGGTTCATCAAGATCGTTTCAGAAATCAATTAAGCTTTAAAAAAACAATATCAAGAACCAATGGCTCTGATACCATATTCGATTTAAATAAAAAGATTAACAAAAAACACGAATCAAGATGATTCAACCAACCTCCCCTTATGATTTTATTAAACTGCGTTAGGCTATCACTTCAAATGTGATACCTAGCTTTTTGATCGTACTTACAAAGCAGAAATAAAAGAAAACCAAGTGTATGATTGATCTTACAAGCCAAGATCAATATACACATACAAGATCAAGAACCAAACTCTGAATATCAATGGCGATACAAACTATGTTTGAGAGATGAAAAATAACAGAACAGAATGAATAAACACAAATGAGAAAAAAACGACTTTATAGCAGCTTGTTAGGGTTGAGACGAGTTTCTCCAACTTGCCACATTAAGCCCTCCAATTATCCACACCTGCATAAACTTAAACCAAAATATATACAAAAGGAATAACAAAGGAAAAAGTTACCTTTCTTACCCTTTAAGATTGGCACATTATCAAACAACAACTTATACTTTTAATAGGTACAAGCAACTTTATGAAGATTCAGGCATTTCCGATGCCTGAATATACGCACGGACAATGCCACTTTGAAAATTATGTAGAATCTATCGTTTGTTTCATCACTTCAAGTTTCTTATAGTTTATTTTAACTTTTTTTTCTTTTGTGGTCGTAGTGTCTTTCAGGAACAGCATTGGACGTATTTGGAATGGCTCCCAGCTGGGGCAAAATGCACGGCAACATACCCAGTTTGATGCTCATGTCTTACAAACATACTCTTTGTTTGATGCACGGAATGTAAGACGACCACGGTTCTGGACTGCTTCTCTAGATATCACAATTGTGAACAAGTAAACTACCATGGATTAAACGTCGTTTTATTTAAAAAGTTTATGATCGAGTACGACTAGTCACAACTTCTGTGCAAGTCTTGGCAAAATTTAGCTACAAAAAATTATTCATTTTGATTTAGAATTCAAAGAGATTAACTAATAACTAGTACAAAAAATTTATTTAAAATGTTGCAAAAATATGTAAAAGTTGATGTTTATTTCAGGAAATCATCTCCCAGTATGAAATTGATACAAAGTTGTTGTGGTGCGGTGCAAATACGCAAAACTATGCTTCCAGATAGATAGATACTGAAGTCGCTAGAGTTCCTACTGATGATGATACTAAATAAGTAACCTCCGAAGGGAAGCGTGGGGACCCCACCCACCTAGTTCCTTTAAAACACAAGCATCATCACTTACAAGTTTTATCAAATAAAGTCGACTTGACGAGTCCATTGATTTCAATTTGTTGCCTGCAAAGTGCAAATATTATGTCTGATATTCACATGAAGATATTGGTGTATGTTATAGATATTTGGTCGTCTAATATTAATTTATTATATGTTAATCATCCTTAGCTATGTTCATATTTCGATTCTAAATCTCTGTTTATAGGACTCATATGTATTTCATGGTTAATATGTAGAAAAGATCATTTATTTATAAATGGTTACGGTGGATACGATCGGTAACTTCGTTGAGGAGAAGATCTTATCTCACGTAATGCGAAAGAGAGATCGAGGTTATTACTTACTCTACAGTGCCAAAAGGGTAATTGCACGATTGGATTTATATGTATTTATGAAGTTGGTAATCACCTCTTATATATTACTAGTATATGCACTCCGTACCCGTGTAACCTTGAGTATATTTTAGAGATTATTTTTCTAAAAAGAAAATATATATGAAAGAAATAATCGAACATAATCATTTCTGTTAATAATTAAATAAACAATCAGAAAAACGCGAATTATTCGATAAACAAGTGAGTTTTCAACTATACGTAACGTTATTATTGCATGGCCATGCTGATGGAACTAGCTGATGTTGGAGCTGTCGTACAAGCAATACTTGACGTATGTCTCATAATCTTTGTTGAAGCAAACATAGATTCAAATTCTAGTCTCCTGTTTTCTTCTCGTAAGAGTTTTCCATGCATGTACACCAATCGTAACCAAAGGCGGAGCCACGTATAGACCAGGAACGGTCCTGATACTCCTACAATTTAGCCCATTCGACAAGAGGGTTCCTTAGATTCTCCACGTGCTTTTGTTTTCTCATTCGACAACGTCTTGCTGACTCACGGTTCGATATCATTCTTCTCCGCTAGAAGTCCAAATTGTTGTATATACTACATGGCTGACACAAAATATATATTTCTCTTCCCGACTCGATCAAAGTTTGCATTTCCTTGTTTTTACAATATTAATTTTATTAACTATGTAAATTGTGTGAACAAATGATCATACTAATACCGAGAAAGAAATTGGTGAGGAAGAGCATTCATCTGGATCCGATGCCAACAGTTATCACAACTTTCTACATTCGTTCGCACTACTTTCAGTTAGGTTCCATTTAGCTCCACAAGTCTTTTTTGTTGCTAGTAAATTATTATTGCTTTTTACCATTTGTTTCTTTTTTCTTCCTATTAACCGCACTTCTATCTTTATTGTTATGTATTTTTGTAATTTTAAGCCTTTAACCCTTTATTATCAGCCATAGGATCAGGGGTGGAGCCATAAATTTTTATTAAGAAGGCTTAGATATCTCGGTGTAGTAATAATGTGTAATTCTTTTCCAGTTCAATACTCGAATAGATAAACCTATTTGCATTGAAAAGACGAACTTGCACAGATACAAATATATATGTATCCATATAAAAATTAGTAAAACTTGAATCATTTGATCAACTTATTTTCTTTGCGAGTTTTTTTTATATTCTTGGCGAGATTATCGAAAAACATTTACATTTAACTATTATAATAAACAGAGCAATGAGTTTCAAGGATTTGACACATGAGTAAAATCAAACTATAAGGTCTCGTTTGGTTCGTTGAATGCTTTTGATGTAATTATAATGTATAAAAGAAATTGTAATATGGATGAATTGTAATTTGGATTTTTTAAATATGTCATGTGTTTGGTTAGAAGGATGTAATATAATTAATTATGAATTTATTTAATTATCTTATTTAGTTTGGAAATTGTAATTTTAAAAGTACAAAATTACCCATTAAATTTAGAAAGTGGAGATAGATGAAGAGTAGGTGTCTGAGTTATTTTTGTAATCTAATGTCAATTCCATTGTAATTGTAAACATTACTCTAATAAAAGCATGTAATTGACATTATATTGAAATGGTGGGTCCATTGTAATTGAAAGAATTACAATTACACTTATCATCGAATCAAACACTTTATGTAATAGAATTCCAATTACAATACATTAAAACTCCAACAAATTCAATGAACCAAACATGCCCTAAAACTTAGACAACGATCTATTTTACTTTATTTTGTGAATTTTTACTGAACGATGTACTCATTTAACAGATTATAACTGTAATAAAAATGAGAATTTAAGTATTTAAAAAAAAAACCCTCACAGATGACTGTTTACTGTTTTCAAACAGTTTTCAAACAGTTTTCTCTCTCTCTTAAAAAAAACCCTCACAGATGACTGTTTACTGTTTTCAAACAGGTTTTATTAAATCTCCACCGGATCTCGAGTTTTTGGGTTATCATGCTCTTTTTGCCACCGATCGTTGCCTCCATTGTTTGATGGATTGGCGACGATCGATTATTAAGAGTGCTGACGGTTGTTTTTCAGCCGGACCGTTGCCCCCAATATTTGGTGGGTTGGTGACGGTCGTCGTTGAGTGATGTTGTCTGTTTCACCAACGTCGTTGCCCCCAATTGATTATCATACAGTTACCTTTTATCTTAGGTAACTGTATGATAGACCATTAATTTATCGTGATGGTGATTTCTTTTTATCATGATCGTCGCCCCCAACCTTTAATGGGTTATACGCGGTTTGGCTTGGATGATGATCATTTCTTTTTATGAGTTCCAATTGGTGATGGTTGAAAAGAAAAAATACATGTTATTCGGGGTATTGAGTTGTTTATGGTTCAATAGGTTGTTTTGATACAAAGCTTGATCAAAACCAGGTAATATTTCTGTATGTTGGATTTACTTTTTAGTAATCTTGAATATGTATTTTGAGTTTAACTTCTTTACTGATGATAGTTTAATTACTCAATCTTAGTCTTAAATGATATATATGAATTGTTGGGGATATTGGAAGTTACTATGAATACTTTTTGTCTAATGCATGAACAAAAATGTACTGGTTCGATTTTTTTTATTTCCTTTGTTAGGTCTGTCATTTGTGTTAAAGTGACGTTGTGAATTGTTGGTTGTGTTATAGTGGAGTTGTAAAACGTTAGCAGTTTCTGAGACAGAAACTTGATTCTTTTCCAATTCGGTTTTTGAAGCACGGTGTATGGTTAATGGTCGGTACACAAAATATGTATGTTCACATGGAAGTATGTTGATGTAGATGTGCGTTAATTGTCTCTTTTGATCACGGTCGTTGCCCCCGTTTTTCGATGGGTTGGTGACGACCTAAGGTTGTTTGTTGTCTATGAGGGTTGCCCATCTTTAACAGCTTCTGAGACACAGTCGCGATTGAAATTTATTCTTTGGTTAACGATTGCTTTAGGAAGACGTTATTGATATTGTAACGAAATTATGTTTCTTGGCTGTGATGACCAATAATTGTCCCGGGTAAAGTTGAGCCTACGCGTATCTTGGCAGGGCATCCTGTTATGGCTGCAGCCATAGCGAGTATGTCCGCTCTTTATCTCATTGTACTTTATCTGAGCCTCATTGACCACGGCCGTTGCCCCCTTTTTTATGGGTAGGTGACGGTCGAAGGATGTTTGTTGCGTACGAGGGCTGCCCATCTTTACCACCTTCTGAGACACGGACGCGACTGAATATGATTTTTGGGCTAACGATTGGTTTAGGAAGACGTTAGACGGTCGGCCAAACGGAAAGTGTGGATAGATGTGTCTCTACATGTGGCTTATTCTAACTTATATTGGTTTAGCATACACATTACTGAGTGTTATGAACAGTAACTTCATTTTTTTGGTATTTTCCCCCATTCTTTTTTATCAATGTGGACACGTGCCCCATTGATACTTACGTGTTTCATATACCTCTTTCGGGTGTCTCATGGTCTTATCAGGCCGATCGTTGCCCCTAATCACTTATGCGTTGGCGATGGTCGGGTTAGGGTTATGGTGATTTCTTTTTACCAGGATCGTCGCCCCCAATCTTTGATGGGTTGGTGACGGTCGGGATTGGATGATGATGGAAACTGTGGTTGAACGTGGTTTACATATGATGCAACCCTTTAAATGTGTATTCTGTTCTGACACATATTTGGATTTTTGGGAGAATATTTGTTGGTTGTGATGATCAATAATGGACACGGGTGAAGTTGAGAACACCCGCATCTTGGTAGGGCAACCTCCTTTGGTTGCAGCCATGGCGGGCGTGTCTGACTCTTCCTTTATTGTGCCTTATCTGAGCCTCCCGTTTTAAAAGCCGCAAAGTGATGACAGTTTACATGGTCCACCTTAGGTATCACAACTTCTACCACAGTAGACCTTAAAGTATTTTTTTTTACTTAGCAGGTATTGAGAGTACACTCTTCAAGGTTTCCTTGCAAAACTAGGGTTAAAAGCTCCAAGGTATTTTGCTTTTACGTATATTGATATCAATGTTTTAACTGTTAGGATTTAAATGTTGTCTTTATATATGTCTAATTATCGGTTGCTATGATTTTACCATTGAATGATATCGGAGTTTTGGGATAGATTGGGGAAAATGACAATGGGGTGTTTGGACTATTCAGATTGTAGTTAGCTATTCAGATCATAGTTATGTGTTATCAAATGTTAGGTTAGTTTTTTGATTTGATTGCTGTGAAAATATAAGTGCATGTGGATTTAACTATTTGGATCGTAATTTGCTGGAATAGTATAAGTTTTGCGTTTTGTGATTCGGGCATGTTCTGAGTGTCTACTCAAAGTATGTAAAATCAAAAGCAGACTAGAAATAACTTTTCTATTAGGTATAAATTATATCTTCACTTTTATGATATTTTTTACCTCGAAAAATTGCCATTAGTTGATATGGGTTATGATTTACTTTACCTTAGAAAATAGTCAAACATGTTAGAGGGAATTCATTTTATTTTGGATTGTTGTTGATGCACGTTGATTTCTGGTAGCATTTGCCTTTTCGAGGAACAAAGTATCAGCATGATATGTATTGTTAGTTGCTTCTATCATGTATGAATATTTTCAGAGTCAGCAGCCTTTCAAAAAAAAAAAGAGATGAGTATTCTCAAAGTTTAATCCATCTTATATGTTTGTCTTACATGTTTGCAGGTTTTAAGATGACGAAAATTCATTATGCACTGTTAATCCATGTCCGATGGCAGGGGGTTGTTAAACCCTCTATCAGCAAGCTATGAATTTTGAGACAACCTTAGCCAATTAAGGATCACGCTACATTGAGTTCGCTGCCTTTCATATAGTCACAAATTAAAATATGCGGTGAAGTAGATCCACTGAATGTTGGGCACATAAGAAAAGTATCACGTTCGGGTTATTGTTGAAAGTAAATATATTTCGTGTAATGATACTTGACATATTATTATCTAAAAATATGAATTTTTGGCACAAGTGTTATGCTAATCATCAAAAAATCTTTTGACACACTTGCTTTTATCACTCCAACTCATGTGGCATCTTCAGGTGACTTTATTCTGTTTATGTATAGTGCCATTTTAGTGAAAAGCTTTGTTCAGAATTATATTTGTAGAGAGTATTTGTTATAAATTTCAAAATCATTCAATATATGTCCTTTAGATGATATTATTGTTAGTATGTTTGACTCACTTAAAATTTGTTACTCAATTGTAAAAATGCGTGTGTAATTTGATTTTAGCTAATCGTGACGTCACTAAAAAGGTACTTTGCCCGCATCGAAGCGTGGGTTTTTAAACCTTGTTATTATAAACCCGGTTGATATTATAATTGGTTCAAAATTTCATAAATGCAAAATAACATATACACATTTATACTCAATAATTGTATAAAAATTAGGGTTTAAGGCTTTAAATAGCCATGTATTTTTTCAAATATATCCATATGGTACGTGTACTAAAAAAATTATATAAATAATACCTGAACTTTGATTTTACCTGTTAATATGGTACATCCAAATTTTTTTCACTTGTTGACCTGTGACATGGTATATTAATTTTACAAAGTTAGTCCTTTTACAAACGACCATTTTAAAATATTTGCAACGTTAGTTCGCTTTAACATGTTTTTCTCAAAGAAAAAACAATTTCGTAAAGATTTTTTTTTAAATATTTCGAAAACAAATATTGAATTTTTTTAATTTAAAAAAACATATAAAAATTCAAAAAGTCTATAATTAAAAACATTTTTCTATGTAGTTTTTTTCGTTCTTGATTTCTTTTTCGAATTTTTGTTCTCTAAAAATTTAAATTTATAAAAATTTAGAATGTTTTTATCCAAAAAAAAAAAACTCGAAAAAACACTGTTTGGGAAAAGTATTTTTTGAAAAAAAAACACTTTTTTGAAAAAAATTGTTTTTGAAAAAAAACATACTCTAGAAAGAAAAAAATATAGAATTTTTATTTTTCTACATTTTTTTGTCTCAAAAAATTTTAAAATTAAAAAAAATTTAAAATTTTGTTCAATAAAAAAGTAAATTCTCAAAATATTCGAAATAATATTCTTAAAAAAAAATATTTTCGATATAACTTTTTTGAAAAAAGTATTTTCAAAATAATAGTTTTTGAGAAAAGAAAATTTTCGAAATCTCGAAAAAAATATTTTTTCTGAAATAAATTACAATTTTTTGAAAAAAAGACTAACTATGAAAAATATGTTGGATGGGGACTAACGACGTCACTTTGTAAAAGAAAAAAATACCACATCATTTTATTTAATCGGTTTAGCCGGTTGCAGGTAAATATATGACCATATTGGCAAAAAAATCAAAATTCAGATATTATTTGAATAATATTTTGAATACACATACCATATAAATATATTTGATAAAGTAGATATTTAAAACCTTAAACCCTAAAAATTAGAACCTTTTGTATATTTGCATGTAAAGAAGTTATCAATTGCTATCTAACTTTTTTTTAAGCCCACTAACTTAGTGAAGTAGCATTGACACAGTTTAAAAAATACATAAAGTAGTATGTAGTATTAAAATACTCTTCTTGAAATGATAAACAGTTTTGTTAAAAAAGAAAAACCAATAAACAATTACCATCTATTTTCCCAATAAAACAAAAGGTTACTTCTTCATTATTTGTAACCCGCAAACTACGTCTTGCGACCTCACTTCGATAGTTCGCAGTGCAAAATAGGGGAGATATTATTATCACCATATCCACCAGAACTGAGCCTTATTAGCAGGGGCCAAACAATAATATCGATGAAACATAGCCTGAACTTCAAACAATAAGTTGGAGAAGTTGGTCCAGTACTTAGGGGGTGTTTGGATGTGCGGTTAGGAGAAGATTATCTCCAAATCTCAGTTTCAAAATGGAGATAAGTTAAAAAAAAGTGTTTGGGTAATAAATGGAGATAAGTGATTATTTGCGTTTAGAAGTTCCAAAATGGAGTTTTGAAAAAGTTAGTGGAGAGCTACTTATTCCATTTTCAAAATGGAGTTTTGGAAAAATAAGTTTTCAAAATGGAGTTTATTATCAAATAATCAAATTTGCCAAACACTCAAAAAAGTGATTATTTGATTATTGCGATTTCAAACCGGAATATCAAATCCAAACACTATTTTTTAAAATGGAGTTTTTAAAATGACGATTTTTTAAAATGGAGTTTTCAAAATGAATAATTTGTTTTCAATAAGCACATCCAAACACCCACTTAAGGGGGAGGGGGTGAGCACCCTCTAGCTACCCCACTATTTCTGTCTCTGCATAAAATCATTTATTTGTCTAGTTAATAGTGTACGATGGCTTAAGACTGAAAAAAGAAAACTTTAAAATATTACAAATTGGTTCTAACATTTATATCACTACAAGAATTTCAACTTTCAGTGGCGACAAGTATTGCTTAGGAAGACTAGCCGGCTACTCGCACAATGCGGTGGTGAGTAGTCGATGACTAATTTCGTGGATTTTTAAATCACGAAACCATCATTACAAAAACAAATATCTTTTCTGGATATAACGACTATAATTTTTTTTGGCACCTCAGAGTTGGCGACAATGGTTGCCATGTTAGGAAATACCTAGGCAATGAAAAAAATATATAAATGGTATAGCCTTCTCATTTATGAGCAACTCAATCTGCAATATAAAAAAAAAGAAAAACTTATATGAGAATATATGAATATAAATACAAAATCATAAGAGAAATGATTTTAAATACGTGAGAGAGGGAAAGGGGAGGAAGCATGAGGTGTAGTTTGGTTTAAATTTTTAACTAAACAAAGGTCTTACACTCCTACTTATAATAATGTTTTAGATGAACCGTTACAAATTATTAAATAAGTTGTGTAAATGTTGGTCGGTTACAATCTTATATATTTAATTTTCATTATGTATGTGTCATGAAAGCTTAATTTTTTATTTTCTTGAAAAATAATACACTTACCTTTTAAAGAAATGTTAGAGGCTTAAAAAACTTAAGACTTATAAAAATAAAATTGCTTAAATCTTTTATAAAGTATATAGATAAAGAAATGTTAGTCCGTAAGATTCTTAGTTACAACATATTTTCTTTAACATTTCGACCGTAAACCTTTGTCCCTAAAATTCTTAGTGACTTTTGAGGCCCGCATAAACTGAAGCAAAACTCTTAAACATGCGGGTACAATCAACTTTGTGCCGACAATGTTGCCCCTAATTTTTTTAATTTAGTTTATTTCTTTTTATAAATGTTTTTTAAAAAGTGTGAAAATTAAAATAACTACTCTTTAGGGACGACATTATCGTCCATAAGATCATTTTAATTAAAAAATTTTAGTTTTAATATTTTGAACTTATTTAAACTAAATATCGCTCAGGGACGATAATATAGTCCTTATAGTTATTTTGTAAAAAAAAATACATCTTTAAATTTATTATAATTTTTTCTACATAAGTGAACTTAGGGACGTCTAGTTCAAAGCTTTAGGGACGATAATGTCGTCCCTAAATGAGCCTGCACAGAAAAAAAAACAGTAGCAACAGGTGCATTTTTCAAATTTTTCTATAATTTTATCAGGAAAAAAATCTACCCAAACAAAAACTTTAAATGACCAAGAGTATGATTCTTTTTTGAACGGCGGAAATTTCATTAAAACTAACAAGGAGCTAAAAAAAGATTACAAACTAATTAGGTTTGGGTTTTTTTAACCAAGAGATCCAATTGATCTTTGGCTTATACCACTATTAACCCATAAAAATGACATTTGAACAACATCATCAAACAAAGACATCGTATTATGAGAAGGAGTGCAAAAAATCAAGGAAGTCTTGAGCCGCCAAATAGCCCACCACGTCACTAAGCAAACACCTTCAAGAAGAATCTTCAAATGAATTGGCAATCTGATGTTAACGAGCCAAAATAGCCAATCACTGTAAGAAGAGAAATTGCAGTCATCAAGCTCCCACCATGATAGAATTTTCCTTCACACCTTACGAGCAGTTGAACATGAGAAGAAAATATGAGAAGAAGATTCGACCGCAGAGTTACAAATTGGGCAGTAAATTGTTGGGATGTGAATGCCTTGCAGCGAAAGATTAAGCCTGGTTAGTAAAGAGTCTTGAGAGACCTTCCAAGCAAACACGTTGATCTTGATAAGCAGGATCTTAAGCCAATGAGTAGGAGCATGTACATTTGGCAGAATTCTATCGTCAATATATAGCCGAGATGACTTAACAGAAAATACTCGTGAGCCATCTAAACTCCAACTCCAACGATCCTCCATGGTGGGAAAAGCTATAGATTCGACCTTCGAGGCGAGTAAGTTGAAGAGTTCCTGCTTGATGCCGCCTCTAGGCTGACGCCGAAAAGAGTGATACAAAGGAGGATGTCCAAGCTTTGTAGCGACGTTAATAGACTTGCACCCCTCTAAAGCATACAACCTGCTGAATTGGTTTCTAAAGGCAGAGTCACCCACCCAAATGTCATCCCAAAAAGAAGTCTTTTCCCCGTTACCAATTTTCCTGCAAATAAATTGAAACAAACCAATACCTTGAACCTTCAGCAACTCAATGACATTGATAATATCTCTCCAAGTCGATATGCGATAAATCTAATTCGAATCTCTTGCCCCACGAGAACCGAACATTGCTTTGATAAAAGAAGACCACAATGAAGAACCATCCGTATAAAATCGCCACACCCACTTGAAGAGGAGAGCACGATTCTGAGCAAATAAACTAGACACCCCAAGACCGCCATTCTTCTTTAAAGCTAGAGCTTTGTCCCAATTGAACCAAGAAGATTTCCTAGCCGAACCATCATGACCATTAAGAAGTTTCTTCTAATAGCCTCCAGTTTTTTAAGGACACCCGAAGGAGCTTTATATATCGACATATGATAAAGAGGAATTGAAGAGAGAACCAATTTCAAAAGCGTTAAGCGACCACCGATGGGGAGTTTTTATCTTCCATTTGGAAAGGCGCGATGATACTTTAGAGAAAATGTCGTCCCACTCACTAATACGATTCATATTGCATCCAACTTTAACACCTAAATATTTAAAAGGGACATGAAGAGTAGAACAACCAATCAAATTGGCAGCCGAGTCAACAAAACTTGAGGGGACTCCGATTCCCATTAGCTTGCTTTTATATATGTTAATATTAAGCCCCGAAGCCAAGTAGAAACACTTCAAGACATTATGCAATGTATGAATGTTTCTATTATTCCATTCCCCAAGAAAAACAACATCGTCTGCATAGAATAAATGCGAGATCATAAAGGAATTAGAAATTGAGATACCTTTGTAAAGATCTGCATTAAGAACTCTCATGCACGAGAGATGTAGCGTTTCCATGACCAAGATGAGAAGGAATGGAGAAAGGGTATCGCCTTGTTTCAACCCCTTAAAAAATTGGAACTCGGATGTAGGAGTTACATTAACAATCACCGAACCTATCCCATTATTAAGACACCCGCTGATCCATTTACACCCTGTGTCGCCGAATCCAAAAGACTTGAGAGTTTCCTCAATATAGTCCCATTTGACGGAGTCAAAATCCTTTTCAAAATCCACCTTAAAAAGCATCCCGTTGAAGTGTTTATGCTTACACCAGGAGATGATCTCATTAAAATTGAAGGGGCCATCGAGAATTTGACTATTCGAAACAAACGCCGATTGAACATCACTAATGAGGTAAGGTAGTACGATACACAACCTGTTAGCCAAGATCTTCGCAATGATTTTATATATACTTCCAATCAAGCTGATGGGGCGAATATCTTTAACTAACTTAGCATCTTGAATCTTTGGAGTGAGAGAAATGAACGAGGAGATACACCCTCTAGGAAATTTGCCCTCCCGAAAGAAAGTTTTAACAACACTGAAAATGTCTTGGTCTATGAAAGACCAGTAATGGCGAAAAAACTCAAAAGTAAACCCGTCGGGCCCTGGTGATTTATTAGTGCCACAATCCCACACAACCACTTTTACCTCATTGTAAGAAACCTCACTTTCAAGATCAGCCACATGTTCAGACGAAAGCCGAGTAGGAAATACGAAATCAAAACGAACCCGAGACGTTTGAGGATGAGAAAACTGTTTCTGAAAATGCTTATAAAATTCTTTCTTAACAACATGCGGATCAGAAATTCATTCACCATCGACAAGAATCCCCCGAATGCAAGTTGAGACATTCTCTTGTTGATAATTCCATGAAAGAATCTCGAGTTTTCATTGCCTTCGATACACCAACGAACTTTGGTCTTTTGAGATAGCTCACTTGCGCATTTGTAGTTGATCTCATGAACATCATTTAAAAGAATGGTTCTTTTGCTAATAACCTCATCGTTACTTCTACTCTGGTCAATAAACTTGTCAAGATCAGCAAGAGTTTTGTGAATGGTCGACTTTTTTTGAGGTTTTTTGTTCTTGCTGTTTTTGTCCACTCTTTGATAGCAAGTTTAAGAAGTTGCAACTTTTTTTAAGACGTGTCAACCCATTATCCTCTACAATGCTAATAGACTTCCAAGTATTTTCCACAAAAGAATCAAAACCGTCAAAAGAGAACCACGAGTGAAAAAACTGGAAAGGAGATGGACCATAGTCAAAACATGCTTCCCGCAAAAGAATAGGCATGTGATCAGATAGATGTCTATCAAGACATATGGTCGATAGATGAGGGAATATCTCCAGTAATCCTTCTGAAAAAAGGAAGCGGTCAAGTTTACTCATCTTAGAGGCCGATTTATGACACCAAGTAAAATCATACCCGTCCATAGGAGGATCGATTAGACCATTAGAAGTGATAAAGTGATTAAAAGATTGGCACTTTGTTGATTAAATTCATAACCAAACCTTTCTTTTTCCGACCAGACTTCATTAAAATAACCCATGAGAACAGTCTCACTCACCCATCTGTTAATAAGTAGACAAAGGTAATCCCATAAATCCCGCTTCTTAGACAACTCTGGGGGGGGGGGGGGGGGGGGGCGTAAACAGAGATAATAAGAAGCTTTGAAGATGTAGGAATCCAAGTACCCATCAAAGCAACAAAGTAATCAGATTTGGAGACTTGATCCATGAGGAACATATTCGGATCCCAAATGCAAACAATTCCTCCAGAGTTACCAACCGAAGACCCAACGATATATTGAAAATAATGATTACCCCATACCACCTTGATAGAAAATAAATCAACTTCCTCCGCTTTCGTTTCTTGAAGAGAAACAAAATTTATTCTATGTTTATGACACAACCCATTTATCCACCTCCTTTTCGCCTTGTTACCAAGTCCTTGAACGTTTAGAGACAAAAAAATCATTTAATATGACCAAAATCTCCTTTTAATCCGATAATAGATTCCATATCTTTAGTGCACCCGTTCATACTATATCCCATGGCTTGGCCCACAGTCACTAGTTCATCCATAAGCTCAAGGATGGACCCTCCTGCCTTGCACCCTCCTGCCTTGTGTTGAAACGAGCCGGAAGATGAGTTTTGAATAGATGACCTCCCATGTTTCTTCTTTGAATTATGACTCTTATTAGAAAAGGACTGAACACAATCATCCATATCTTGCGGATTACTCTCCTCTAGATTATCCTGAACCGTATGACTTGGTGTAAACCCTGGTGGGAATTTAGGGTCCCCACTTTTAAAATCAGAAGTGGATTTCTGCTTCTGTTTATCAAAAAGCTCATAGATTTGAAAGGGGTCTTCTGAGAGTGGCGCATTCTCTACAGATTGCTTTGTACCAGAATTACTATGAGTCGAAGCAACAGGGACATAATCAACATCGTTAACATGGTCAATAGTGGCGTGTTTAGTTTCTTGCATAAAACTCGACTCCGAAACCCTGTCTACATCGTTTGAATCATTGTTGTTATGATCAGTGTCAGCGTTTGGTTCATCCTTTTCAGAAAGAATATCATCGTCATTTTCTTCCTCAAAATCAGGGACCCATGCATCTAATTCTTTAACACGGATCCAAAACAGTTGACCTCGAACAATAATTTTCCGCCAATCATAAATAATCACATTCATCCTTATTTTTAAGCACAAGTGCTTACATGAAAAGGAGATCCGATCTGAATCTTCCCATTCCACTAGTTCCCCCCCAACATGAGACAATTTTCTTGAAAGAGTTAGAAGTCCAGGCTTTAATAGGAAGACCCTCAACCGAAACCAAGACAATGCGTTCATCATTCACAAAAGAATTTTCTGCTTTCTTAATAGTGGAGAACCATGATCGAACGCTAGTGTGAGTAAAGAACTTATCATAAGTAGTTTTCGACTCAAAATTAAAAAGCACCCCCATCCACCCAAGGTAATTTAACTTCACCCTCTGAAACCCTTCTTTTGTGATCAAAGTGAGGAGATTAGGGATGGTAGGGACCTCCTTAAGCTTACCCATAAGAGACAAATGGAAGTCATAATCTTCAATACACGAACCATCAAGAACTAAAGAAGGCTCGGGGGCAAAACACGCCTTAAGAACCGATGCAAATGAGTCAGTTGAATTAACTGGCACTTCTTTAGAAGGGATAGGTTTATGCGGCCGATTGTTATTAGGTTTAGGAGACCGATTAGGAACATTACAAGATGGCCTTTCAAACCGAACAAGATTAGCATACATGCCATGTGAAATCGCCCAATCCAGATTGTACAAAGATTCTCCACCGATCAAGGTTAGCGACCTTAATGAAACGAATAAACTCGAAACTTTTTCACCTGCTTTTGATTTTTTGAAAAGGATAAAAACATCCACAATCATACCATAGACGCTGCAAGTCTTCCAAGGCTCCTGGGATGTAAACGTATCTGAGAAATGTGTAACGTAAACAGATGTGGATATATTCTGGGCACGAGATTCATTGGAGTGGTGAAAGTTTTGGTTACGGCGGTTCATCTTAATGAAAACCAAAGAAACCCTAAAAAACAAAAAAAAAACCCTAAAAAGATGATATCACATCAAAAACCCTAAAATCTGTCGAATCGATTAAAAGAAGAATATGAAATATGCTGAATGCGTATCAATGATCCCCGGTTTAACAATTGATCACAGGAATATTAGGGACGAACAAATCGAAGCCATACCCTCACAATTGAGAGCGGCAGAATCATAGATGAACATGAAAGCAATCAAATATTCTAATGTTAATCAATGAATGAGATTAACAGGATCCGATTAGAAATCAAAATTAGGGTTTGGAAGAAAATGAATCGCCATTTTTTTGTTCATCAAGAACATTCATAAGTCAAGTTTTTAAAAGATGTAGTAACATTTTTATAACAAAGAAGTTACCCCCTTTCTTTGAATTCCGGAAGCATGTGTTTTGTCTTACTTGTATCTCCGTACGTAGCCGTATATAAATTATATAAACACAACTTGTTCTTGTTTCAACGGAATTGAATTTATGGTGTCATAAACTCCTTTCTGTGGTTAAACGATATAAAGGTCGGCGTATTACCGCGTACATATTCATCTTGTCCAAATTCTGATACGTATCTATCATCTGGATACGGCATTTCCAAAAGATGTCTCAAAGAGGTACCTCTTGATCTCATGAGGTGTTGGATATAGAACAATGCCACATTCTTTTTCTCGTCATTAGAGAGCATCGTATCTGATTAGAAAATTACTACTGAATAATGTTTAAAGGAGCATTAAGTATTACATAGAAACTTATCACAGTGTTGTCCCACTGTTTACTAACCTTGTATCTGTTTAGTGTTGTGATGATAGATACCTAGGTTAGTGCATCATGTGAAAGGATTCTAGTTTAGTTGTACTCTTTCCCTCTTCTATGGTTTCCCACTGGGTTTTACATAGTTGAGGGTTTTGAGGAGGCAATAAACTAGATGTGCTACACTGGCACCTTTCCTTTATCCTGCATTTGTGATCTGATGGCGTTTGTGAGTAAGTCTTTTTGCTTGCTTTTGTGTCATAGTCTTGTTTATAGTTATTCCCATGGGGGATGGATTGGTAGTGTAGATTGCTTCCCTTTGTGGTTGAATCAAAGCTTCCATGTATTCTGAAGTGGGGTTTCTATACCAAGCTATTGAACAAATTGGTTTTGGAAGTGCCATGGATATGCAGGAGCTTGGTCTTCATCAATAGGGATCAAGTTGTTGAGTTATGGGAAGCAGCTAGTTATTTTCTTTCTAGTTGCTTATTTGTAGTTTAGGTATTGAGCATGGGATTTGTCCATTGCCTTTACTATTAGTATTGTATTTGCTGTTTATGTTATTGAGTATGGGATTTGTCCATGCCAATGTTGTTGCTCAAGCTTGTTAGTAGGGGATGTATCCCTTCTAATTTTGTAGCTTGTAGTTTGTACTCTGCCTTTGTGGCCTTTTCTTAATAAATTTACCATTAAGAAAAAAAAAAAGAAACTTATCACAGTGGTCTATCTCATATGTTATTATTATCTTCTTCATTATAGTTTGCTATTATTCATGAAGTTCATTTTGTTACAAAGCTGTTTTAAGGATGACATACAGCCAGGTAATTTGTTGTCCTGATTATTGCTATTATACTTGCTAGTTACTATTATTGACTACTAAAAGCAGGAGAAAAGAGGCTCTCAGTTTTGGATGCCTGGAACTATTACCGCAAAATGATTCCACTTTATTGCATTGGCCGCCTTGTTTAATTAGTTCGGTGATTTTGTTTATGTAATGAGCTTTTTTCCTTATCAAAGTTGTTCTTTTCGAGCTCCACAAGTCTTTTTTGTTGCTAGTAAATTATTTACTGCTTTTTACCATTTCTTCAGTTTTTTTCTTCCTATTTACCGCACTTCTATCTTTATTGTTCTGTATTCTTGTAATTTTAAGTCTTTAGTCCTTTATTATCAGCCATTTAGGATCACTTATTTGTCTAGTTAATAGTGTACGATGATGGCCTAAGACTGAAAAAATAAAACTTAGAAAAGCATAGGAAGAAAAGTTAATCTAAATCTTAAGGGAGCATATATATAACAATAATAACAAAAATGACGTACATACGAATATGTAACTAAAAAGTCAAGATTTAAAAACATGGTATAATACCATCTGGTAGTACATAACATTATTAAGCATTATGCTTGATATAAAGAGCTTTAGTAAACAAATTAAGTGAAACAAAACACCGATCATGCACGTTTATTGCTCTACAGTTTCTCAGGAGGACTTGAAGCAGTACGTTACTTTTGAGCGCATTGGTAGGCATGCATGGTGTTCTCATCACTCTAGGTGTGAAACCCGCATAAAAAAAATATTAAATGCATGAAAATGCGGACAAATTAAAACTTTATACTCCCTTCGTTCCAAATTAATCGTCCACCTTTCCACTTTAGTTTGTCCCAAATTAATTGTCCACTACTAAAAATAGATAGAGATGTTTGCTAAAGTTTACTATATCACCTTTGATTGAAAGTATTATTACAATATTCAAAGTTCAAAGTAGATTTAAATTAATTCACTAAGGGTAAAATTGTCATTGTGTTAAAAAGTAAGAGAAAGAATGTTGTAATTAATACACTTTTCTTAAACTGTGTGTTTTTTGTCGGGGACAACAATTTTGGGACGGAGGGAGTAATTAATTAATATACGACACGTATCACGAACATTTAATACAAGTATTATGTATATTAATTAATTATGACAAGTACTACGCATATTATTAATAAGTATGTACGTATAATGTTTATAACACAACAAGATTAAAACACGAGGATTAAACACGAACGTTCACGATGATTATTAAAACACTGAAATCGAAACATTGTATATGTGTGTGTTTTAGGCCGGCGTGTAAAGCAAAGAAAAGAGAAAGGGCCTTTGGCCTAACCCACTTAGTAATTTTACATGTAGGGAAATAATCTAATTATTCATTATTTACACTTTGGGGAAAATTAAGAAAACCCTAGCCACCATACATATGGCCGCCGGTTTTGACAAGAACAAAAGGGAAGGATTTTTTATTTTTGATCTTGGGGATTTATTTGTTTGTATTCGTGTTTCATTCCTAAATTCATCCACGCATTCGGTAATTACCAAACCTTTATCTTTTTAATCTTTTATTTTAATTATGATTACTAGTTCATGAATCTTGAAACAATTGGATTAAAACATGTTATAAAAGATTAGAACATGGAAGGGAGTCGGGTTTGGTTTTGTTTTGTGTCGGCTACACACAAACCGAGACCAAGTTTGGTCTCGGTGGGCTTTTCCACCAACAACCGCAACCCTTAAAGGGTCGGCGTGTGGTTTGGTTGGCCAGCCGCAAGAAATAAGCCCCAACAATGGAGAAAATGATGAAAACAGTTGGAACCGAGAGTCATTAGACACTCGATGGGTAGTTGTACACGACAAAGGAAAGAACCGGCACAGCCGGTGGAGAGTCGGGCCGAGCAGGGGGAAATCCGATACAATCGGTGGGAACCCTGGCCAGCAGTGGCACGACAGCAGCTAGGCAGCTAGGGTGCTTGGCCGCCGGCTGTGGTAGGGGCTGTGGCAGTTTGTGTTTGGTTTGGTGTTTTGTCGATTTGCTAGTGCGACCGAGACACGATGTCTCGGTAGGCTCGGGTTCGAGGCTCGAGTATACATGAATGACTTATTAAAAGTTCTTTATTTAATTTAATTAATTTTAAACGTGTATTATTAATTAAATTTCCATGAGCATATGTAATTATTATTTTAATGAAATAATTCATGAAACTTATAATATAATTATTCATGATAACTAAGGTTATATTTATTTTAATGTAATTATTCATGACACTTAACATATTTATTTTATTACAAGGTAACCATGGTTTAATTAAATTAAAACTATACCTTAATTTAATTACTCAAGTATAAACTTATAGTAAAGTTTTATTAATATTAACCAAGCTTTATTATTAAATAATAATTCTTAATAAACCATGCCTTATATTATTAATTAATAATTATCATGGATAGACTAAAATGTTTTATTATTATTAAACTTTACTATTATGACATTGTTGTCCCATATATTTAAGACGATAAAACACGAATTAAAGAAATAAATATAGATGAAAGAAAGGTAGAAAATAGAGAGAGAAAGTAGAGAGAGAAAAGAGATAGAATGGTGGAACTTGGTGAATATTAGATTAAGGAGAAAAGAATAAAATGAACAACCAACCCTCCTAACATGCTAGGAGGGGAGTACATATAGTCCACCCACATGCGGGCTTTAATGGGCTATATATTGGGTCGGGCTTGTCTTTTGGACTTTAAGTAGTTTAAATCCAAGCCCATAAACCACGACTAACTAACTAACTATTACAACGTTCTAATTAATGTTACAATAATAATCTATGACCGAGCATTCTTGTTTGGCTTAATATTTTGAGGCTAACAATCTCCCCCAATGTAAGGTCATACCCCTTTGATATTTGGAGATCAATGGATATTACGAATCTCTTCATAAATGAGTCTTAAACGTGTAACATTAGTCTTGTTCCTTCATGCTGTGATCTTTGAGCCTTTGTCGTTGTCTTTCGACTTTGTCTTTAAACTTGAGATCTTCAAATCATTCTTGACTTGTCTTTGCCGTCTTGCGATCTTGTGTCTTTATCCACACGCTCATAATTTGCATCATCCTGAAAGCTTGCTTTAATCATCAGAGTTGCGGAAGTCTTTTGCTTTCTGGATGGTTAAATATGTCTTTGGGCATGAGTATGTGGTTTTGAATCTTTGACTTTGCTGAATACACCGTAACGTCACCTTCTTGAGACAAAACATAGACACGGACTGAATGGCTTTGACATTCGTCCTAAATCGGTAGCGTTTTACCTCCGCTCGGGGAAGACCATTACACGATATTAAATATCGTACCTGTGATTAGGTAGATTCAATTAAGAACCCCCTTGACAGGGTTTCACGGATGTACTAGCCGTTCTCTTTACTCGACCGTCTCAAAGCAAGACTGCGAACATAAAGAGTGAATCAATTGGATAGATATCCGCTTGATTAAATTCGTCAATTCAAATTCCTGGAACAAGTTTGATTCATAAAGAATCTTACCATTGTTGCTTTCCAGTTGACACAAGCTTGATCCATAAACAATCTCGCAAGTTACCTACCGTAGCGCTGTTTGATGTTGACGCTAGAAGGATTTCCATTCGTCACTGTGAAGATTGATAAATATCACTCTGAATGTTCTGACAAGACCATAAAAATATTGCGTAGAAACCTGAAACGAGTTTGAATCAATTCAGAATCAAAACACCGTTGCTTTTCAGTTTTACATATGTTTAATTCACAAAGAATCTTACACATGACCTACCGCAGTGCTGTTTGATGTTAACACTGGAAGGATTTCCACTCATCATTGTGATACTAAGTAGTATCACTCTGGGTGTTCTAGCAATATCGCAAGGATATAGCGTAGGACTCTCTTGATCGTCATCCGTGTGTCCTAACGAGATTTGATTGATCTCTCGGCTCTAGACTCGATTTGTGCACTTTTAGTGGTCGGAGGCTGGAGCAGATGCCACCTATTCAATATCAACTAACTCGGAGTGAGAAAGTCAATAGAAGTCATGTTGATCTCCGTGACAATAAAACAAACTTCTTTTGAGAGAAGACTGAGTAGCTAGGTAAGGGATTGTGCATTACATCACTGGGTCCATGATGCGTTGTCTTCATGATGTGTTGACCCGGTTTCTGCCTAAGTTGTATGGAGGGCTTCTTTCTTTACACCCTTTATCCTTACATTTCTTTTTCATTCTTCAACCCCTTCAATGCTTACCAAGACATCATTTACTAGCACCTTGTTGTGATTGTTCCAGTGCTAGCTTCAGTACTTAGTCGACATTCAGCTACGTTCACATTCTACTCCATCTTTCCTAAGGACTTCTAGTAATCTATTGGATTGTTCCTGGGAAGATCCCTCCGGTTCTGGTTGGATCATAGGACTTAAACCTAACCACCCTTTTGACACCAATAACATCATGGATTAAAGATGTTGTGGGTTTTTGATCGTAACCATGAGTGCTTGAGTCTTTAGATCACATTTTAATCACATTTTCTCCCCTATCTCTAATATATAAAATCGTTTGATATTAGAGATACCAAATCTGATTAAAATATATTTTGAAAAATAGTCTTGAAAACTTTCGGGAGAAAAATGTGTCAAACTTAGCATGAATTATTAGAACATTTTATGTAGTGTCGAGCACACAGTTTTTGAAAGATTTTGAATAATCATTGAAAAACTCTTGAAAAATTTTTACTCGCACACTACATGTTCATGAACACATAAAAGATTGTCGTTGAAGAATGTGCTCACGAACATCAAAGCTTTATGTGAATGGTACCAAATGATACGTGCACACAATGTGTTGAATACATGAAATTGTTTTGACATAACCTATCCAACAACATTAAAAACTTTGATTTTGGAAAGCTCCCCCTCAAAAATTGATCCAATTGAATTGTCATTATGAGGATGTGATCCACATTTCACTTTTTGAGGATAGGAGTTGTTGAACACACAATTTTTGAAAGATTTTGAATATATTGAAAAACTCTTGAAAAAATTGTGTTCAACGCTTTTTGAAAAATCCATTCTTTTTGGCGACATGGTTTTTCGAAAGCATAAACTTGAGTTCATAGACTTTGAATGTCTTGACGAATCCACTCAAGTGTAATAAGATTTCTCTTCTTTTTCTGAGGGTAAGCGCACTAAATCGTACACTCCCCCGTGAATATCGATCCGGGTTGCAATCTAAAAGTAATTACAAGCCATAGTGTTGAGCTCAAAACGTTGAATGTTTTGTGACAAGATCAACCCAAGATAGATTGCTCTACCCGTTGTTGGAAAAATTGTCCAAAATAGACATTTTCCTTTATAAAAAGAAGAAATGACATGTTTTGAAAAATATTTACAACTTTCATTCGAGCTTTATGTACACACCCGTGTCGTTATTGAGCGACATTTATAGGCACGTCCATATTATCGAAACTGAAAGACATGTCGAGAAGAATATTTTTGTATTTTGAAAGATTTTTCATTTTTTATTTTGTTTTTATAGGTTTTATATTTTTGTATTTTGCTTTTCCATAGATATATACAAATAGATGTTTGATATATGTATCAAGCAGGTACCTTTGCCAAAATCTCCAGGTCTGCTGGAGTCAAACATCTCATACCAATTTGCCTAACGAGGTACTCAAACCTATCTTTCGATAGAGCTTTCGTGAACAAGTCGGCTAACTGATAATCCGTTCCGACAAAGTATAATTAAACGATTCCGCGTTCAACTTTTTCCTTTATGAAGTGATATCTGACATCAATGTGCTTCATGCGGAAATGCTGTACTGGATTGCAGGAGATGGCTATGGCCGACTTTGAGTCACAATGCATAGGTACTTTATCAAAGTGGAAGCCATAATCCGTGAGTTGTGTTCTCATCCAAAGAACTTGAGCGCAACACGCAGATAGAGACACATACTCCGATTCGGCTGAGGACAGTGACGTGCAATCCTGCTTCTTGGAAGACCATCCCACAAGCTTATCTTGACCTAGAAATTATGCACCACCAGAAGTACTTTTTCGTGTATCAAGACACCCTGCATGATCAGAATCTGAATAGGCCGTTAGAAAGAAACCGGTTTCCCTCGAATACCAGAGTCCCATGTGAATGGTATTCTTAAGGTACTGAAAGATCCGTTTAACCTCCTTGACGTGCTTTTCAGTGGGTCGTGCTTGATATCGTGCACAATAGCATGTAGCATGATGAATATCAGGTCTACTTGAGGTCAAGTACATGAGGGACCCGACCATGGAACGAAATTTTGTTTGATTTATGGGTAATCCCTCCAGGTCAGCATCTAGAGATGTGGTTGATAAAGGTGTCCTAACTGGGTCACATGAGGTCATACCATGCTTTTTGATTATCTCTTGACAATACTAAGCTTGGTTAATAAAGATACCACGTGGGGATTGGTGAACTTTAATTCCTAGAAAGAATTTTAGTTCGCCCATCATTGACATTTCAAATTTGCTGTGCATTACTTTTTCAAACCATTTTGAAAGTTTTAGGTTTGTAGACCCGAAAATAATGTCATCAACATAAATCTGCACAAGCAAAATGTCATCCCCATATTTATAAGTGAACAAAGTAAGATCAATAGAACCTTTTGAGAAACCTTTGGATACCAGATATTTCGAGAGCTCATCGTACCACGCCCTTGGAGCTTGCTTGAGTCCATATAGTGCTTTGTGGAGACGATACACCTTGTCAGGATAATGAGGATTGACGAATCCTTCCGACTGAGTGACATAGACTTCTTCTTTCAAAGGACCGTTAAGAAACGCAGTCTTTACGTCCATTTGATAAACGATGAAACCCTTATGTGCAGCATAAGCAAGGAAAATCCTGACCGCTTCCAAACGAGCTACTGGTGCAAATGATTCATCAAAATCAATACCCTCTTTCTGACCATACCCTTTAGCCACTAGCCTAGATTTATTCTTGATGATCGTGTTTTCTTCATCCATCTTGTTTTTCTAGATCCATTGAAGATTTAATGGTGTTACATCGTGTGGTCTGTCAACAGGTTCCCAGACTTTAAGTCTTTCAAATTGTTGAAGTTCATCCGTTATCGATTCAATCCAAGCGTGATCGACTAAGGCTTCTTTGATATTGTTGGTTCGGCTGAACTCACGGCGAGTGCGAACATACAAACATCACCATCTGTTTCAAGTTGTTTTCTTGTACGAACAGGATATGAAGGGTTTCCAATTACTTGTACCAAAGGATGATCTCGGGTCCAATGATGTGTTGACGGATGTCGTTGATAAAACGTATGCATATTTGACGGATCAACAATGCGAGTAGAAGACTCTCCAGTCTCGTGTACCGGTGTACCGAATGGGTTGATAAAGTCATCTTCGTCATTTAATGCATGGTCTGCTTGATTTGTGTTTCCTTGAGCAATGACAGTAGTTGTGGATGTTGTAGGATCGATTGAAGAAGAGATATTCTGAGGAGGTAAATCTGCAGCAACCCGTGTTGAAGTAGATGAAGTTGTATCCTTTTGTTGACGATGATCGGTATCATCATTCTTAACATGAGTGACAGCGGAAGACTTCGATACAACATGTTTCTCCCCCGTGAAATATTCATCATACATTGGTCCATATAACATTTCCAACTCTTCAAGAGTTGTCCACTGTCGTGTCAGATCTTGGAACACTTTGGGGAACCAGCTTTGAACTAGACGGTTCATTGTTGTGGTCTTGAGTTCCGAGTTCCGTGCGGTTGTGAACGGAAGTCGTTTGTCGTTGTGCATCGGGACTTAAACTGTTTTGTTCAAGTGCCATTTCTTCCAATTCATCAAATCTGACATGAATAGTTTCTACGGTCAATTTTGTTCTCTTGTTGTAAACTCTATATCCCTTAGACTGAGTTGCATATCCCACTAGAATACATGCATCGCCTTTCTCTTTCATCTTATCCAGATTTTCACCATCTTGGACTATGTAACACATACAACCAAAAACGTGAAGGTGTTTGAGTGAAGGTTTGCGATCATGAGTTATGTGATATGGTGTCTTTTCGTGCCTAGGAATAATTAAGGATCGGTTTTGTGTGTAGCATGCGGTTGACACGGCTTCGGACCAAAAGTAGAGTGGAAGTTTTGAAGCGGATAATAATGTTCGAGCAGCCTCAACCAAAGTACGATTTCGTCTTTCAACAACGCCGTTTTGTTCAGGTGTTCGAGCAATGGATGTTTCATGTTCAATCCCTTTGGCTTCAAAGAAGTTTTTCAAAGTTGAATTCAAAAATTCCATGCCTCTGTCAGTACGTACCACTTTCACTTGAGCTTGAAGACCACGTTGTATCTGCTTAAGGAAGTTGATGAGAACTTCGGGTGTTTCATCCTTAGATCTCAAGAAGAAGGTCCATGTGTACCTTGAGTAATCATCGACAACTACCATAATGTATTTCTTCCCATTGATACTTTGAAGACGCATGGGACCACACAAATCGATATGAAGAAGATCTGACCGTCCTTTAGAGCTTGGTGTAGTCTTTGTCTTGAAACTACTTCGCTTAGCTTTACAAAGCTCACAAGAGGAACAAAGATGATCCTTGATGAATTTCAAGCTTGGAAGGCCTCTCACAATATCTTTCTTGGAAAGCAAGTTAATGGTATCAAAATTAAGATGAGATAGACGTTGATGCCATAACCATGCTTGAGTCGATGAAGCTTTAGCCATGAAGCAAAATGGAGTTGTAGAAGATGTGTCTTGAAGTGAGATTGTGTAAAGATCTGTACCCAGTGTACCAGTGAGTAAGTCATTCCCATCATAATCTTGAACAAAACATGTCTTCTTTCTGAAAGCAACCTCCAAATCTGCATCACAAAATTGACAAACCGAGAAAAGGTTGTGATTGAGTCCTTCAACGTAGTATACCCTTTTGATCGTAGTATTCCCCTGAACCAAATCTCCATAGCCTAGGATCGGTGCAAATTGGTCATTTCCGAAACGGACCATTCCCAGAAACTTCTCTACGAAGTTAATTAGAAGCTTGAGGTTCCCCGTCATGTGCTTGGTGCACCCAGAGTCAATTATGAAGAGAATTATTTGTATCACCTGTAGAAGAATTAGAAGACGATGGAGCATTTGCTAACTTGGATACCATGTTGGTTGTGATTTCAGAATTATTAGTGTCCTTAGCAACAATTAAAGGCATACTAACACTCGTTGTCACATTTTCTGTCCTAACTTTAGGCATCCATTTATATCCGGGAGGACATTGATTAGCAAACCACCATTTCCAAGACTTGCTAGCAGACTCATATAGTTCCCTAATTTTGCTTCTAGAGTGCTTAGTGGTGGAGTCTGATGCATTATTTTCCTTAGGGGGGGGGGGGGGGGTGCACCAGAATGGTTCACTATGCGCTTGGGTTTTCTAGCACTAATAGGCATCACAATTTGCTTCTTAGTTATAGTATCTACGCCGTTGTCCTTGTTCGAAGCACACATAGAATGATTATCATTGGCACATTTTCCATATTTCACACAAACAAATTTAACATTCAAAGCATTCGAAGTCGAATCATTCAAATCATCATTACATGCGATTACAGACATTTTATTCTTAGAAACATTTAAAATCCTAGGGTGGTCTTCTACTTTCTTCATCTTTCCTTGACTCTTGTTTTGCCAAACCTTTTCATTCCTTGGAGTGCTCTTAAGCTGAGGCCGGCTAACACCAGCAGTGGAGACTACTCCTGTAGTAAAAGACACACGTCTATTAGTGTTTCTAGAAGTTTGAGACGATTAACTTTCATTGTTGTGTGTGGGTTTAGTGACCAATCTATACATCCCTGGTTTAAGCACATTGTTGTTCTTAACGCTTGGTGCTTGAGTATTCCGTATGGGTTGGGTCTGTGGAAGCCTTTCCTTTCCATCCATCTTGGGGGCAAACACGGGTTTAGCAAACGAGGAATTTGAAAAAGCAGATGGTTTTCCGAAGATAGAGGATCTATTCACTTTATGAGCATTGGGTTGCCTAACAGAGCTCTTAACACTAGGTTCTACAACTTTCCCACCCATCTTAGCAACGAGTTTCTTCAACTCTGCTATCGCTATTTCCCTGTCTTGTAACTGAGATTTTAAATCCGTAATTTCCAAACTCTTTTCATTCATTTCTCGAAACATTTTGCAAAGTTTTTCTTGCAAGTTAGTATCATTGGAAAAACTACCGACATGTTTTTGCAAAGCAAGTTCCAGATCATGACAATGTTTTTGAAGGAAATCACATCGGTGTTGAAGAAGTGTAAAAACCTTTTTATCAACATTTTCTTTACGTCGAAAGCTCAGTTTCAAGACGTTCACATTCTTTGACCTGATCAAGATATTTGCATGCAACATCAGAATATTCATCTGTATCAGCACATAATGTAAAATAAGCACACATAACATCTTTAGAAACGCATTCTTGCAAGAGTAAATCATATTCATCAGAAAAAATGGACTTGTCCATTTGAAGATTATCAATTTCTTTCTCAAGAGACTCAATATATTGTAAATCATCAAACATTTCAGACCGAATTAAGCTTTCTAATTTAAGAACATTTTCTTTTAGTGTGGCCGCGTTCGGTATTAAGATTTGTTTGACAAGCACAATTATATCTTGAGGAATTGGTTTCTTCCACTCGTCATTTTCTCGTTGTTTCCAATCATTGTCAACAATAGATTTAATATTATCAATGTAATGTTTAAGAAACCCAAATATCTGCCCACTCTTGATATTAGAAGCATCAAGGGGCAAGTAGTTGATGAACTTAGAAACGTTTGTTTTCTTAGTGGCAAACGATTTCTTCCATGGAATTCTCTTTTGGTTGCATTCTAAAAACACTTCCTCACGAGATTTCTGAGTTTGTTTGTTGAAAAGACCATAAAGACTATTCTCATAAGCATAATTATATGGTTTCACAAACTCCTTATTAACTAGTGATCGACTCTCATCATCCCAAAGGGCAGTCTCGTCACTATCAAGCCTACCAAGAGGACATTCAGGATCGGTCCATTCGGACTCATCCAAATAAAGGAGCGGGTTCGCAGCTTGAGCTTGGGCAAGGTATTCAGGACTTGCAAAGCTAGCTTGACCCTTAAACATTGACGGGGGTGCTATCATTCTAACGGTTTGAATAGAGTCATGCGTTTTATAGACAACTTTCTTCAAAAATTCGACTTGTGCCTCTAGTTCCGTTACTTTTTCAGTATCTTTTTCATGTCGACTTTTGAAATCTTGCTTTAACGCTTCTACTTCTTGTTTCTTAACCTCTAGAATTTTAGCAGAATCAGTAGTGGTCATAGAGAGCTTTTGTTCAAGTTCGTTAACTTTGGTGGTAGTGAGGTACGTTTTTTGACGTTCATCCATTAAGAAAAAATTATGTTGATGCTTCCTTTTTGCTAATAACTCAACAGTTGTGTTATATTTGTTTTCAAAATCCTCCTTTTGACTGTTTAACGCACTACCCTTGTACCCCTCAAGTTCTTTGGTTTTCTGAAGAAGCTCATTTTTATAACGTTCAATGGTCTCACTAGATGTAATTAGTGCAGCTTTGCATTCTTCAAAATTTTGAGTGAGCGTAGCGTTAACCTTTTTTAATTGCTTTTGACCTTTTTAGTTTCTTTAACATCTTGTTGTAACGTAGCAATTAAATTAGCAAGCGCAAAACGTTCCTCTTCATCATACTCATTTGCATGGTGCTCATCCTCAGACTCATTATTGCACATTTATGATAAATTAGGTGTGGTATTACTATCAACCGTTTCCATCATACATGTGTCATTAATGGCACTTGGTAGATCACTATGCTCATGAATATCACCAAACACATTATAACGTTCAATGGTCTCACTAGATGTAATTAGTGCAGCTTTGCATTCTTCAAAATTTTGAGTGAGCGTAGCGTTAACCTTTTTTAATTGCTTTTGACCTTTTTTAGTTTCTTTAACATCTTGTTGTAACGTAGCAATTAAATTAGCAAGCGCAAAGCGTTCCTCTTCATCATACTCATTTGCATGGTGCTCATCCTCAGACTCATTATTGCACATTTCTGATGAATTAGGTGTGGTATTACTATCAACCGTTTCCATCATACATGTGTCATTAATGGCACTGGGTAGATCACTATGCTCATGAATATCACCATGCTCATGAATATCACCAAACACATTATATTTATAAAGAGTGTGTACTTTATCGATTGACTCAGTGTCGAAGATAGGACCGTTGTCATCTTCAGTGAATTTGAGAAATTCTTCAACATTTACCATGTACAAGTAATGTGCTTCTAATTCTTGGTCAGAGGCTTCATCATCAGTGTCATCAAGCGTAGCTCCTTCCTCAGCTGACAATTTGACCCCTGCTTCCATCTTCTTGCATAGCAACATTTTTTCCTTATGATAGCTGGAGTCCCATACCCGTTTTGGCTGTCTGCATTCCCTTGCCATATGCCCATAACCTTGACAATTATAACACTGAATCCCACTTTGTTGAACCACTTGAGTTCACAGTTTCCCTATTCCTAGTAGCAGCAGCAATCCTCTGAGTATCATACTTGGCAGTGTGTATCATACCGTGTAGAACCCTCAACATGCGTTGGATTATGTCGATCATACCTTGAAGGACTTTCACCACGTCGACGTGTGTCATAATTTGGAGGACTCTCAACATATTGGTTCTTTGTGTTAGATGATGTTCGAAGATTGTTGTTGGTGGGTTTGTAGATCTTCTGGTAAGTCTTCGTAATGAAAGCAATTTGTTGTTTCATCTCTCGATTCTTCTGAGCTTGTTCTTCATCACTATCTTCGTTAGAAGATGACTCAGATGGTGGTGATGGTGCTCTTGGTGCTTTGCCGTGTGATCTTGTGGATGATGAAGACTTGGATGATGTGGAGTATCGTGGTGATGATGATGGAGTGGAGTATGGCTTTGGAGCACGAGATCGATGATCTTGGACGTGTTGAGTGGTAGACACTAAGGCAAGTGGATTAGCCGTCTTTGCAACTAGTTCAGCTCGAATTTCATTAGCCTCATGCTGAAATTATTTCAAGATATCAAAGAGAGTGTGATAGTTTACCTTGTCTAACTGCTTCTGTTGTTTCACCAAAGTAACAAAATGTGTCCACTCTGGTTGGAGTTGCTATAAAAATTGCACATTGACTTGCATGGTGGAGACCTCCAAGTTGTTTCTTGTCATATCATTCATCATCTTATAAAATCTTGAATAGTAAGACTCAATTGATTCTCCATCCAATGCAGTAAACTTACCAAAATTCCAAAACAAGTTTGTTTTGACATCTTGCTTGTTGAGTGATTCTCCTTGTTGCAACCGTTAAATAGCCGTCCACATTTCTTGTGCTGTAGGACATGCATCAATCGTGAAATAAATATCATCTCCAATTCCACTTAGAATCATATAGATCGCTTCTTTCTCTGTATCATGCCAAGCACGCTTCTCTGGTGTAAGATCAGATAAAGTTTATTGTTTTGTTGTTGCGGGTACCTCTGGACTTGTGTCTGTGGCTGGTTTATAAGGAACATCAATCTCGGAAAAAACATATGGTTCCATGGTTAATACATTGCCTCAATGCATCACCATTAGATCTTGTATCAAGATAGCGAAGAAAACGTGATTGCCATTGAGCATATCGACCGGCCACAAGCATTGGTGGTCTCTCTTTGTTACCCGCGACCATGATGTTGTTGTTCGTCACACGATATTCTGCAGTAGAATATATCTCGATATTTTCTGAAATGATGAAGTAAATATGGATCTTAAGTAGATATGGTGTGATTGGGTTGTGGTTTAAATTTCTAAAATCGCGATTTTTCTTCAGTCCGACAATAAATTCCCCAGTCTGATATAATGGTAGACCGAAAAATCTTGAAATCGAGCTAGAAATAGCCTAAAACTAGTATGGAAAAAAATTTGAATTTAAATGACGGGAAAATTTTAACTCTTTTTTTTAATCTTCGTGTAAACTATGTTCCGTGACTAGTCTAGATAGTGGCTAAGTCTAAAAATTGCTCAAACAAACTTTAGCATCGCAATGTCACTCATCGCAATATAATCCATCGTAATGTACCGTGTATCGCAATGTACCATGTATCGCAATGTACCCTTTATCGCAATGTTCCTCTATCGCAATGTCACGTCTATCGCAATATCCCTTCTATCGCAATGTTCTATCGTAATGTCCTATCGCAATGTTCTATCGCAATGTTCTATCACAATGTTCTATCGTAATGTTCTATCGCAATGTTCTATCGGAATGTTCTATCGCAATGTATAAGTATCGCAATATGGCTATCGCAATTTTGGCAGAGTAACGTCGCAATATGCCTTAATCCCGTCGCAATCCACGATTGCAATGAACGGTCGCAATGTACGTCGGAATAAGGGGCATCGTATAATGATCGCAAAGTAAAACCTTAGGGTTATTGCGATCAAACTTTTGTACTTACCTGTACTTTTCCGATGAAAACTCTGTCGCAATATAAGAAGAAAGTTCTCAACTTTAGGCAACAAATTAGTGTTTTTAACCAAACCAAAACAACCAAATCTCAACCACAAGAATATAGAAGATTTGTAGCAAGATTTAGAACACGAAAAAACACAAAAAAATTTGAATCCGAGATGACTTATGGATTAAATCATTCGAATCAAATATAATAACAACAACCAATAACAAATCTACCCCGTGGCGATTGATACCAATTGCTGTCCCATATATTTAAGATGATAGAACACGAATTAAAGAAAGAAAAATAGATGAAAGAAAGGTAGAAAATAGAGAGAGAAAGTAGAGAGTGAAAAGAGAGAGAATGGTGGAACTTTGTGAATATTAGATTAAGGAGAAAAGAATAAAATGAACAACCAACCCTCCTAACATGCTAGGAGGGGAGTATATATAGTCCACCCACATGCAGGCTTTAATGGGCTATATATTAGGCCGGGCTTGTCTTTTGGACTTTAAGTAGTTTAAATCCAAGCCCGTAAACCACGACTAACTAACTAACTATTACAACGTTCTAATTAATGTTACAATAATAATCTATGACCGAGCATTCTTGTTTGACTCAATATTTCGAGGCTAACAATCTCCCCCAATGTGAGGTCATACCCCTTTGATATTTGGAGATTAATGGAGATTACGAATCTCGTCATAAGTGAGTCTTGAACGTGTAAAGTAGTCTTGTTCCTTCATGCTGTGATCTTTGAGCCTTTGTCGTTGTCTTTCGACTTTGTCTTTAAGTTTGAGATCTTCAAATCATCCTTGACTTGTTTTTTCCATCTTGCGATCTTGTGTCTTTATCCACACGCTCATACTTTGCATCATCTTGAAAGCTTGCTTTGATCATCAGAGTTGCAGAAGTCTTTTGCTTTCTTGATTGCTGAATATATTTGGGCAGAGTGTGTGGTTTGGAATCTTCGACTTTGCTGAGTACACCGTAACGTCACCTTCTTGAGACAAAACATAGAAACGGACTGAATGGCTTTGACATTCGTCCTAAATCGGTAGCGTTTTACCTCCGGTCGGTGAAAACCGTTACACGATATTAAATATCGTACCTGTGATTAGGTAGATTCAATTAAGAACCTCCTTGACAGGGTTTCACGGCTGTACTAGCCGTTCTCTTTACTCGACCGTCTCAAAGCAAGACTGCAAACAAAGAGAGTGAATCAATTGGATAAATATCCGCTTGATTAAAGTCGTCAATTCAGTTCTTGGAACAAGTTTGATTCATAAAGAATCTTACCATTGTTGCTTTCCAGTTGACACAAGCTTGATTCATAAAGAATCTCGCAAGTCACCTACCGTGGCGCTGTTTGATGTTGACGCTAGAAGGATTTCCATTCGTCACGGTGAATATTAATGAATATCACTCTGAATGTTCTGGCAAGACCATAAAGATATCGCGTAGAAACCTGAAACGAGTTTGAATCAATTCAAAAACAAACCACTGTTGCTTTTCAGTTTTACATATGTTCAATTCATGAAGAATCTTACAGATGACCTACCGCAGTGCTGTTTGATGTTAACACTGGAAGGATTTCTACTCATCACTGTGAATACTAAGTAGTATCACTCTGAGTGTTCTGGCAATATCGCAAGGATATAGCGTAGGACTCTCTTGATCGTCATCCGTGTGTCCTAACGAGATTTGATTGATCTCTTGGCTCTAGACTCGATTAGTGCACTTTTAGTGGTCGGAGGCTGGAGCAGATGCCACCTATTCAATGTTAACTAACTCGGAGTGAGAAAGTCAATATAAGTCATGTTGTTCTCCGTGACAATAAAACAAACTTCCTTTGAGAGAAGCCTGGGTAGCTAGGTAAGGGATTGTGCATTACATCACTGGGTCCATGATGCGTTGTTTTCATGATGTGTTGACCCGGTTTCTGCCTAAGTTGCATGGAGGGCTTCTTTGTTTACACCCTTTATCCTTACATTTCTTTTTCATTCTTCAACCCCTTCAACGTTTACCAAGACATCATTACTAGCACCTTGTTGTGATTGTTCCAGTGCTAGCATCAGTACTTAGTCGGCATTCTGCTATGTTCACAATCTACTCCATCTTTCCTAAGGACTTATAATAATCTATTAGATTGTCCCTGGGAAGATCCCTCCGGTTCTGGTTGGATCATAGGACTTAAACCTAACCACCCTTTTGACACTAATAACGTCGTGGATTAAAGATGTTGTGGGTTTTTTATCGTAACCATGAGTGCTTGAGTCTTTAGATCACATTTTAATCACATTTTCTCCCCTATCTCTAATATATAAAATCGTTTGATATTAGAGATACCAAATTTGGTTAAAATATATTTTGAAAAATAGTTTTGAAAACTTTCGAGAGAAAAATGTTTCAAACTTAGCATGAATTATTGGAATATTTTATGTAGTGTCGAGCACACACTTTTTGAAAGATTTTGAATAATCATTAAAAAACTCTTGAAAAAATTGTACTCGAACACTACATGTTCATGAACACATAAAAGATTGTCATTGAAGAGTATGTTCACGAACATCAAAGATTTTTATGTGAATGATACCAAATGATACGTGCACACAATGTGTTAAATACATAAAATTGTTTTGACATAACATATCCAACAACATTAAAACTTTAATTTTGGAAAGCTCCCCCTCAAAAATTGATCCAATTGAATTGTCATTATGAGGATGTGATCCACATTTCGCTTTTTGAAGATAGGAGTTGTTGAACACACAATTTTTTGAAAGATTATGAATATCATCGAGAAATTCTTTAAAAAGTTGTGTTCAACGCTTTTTGAAAACCATTCTTTTTGGTGACATGGTATTTCTAAAGCATAAACTTGAGTTCATAGACGTTGAATGTCTTGACGAATCCACTCAAGTGTAAGAAGATTTATCTTCTTTTGCTGAGGGTAAGCGCACTAAATCGTACACTCCCCCGTGAATATAGATCCGGGTTGCAATCTGAAATTAATTACAAGCCATTGTGTTGAGCTCAAAACATTGAATGTTTTGTGACAAGCTCAACCCGTGATAGATTACTCTACCCGTTTGTTAGGATAAGTTATCTTGAAAGATACACTTTCCTTTATTTGAGGTCCGAGTCACAGTCTGACATTTAACTATAAGTCGTTTACATGAGCTTAAAAACTTTGAATGTTTGTCTTGAAAGCTCAGGACCGAGAAAAATTATTTTCTCGTTGTTAAAGATAAGTTATCATCGTGATCAACTTTCCTTTCTTTGAGGCACGAGTCACAATCTAAAGTAATTGTAAATCATTTTTCATGAGCTTAAAAACTTAGAATGTTTTTAATATAGCTCATGACCGATAAATTTTAATTTCCCGTTGTTAAGGATAAGTATCATCCGTGATAAGCTTTCCTTTCATTGAGGCACAAGTCACAATCAGATGTAATTGTAAATCCTTTAAATGACATGTTTTGAAATTTTTTTTACAACTTTCATTCGAGCTTTATCTACACCCCCGTGTTGTTATTGAGCGATATTTCTAGGGGCGTCCATATTATCGAAACTGAAAGACATGTCGAGAAGAATATTTTTGGTATTTTTGAAATTTTTTTCATGATTTTATTTATTTATTTATTTTGTTTTTCTATAATATTTACACTTTATTATATTTTTGTGTTTTCTCAAATTTTCCGAAAATAATAAAAAATAGACTTTTGTACAGCAGAAGAAGGTGATACCGAATGTACAGAATTAGAACCCTCTGAAGAAGGAGAAGTGGGTTCAGAATTCGCTGTTGTACCTGCAATGACAGAAGAAGAACTTGCACAAATACTAGTGTTAGGAGTAACAAATTCCTTTTCGACATTCAAAACATTCGCATTCGTGCTAGGGCAGGTTTCATCACTCTTCTCTATTGGAATCCACTTAAGACCAACTTCCTTGAAGATCCTACCCGTTGGTTTCCAATGAAGACTAGGTGTAGGAGTAGTTTTCTCTTGCACAACGGAAGACTTCTTTGGAGAGAAACTATGTCCTTTTGGAATCCACGTTTCAGATTTAGTGTTATTGCTTTTATTTGTGACGGGTTTGTATCTCCTTATTGTCTTATGGGATTCGGCATTCGATCTCCGTTCAAAGGAACGAGATTTGACCTCATAGAGGTATTGCAAAATGCAATGATCATGATTTCCATTGTGAATGTCCTTCTTGCAAGTGAGGCATACATAGAATTTAGGATTCACGAAAGTACTTGTATTCCTAGGTTTTCCAAATCGTTCAGGCGTAAAGTTCGAAACACGACTATTCATGGATGGTTTCCAATTCCTAGATTGCTGGTGAGGGATCCTAGGTTTTGGTTGACTACCATTAGGAGTGTGTTGAACTCTAGCGGGAGTTGGTGAACTAGGTTTGAATACACGGGTTTGTCTTTCTGAATCTTCCTTTTTTGCTTAGCAGCCTCTAGGTTGTTGGTATGAACTAAGTCATTTGAACCTACAGATTCCTTTGTGGATGCGAATGTCAGACGTTTTGGAGGAGTCCTAGAAGTGCCAGGTGCATTCACATGGTTGGATGTCGCAACAGTGTGCTTTCTAAATGGAGGAACATAGGGTGCTATGGATGGTTTTGGAACACTTGGTTGCACATCATTCTTAGGGGGTAACCTAGATTTTACATGAGAAGAATTTGAGAAAGGAGTCGGTTTTCCTAAGATAGATGGCTTTGGATCCTTGTAGGCATTGGGTTGTCGAACAACAGGTTTCACAACTTTAAACCATCATGACTTATAACTATGCTTAATAAAGCTCTAGCTTATATTTTGGACTTATCAAACAAGATTATTATTATTTATGGAAACTTTCTATTTTTGGGAACTTACTAATTATGGAAACTTAATATTTTTTGGAAACTTACTATTTATGGAAACCTGCTATTTTTAGGAAGTTACTTATTATGATACAACAAGTATATTAACACAAGAATACATGAGATACATAATCAGAATACATGTAAAACATGAATAAGAACAAGATAATACTTGAAACATTAAAAGATGATAAGAACATATAAAACAAGCTAACACGCAGAATCAGTAAAGCATACAGTAATCGGACAACTCATTCACGTCCCTTATTTATGTAGTATTCGTGGAGCCAGAGTAGATTCTTCAGCTTCTTCTTCAATTCATTACTGGACATAAGGTACGGTTATTCCGTCCTTCAGTATAGACATTCTCTTCCTTTATTAGGATTCTCCGTTTGCAGCCATCTGTTTTTCCCAGTTATTTTATATGTTTTAATTGCTTATGTTATATTTTAAATGCCAGAGCTATATACATACATGCCAGTTCACCTAGTTATAGAGGTACCATAACCATAACACTAGAGGCACCAGTGTTATGACTTCCCCACGACGGAGTGATTTGCTCGTGCTGTCCCTTTTAGTTATTGGCCATTTATTATTATCATGTCATGTGGGGCATATGGGTGCATCCTAGTACATGTTTCAGTTAGGATTTTCATGGTGAATGTGGTGTGTGCCTTGCATCCTTCACATTGAAGCTAATCCCTCCTACCCAGAGCAGTATAATTAGAGGCAACCCCTCTAATTGCATGATGAGGTCACCCCTCTAAGTATTCATTAATGTTGATATCTCATGACCTATATGGGCTCTTGGCTAAATTTAAAATACAATTATCATAAGTTAACCATAATCTTTTCAGCATATAAACCAGTTTAAAAACATGTTTCCAGGTTTTCCAGGATTACACTTATTCCACTGCTTTTCAATCTTATTTATGTTTATATTCGTTCACTGAGCGTATTGCTCAGCCGTTACTTTCCTTACATGTCCTAAAACGGCAGGTACCCATGGACAAACATGAGCATCTGGAGGACGTGCATAGGATGGGAGCTTCCTTAGACTTCTTCTCCTTTTGCCTTCTTATACTTATGCTTGTTTGGACACTTGTTTTGTCTTTCTCATTTCATTTACCTTATTTATGTTTTGGGCTTATGTTTGGGAACCGATGTTTGATTCCGGTTTTCCCTTGTGGTCAAGTATATTTTAGTACATATTACCTTGCATGCTTTGATGACACGCCATAAATACACGTAATGGTCCATTTATCAAAGTGGGGTGTTACAATTATGGTATCGGAGCCTAATGTTTCGACCTGTAGGCTCTAAAACTTGACTTGTGACTAGTGGGTAGTCACCAGGATCTTTCTAAGCTGACGTTTGTCATTCCACGTATTGACAATTTCAGAACCTTATTGTCTTTAACCATGATGTTTTCTCTTGGATTTGTTTTACTAATATGGATTGATAAATACTCATCCATACTTAGTTACATGTCGTTGTTTTATGCATGATGTTTACTTGTTAACTTTGACTAGTATGGACTGAACCACAGTAGTTCATATTTAGTCACACATTTTCTACTAAGTTTTTGACTAAGTAATGCTTGGTACAGGACTGGCCATATTTAGTCGCATGTGCTTTTCATTCGAATTTTGTTTTGTGAACCGACCCATAGGCGTTCACCCTTGCTCATGTCAATTTTGTTTTGTGAACCGACCCATAAGCGTTCACCCTTGCCATGTAAATTTTGTTTTGTGAACCGACCCATAGGCGTTCACCCTTAATCATGTCAATCTTGTTTTGTGAACCGACCTATGGTCATCCACACCAGCGATTTTTAGATTTCATTTCATTACAGTCATGATTATTTCATGTCCCCCTCAGTAATTGTTATGTTTCTTTATGTCCATTATGTTTTCATACTTTCATGGTTGACTTCGTTTTCATGTTGATTATGTTTTTATGCTCTTTTATGTTAATTTTGTTCCATGTTTCTTCGTGTTGATTTTGCTTTCATGCTAGACATTGATGGATTGTATTTAATCATGCTTTCATGATATTCATGATATTCATGGGTGGTTTTCATTAATCATGTTTTCATGCTGGCCATCATTCGATTCCGTTTAATCATGATTTTGTGCTTCTTACGCAACTGGAACTATGTCTACGCTAAATTAGCTGGGCTATTACGTTGTACTGTTCAGTTTGGTTTTAACCATTTGATCTTTTACCTTCCTTTGATCATATCAGATGTTTGACACCCGTATTAATCATCTCATGTGAATTTCATGCGTACTCCACGTACCGTATTCCATGTGTACTCCACGTACCGAACCACATGTGTACTCCATGTACCACATTCCACCTGTATTCCAGACTCCAGTCATCGCACTCCATGTGTAGTACTAATTGATTATCTACTTTCTCAGATGTTTTTCCACTTATCAATGTTGTTCAAGAGATGATGGAGCTCGTAGCTTAGAGATTCTAGAGAACAAAGATGAATGCGATAGATCAGAGCAACCAGACTAGAATTATACTTAATCCACTAGACGTTACCATTTTATTTCATATCTTTACCTTTTTAGTCATATGTCATGAGCCATTCAGTTGTCTTTTTCCAGCATATGAGTGGAAACCGGTACCAGCCGGCCACTCCGCGGAAGTTACATGAATCACATTCATAATAATGACTGTCATGGAACTAAAAGACATGGAGGTAGTAACAACTACCGTGATAACAACCACTCTTGCTATAATGACAGGAGCTCCGGTAACGGATGTGATCAGAAATACAAAGGGTCAACAGTCCTACCGATCCGCCAATTCTGGCATGATAACCTAAGATTTTCAATTTTATTTGTTTCACATCTCGAGACACATGTCAAGACACCAGTCAAGACACGTGTTTCACGTACATATTTCCTGAAGACACGTGCCAAGACGCCAGTCAAGACACATGTCATACAGATATTTTCCCAAGATATGAGGTAGGACACATGACTCACTTACATATTTTGAAACCAGCCCTAAGAATTTCAGGGTACCCTCCAAGGGGTATACCTACCCTATTGTGCCATGCACGAATCAGGACATAAGAATTTCAGTCCCATCACCAGCGTATTGTTCCTTATTGGGCACGCAATGTTCGTCCTGTGTAAGACAGGCGAAACACATTCAGTGAAATATGTCACGTTTACTTTATGTATTGACATGGCACTTTCATTTTTCGATCACATATTTCATATATCCATGACCATAAAGGACGCCATTCGTATCATCCCTGCGAACGAAGGTATTCCTTCCAGCCTAATGATAAGATCCAATATGCTAACGCACTCCCCTCGGACAAATGCTAGTACGATATGATTCTGATTATGGACTATTAACAGCACATCACGCTACAATAGATCGCCATTCATATCATATTATATTCAGCGATGGTCAGACTCCTGAATACATTCATCATGGTTTTCCACCAGGACAATCTGTGAAAATGTTATTGCTTCACAAGCACGTGTTTTATTATCCCATGACTACGAATATTTTCTAGATATCATTTATGACACGACTACTGAAGTTCCTTTTTATTCATAATCAACCGATTATTTCAGAAAATTCCAGATGTATTTCCAGAATAACTCCGAGTATACTTCCTATCCACTAGGTGAAACTTAACATCGAGCATGTTAGGGAGCAGAACTAGTTTCCAAGGATCTCTATAGCATGGTTTCCTGAGCTAAAAGAGTTAAAGGATAAACTACATGAGATGCTTAAACGAAGTTCATTCGCCCAGGTGTATCACCATGGTGTGCACCGGTGGTGATTATTAAGGAGAAGGACGGTAACATGAGATTATATGTCGACTACCGTCGATTTAAACAAACCACCATCCATAACCGTCATCCTCCTCCACGTATTGACGACGGGTCCGATCGACTATAGGGTGCTAAGCACTTTTCCAAGATCGACTTATGATCATGCTGCCAATAGTGGCGAGTGAAAGGGCAGGACATTTCCATGACTGCTTTTCGCACACGATTTGGTCATGCTAAATTCATAATTTTTTTTGGTCTCACGAATGTTCCAGCAACATTTATGGACTTGATGAATGGAGTTTCCCCATGAACTCATAGACAATTCATTATTGTTTTCATCGACGATAGATTGATCTCCTCTATTTCCAGAGAAGAGCACGAAGACCATCTTCATAATATGTTACAAATTCTAAGACATGAGAAATGTTACGCTGAACCCTTTTTAGGTACGAATTTTGGTTGATTACAGTGACACGCTGAATCACATTGTTTCTCACGACTAGTTTTACCATGACTAAGCTTATGCATAAAGGAGAGAACCCTACACTAAATTAGGTGTTCCAGAGGATCCTATGCTAAGAGAAGCCTAATTTCAGAGACTCATAGTTTTACAAATATATATGTATCCAGTTTCTATGAAACAAGATGTAGTTATGTTCATATCTAGGTACCTGACATACCAGCAGGTTATGATAGAACACCATCAGGCTAGGAGTTATTTCCACCATTAGAAATTGTGAACGGAAAAGGGACAGGATATCCATGGATTTTGTCACCGAACTACCGCAGGCTCAGAAGAAGCATGGTGCTATCTGGGTTGTTGTCAATAGTTTGACCAAGGCTGCAAATCCATTCCATCTGCAAGAATTTTATAATTTGCAGATTATCAGACATTTTCCAGCCAAGATCATGCGATCACTTGGCACTCCTTCAGCTATCAGATCAGTTAAAGCTTCATGTTCGTGGTCATTATTACGTTCACGTACTTGTCCAATTTTACGATTTGCTTTCGCACTCACGTTCATGACACTGTTCACGTTCATGATCGTAGTCTAGCCTACGATTTACGTTTCACATTTTGTTCTGGAAAGTTGCAGAAATCTTGGGAGGCCAGACTCAAGTTTAATAAACTTTTCATCTTCTGACTGACGCTTCACATCACCTTTCACGTCTCACATCGTTTGGCGTTACCTCCTCAGTTATCTCACGTTCACGATATGTTTCAAATATCATGTTCACCCTACGTTTCTTATATCACGATCACGATATGTTGCACGTATCACATTCATCATATGTCTTGCATATATTAAATTCACCATATCTCCACGTATTACGTTCACAATTGTTCACATATCACGTTCACAATTCTTTACGTACTACGTTTCAATATGTCTCGCGCATCATTGCTTAGCGATTGCTAATAGCATTATTTTCAGGTTACTTCGTATCGTATCGTTTCATGTATCTTTACATGTTATGTCTTATCTACTCGATCAGATCATGAGGATCTATCTTACGTTGCTGAACAAGAAACTTTTGCGTAACGTCAAGTTAGGGTCATGAAGACCAAGGTTATCATTGTGTCAAGATATTTGGAGAATCTGTTCCGTGCGGAAAGCCACTTGGGGCGGAGGAGTCCATCCGGACTTCTTATCCTTTTTCCTTTCATAATTCTAATATGTTCTTTCGGTCACGTTACGTTCCATGTCCTTTTCAGTCACGCTACGTCCATGTCCCTTCCAGCTATATCACGTCTCTAATTCGAGGACGAACTATTCTTTTAGAGGGGAAGAGTTTTAAAACCCGCATAAATATACCAAAAATATTAAATGCATGAAAACACGGATAAATTAAAACTTTATAATTAATTAATATACGACACATATCACGAACATTTAATAAAAGTATTATGTATATTAATTAATCACGGCAAGTACTATGCATATTATTAATAAGTATGTACGTATAATGTTTATAACATAACAAGATTAAAACACGAGGGTTAAACACGAACCTTCATGATGATTATTAAAACACGGAAATCGAAACATTGTATGTGTGTGTGTTTTGGGCCGACGTGTAAAGCAAAGAAAAGAGAAAGGGCCTTTGGCCCAACCCACTTAGTAATTTTACATGTCAGGGAAATAAACCAATCATTCATTATTTACACTTTGGGGAAAATTAAAAAAACCCTAGCCAACATACAGATGGCCGCCGGTTTTGACAAGAACAAAAGGGAAGGATTTTTTTTTATTTTTGATCTTGGGGATTTACTTGTTTGTGTTCGTGTTTCATTCCCAAATTCATCCACGCATTCGGTAATTACCAAACATTTATCTTTTTAATATTTTATTTTAATTATGATTACTAGTTCATGAATCTTGAAACAATTGGATTAAAACATGTTATAAAAGATTAAAACATGGAAGGGAGGCGGGTTTGGTTTTGTTTTGTCTCGGCTACACACAAACCGAGACCAAGTTTGGTCTCGGTGGTGTTTTCCACCAACAGCCGCAACCCTTAAAGGGTCGGCGTGTGGTTTGGTTGGCCAGCCGCAAGAAATAAGCCCCAATAATTGGGAAAATGATGAAAACAGTGGGAACCGAGAGTCATTAGACTCTCGGTGGGTAGTTGTACACGGCAGGGGAAAGAACCGGCACAACCAATGGATAGTCAAGCCGAGCAGGGGGAAATCCGACACAATCGGTGGCAACCCTGGCCAGCTGTGGCACGACAGCAGCTAGGCAGCTAGGCTGCTTGGCCGCTGGCTGGATACCACAACCGCCGGCTGTGGCAGTTTGTGTTTGGTTTGGTGTTTTGTCGATTTGCTAGTGCAACCGAGACACGGTGTCTCGGTAGGCTCTGGTTCGGGGCTCGGGTATACATGAATGACTTATTAAAATTTCTTTATTTAATTTAATTAATTTTAAACGTGTATTATTAATTAAATTTCTTTGAGCATATGTTATAATTATTTTAATGAAATAATTCATGAAACTTAAAATATAGTTATTAAATATAATTATTCATAAAAACTTAGGTTATAATTATTTTAATATAATTATTCATGACACTTAGCATATTTATTTTATTACAAGGTAACCATGGTTTAATTAAATTAAAACTATACCTTAATTTAATTACTCAAGTATAAACTTATAGTAAAGTTTTATTAATATTAACCAAGCTTTATTATTAATTAATAATCCTTAATAAACCATGCCTTATACTATTAATTAACAATTATCATGGATAGACTAAAGTATTTTATTTCTCTTCTTATTATAGAGGGGAATTGATGTGCTCGTACGCTAGGTATATTTAAAAAGAATGCAATTACAAATCCTAGACAAGAAGCCAAAGATTTGATATGCGATCTTTCCACACATAGGGTTTTAAATTTATAAACAAGAATTACCGATATTAATTAGGAACACAAATTTGAGCAAGTATACTCTAGTCATGTTGCAATTAGGTTGGTAAGTCAAGGTCGTCCCATGGCACTTGGTTATACTCAAGTGTAGTTGTTTGTAACATTGGTAAGTATGATTGTCACGATCACACCACCATGAGAATCGTTAAAGGCACACACAAAAGACATACATGTATCGTTAAATGATCACATAGACATATGGATGATTAGTTTAGAAAAACATATTAAAGGTAATCCTTTCGACCTATAGAACAAATAATAAGACACTAGTGCTTTATAAATCAAGTATACATAAGTCTCAATCAAGTGGTCACTCATGAGCCTTATGCCTAAACCAATAACAACGATAATCCTTTCGACCTCTAGACTTGGTTATCGATTTGATAAGTTCCATTTACTTGAAAGATGATTAGAACAATATATTCAAAAGACTCCTTTCGACCTATAATCTAGATTAAACCATTACTTGTTATGCTTATTAAATCTCTTGCACAATCTTCACAAGCACAATACCAAATCACTAGTCGGTTAACAAATTGAAATCAACCATATTGAGAATAAATTCTGACATATAGACTCAACAATGATTAACCAAATTGACAAACAAGAACAAGTTCTAATTCAACCAAATATAATGTTATCACCACAATCCAATGACAAGCACTAATAAAACCCAAACATCCATTTATCACAAGTTACATATGAACAATACAAGTATTAAGACATTCACAATATCACAAAATATAAGAATCACCATGAACATGAACATAAATAACATTGAATAATAAAGAAGAAGTTACTAAACGTTAGAATCCATAGAAACAAAGTACAATGCTATCTACCCATAACCATCTTGGGTCTTGTATGGAGTATGGCTTTCTTCTCTACTCTCCTATGGTTATTACATGTACATGGATATCAATTCCACCACCCCTCACCACTTAGGTGAGGGGTGATATAAAAATCATAGAATTTGATGGAGATGGGATTGATAATGAAGAAGATATATTGAGAGTGTATATGATATGAGTTACATGACCCCAAGGGTCTTATTTATAAGCTAGTTAAGGCTCTAGACTTCAATGTTTGACTTGGAGAGAAAGAAAGTCTAGAATGATCTTGCATGAATGTGGACACATTTTTGCCTAGACAAATGTTGGAGGCAACTTCACTCATGATGGAGGCAAATAACCCATGTGATGGTGGCAACTTTACTCTTGCTAGTGGCAAGTTGGATGTATGTTGATGGTGGCAACTTTCATGCTGAATATCTTTATTTGCTCCTTGGAAATACTTGTTCTTGCACCCGAAATTGATCTTCAAAGGCTTGTAACTTGTACACGGGTCTTGAACTTGACTAGGATTCTTCGTACTCGTACAATTCTTCATTTTTATGTTGTTTTATACTCCATTCCTGCAATTGGCTACACAAAGACTTGCAAACACAATTGGGCACAAATATGCAAAAAAGTATCATATAAGTAACCAATATACATGTACAAAAGTACGGATAACGATCCTAAAAACATGTTCGATTTAGGCGTTATTAGGAATCACGGTTCCCAATGAACAGTGATTCCTCTCACACTCTTAATAAATAATGATATACTTCTCCCTCACAACCGAGCCTCTCACTCACATATTTTACACACACAAAACATACACTATACGCTACCAAGTTCCGTTATATACCTCCGTTTTGGCTCCGTTCGTTATTTACCCTCATTAATCACCTTTAGCCTCTTCATCCTTCATTAATGATAAGTTTCCCCTTTGATTTGTTTATTTGTTTTGCCCATAATTTTTTATTAATTGGCCTTTGTCCTTTGGCCTTGCCCTTTGCCTTAATTGGTGTTGTTTGGTTGTGTAGTGGCTACATGAAAGTCACGTTGGTTAGTGATTCGTGTTGCGATTGTGGCCGTTGATGATCTCCACCTTGCAGCCATATATATACCACCACCAACACAAAACGGTCTGGGTTTGCATTATTTGTGTGTTTTCCTACATTTTATAGTTGGTTATTCATCTTCTGGATGGACTTTGTGATGCTCCATCCACATGCCATAGCTGTACCATCGACCACCCTTCGTTGCCGCCTTCGTGATGTATGGCGTTGCTGGTTGGTAGGCGATGTTGGTTGAGATTGTGAGCTTCGATTGTTGATTAAGGTTTATGGTGAACGGGTGATTATTGATGCGTTATCATAATGTCCTGCTTATTTAGGTTTTCTAGAAAACCTAATTTTCTGGGTTGGTTTTGTGAGTACAATAACATGTATGTTTTTTTTGGGGCCCTTATTGTTTAACTTAGGTAATTGTCATGATGAATGTGATACGATGTGGATGGGAGTAAGAAAAAGGTAAACATCAGATTTATATAAAAAAAATTAGGGGTGTTAGTTTTTATGTTTTGATTAGCTACATGTTTAAATTTATTTCTGTGATTCAAGAATGTTATGTCGTTTTGGTACCGTTTTCTATATAGTTAGGTTGTTTGATGTATTCGTTTTTGATGTACATGGCGGATACGGTGGAGTGAGTATGATTTATGTATTTGTGGGGTTTTCTTTGACGTGTTCATTATGAAATTTGATTCAATTAATAAGTACTGCTATCAGGGGATGTTTGGTGAATTCCTTAGAGGTATTTTTAAGTGATTGTTTGGTTTAGGAAACGTTATCATAAAAGCTGTGCATTTTAGAAACCTCGATCAAACTACTACTTGAAACTATAATACACATCATTGTTATGTGGTCAGCTTTTCATTCTTATAGTATTTGTTGCGCCTACATGTGTAGTGCAATTTTTATGGAACTCATGAAACTAGGTGTATGGTATTTTAGTTCATAATCAGTTGCAGGGTGTGTTTTAGTTCTCATATGACACCATGCTAAGAGTTCCCCTTCATCATTCAGAAAACCGGGGATTGATATTTTGAGATAAGGAAGATCTTAGGTTGGTATGAGTTTATTACAGTTTATCGAAGTTATGATAGAGGCATGCATACAATATTTATAAAGGGTGTTCGGATGGTTAATCACCTTTTCTTTAAGCAGGTGATCTAAAAGATTTTCATGACATTGGTTATTCATTTTTGATTATATGTTTTCCCATGTTAAATGGAGTTATCTTTAAGTGGAGTCTGCTATTTAATCAGAAATGGAAGTCTGATTTAATTTAGCACTAATTGTAGGGATACAAAGCTTGGAATGAATGTGTCGGTTGGCTACCGATCGTGTTACGCGTCCGTCTTTTGTTGACGCCATCCATGGAAGGCGAAAATAAGGCACAGTTACATATCGATGCTGATAAGCTTATTGTCCTTGCACTTGGTTTTGTCCATGTTACTGTTTTGGAAATGTATAGTGGTTGAGGTCTTATATATGGGGCAGTGATGATACTAATCAATGAATTTTGTCTTGATTAATTTGAAAAAACTTCCAGTTTGGTCGTATCTTGGAGGGGTAATTCACTGTTAGTGTTTTGCAGCCATGGCGGTCTTATCATGTTTGTTTCATACCTTTTTCTCTTGCAGATCTGGGCCTCTGAAATCGTGATTTCCCTTTATTGTTAAGTTTGGAATTAGAATAATATAATGCGAGTATGCACATTTTGAGTATGCAATTAGTATGGCTGTTCCTAGGCCTTTTGGTTGTTTGATACAATTGGTATAACCTGCCGCTTGGCGTGGTAGGTCTTTGGATTTGCAGCCGCGACGGGTTTTGTTGGAATGTGTAGTTGTTCAAGTTGTGATGACCAAAACGACCCGGGTTAAACATGAAGTTGCATGTATGTTGGCGGGCCAGGCATTTGGGTTTGCAGCCGCGACGGGTTTTATTGGAATGTGTAATTGTTTCGGCTGTGATGACCTTGAACGACCCGGGTTTAACATGATATTGCACGTATCTTGGCGGGGTAACCTCTCGAGGTTGCAGCCATGACGTGTGTATCCGGTTTTCCTTGAAGGGTTTATGTCTGAGCCGACAATGGTTAAAAAAATTACGTTTTGAGTCCATGTCGGCGACCTATCGTTGGATTAAGAGGAACGAATGTAAGTAAGGTGGTGCGACAGAATTGAACGTGTAGCGGCTAACACGGACATAGTATCTACAAAATGCTAACACGTAGATTGCGGTAGTTATTACAAGGACAAATTAGGACTGGATCTCCATGCAGGTCTGAACGTCTTGCCAAGTACAACCATCTTTTGCGTATTGTGTTAAATCCTGGGTTGGCGCTCCTGTGTGTGTAATACGTGTTTTTAAAGACTAGAAAATGGGGTAAACTTTACCGGGGTAATCTTTACCCGAAAACAATGGGTTAAATTTTCTAATGACCAACTTCATAGAATAATCATATGTGAGTTCATGTAAATTTGGTTAGTTTCTTTCCGTCGATAATCTTCTAATCCAATATTGTGGCATTTTTTTATTCTTTCGAATTCACTTTGGTGGACTGATGACTGTTGCACAACAGAAACCCGCGTTGGAAACAAAAAGGTGACGACTTATTTCACTCATTAGTTGTCCCTGAAATAAAGGTGTTTTAATGAATTAAACACATTGCCTTATACTATGCTTTTCATTCGTGCAAGTTTAAAATTCTTGGAGAATCGACTCTTTAAGTAAATGATTAGAAGGCCTAAGGTTGTTTCTCCTCGGTTCAACTCAACATTTTTTTATGGCGGTCCGGTGAATGTCTGTGGTGGTAGCTCTTCTAAAAAGGTTATTCATTTATGTTGTTTGCATTATTCATTTTTTGCTCCATTCTATTTTATGTTGTCGAAAGTTATAGGGTTGTACAAATTTTTATTTCTCTACGTCTTTCCTAGGGTCAAGCTATAATGTTCGGCTACAAATAGTCCCCTTATAGCAGTAGTAATTTGACATCAGCCAAGGACACCACCTCCTGTTACTACAGCCTCATGTTATAGCAGTAGTAAATTAACAGTTCCATGAACTTTACATATAATCAGGCGCACTGATCGCCTCCTGTGACTATGCCTCGGGTCAGTATAACTCTCCTAACCTGCTTTTGGCATAATAGATACAAGCTTTTAGTAAGTTCCGACGAAGTTTCTAATAAATGGTTGCATCAAGCTTTTGAAAAAATGTGTAGAACTCGCTTTGACAAAATCCCTCTTTATAGATAAATGGTTGCATTTAAACTTTTACACAATTATAGATTGACAAGAGCGATTTGTATCTGATTTAGTTGTGACTTACAGGTAAAACGAAGAAAACTGTAGCATTTTACGTGAAATGAGATGTTAGGAATAACCAATATTTGCAGCCCAAGAAGAATAGCCAAAAAATCAAAATGGGTTATTCTTTATTGGGCCGATACTAATCTCTTCTTTATGTGTTTACAGCTTCAATTGGAGGCGGTGCAAACGATGTTGGAATGATACAAAAACACAATATCGCTGTTGGTAGTAGTGTCTTTTCATGTGCAACGAGATAAGACTAGCAAAACACCCATCCTGCTGCAAAAGGGGTGTTTGGTCGCTGTTAACACAGTTGCAAACACACCTTCTTCTGCAAATGAGGTGTGTGGTTTCTGTTAAAACAGTTTCCAAACACCCCATTTGCTGCATAAAAGGGTGTTTCGCTGCTGTTACATCAAAATCCAAATGGGGCTGAAAGGCGGGGGTTTTGATGCTATTATTGCAGTTTAAAGAGGGTTTCTTTGTGTGTTGAAAATGGGCTGAAAGAGATGGGTTTGGCGCTTGAAATAGGGGCTGCAATTGGTATGTTTAGTTGCTGAAATATGTGTGTCGGGGAGGTCAAATAGGGGCTGAAATGTGTACTGGTTGTTGAAATGGGGGTTGCGACGAGTGGGTTTGCTTGCTGAAATGGGATCTGAGGGGTGGGTGGGTTATATGCTTCGATTTTAGTGATACACGATTGTGTTTAGTGTAGTTGCCGTTGTCGCTACTTGAGCTAAGGTTTCTTGCAATGCTGTTCTCCTACAATCAGGTACCTTTTTTATATCGTTAGATAGTTGTACTATATGTATATTTTTTTTGTATTTGTCGTGTGCAATTGAATTTTGTTGTTCTATAGACTATGGAATTATGGTTGACTGCCTTGACATATCGTATATTCCCTGTGGTTGAGGCAGATAGACAAAGGTTCGGGGGGTGTTGCCACTAATATGAACACAAGACTACAACAGTCCGAGAACCAAACGCCACAACAATTAAACATACCGGAAATATTTTCGAGTAAATAACAGGTATACGAACGTCTGAGGTCGGTTGAATCGAAATTGGGGTGGGTCAAATCGGCAGTTTAGTTTAGGCGGTTTATGATTACAATATATGGAATTAGGATTTATCGTCGATTGTGGATTATAGTAGATGCGTATTAGCATTGTTTCCCACGGGGAAAACAAAATCGGTAAACTTAGCTTGCTCTTCTTATACTCATACTTTGAAATGCTTATTGATGTTTTGTCAAGCGTGCGCTGTAAAAGTAATAACTTCCACATGGCAAGTTCTTACACATATAGGTTTTGTTCTGTATGGATTTGATATTAATACTAATACCTGTTACTATTTTCAGGAGATGTGACGACTAAACCGTTAATAGGGACTTATGGTATAAATTATGGAAGACTAGCAAATAATATCCCATCTCCGAAAGATGTAGTTAGGCTTCTTAAAGTCTGCTAAGATAAAGAACGTGCGTATATACGATTATGATCACAATGTCCTTAATGCTTTTCGTGGTAGTGGTCTAGATTTAGTAATCAGACTTCCTAATGGAAGGGTGAACGATTTAAGTAGTAGTGCTGATAATGCTTATACTTGGGTCAAAGAGAATGTGTAAAATTACATCACCGATACAAATATTGTTGGAATCACGGTTGGGAATGAAGTTCTTGGTGGTGGTGATTGGGATCTTCAACAACCGTTGTTTGGCGCAATCCAAAATATCTATAATGCGACACAAAGTTAGATGGGTAATAACCATTCTTTTTTGTGTGTATGTTCGTTCACGAATCTCTTCGAATTGATCACGGTTAGAAGTGATATTATCGTTATTGGTAACTAAAAGGGGGAGCTTTTGATCTATTTCTAATAAAAAGGTAAATGCGCGAAGTAATAAAAATAAGCTAGAAACAATTCCAGAGAAACTGTCACTTTTTCGGTAAACGTGCTATTTTTCGGAAAAATAAAAACCACAAATCTAAGTAAAACTACTCATTCGGTAAAATCTACTCATCCGGGAAATTAAACTGGTTCGGAAAAAATGGATCGTTCGGTAAAAGTGTTGGTTCGGTAAAACTACTCATTCGGAATAATGCCTTGGTTCGGGAAAAACACTCGTTCGGAATAAACTATTCGTTCGGTAAAAATAGCTGGTTCGGTAAAAATATGCTTATTCGGGAAAAAGTGTTCGTTCGGAAAAAATGCTCATTCGGGAAAAATAAAAAATGACTCGTTCGGAAAAAAACCGTTCGCTCGGGAAAAATGCATACGTTCGGGAAAATCAGCTCGTTCGGGAAAAATAAAGTTGGTTCGGGAAAAAAAACTGTTTGTTCGGGAAAAATTTACTCGTTCGGTAAAAATAGATTGGTTCGGTAAAATGCTTCACTCGGGAAAATTACTTGGTTTGGGAAAGTTTGTTGGTTCGGTAAAATTATAACAATGACGAAAAAACACGGGAAAACAAGAACACGAATATTACCCTAATCTGACCAAATTAAACCAAAAGATTAAACTAAACTAACCATTAAACATCAACTAACAATAATCAATCAAACCAAATCAACAAAACTAACAATAAAAACCAAATCAATCAAAACTCACTTAATAAAAATTATAAAACTCAAGCCCACAACCCAAATCAATCAAAGAAGATTTATTAAACACCTAAACATCCAAAACAACAAGTTTTCTTGAATCAAAATCAATAAAAACACAAAACCCACTTGATTTCAGAAAACCAAAATCAAAACTTAAAAACTTAGAATCAAAAAGAAGAGAAGAACAAGATTAAAGGAAAGCTTATATTAAAGATTATGATTCAAACAAATAAAGGTAGAGATTAAACTTACATGAACATGGATTAAAAGATGAAAAGAGGTGCCAAACACCCTAATGGTGTCGGATTAAAAAAATAAAGAGTAGAAAACTAAAACTAGTCTAAAAATGTGAAGGGTGGCCACTATATATAGTTGTGATGATGGGTTGGTGAGCGGGCTTTTCTCCTTTCTTTTTGTCTTCTAGTCTCTTTAATAAAGTTGACGTTTTCGACTTCGATTCGGGATTTGTCGATGAATAAATTCAACTCGTCTTTTAATTTCTTCGTTTAATAGACTTGAGTTCTTCGACATATATAAATCTTCCATCTTTGGTCCTTTTCTTCGATAAATCTTCAAATAGGCCCATTGACTTCAAATCTTTTGCACTCTTGGACTTTAGACTTCGTCTTTCGTCTTTTTCTTCGATAAAACCCGTGCAATCCCGTGGTTTCTTCAATATTTATCCGTTTGGCTCTGAAACACAACAAAAACACAAATCACGCATAATTCCAAACAAATGACATTAAATACGTGTTTTGGTCTCGTTTTATCAAGCAATAAGTGGTAAAAGGATTGGTGTTTTCGCACCTAGCAAATCCCCTACACTTAACCATTGCCATGCCCTCATGCAATGCTATAGATTAAGGCAAAAACTTTACACTTTTCTCATAGTCAATCAACCGTGGCCTTATTAACATAAAGTACTACTACTAGAAACAAAAATTTAACCACTATAAAGAAATAAAAGCTTTAGGGAAACAAAAGGGATAGAAAACAATTTTCGCTTGGAAATAGCTACATGGAAATAACTTGCAAAGAGATCTAAGACTTACATTAGGGCTTTGGTGCTTTAAAGATTTATCACCCTCAAGTTTCACGTTCCCCAAACTAAGCTTAAAAACGAGATCATTGTTATTATAAGTTAACAAAACAAACACTTACACACATGGCTTAATTATACACTTAAACTCCCTTATTCCTAGGTGTATCTCTTATATTTTATTTTTGTCTTAGAATGATCATGAAGATGCATTTTTTGACTTATTTCGATAATTTATTAAGCCAAAAATAAAGTAGGACGATTTGATAAATAGTTAGCTAAAGAACAAAATCTCTTAAAACTGCTTCTCGAGACCTCAATAAGTTCATATCTTGGCATAACTCACTTCACAATTTGAGACCTTTCTCGAACCGATATTTGGCATATACTTCATACTTCGAATCTTGAGAGACGTTCTTGAAATTATGGTCTTCTCTTCATTTATAGAACTTCTTCACTTGGAGTATTTTGAGAGATACTTCAACTTTGTTGACCACGACTCCATCATTATTTCTTTAGTTGTTATTTGGGATTTTGAAATACAACGATCCGCCTCCTTTTCGGACTTGGATCTATTTATCCTCATACCTTGTTAGGGTCTTTTCGGATAGACTTCTCCATGATCTTTATTGGAGTTGATTGCTTTTCGTCGTGCGTCTTGATCCTTCATATTGATTTTGGGAGTAATGCTTTTCACATCATCTTGGATCTTTAGCAATAAAACGGATTCCTCATGCCTTGTTAGGGCCTTTTCGGACTCACCAATCATCGCGCCTCGCTTCAATAAGTTATGCCTTGGCTATGAACTCTTATCATTACCGAGCAACTTCTAAACGATTTTGGGCTAGAAGCTAAGTAACTTTTCAAACCGTACGACCTTACTTATTTCATTTATTCATTTAAGGCGATGGGAGAAAAAGCTTATACTTACACCAAGTGTGCTTATGCAAGAATACCGACTTATAATTGACTTCTATCATTTCTCGTTCTCCATAATTTAAAATCTCAAGTAATGAGACTCGTGGATGCTTAGCCTAATAAACCAATCAAGGTCTACATGGTCAAGGATATTAGCTAGAATAAACTTAGATAAGTAAATTCGGGTTGAGTCAAAATAATCACAACGGGCCTAATATATCAAAGACTTCTAAACTTGCTAAACCACTTTATTAATATTTTTTATTTTTCTTTTATTTTTGACTTTATTATGGGATATATACATATCATAGCAACGATAAAAAGGAAGGAAATAAAAGACATAAAAATTTAAAAATTACTACTACTTGGCCAAAATTAATTAAAAATTTGAAAAATGCCAAAAAAAGACGATTTTCCGGTTAAATGAGGGCATTTTAATGGAAAAGCCCAGTTATTACATCGATAGAAGTCTCCCCTACACTTAATATAAACATTGTCCTCAATGTTTAATTATGTGGGAAAAGGCTCCCCTACGCTTATGACATTGTGTACATTGGTTAAATCAAGCTAAGGAAGAGACAACTAAAGTGATCAATTGCAAGTTTTATGTATGTTGAGAGATAGAACCGGATTTGCGGATAACACGGGAGCAGGTTCTTCAAAGATTCCAGAAGTGCACTTATCCCTGCAATCACATCACCACAAACACAAGCAACCTATATAGCTCCCCCTACACTTATGATGAAAAACGGAAAGGGACGGATAGATACTCGGGTTGCCTCCCGAGGAGTGCTTGTTTTTGTTAACCGAGTCACGGGCCTGACTCGGTCCCGAATTAATTCGAAGGAAAGGTGGAGAGGGATGGAATCATCTCATGAGAGATGTCCTCTCCAAAGTACAACTTCACTCGTTGGCCATTCACCTTAAAATTAGGTCCATTAGGCCGAGCTAACTCGATAGTGCCATATGGAAAAATATTAGCAACGGTGAATGGGTCGGACCAACGAGATTTCAGTTTTCCTGAAAAGATTTTCAACCGAGAGTTGAAGAGTAAAACTTTATCTCCAACTTGGAACTCTCGGTTCTTAATCTTGGAATCATGAATGAGCTTGGTCTTCTCTTTATAGATCAATGAGTTCTCATAAGCTTCATTCCTCAATTCGTTAAGTTCATTGAGTTGGATTTTTCTCAAGTCACCGGCTTTGTTGATGTCGAAGTTAGCCCATTTCAAGGCCCAATAAGCCTTATGCTCCAACTCAATGGGGAGGTGGCTTGCTTTCCCGTACACAAGACGATATGGTGTGCAACCAATCGGGGTCTTATATGCGGTACGGAAAGCCCACAAAGCATCATCAAGTTTATCGGACCAAGAGGCACGATGCTCTCCCACGGTTCTTTCTAAGATTCGTTTAAGTCCACGGTTGGACACCTCGCTTGGCCATTCGTTTGTGGATGATACGCGGTGGAAAGTCGGTGATTGACACCATACTTAGCCATGACTCGAACAAATTGATCATTGCAAAAATGAGTCCCGCGATCGCTAATTATAGCACGAGGCACACCGAATCTTGCAAATAATTGCTTCAAAAATTTCACAACCACCCTCGCATCGTTAGTGGGTAAGGCTTTAGCTTCAACCCATTTGGAAACGTAGTCAACGGCTACGAGGATGTATTTGTTCCCTTTAGAAGATGGAAATGGCCCCATAAAGTCGATGACCCATACATCAAAGATTTCACATTCTTGTATGAAATTTTGAGGCATCTCATCTTTATGTGTGATCTTGCCTTGTATTTGGCAAGCATCAAAATTTTTAACCATTTTGTGAGCGTCACGATAAATGGTGGGACAATAAAATCCTGAATCAAACACTTTCTTTGCGGTGTAGTTGGGACCAAAGTGACCACCGGTGGGTCCTTTATGGCAAGCTTCTAGAATATCGAGAGATGCGGGTCCGTCAACACACCGGCGAATAATCAGATCAGTGCATTGTTTGAAGAGATACGGGTCATCCCAAAAGTAAGTCTTAACATCTTTAAAGAACTTCTTTTGTTGGGATGTTAACCCGTCGATGATAATTCCACCCGCCAAGTAGTTTGAAATGTCCGCAAACCACGGGGTCTCATCAAGATTGGAATTTATCGACATTAAGGCCTCAAGGGGAAAAGAGTCATTGATCTCTTGATAAGGATCCTCAAGTCTACTTAGATGATCCGCGGCTAGGTTTTCGGCTCCCTTCTTATCACGAATTTCAATTTTAAATTCTTGAAGGAGCAAAACCCAACGAAGAAGTCTTGGCTTAGAATCTTGTTTGGTCAACAAGTACTTCAACGCGGAATGGTCCGTGTATACGATGGTGGTGGATAAAACAAGATAGGGGCGAAATTTTTCAAAGGCATAGAAAACAGCTAAAAGCTCTTTTTCGGTTGTCGTATAATGCAATTGAGCCCCTGTCATTGTTTCACTAGCGTAATGGATCGGTTGGAAATTTTTGTTTATCCTTTGTCCCAAAACCGCTCCAATAGCAAATTCGCTAGCATCGCACATCAACTCAAAAGGTAGCTCCCAATTAGGGGTAACCAAGACCGGTGCCTTAGTTAGCTTGTCCTTAAGAAGATTGAAGGATTCAATACACTCTTTAGAAAAGATAAAAGGAGTATCTTTTTCCAAGAGGTGGGTCATCGGGCGAGCGATTTTAGAAAAATCTTGGATAAATCGACGATAGAAGCCCGCATGACCCAAGAAACTTCTCACACCCTTCACGGTTGAAGGTGGAGGTAATTTGGCTATGACATCAACTTTAGCACGGTCCACTTCAAGACCGGCTTTTGAGATTTTATGTCCAAGCACAATGCCTTCTTTTACCATGAAATGGCATTTTTCCCAATTTAGAACAAGGCGAGTGTCTTAACCGCTTAAGCATGCATTCTAAATTGGCAAGGCAAGAAGAGAAGGAGTCCCCAAAGACCGACAAATCATCCATGAAGACTTCCTTGGTTTGCTCAACCATGTCATGGAAGATAGCCAACATGCACCTTTGGAAAGTCCCGGGAGCATTGCATAAGCCAAAAGGCATTCTTTTATAAGCAAATATTCTGTAGGGACAAGTGAATTTTGTCTTCTCTTGATCTTGGGGATCAATGGGTATTTGAAAATAACCCGAGAAACCATCTAAAAAGCAGTAATATTCATTACCCGCTAGACGTTCAAGCATTTGGTCCATAAAAGGAAAGGGAAAATGATCCTTTCGCGTAGCATCATTGAGTTTGCGATAGTCTATACAAACTCTCCACCCTGTAACGAAACAAGTAGGAATCAACTCGTTGTTTTCATTGGGCACAACGATGATTCCACCTTGTTTTCGTTGTTCGGTAAAATGCTTCACTCGGGAAAATTACTTGGTTCGAGAAAGTTTGTTGGTTCGGTAAAATTATAACAGTGACGAAAAAACAAGAGAAAACAAGAACACGAATATTACCCTAATCTAACCAAATTAAACCCAAATATTAAACTAAACTAACCATTAAACATCAACTAACAATAATCAATCAAACCAAATCAACAAAACTAACAATAAAAACCTAATCAATCAGAAACCACTTAATAAAAATTATAAAAACTCAAGAACACAACCCAAATCAATCAAAGAAGATTTATTAAACACCTAAACATCCAAAACAACAAGTTTAAATCAATAAAAACACAAAACCCACTTGATTTCAAAAAACCAAAATCAAAACTTAAAAACTTAGAATCAAAAAGAAGAGAAGAACAAGATTAAAGGAAAGCTTATATTAAAGATTAGGATTCAAACAAGTAAAGGTAGAGATTAAACTTACATGAACATGGATTAAAAGATGAAAAGAGGTGCCAAACACCCTAATGGTGTCGGCTTCAAAAAATAAAGACTAGAAGACTAAAACTAGTCTAAAAATGTGAAGGGTGGCCACTATATATAGTTGTGATGATGGGTTGGTGAGCGGGCTTTTCTCCTTTCTTTTTGTCTTCTAGTCTCTTTAATAAAGTTGACGTTTTCGACTTCGATTCGGGATTTGTCGATGAATAAATTCAACTCGTCTTTTAATTTCTTCGTTTAATAGACTTGAGTTCTTCGACATATATAAATCTTCCATCTTTGGTCCTTTTCTTCGATAAATCTTCAAATAGGCCCATTAACTTCAAATCTTTTGCACTCTTGGACTTTAGACTTCGTCTTTCGTCTTTTTCTTCGATAAAACCCGAGCAATCCCGTGGTTTCTTCAATATTTATCCGTTTGGCTCTGAAACACAACAAAAACACAAACCACGCATAATTCCAAACAAATGACATTAAATACGCGTTTTGGTCTCGTTTTAGCAAGCAATAAGTGGTAAAAGGATGGGTGTTTTCACACCTATCAATGGGGTTGTGCAGATAACGACTGCACATTCACAAGCAGTTTTTTCCAATTCGTATCCTCCATCTGCGTGTATTTTCAAAGCAGAAGTTGCAGATAACATGAAGAAAATATTGGCTTTATTTAAAGAAATGGGTTCACCATTTTGTTTAAACGCATATCCTTTCTTGGCTTATATGGGCGACACACAGACAATTGATATAAATTATGCCTTTTTAATCCAAACTCTGGTCTATACGATGAAAAATCAAAGCTTCATTATGACAACATGCTTGATGCTCAGATTGATGCAGCTTACACTGCATTGGAAGATGCGGGCTTTGATAAGATGGAAGTTATAGTGACAGAAATGGGATGGGCTTCGCGTGGTGATCCAAATGAACAGGCTGAAACATTTCAAAATGCTAAAACCTTTAATTATAATTTACGTAAGAGGCTTGATAAAAGGAAGGGTACTCCTAGAAGGTTTAAATCTATGTTGAAAGCGTACATTTTTGCTTTATTTAATGAGAAAGATAAGCATGGGCCGACATCTGTAAGGAATTTTGGTTTGAATAAACCTGATGTGACTATAACATATGATATTGGCTTTACAGCTTTGAAGTCTTCATCTTGAGTTTCATCTGATTTATCGATTAAGGTACGAAGTTTTGTAATAGTATTGCTATATCTTTCAGTTGCTAAGTTATTGATCTGAATTATTCAGTTAAACTGAAATTACGGTTACATTACTCGGGGTATGTCACAGTGGTGGGAACCAGTATTGAAAGCAAATTGTTGCTGAAATGAAAAGAAGACAAGCCATGAGGTGTTTGGTTACAAGTGGTCGGCTGTAACGCAAACAAAACGCTGTGGCGAAGCGCGGGCACATAACCTAGTTATTATTAAACTTTACTATTATGACATTTAAACCATCATGACTTATAATTATGCTTAATAAAGCTCTAGCTTATATTTTGGACTTATCAAACAAGCTTATTATTATTTATAGAAACTTTCTATTTTTGGAAACTTACTAATTAAAACTTACTATGTTTAGGAAACTTACTATTTATGGAAACCTGCTATTTTTAGAAAGTTACTTATTATGATACAAAAAGTATATTAACACAAGAATACATGAGACACACAATCAGAATACATGTAAAACATGAATAAGTACAAGATAATACTTGAAACAGTAAAAGATGATAAAAACACATCAAATAAGCTAAGAACACACACAATTTGTAAAGCATACAATAATCAGACAACTCATTCATGTCCCTTATTTATGTAGTATTCGTGGAGTCGGAGTAGATTCTTCTGCTTCTTCTTCAATTCATTAGTGGAAATAAGGTACGGATATTCTGTCCTTCAGTATGGACATTCTCTTCCTTTATTAGGATTCCCCGTTGTCAGCCATCTGTTTTCCCCAATTATTTTATATGTTTTAAATGCTTATGTTATATTTTAAATGCCTGAGCTATATACATGCATGCCAGTTCACCTAGTTATGGAGGTACCATAACCATGACACTAGAGGCACTAGCGTTATGACTTACCCAGACGGAGTATTTGCTCGTGGCGTTCCTTTCAGTTATTGGCCATTTATTATTATCATGTCATGTGGGCCGTATGGGTGCATCGTAGTACATGTTTCAGTCATAATTTTCATGGTGAATGTGGTGTGTGCCTTGCATCCTTCACATTGGAGCTGATCCCTCCTACCAGACCAGTATAATCAGAGGCAAACCCTCTAATTGCATGATGAGGTCACCCCTCTAAGTATTCATGCATGTTGATACCTCATGACCTATATGGGCTCTTGGCTAAATTTAAAATACAGTTTTCATAAGTTAATCATAAGCTTTTCAGAATATAAACCTATTTAAAAACATGTTTTCAGGTTTTCCAGGACTTACACTTATTTCGCTGCTTTTTAGTCTTATTTATGTTTCAGTCATTCCAAGTATGTCATATATTCATTCAATGGACGTATTGCTCTGCCTTTACTTTCCTTCCATGTCCCAAAACGGCAGGTATCCATGGACAGACTTGAGTATTTGGAGGACGTGTATAGGATGCGTGTTGCCTTAGACTTCTTCTCCTTTTGCCTTTTTATACTTATGCTTGTTTCGACACTTGTTTTGCCCTTCTCATTTCATTTGCCTTATTTATGTTTTAGGCTTATGTTTGGGAACTGATGTTTGATTCCGGTTTTCCCTTGTGGTCATTTATGTTTTAGTACATATTACCTTGCATGTTTTGATGACACGGCATAAATACACGTAACAGTCTTTTTATCAAAGTGGGGTGTTACATTAGGAATCGAGATTCTAAAAGTAGAAGTACAATACACAATGCAATGTGAATTTGTAACAACTAAATTTGATATACACGTGAATTTGTAACCAACACTCAATCTCTTGAATTCATCATACCCTTCAAATTATGTTAATGTCAGTGTTAATAAAAGTATGTATAGTCATCCTTTCCTTAGTTATGTTGCTATGTACCTGGGCCACGTCTAACAGCTAAACGATGTTTCTGAATGGGAATCTGGTCAAAATCATCCTTAGTTGAATACCTTTAAGCAATAGAAAATTTAGTCAAAATCATTCCCTTACCCTTCCATTCATAGCCACCAACGAACAAACCACGATATGCATATGTACGCACAAAACATATAATCAAAATCGGATAGGTATATTTGTAAAACCACGATATCATGGCATCGTTAATTCGAGAACGAATTATTTTTTTTAAAGGGAAAGAATTATAAAACCCGTATTTAAAATCTTAGAATATTAAATGCGCATCGTCGCAGCTTTAACGTTAATTAAACATAAACAGTAAATACACAGTCTCAGTTTTAATTAAATATTACAAGATAATAATTATTCAGGAAATAATTATTAAGTTTCAGTAAACACTTTGTATGTACTATTTTAGTTACAGAAGAGAGTTTACGCTTTCAGAAAATTTAAAAACACGAGTAACAGATACGAGATACGTGAATAATTTAAATACGAAAAACAAAATGAATACATATATACTTAAGGGAGTGGCGTTTGGACTAGTAAACAAAGAGTGAATATGGGTTGTTGGCCCAAGCCCGTTTGAAACCCAAAAGCAGGAAACAAACAAGTATTCCCACTCTCACTTTTACAAATCAGAAAACAAAAAAAAATTAGGATTTCATTACCCTTTTTGTGCCGCCAGGTTTAGAACAAACAAAAAAAGGAAAAAGATCCGAGGCTTGTTTTCATTCAAGAAAAGTGTGTATGTTCATCATTCCATATCAGAATCGTATATGTACATCCTCCTATTTTATTTCATTTTTTTTTCATGAATCAATACGATACTAATCTAATCAAAGGGATTTTCAGTGGGAAAACATGATATAATAAAATGGGATTTCGGGTTGGTGTGGCTGCACACGAACCGAGACATCACCATGTCTCGATGGTGTTGTTCTTGGCCCAGCCGCGAGCAAAACAACCCCAACAGCGGGGTATATATATAAAAGTGGTGTCGGGTTTTGATGTGGTTCATGAAAACGAGACCAAGAGGTCTCGGTGGTCCCTTTTGTTGGCCAGCCTCGAACCACAAGCCATCAGGGGGTTTTGGTTCAAAAACAGTAAGAAACAGGGGTGTTTGGGTTTAGACTTGTCACAACAGGGTGCGTTTGGGTCTGTCATCAGAAGGGGTGTTTGGTTTTGTAAAAAACAGTGGGATACTATATCTAACGAGGGGAACAGAAAGCCAAACAGTGGGAACTATACTATAATTCATCAGTGGGAAAAGTTCGACAGAAAAATGGTGATTTTATTTTGAAATTCGCGACGGTATAGTGACACTAAATTCTGTCGCAGATTTGTTTATGACAGTTTTAAAACTCAGCTTTTGGTCACACTTTTAGTGACAAATTTTTCTATCGCTAAATCTAATAGGCAGATTTTATATATATTAGTTGAATTGTTTTTGTGCGACCGAGAAGGGGTATCTCGTTAGGCTCGGGTTAGAATTAAAGAATGTATACGAAGACTTAATTATACCTTGTTTATACACTTTTATAAATGATTGTTTAAAATGATTTAATTAGTACATTAATTTCATTTTATTTAAAATAGTTTTATATACTTAAAAGGGTATATTTTTATTAAAGGAATTATAAATGATTTTGGAAACGTTCTAATTTATTAAACTTTCTATTATTAACAGGATACTAAATATAGAAATATTATAATGTACCGTAATTGATGACAGAACAAGAATACGTTAATCAGAAATATTACAACATTCAAACTTATCAGTTTATATACCAACAGTAATACAAGAATAAATAAGTTAAACTAAGAACATATAAGATAAGTAAAACTAAACAGATACCAGTCAACTGATTTCACGTCCGTTATTCATGTAGTAAACAGGAAGTCGGAGTTTAGCTTTCTTCTCTTTTCATTACTAGACACGAGGTACGGATATTCCGTCCTTCAGTATGGACATTCCTTCGTATGCATGATTAGGATTTCCCGTTTGCAGCCATCTGTTTTCCCCAGTACTTTTATATTATTATTCATCTTTTCAGTAAATGTTTACGTTTATTTTAAAATGCCTGAGCTATATACAAGCATGACCATGTCATCTAGTTACGAAGGTACCGTAACCATAACACTTGAGGCACCGATGTTATGACTCCTCCACGGGGGGAGTGATTTCTCGTGGCGTCCCTTCACGTTTTGGCCATACTTATTATCATGTCATGTGGGGCGTATGGATGCATCCTAGTTTACATGTTTACACGTTCACGGTGACTATGGTGTGTCCTCTACATCCGTCACATTAGAGCTGATCCCTCCACCCAGTTTATCAGGATAGAGGTCACCCCTCTATAGCATGACGAGGTCTCCCCTCTATTTATTCATGCCATTTGATACTTTCATGACCTATATGAGCTCTTGGCAAATTAAAATACAGTTTCAGATATAAACATAAGTTTTCAGAAATATATACCAGCTCTAAACATGTTTCAGGTTTTCCAGGACTTACACTTTTTCTGCTGCTTATCAGTCTGTACTTATGTTTATATTACTCCATATTATGTCATATATCCGTTCACTGAGCCTATCGCTCAGCCGTCTTCTCTTTTCATGTCCCCAAACGGCAGGTACCCAAGGTCAGACATAAGCATGGAGAGGTTGTGCATAGGATGGGAGCTATTTTATGTTTCTATCCCTTTTTGCATTGCTTTTTACTTTATGCTTTGTTTGTGAGTTTATGTTTGGGAGCCGATGTTTGATTCCGGTTATCCCTATGGTCATGAAATGTTTTAGGACATTTACTTTGCATGCTTTGATGACACGCCATAAATACACGTAACGATCAACTTGTCAAAGTGCGGTGTTACACTTATGGTATCAAAGCGTGGATCGACCTGTAGGATCAAACTTGACCTGTTACTAGTGGGTAGTCACCAGAGTCTTCCTAAGCTGACGCTTGTTATTCCACGTATTGATATTTTCAGAACCTCGTTGTTTTAAGCATGATGTTTTCCTTGGAATTGTTTTATTAATATGGATAGAACAACCGTCATCCATACTTAGTTACATGTCATTGTTTTATGCATGATGTTTACTTGTGGATTTTGACTAGTATGGACTGGACCATAGTAGTTCATACTTAGTCACACGTTATTCCTTAGGTTTAGACAGTTGGTTTTCATTCATTCATTTCATGAATTCATTGCATGTATCATTGTAGCAGGTATTTTGACTAAGTAATGGTTGGTACAGGACTGACCCTATTTTGTCGCATGTGCTTTTATCGAAACTTTTTGTTTGATTAGTGGACCGACCTATAGGCGTCCAAACTTGCCTTTTGTTTTGTGAACCGACCCACAGGCGTTCACTCATGTACATATTATCATAGATAGTAACCATGCATTTTAAACTGTTTCCTGAATTATAAACTATTTCATGCATCTTTTATGTTTATTTCGTATTAAATTGAGTCATACTTATCTTTTAAGTTGCATTGTTTTTTGTTGTGAAACGACTCCTAGTCGCCCACACTATTAACTTTCAAAATTTATATCATTATGGTCATAATTTTTTTTTCATGTCCCCTAATTTATTTGTTATGTCTCCTTATGTCAAGTATGTTTTCATACTATCATGGTTAACTTCGTTTTCATGCTGATTATGTTTTATGCTCCTTCATCTTAATTTTGTTCCATGTTTCTTCATGATGATTTCGTCTTCATGTTGATTATATCTTACGTCTCTTTTGTTGATTATGCTTTCATCATGTTGATTATGTTTTCATGCAAGACATTGATGGATTTCATTTAATACTTCTTTCATGATAGTTATGGTTGGTTTTCATTAATCATGTTTTCATGTAAATCATCGTTGAATTTTGTTTAACCACACTTTTAGTGTTTCCTCTATGCAACCAGAATGATGTCTACGCTGTTAATGCTAGGCTATCAGGTTGCTCACTTTAGTTCGTTTTCCTAACCGTTTAATCAGTTTCTTTTTCAAAATCACGTCTGATGGTTGACAACCAATACCTTGCAATAACAAAAGAAACTCTGGTAACAGACGTAATCAGAAGCACAAAGGTTAGCAGTATAGCAGATCCACCAACTTTGGCATTTTAACCTCCACCATCTTTATGGTTTCTTTACATATGTCAAGACATCCGTCAAGACACATCATCTCACGTATATGTACTAAAGATGTGACAATTCGTCAATTTATGGTTGATATTTTATTCTCAAATATTATTTAGAAACATTATTTTAATGTTATATTATGAACTCACTCATTTTTGGGAAGGAATTTGAGTTTACATCTTAAAGTAGCATCGGCTACGTCTAAACCAGAGGACTCTACGTTACGTGCTTACGTTTACATACACCGTTTTTGGTGACAGTCCGACACTTCAGGAAATAAATTTATCCGTGAATATTATTTTGAGATTTTAAATTTGTGTTGGTTCATAAACTCACAAATTTACGAGAAGAGATTAGGACTTACGAGTATAATTTAACGTCCTTTACGACTAAACCGGAAACCTTAGGATTACGTATTTACGTTTTTGAACTCCTTTTTTGATGAGACAATTTTTATTAGATTCGTTTTATGCCGTTGATTCATAATTTATAAAAACATTTTTCGTAAAACGACCCGAGGACACGGAAATCGAAGAAACTAGAATCGAGGAGTACCCGTAAATTAGTGGGATGGGACAAGTTTTACACTTACCCACCCCACTATATGGGACGGCTACACATAAGCAAGAACACCATGACGTGTCAAAATTTCATAAACAAGTTTAACACTTGTCTTGTAAGCTTTGCAAACTAGCTAAAACTTTACAAAACCATGAACACAAACCATTTATCTCACTTCCAACACATGCAATCCACTACAAACTCTCTCAACTCTCTCTACCCTCTCCTTGGTCGTCCACTATAGCTTCACCACCACCATGATTCATCAAATTTTACCATAAAATCATGTGTTATCTACATATATGATGAAGAACCTTTGAAGCCTTGAAGATTGGAGGTGATTTTAACATTAAAAGAGGAGATTTCTTGGTGTCATAGGGATGATTTCCCACAAGGAGTTTATAAAGATTGGTGGACTTGAAGATGATATTGGTTTATCACAAGTTTTGCCATCAAAATCTAAGCCTTGATCATAACCTACACAATCTTGGTGGTAAAGAGATTGTTCTTCCTATCCTCTTGTTATTTTGATTATGAAATCTTGTATTTTCTTTATTTATGTATATGTAAATGATGATGAATGTTGATTAAAAATATTATGTGGGGATTTGGTGTTGATAGATTTGATTAAAAAGATTAAAATCTACTTGAAAGGATGTTAAAATCATGGTTAAATATGTAGGCTGTATAAAACAGTGAAGAAAATTATGATAAACTGTTAAAATGGCATAGATTATTTAATAAACAGTAAGGTACATGTCTTATACACATTTGAGAGTTGGACATACAATGGAATCACTATAATGAGTCAGATATGATCAAAACAAGATTGGAGTGCAAATCTGCCTACACTGTTTTGGACGAATTTATTAAAATATTTAGAGATTGATTAATCAGTAGCTATAAAGGAATAAAATGAAGCACATATCATGTAGTTTATGTCATAAAAATTTGAGGTCCTATCTCTTTATAGAACTCTAGATATGGACATTTTAGTGGACTTAAAATTTAAGACTGATTTTGTATATAAATAATATATAATATAAGCACTCAAAAATTAATATAAAATATATATATAAAACCCACTAGTTGATAAAAAATATAAATAAAGGGATATATATATATATATATATATTGATATTAAAATGGTACACTTTATATAAGTTACAAGTATAAATGTTTTTCCAAGTTATAAAACTATATACCTAAGTTTTACGTCTTTTCGGCTAAAACCGAAAGATTAGTGTTTTTGTCAAATAAAACTTAGACGGTCGGACCCGTCCAATGTAAACTTTTATAAACTCATATACTGATATATATACTTATATAACAAGTAAAAACCGATAAAAACCGAGATTTACAACATATAAACATTAACGGGCCGAAGTAGCCTTATTGGACTATAAATCCAACTAGTTTGGTAAAACACTAATGGACTTACTCATTGGGCTTAACCCACTTGGACCTAACATATGAGTATGGGCCTGATATTAAAAGTATAATTAGGCTAATGTAATGTATTGGGCTTGTAATGGGCCTATTGGGCCTCAACATGTAAACAAGTTGAACTAGTGTAACTAGTCTAGAAATGTACCAACACATAACATTATAATGTTGAATAAAGATGTAAAATCCCACTTGATCATCATCATATGTATAAATCATCATCATACATATACATATCCATTGTTTTTATAAAGTAATTGGACAAAAGTCTAAGACGAGTATTAATTGTCTACGTTTTTGTGATTGAAGCACGTACCGTACATCCGAATTATCGATAACCCGCCTTCCCACATCAACGTGAGTTCATAGTCTCGCACTCTTTTAAATGTTCTATGAATGGTTTTATAAACCCGCGAGGGAGATAACATGTTAGTTTTTAATAAAATAGGACACTAGTTGTCCCGATTGTTTGTTTATTGATATGGACCCGAATGATTATATGACCCGATGAATGATTATATGACCCGATGAATGAGATGCAATAGATTTTTATTAGTTAAGTTATGTCACTAAAAGTCCCATTAGCATGAATTGTGAACTACCGGGGTTTGGTAGACGCTTATGCATATAATAGTACTATTTAGGGAAGATCACCCCAGTTCGCGCCTTGACGGTTGATCCCCGTCGTGCCACTGTGATTGGTAAACGAATTTATGTATGAGAAGGTTTATATAAGCGTGATTATTGTGATGACATGCTGTTTTAGATGGTCAAAATAGTCACGGGCTAGCTACCCAATATATGTTAAAGAAAAGTAACAATGTCATGCGGCTAAAGTAATCCGATAATAAAAATACTGAGCTACAATATATTGCCTGACTAGCAATATGGGGTCTTATTACTGATATTATAATTGTGTTTTGGTTTTACATACCTGTTTTTTTACATAACAGTGGTTATTAAATTCCATACAACGTTATAAAACGTATTGTATGATGTTTTTACGACATCGGTTCGTATAATGGTTTTGAAGGCAAAATCCCATATTATGATTTATGAAAAAAAGTCGTATAAAATGTTTTACATCCTTCACATTAGAGCTGATCCCTCCACCCAGTTTATCAGGATAGAGGTCACCCCTCTATAGCATGACGAGGTCTCCCCTCTATGTATTCATGCCAGTTGATACTTTCATGACCTATATGAGCTCTTGGCAAATTAAAATACAGTTTCAGATATAAACATAAGTTTTCAGAAATATATACCAGCTCTAAACATGTTTCAGGTTTTCCAGGACTTACACTTTTTCCGCTGCTTATCAGTCTGTACTTATGTTTATATTACTCCATATTATGTCATATATCCGTTCACTGAGCGTATCGCTCAACCGTCTTCTCTTTTCATGTCCCCAAACGGCTGGTACCTAAGGTCAGACAGAAGCATGGAGAGGTTGTGCATAGGATGGGAGCTATTTTATGTTTCTATCCCTTTTTGCATTGCTTTTACTTTATGCCTTTTTTGTGAGTTTATGTTTGGGAGTCGATGTTTGATTCCGGTTATCCCTATGGTCATGAAATGTTTTAGGACATTTACTTTGCATGCTTTGATGACACGCAATAAATACACGTAAAACTTGTCAAAGTGCGGTGTTACACTTATGGTATCAAAGCGTGGATCGACCTGTAGGCTCAAACTTGACCTGTGACTAGTGGGTAGTCACCAGAGTCTTCCTAAGCTGAAGCTTGTTATTCCACGTATTGATATTTTCAGAACCTCGTTGTTTTAACCATGATGTTTTCCTTGGAATTGTTTTATTAATATGGATAGAACAACCGTCATCCATACTTAGTTACATGTCATTGTTTTATGCATGATGTTTACTTGTGTATTTTGACTAGTATGGACTGAACCACAGTAGTTCATACTTAGTCACACGTTTTTCCTTAGGTTTAGACAGTTGGTTTTCATTCATTCATTTCATGAATTTATTGCGTGTATCATTGTAGCAGGAATTTTGACTAAGTAATGGTTGGTACAGGACATACCCTATTTTGTCACATGTGCTTTTATCGAAACTTTTTGTTTGATTAGTGGACCGACCCATAGGTGTCCAAACTTGCCTTTTGTTTTGTGAACCGACCCATAGGCGTTCTTTCATGTACATATCATCATAGATAGTAACCATGCATTTTAAACTGTTTCCTGAATTATAAACCATTTCATGCATCTTTTATGTTTATGTCGTATTATATTGAGTCATACTTATCATTTAAGTTGCATTGTTTTTTATTGTGAAACGAATCCTAGTCGTCCACACTATTAACTTTCAAAATTTATATCATTACGGTCATAAATTTTTTTTCATGTCCCCTAATTTATTTGTTATGTCTCCTTATGTCAAGTATGTTTTCATACTATCATGGTTAACTTCGTTTTCATGCTGATTATGTTTTATGCTCCTTCATGTTAATTTTGTTCCATGTTTCTTCATGATGATTTCGTCTTCATGTTGATTATATCTTACGTCTCTTAAATTGATTATGCTTTCATCTTGTTGATTATGTTTTCATGCAAGACATTGATCGATTTCATTTAATACTTATTTCATGATAGTTATGGTTGGTTTTCATTAATCATGTTTTCATGCAAATCATCGTTGAATTTCGTTTAACCACACTTTTGGTGTTTCCTCTATGCAACCAAAATGATGTCTACGCTGTTAATGCTAGGCTATCAGGTTGCTCACTTTAGTTCATTTTCCTAACCGTTTAATCAGTTTCTTTTTCAAAATCACGTCTGATGGTTGACAACCAATACCTTGCAATAACAACAGAAACTCTGGTAACAGACGTAATTAGAAGCACAAAGGTTAGCAGTCCAGCAGATCCACCAACTTTGGCATTTTAACCTCCACTATCTTTATGATTTCTTTACATATGTCAAGACATCCGTCAAGACACATCATCTCACGTATATGTACTGAAGATGTGACAATTCGTCAATTTATGGTTGATATTTTATTCTCAAGTATTATTTAGAAACATTATTTTAATGTTATACTATGAACTCACTCATTTTTGGGAAGGAATTTGAGTTTACATCTTAAAGTAGCATCGACTACGTCTAAACCGGAGGACTCTACGTTACGTGCTTACGTTTACATACACCGTTTTTGGTGACAGTCCGACACTTCAGGAAATAATTTTATCCGTGAATATTATTTTGAGATTTTAAATTTGTGTTGGTTCATAAACTCATAAATTTACGAGAAGAGATTAGGACTTACGAGTATAATTTAACGTCCTTTACGACTAAACCGGAAACCTTAGGATTACGTATTTACGTTTTTGAACTTCGTTTTTGATGAGACAATTTTTATTAGATTCGTTTTGTGCCGTTGATTCATAATTTATAAAAACGTTTTTCGTAAAACGACCATAGGACACGCAAATCGAAGAAACTAGAATCGAGGAGTACCCGTAAATTAGTGGGATGGGACAAGTTTTACACTTTCCCACCCCACTATATGGGATGGCTACACATAAGCAACAACACCATGATGTGTCAAAATTTCATAAACAAGTTTAACACTTGTCTTGTAAGCTTTGCAAACTAGCTACAACTTTACAAAACCATGTACACAAACCATTTATCTCACTTCCAACACATGCAAACCACCACAAACTCTCTCAACACTCTCTCTACCCTCTCCTTGGTCGTCCACTATAGCTTCACCACCACCATGATTCGTCAAGTTTTACCATAAAATCATGTGTTATCTACACATATGATGAAGAACCTTTGAAGCCTTGAAGATTGGAGGTGATTCTAACATTCAAAGAGTAGATTTCTTGGTGTCATAGGGCTGATTTCCTACAAGGAGTTTATAAAGATTGGTGGACTTGAAGATGATATTGGTTTATCACAAGTTTTGCCATCAAAATCCAAGCCTTGATCATAATCTACACAATCTTGGTGGTAAAGAGATTGTTCTTCCTATCCTCTTGTTATTTTGATTATGAAATCTTGTATTTTCTTTATTTATGTATATGTAAATAATGATGAATGATGATTAAAAATATTATGTGGGGATTTGGTGTTGATAAATTTGATTAAAAAGATTAAAATCTATTTGAAAGGATGTTAAAATCATGGTTAAATATGTAGGCTATATAGAACAGTGAAGAAACTTATGATAAACTGATAAAATGGCATAGGTTATTTAATAAACAGTAAAGTACATGTCTTATAAAAATGTGAGAGTTGGCCATACAATGGAATCAATATAATGAGTGAGATATGATCAAAACAAGATTGGAGTGCAAATCTGCCTACACTGTTTTGGACGAATTTATTAAAATATTTAGAGATTGTTTAATCAGTAGCTATAAAAGAATAAAATGAAGAACATTTCATGTAGTTTCTGTCATAAAAATTTGAGTTCGTATCTCCTTATAGAACTATAGATATGGACATTTTAGTGGACTTAAAATTTAGGACTGATTTTGTATATAAATAATATATAATATAAGCACTCAAAAATTTATATAAAATATATATATAAAACCCACTAGTTGATAAAAATTATAAATAAAGGGATATATATATATATATATATATATATATATATATTATATATATATATATATATACATATATATATATATATATATACATATATATATATATATATATATATATATATATATATATATATATATATATATATATATATATATATATATATATATATATATATATATATATATATATATATATATATATATATATATATATATATATATATATATATATATATATATATATTGATATTAAAATGGGACACTTTATATAAATTACAAGTATAAATGTTTTTCCAAGTTATAAAACTATATACCTAAGTTTTACGTCTTTTCGGCTCAAACCGAAAGATTAACGTTTTTGTCAAATAAAACTTAGACGGTCGTACCCGTCTAATGTAAACTTTTATAAACTCATATACTGATATATAAACTTATATAACAAGTAAAAACCGATAAAAACCGAGCTTTACAACATATAAACATTAACGGGCCGAAGTAGCCTTATTGGACTATAAATCCAACTAGTTTGGTAAAACACTAATGGACTTACTCATTGGGCTTAACCCTCGTGGACCCAACATATGAGTATGGGCCTGATATTAAAAGTATAATTGAGCTAATGTAATGTATTGGGCTTGTAATGGGCCTATTGGGCCTCAAAATGTAAACAAGTTGAACTAGTGTAACTAGTCTAGAAATTTACCAACACATAACATTATAATGTTGAATAAAGATGTAAAATCCCACTTGATCATCATCATATGTATAAATCATCATCATACATATACATAGCCATTGTTTTTATAAAGTCATTGGACAAAAGTCTAAGACGAGTATTAATTGTCTAGGTTTCCGTGATTGAAGCACGTACCGTACATCCGAATTGTCGATAACCCGCCTTCCCACATCAACGTGAGTTCATAGTCTCGCACTCTTTTAAATGTTTTATGAATGGTTTTATAAACCCGCGAGGGAGATAACATGTTAGTTTTTAATAAAATAGGACACTAGTTGTCCCGATTGTTTGTTTATTGATATGGACCCGAATGATTATATGACCCGATGAATGATTATATGACCCTATGAATGAGATGCAATGGATTATTATTAGTTAAGTTATGTCACTAAAAGTACTATTAGCATGAATTGTGAACTACTGGGGTTTTGTAGACGCTTATGCATATAATAGTACTATTTGGGGAAGATCACCCCAGTTCGTGCCTTGACGGTTGATCCCGGTCGTGCCACTGTGATTGGTAAGCGAATTTATGTATGATAAGGTTTATATAAGCGTGATTATTGTGACGACACGCTGTTTTAGATGGGCAAAATAGTCACGGGCTAGCTACCCGATATATGTTAAAGAAAAGTAACAATGTCATGCGGCTAAAGTAATCCGATAATAAAAATACTGAGCTACAATATATTGCCTGACTAGCAATATGGGGTCTTATTACTGATATTATAATTGTGTTTTGGTTTTACATAACTGTTTTTACATAACAGTGGTTATTAAATTCCATACAACGTTATAACGTATTGTATGATGTTTTTACGACATTGGTTCGTATAATGGTTTTGAAGGCAAAATCCCATATTATGATTTACGACAAAGAGTCGTATAAAATGTTTTTGGCCTACTTTATGGCCTACGACAAATATTTGTACAAAATGATTTTTGGTAATAATTATATACCGATAATCTATTAATAGTTTTTATTAAACTATATGAATTCACTCGGCGTTTTCGCTGACCTTTTCTTTTAACATGTTTTATCTCAAGTACTTGAAGGTAATTCTCGGGAAGATAATAAGAATTCATGGCTCGCACTTAAATAGCAATTTCCATTCAAATGTTTTGTAAAATTGTATGAAATACTTTGGGACCTACAAAATTTGATATTTATGAATTTAATATCGCTTTATTATTAAACGACGCGATGTTTTTAAGCGTTGTCTACGATTTGAGTAATGCGCTATCCCGTAACACCAACGACTCTTCCGCTAACTAAAGTATGAAAATTTGGGGGTGTTACAGAAGACACATGTCAAGACACCAGTCAAGACACATGTCACACATGTAGTTCTCAGGACATGAGTCAGAACACACGACTCACGCATAATTTCTGAACTCAGCCTCAGTGATTCAAGGCACCTTTCCAAAGTCAAGCCACTAAAATTTCAGTACCACCTTTGACTAATTGTTTATCGTTGGTCACGTAGTGTTCGTTCCGTGTAAGATGTACGAAACACATTCAGTAAAATTTGCCACGTTTACATCGTATGTCGACATAACACTTTCATTTCTCGATTCCACATTTGTTCATACATGTCCATCTAAGACGCCGTTGTATCACCCATGCATATAAAGGCTTTCATTTCAGCTTGACGACAGGATATTTCATTTTTACAATGGATCGCCATTTGTATCAGATCATATTTAACAATGTTCAGTTCCCTGAATACATCCATCATGATCTCCACCAGGAAGTTGTGAAAAAAAATTTCATGCTTTAACAAGCATGTGTTGTGTCTTGTCACGACTGAGAAATTGTCTAGCTACCATTTATGACAAGACTTCTGAAGTTACTTTTATTCATAATCAGCAAATTATTTCAAATTTTTCCCAGATACAATACTAGCAGAAACTACCAATCATACGACCATGCATAACTGTATTTTCCTCCCAAGTGTTATTGGTCTATCCGACCAACTACCATACTCTAAACACTTTCCAAGACCGTTTACGATTAGGCTATAAACAGTCACAAGTAAAAGAGTAGGACACTTCAGTGACTGCTCTTCACACACATTATGGTCACTATAAACTCATATTCATATTGCCTGATCTCACGAATTCCCAACAGTAATTATGGACGTGATGAATCAACTTTTCAGGAATTCTAGAAGAGTTTGTTATCCTGTTCATGACTAACATTCTGACATTCTTTAAGTTGAGGAACGAGTACGAATATCGTCTTCACTCTATGTTATAAGATTTACAACAGAATAATTTCACCCTGAATTTTTTTTTTCTTAGTACCAGTTTCTATAAATGTATCATGATCTCAACCACATCTTGGTGGAGCAGCATGAAACAAGATGCAGTTATGTTCATATCTTAATACCTGACATATCAACAAGTTAAGATAGAACGCCAACATACTAACATTTCAATTCAACCAGCGTTATTATTCGAACAGAAGTAGGACAAGACCTTCATGGATCTTGTCAATGGACTACTGCAGGCTCAGAAGAGGCATAATGCAATATGTATTGTCGTCAACAATTTGACCGAGTTGTATCTCCTTTTCATCTGCAAGAACTCTACAAGTTAGCAGAATATCAGCTAAAAGATTGTACGATCACATGGCACTCCTTCAACTATCCGATCAGATAAAGGTTCACGTTGCATTTAGTAATCAAGTTCACGTCCTTGTCTACGTTCACAATTTACTTCTCATATTCACGTTCATGACATTGTTTACATTCATAATCGTATACTAGCTTACAAATGGTGTTTATTATAGTTCTGGGAAGATTTGTAGAAACTTGGGAAACCAGACTCAAGTGTGATAAACTTCCACCCTCAGACGGACGTTTCACGTCATACCTCGCGTTTCATCATTTTTCGTTTCGCAATCCCTACTCAGTCAACATACATTCATGATATGTTCTAGTATCACGTTTGTTAGAAATATGTTTTTAACGTATATTAGAAGTATCGGTCACTCCACAATATTATTAAATGTTAAATAGCTCGTAGTTGAATATTATGTTACTTTGTTAAGTAAACCCGACCCATGGGCTTGTCATGGGTTGGAGGCCCAAGTCCATTAAGGACTTGGGTATATAAACCCCTTTCCACCTAAGGAAAGGGGGTTGGTTTTTTAGTTTTGATATTCAATATAACACATTTTCTCTCACTTTCTCTCTCTAGAAACATCAATCCACCTTATTGATTCACAAGATTATCACAAATCTACAATTGGTATCAAGAGCCATGGGGTGATTTAAGGTAATGATTTGTGTTGTTTTTTAGTTTTTGATTGTGTTAGTAGTTTTTAGGAAAATCTATCTTGAATATTATAACTTTTGGTGATTTTGTTGTTGGGATTAGTAGATAAGTATTGGGTTTTACTTATTTTGGTAGAAATCACAAAACTTTTCGTGGTTTTTGGTTAAAAATCTGGGTTTGGATTCAGTTTCTTAATATCAAGAAAAGTCGGCTTGGTCTCGAACTCATTTTTCCCAGAATATTCCGAACTAACGAATATTCCGAACGAAGAAACCTATTCCAGATAAGTAAAATATTCCGAACCAACGAATATTCCGAACGAAGAAACTTATTCCGGATAAGTAACATATTCCGAACCAACTGATATTCTGAACAAAGCAGCTATTCCGAACGAAGCAGCTATTCCGAACGAAGCAGCTATTCCGAACGAAGCAGCTATTCCGAACGAAGCAGCTATTCCGAACGAAGCAAGTTATTCCGAATCAGTGATTTTTCCGAACCAAAGTATTCCGAACCAAGGTATTCCGAATCAAGCTTTTCCGAATCAACAACTTTTTTCCGAATCAAGGTAATTATTCCGAACCAAGGTCTTTTTCCGCATAAACGTATTTTTATTCCGAATCAAATTAATTATTCTGAACCAAGGGATATTATTCCGAACCAAGGGATATTTTACGAGTTTTTTCGACGATTTTTAGAGGATTTAATCTTAGTTTCTTACACACGTTTCATTTCAACAACACAACACAACTCACAACCTTACTTTACTGCTCAATCAACCGATAATCTTTGATTCTTTAAAGTGGTCAAAAAATGAATCCGAGTTCAGTCATGCCTCAACTGACATCACTCACGGATATCTCCATCATAACGGGAACCGACACTCACCCTTCAATGCTCATTAAAGAGGTCTTTGAAGCATGGCAAGGCCGTATCTTATCTTACAATAAGGGTAAACCGACATATGGGAGGCTTATGGTCAAGTCAATACTAAATGGTCCACTTGATCCCGGTACCATCACTGTTGACAATGTGACTCGACCAAGGGAGTTTGAAGAACTTACGCCATAACAACAACTTATTGCCGATGCAGATGAAAGGGCTCTTCAAACCATTAAACAAGCTCTTCCACATGACATCTATCAAATGGTAAGTAAAATTACGGTCGCAAAGGAGTTATGGGAACGCTTACAGGTTTTGCTACAAGGTACGTCTCTTTCTAAACAGGAACGCGAATGTCAGTTATATGACTTGTTTGATAGGTTCACATACAATCCAGGGGAAACGCTTCACGACTACTACTTCAGATTCACTACTCTCATGAATGATTTAAGTGTGTATAATCTCGTGATCGCTCCATTCCAGGTTAACACCAAGTTTTTGAATACTTTACCTCAAGATGAATGGGGTGAGTATATTACTGATGTGAAGTTAACTAGGGATTTGCATAAGTCGAATTTGGATCAACTCTATGCTTTTCTCCAGCAGCATGAGAAACACGTAATCATGCACCGTACGCCTCAAGGTATGTACCCTGACCCTTTAGCCTTGATGGCAAATCAACCTCGCTTGTCATATAACAACACTCCTTATATCTTGGGACACCAAGCCTATCATCCATCTCCATATATGACTCCAAGCTTTCCCCAATATTCGATTCTACCTCAACCACCCACCTCACATCAGCAACAATATCGGTTTAATGCACCGTTGTCTCAAAGATAATTACAAGCATCACAATATGCTCCACAACCTCACCCATATTTACCAACAAGCAATGCACTTTATGCTCATTCATCATACTCTCCATATCAAGAAAATGCAGCATATTTACCAAGCTATTCTCAACACATAAGTACTCCTTATAGTGCTTATGCAGCTCCCCAAGACCAAGCGATGTATTGTGACAATGATGAGGTTCCCATTCCTCAATTCCAACAAGGAACTGACCCAGCTGAAGTGTTAGCCACTATGTCTGCTTACATCACAAGAACATTGAGCAAACGAGGATTTAGAGGACCAGCTCCGACTAACAATCAGTTGAGGAACTCATCTAATTCTCGACAACAAGCTACAATTCAAGATGGCAGAGTAATGGTCCAACCTATTCAACCATATCATGGGAGACCCACTACATCAAACACCAATGCACGCATGGTCAATCCTGCTCCAATGGTCAACACTGCTCCAATGGCTACTGCTCCAAGGGCCAATTCCACAGGTAAGTTGCGAATGATCACATGCTACAACTGTAAGGAAGAAGGTCACATGTCTAGGGATTGCAAAAAACCCAAGAGGAGAAGGGATGGTCAATGGTTTGCAGAGAAGATTTATCTGGTGAATGATCAGGCACAAGGACATGAACTTGATGAAGAGGAGTTAGCATTTCTTGCTGATACAGGGATTGCAGAACAAGAAGTTATCACTACACAGAATGCAGCATACCAAGCAGATGATCTGGATGCTTACGATTCAGAATGTGATGATCTTCAATCTGCTCAGGCCGCTCTTATGGCAACTATCTCTCGTTTCGGGTCAGATCAAATATCTGAGGTACTTTCCAATTCCACTGATACTAGTATTCAACCACATCAAGTTGGGCAAGATGGTGCCTATACGAATGAGTCTTCGGTGATGAGTCTTTCAAATGAGGAGACAAACAATGATAGTAATATCACTGCAAGTCCCCAGACTTTGACTGCATCACAACCGAGACCCATTTCGCATATGAATCTTCATGCTCAACAAGATTTGGTGACGGTTCCTGCAAATTTGCTTAGCCAAATGAATACTGCGCTGTTAGCTACCATAGATACGAATAGTAATTTGTCTGATGAGCTTGCCTTGTGCAAAGAAAAGGTTCAAACTTTGGAATTAGTTCCGTCATCCAATGTTTTAACAAATCTCGAATATGATCATTTTCGAAACAAACAAATGGGTCATTTGCAAGAAATTAAAACCTTAAGAGCAAATCTTTCCAATGAACTTAAAGCAAAACAGTTAGTGGTCACTAATTTTCAAAAACTTCAAACGGATTTCGAACTACTCGAGTCTCAAAAGACTGAAGTGGAAATTAATGTGGCTAATAAGATTAAGAAGTTAGATTATTTGCTTTTAAGACAATACGCTGCCTCTCAACTAGTGCACTTATTTGACTCATCGTTTAGAGATTTTAACTTATCGCGTCAAATAGACCTTCCCTCTAACCCACGGTATGCAAGACAAGCTTTTATCCATAATCCAAGACTTTATGATGCAACCAAATTAGGATTGGTCTTATATTTGATTGTTATTTTCGAGGACCCCAGGAATAAGTCTCTAGTTGATGCAGATCGGTCATACATTTGTTCAAAATATCCTCAATGCGATTATTTTAAAATGAATAAAGAGTTTGCAAAAAAGGATTTTAGAATTCGCTTTCATATAGATAAAGATCTCATTACAGCACCAACCTACATGTTAAATGAAGAAAACCCTAGTACACTTTCTACACTTGTCAAAATGGATGAACCTAAGGAAATTCCAAAGGATCTTCCACCTGTTAGCACTGTATGGATAAACTTGCAAGAGATTAATCAATACTTTGCTAGTTTTGACAAGGTCATCTTGGAATGTACGACTTCAAATGGCCTAAACGCCGAAGAATGGGCTTTCGAACACATGAACGAGGTGTTTAGGAATGAGATCAACCCTTTTGTCGAAAATCTAAAACGAAGTTTTGCATCTCTTTCAGAAAATCTCAATTTTGAAATTAAAGAAGTTCAAAAAGTGTTTTATGAAATGGACACCGCTTATGAGCTACAATTAATTGAAAAAGAAAAGATTTTATCCGAGTATGACTGTTTCTTGTCCCAAGTAATATCGTATGATGTGCTTACTACTATGAATGTTAATTATTCGAATGAGCTTACATCTGCTATGAATAAATGTGATGTTGTGAATATATGTGACGATGTGTATGATCGTTCTGTAAATAGTGCTGAGACTGTAAAGAGGTAGATAATCATTCTTGTCACGAATCTAACGCTGAATTTTTAAAGCTTCAAGATTCTTACAATTTACTTGCAAAACGTTTTGATCAACTTGAACAACATTGTATATCTTTAGAATTAAAACAACAATCTCAAAATGAGGATCTTTTGGTAACAAATGTTTGTGAAGACAACGTTGAGACGAGTGACAAGATGATTGAGATAGTTAAGGCATTAGAGGAAGAGATTATGAGATTAAAGAGAGATTCATCCTCGAACGAAACACTAAAATTGGAACTAGAGGCTGCAGAGTCTAAAAACCAGTACTTAGAAACTAGACTTTCGTCTATTCTAGGGGAGATGGAACGTGCGAGATAGGGAATTTCCACTCTTTATGGTTCAATAGAAGAACGCTTCGCTTTTAATGCGGCAAAACAACAATCTTATGTTGAACAATTGAACCAAAAGTGTGAGGAAATCTCTGACTAAATATCCAGCTCATTGACAAAAACATGGTTTTGGCCGAGTTAAAAGAGACACTTCTTCTCACCCGACTAGAAGTTGTTGATAACTCAGCTACAAACTCTGCACCGTCCACTAGTGCTCCAACAACCAATTCAGTGGTGATCTATAAGAACCCGTACCATAAGCACAATCCGGATACTTACGATGTTTATATGATGAATGAAATTAAGCATGTGGATCTTCTTAGGGATATTTTAGATGATCTTTATGCATTAGATCCCTCAAGTAGTCACTATTATTCAGCTCATGCATATATTCAGCGAGTTTAATATTGCTTAGCATATTTGCAATACATAGGAAAACCGGGTTCTGCACCACTCACTAATCGACCCATTGCTGTAACACCATTCAATAAAACCCTAGAAGCAAAACCGTCAACGACACCATCAACTAAGGCACCTTTAAAATCTGTTGCTAACATTCCCACTTTGCCTTCTATAGGAGTAAAAGAGTCTACTAAGGCTAAAGGATCACAAGCCAAGAACGATAGGATCAAGCCCTCCACTAGTAGGACCACCAAGAAGATAGAAGCTCATCCTAGGAATGTTATTTCAGATTTAAATAAAAAGAATCATGTAGCTAAGACTAAAAGCTCTGCGCATGTGCAGCAGCCTAAGCCATTTGTGAATTCTAATTTGAAATGTTGGAATTGTAATGAATGCATGTTTTCTTAGCGTCATGATTTGTGTCTTATTGATCAAAGACGTCGACTACATGATACTGGTACAAATTTATGTTGATGATATAATATTTGCTGCCTCTAACATAGAATTGTCCAACCGATTTGAGAAAATAATGTCCACACGCTTTCAGATGTCAATGATGGGAAAAATTTCATTTTTCTTAGGATTACAAATTTCTCAGAATCCCAGAGGCATCTTTATTAATCAATCCAAATATGCTCTAGAATCCTTAAAGAAATATCACTTTGAGAACTGTGACCCCGTGGATACTCCAGTGGTGGAGAGATCCAAGTTAGATGAAGATAGGGATGGGATTGTTGTCGATCCGAAACTTTACCGTGGACTGATCGGCACCCTTCTCTATCTGACTGCTAGCAGGCCTGATTTGCAATTTTCTGTATGCATGTGTGCCCGGTATCAGGCTCGGCCTACCGAAAAGCACTTACATGTTGTTAAAAGGATCTTTCGGTATCTCAAAGGAACACTTCATCGTGGTCTATGGTATCCGAAAGATTCTTCCATTGCTTTAATATCATATGCAGATGCCGATCATGCTGGGTGTCAAGACACTAGACGTAGCACTTCTGGATCTGTGACTCCTTGGAGACAGATTGATTAGTTGGTCTTCAAAAAGGCAGAAAAGCGCTGCAATTTCAAGCACGGATGCTGAATACATTGCCATGTCCGGTTGTTGTGCTCAAATCCTTTGGATGCGATCACAATTAACTGACTACGGTCTAAGATTCAACAAAATCCCAATGTATTGTGACAACAAGAGCGCCATTGCCCTTTGCTGCAACTACGTTCAACACTCCCGGGCAAAGCACATTGACATACGCTACCATTTCATTAAAGAGCAAGTGGAAAATGGAGTGACCGAGATGTATTTTTTCACCACCGAGTATCAGCTGGCGGATATGTTCACAAAAGCCCTAGATCGAGGACGAATCGAGTTTTTGATCGACAAGCTTGGAATGAAATCCTTCTCTCCAGCGACTCTCAAAGAGTTGGCAGAAGAATCAGCAGAATAGTGGTGGTAAACTATTCGTGCGTATCCTTTGATCGTGATCTTGTATATTATCGTATATATTTAAACCAAAAAAAAATACAAAAATATAAAATCTACAAAAACCATAAAAAATATAAAACCAAGAAAACCCAAAAAAAATTTTTAAATTGGGCATGTCTTTTAGTATGGTAATATTTACGGCTTTAGAAATGTCGATTAATATTGACACGACGCCATAAATAGAGTCCGTATAAAAGTTCTACATTTTTAAAAACATGCACATTATGGCTTGTAGTTATTTCAGACTGCAACCCGTTTTTCGCATTAAAGTCACATATTTCCTTGGAAAACGTTGGCTCACAACGGGAATTAATTTCCTCGGGTATGATTTACAAGCCAAATCATGCAAAGGGATCAAGTTTACTTTATAACTTGGTCTAACACGAATTAGTGTACGTCTCAGTGCATTAATTTGTTTAAATAAGAGAAATCTTATTGCCGCCACGAATCAATCTTTTTAAGACATTAATTGGAAAATGTTTTCATCAATATTTTCCTCGTTAAACAACGATTATAGCTCTTTAAATAGAAAACGGGTCATCGTTTAAGGGGAGAAAATATTAAATCATCTTCGTCATCAAAACGGTCTTCAAAAGTTTTCGAGCAAAATTAATCTGTTAAACGGTTAATAACTGGACTTGCTTGGGTATACGATTTGTGTTTGTTCGTGATTTGTAGTGAGTTTTAGGTCTCAGATATTTGCTAATAGGATAAAATGTCTAAGTTTTGTGCGGGCAAGAATATTTAATACGATGAGATAGGCCTAACGATTGTTAATTTATTTAACGGATGTTAACCTAAAGATGGTTATTAACTAGAAAAGAAAAGAAAAGAAAAGAAAAGAATAAGAAAAGTAAAGGGACTAAAATTGTTAAAATGTGAAAGTTGAAAAACCTTGACCTAAGTCAACCAAACCCCCCCTCGTTTTCTTTTCTTTCTTCTTCTTCTTTTCTGGACGCCATCTTCACACACTAAAAACACACACATTCAAATCGCCATTAATTGTTCTTGATCTGTCAATCTGGTTCAATCGTTCAAAAAAGGCACAACATCGATTCTTGAGTTTTAATTCGTCTAATTCGTCTTTAAGTCCACTTAATTGATTCGTTCTAATTAAATTAGTCAAATTAGGGTTTCTGCACAAATTAGGTCAAATTAAATAGGGGTTTTAGGTGGGTTTGTCTCGGATTAGGATTAGAACAACTCTTGTTGCCTTAGATTGCCTTAAAACACACAAATGCGATGAGAAAAATCCTTTATAGGGTGCGTTTAGGTTTATTCCGAATGAACGTGTTTTTCAAAAGACTAAAATGAGTTTTCCGAACGAACGTTTATTCCGGATGAACGTCTTTTTCCGAATGAACGTTTATTCCGGATGAACGTCTTATTCCGAACGAACGTCTTATTCCGGATGAACAAAACATTCCGGATGAACAAACATTCCGGATGAACAAAACATTCCGGATGAACAAACATTCCGGATGAACAAACATTCCGGATGAACAAACATTCCGGATGAACAAGAATTCCAGATGAACAAACATTCCGGATGAACAAACATTCCGAATGAACAAACATTCCGGATGAACAAACATTCCGGATGAACAATATACAGGATGAAGGTTTATTCCGGATGAAGGTTTATTCCGGACGAAGGTTTATTCCGGACGAAGGTTTATTCCGGACGAAGGTTTATTCCGGATGAAGGTTTATTCCGGATGAAGGTTTATTCCAGATGAAGGTTTATTCCGGATGAAGGTTTATTCCGGATGAAGATTTATTCCGGATGAAGGTTTATTCCGGATGAAGGTTTATTCCGGATGAAGGCATTCCGAATGAAGACATTCTGCATGAAGCTTTTTCCGCATGAAGGGGATTATTCCGCATGAAGCTTTTTCCGCATGAAGGGTATTCCGCATGAAGGTGTTTATTCCGAATGAGACACATTTTTCCGAATGAAGGATTGTTGCTTAATTAATTGTTGCTTGTTAAAAGCTTAATAAATTGTGTCATATGTGTAATGCTTAGAAATAAAAACATAATGGTATTTATATCTTTGTGTATCAACCTTTATCTCTTATCTTAAGCAGAAACTATGACTAATCCAACCGTGCAACAACTCCATGAAGCTAGAGCAGCCGCAATTGCCGAGGCCAAAGCACTTAAGTTCATTCCGAACAATTACCGATTGAAAGAAGTCTCTCATTCCATTCACCTTGGATTCAAAGTCGGCTCAGCCATCCTTGATCAATCTCACTTCAAGAATGCGTTAAGGAGTAGTGCTTTGGTGCCTTTTGATTACATGTATGAATTCTGGGCCACCAAGAAGAGTACTTCAAACAAGATCACCTTCTTCCTCGACAACAAGTAACAGACACTCACCGTTTCAGACTTTCGCAAGATATTTGGGATTCGGGACACACCCAAAGGTATGACATTTTCAGAGAACCCGACCAAAGACAAACTCATGGAGATGTTCTCTGCTCTTGGATGTGCTGACTTATGAGTGGTGTCCGAGTTTACCACAACCAAAGTGGGTCAACCTTGGAGAGCTATATTCAGTATCCTCAGTCGGTGTCTCACACCTAAAACAACTGGGTATGATGTTGTGTGCGTTCCAATTATTAGTATCTTCTATGGTATGTTCAAAGGTATAAATGTCAATTATGCATCATTGTTGTGGGAAGAGTTGGATTACCAACTCTTCCGAAACACGAAGCAGAAGGCTAAAGGTTTTCAGTACCCTAGGTTCATCAAGCTTATCATTCATTACTTTATGGAAAATGATGCTTCTATTGATAAGCGTGCAGGAAGTCGTCGCCATACTAAAGAGGCTGATGACCTTGTAGACCTAAGGCATGATGGACACTCTGGTGCTGTTAATCCTGGTCCTATTCCTAGTCATCTTCTGACGGATAAAATTCTAACTTCTGATGATTACAAGCAACTGCTAAGAGAAATCAGAAAACAGCAAGCAAACGTTCATGCGGGAGAAGTCTCGTCAACTACAGTCAAAAGTAAAGGTAAACGTAAGCAAGAAGTTGCCTTACCTGAGCCTAAAACCAAGAAGACAAAGACTGTAGCCAAAAAGGATAAGCGTAAAGCTAACAAGTTTGTCCTTCGAGATGAAGATGTTGATGACGATGTTACTCCCAAGCAAATTCGCCAAGTTGAGAAACAACTATTGAAAAAGGCTGTTGAAAAGAGTAGGAGAGACACAGGCGGTAGTGGTTCGGGTGCACATATAGAGGATGAAGAAGAAGACGAGGAGCCACATGACATTCGAGAGTTTGGATCACCAGACATGTACTCAGGACCGAAGGAGACTTCCATAGCCGATACAACAAGCGTCGAAAAGGAGTCCGTTGCCACGACAATCATAGTGACTACAAAGCCTTTATCTACTCAACCTCCACCCATCCAGCCTCTGCCAACACGACCGTTGACAACTCAACAACTACAATCCCCTCCACCTCCACCTACTTCCGTCATCAGTACTGTCCTCACAACTGTGCCTATTCATCCGCCCCCGAGTAGCCCTGTGCTATCTACATTCTCTGCATTCGTCATGGCAGATATGATGGATAAACACATGGAAACTCAAAGAAAAGAGATGGCTCAAATCCGAGAAGAGCTATTCCAACGAGTGCAAAGTGAAGAGGCATCCAAAAAGGCTCAAGAGGAGATGATAGCTAAGTTCAATGCAGAGATGGAGTCTACACGAAAATCTCATGCAGAAGAACTTGCTCATGTCAAACAGGTTGAAGCCGATAAAAGTGAAGCAAGGATTGCAAAACTCCGCGCATTAAAGAATAAATACAAGGAGGAGAAAGAAACACTAGAAGCTTCCGTTATGGATAAAGTGAAGGAATCTATTAAGTCTCTTATGCCAAATCTGAGAAAAGAGATGAAGAAAATTGCGGCTGATAAGTTGATGATTAAATCGTCAAATCCTTCCGAGTCAGCCTATAAAATTGCATATGACTTAACAGACTTTGAACTAAAGAAGATTCTTAAAGCCCGCATGGTTGAAGTTGGATCTTGTGACAAATCCAAAATTCAGCGGACACTTTACAAAGCACTCAATGAAGCAATAAAGGAGGATGACCGGTTGTTTAAGACATTTGGAAGCGTGGTGCCTTACCATATCTTATACAAAAAGAAAGACGGAGATGCTTCTGGTGAGGAGGATAGTGAGCAAGAAGAGAATGGTGGTGAAGAAGAGAGTGCTGGTGAAGAAGATGACGCAAGTGATGAAGACAAGGGTAGTGATGATGATGATGATAATGATGGTGATGGTGGTGATCGAAATGAGGAGAGTGATGAGGATAGCAACAAGAACGATGATGAGGATGATGATGACAACAAAAACAAGGATATCGGCAACAACGACAAGTCTGACAAGCCTGATCAGTCTGATGATGATGATACGGGTGACAATGCTGCCAGCAAAAAGAAACCGTCCAAGTCCGGTAACAAATCTCAGAAAGATGTTGCTCGCAAGACAAGTCCACATCTACGGAGTCACAACGCACCAAGTGGCGCCATGATGTGAATGATACGACAGCATCTTCAATTCCCGGTACATCTGTTTCTATTTCTATATCTGTTACTGTTAATCCTGTTAGTTCCTTGGTTGCTACCACTATTGCAGAACCAGTAATCGCACCTGAATCTGCACAACACTCGGCTTTTCATGATACCGCTGAAATACCTAAATCAGAACCAGCAAGTGTTCAAGTATCTACTGCTCTACCAAATGAACCAGTCCCTACAATTCCCGAGTCACGCACACTAGATTGGGCTGATACATTGCAGATTGATGAAACAGCACCGGAACAACCATGGATCACGGTATCTGCTGCATATGATCCAATCATAGATGCTGATGCAAATGTTCTATACCTACGTATCCGCAATCCGATAGATCTGTGTGCATTTTGGTCTCATGAGTTTAAATCTTCGTCACTCCGTCTTTGGTGAAGAGAGCGCTTAAGGACAAGAGACTTCGCGCTAAATCCAGATTAAGCCGCATGGAGTATGAGTATTATGTTGATGAAATCCTGAAAGCTCTCAATACCGTTCAAAGGCCAGGCCTTCATGAGCCAGAAAGACCTCCTCCTCCACTTGATGTTTCTCAAGACAATCAAATTGCTCTTGACTTCTTTGTCACCTATGATCTTGACTATCTCCTCAAGGGATCATCCAAGTACGCGACCTCGCTGACTTTGTTGAAAGCTGCTTCTTGGGGGACAATACCCTGGATCGAAGAAAAGGTAAATCGCCTCTGGGTTCCAAAGGTAAACCGAAATTATGACATGTATGCTGCTGTAGGAGCATCACATTGGGACGAGCGCGTGCGAAGGGAGTACAAAGGTTGTTGCTTATTCAACTCAGGAAGTATTGTCAGATCTAATCTTCGAATCACAAGTATTTTGGGAATGAAGATTGAACCCAGAATGGATATCAACATGTGACGGAGATTCGACTGAAAAGAGAGGATGATAAAGAATACAAGATACAGCAAGGAGATTTTTCCCTCATTCGCCTTGAAGATATCGAAGATATGTTGCTTACGATGACCCGTGATCAGGTTACACATCTTACTCGTGAGGAAATCATTTTTTTGAACACAGCACTTCGTATGTTCACACGAAGTGTTGTTATCAAGAAACGAGCTGAAGATCTGTAATTGGGAGTTGAAAGCTACCAAATAAAGCTTAACATGACCCATCCAACTAATCAAGTCTTACCTCAGCATGTCGATAGATGTCCCTATACCGGTACATCCCATCCGATGTACGGGATCTTCTACTTGAACAGTCGTGGGATCATGAAGTTTATGCGGATAGATGAGCTCCATAAATACAGTGATGGGACTCTCATATACGTCAGAGGAAAATTGGAGCATCTCAGTTCTGGCGGGTTACCCGAGGTGATTGAGGATTGGCACGCGGGTTATCAGGAAATGGCGACATATGTGATAAAGAAGATTGATGAAAAGCTCAGGGAACGTAGGTTGATGAGGAGCTTAGAAAGATTCGTTGGTGGTAGACCATATGGAGTGCACTACAAGCTACTGCAACGATCCATCTAATGGGTCGTCCCATCTCAGGTCCACTCTATATTGGTTTTACTTGTGAATATGTAAATTTTGTGACTATCGTGCTTTTGTGGCTTGATGTAGTGTAAAGGTATGATAATTTTTCAAGAATTTCGCACGAGATTCTAAATCTTTCAAAATATGTCATACTAAAGCACTACAACTAACCCTTATTAGTTTGAGGGGGAGCATTAATATGTTCTATGGCCATACGTTGATTTCATTTTTTTACCTAAAGACCAGTTAATCCATTCAATATCCCAAATATTAATGGTTAACATTTTGGATAAGGGGAGAAAATGGGATTAAGGAGACTTAATGATATTTGGGTAAAGATGAAAAAGACTTAAAAAATAAACCAACTTAATATGTGTAATGCATATGTTAAGGGGGATCGTTTTTGATGAACAAAACACTTAAGGCACAAAAACTTTGATTATAATATCACAAGTGCCTTAAGTGATTTTTCAAGGATTTTTCATGGTGACAATACTTTCCCAAAACACACTTAATTCACGACGGATGTGGTGACAAAAGGGTGGTAGGAATAGGTATTAGTCCAATGATTCATCAGAGCCGATGGAATCTTCCCAAGGACAATTCTCTAGATAGAATTAGAAGTCCTAGGAAAGTTAGAGATGATTGTGAACGTAGCAGAGTACCGACTAATTACTGATGCTAGCACTGGAACAATCACAACAAGGTGCTAGTAATGATGTATTGGTAAGTACTGAAGGGGTTGAAGAATGAAAAAGAAATGTAAAGGTAAAGGGTGTAAAGAAAGAAGCCCTCCTTACAACTTAGGACAGAAACCGGGTCAACACATCTATTATTGGGATCATGTTAAATGATTCTCAATATTGAAGACAAGATATCATGGACCCAGTGATGTCATGCACAACCCCTCCTATCTAACTTAAATATCTCTCAAAAGATATTTGTTTTAATCACACGGAGCTCAACATGTTATCTATTGGTTTATTCACTCCGAATAGACTGATATTGAATAGGTGGCAATCCTCTCTAGCCATCGCTCACTAAATCAAAACGCACTATCGAGTCTAGAGCCACGAGATCATCAAAAGTATCAATAGGACATTTTCCATTTATTCCTTGCTTCTTCACACACTGTGAAAAGTAAGAGATCTTTATGGGTCCTACGCAGTATTCTTGTAATATTGCCAGAACATCTGAGTAATACGCAAGTACTACAATGAAGATGGAAATCGTGCTTGAGCCAACGTCAAACAAGCTCATGTTAGGTGACACGTGCGGTTCTTTAGAAACCAATCTTGTGAAAACTGGAAAGAAATAGTAGTTTAATTCTTAATTGAACTTAAACTCGTTCCAGGCCTCTACGCATTATCGTATGATCTTGCCAGAACACTCAGAGTGACACTCTTTAGTGTTCACATTGACTAGTGAAAATCCTTCTAGTGTTAACATCAAACAGCACTTGGTAGGTGACATGCAAGATTCTATATGAATCAAGCTCGTGACAACTGGAAAGCAACAATGGTGAAAATCTTAATTGAAATTCACTTGTTCCAGGTTCATGAATTGACGGCTTCAATCAAAAGGATAATTTATCCAAGTGATTCACTCTTTATGTTCGCAATCAGGCTTAGTGACGGTCGAGTAAAGAGAACGGGTTTACCCACGAAATCCTGTCAAGAAGTTACTTAATTGAAACTATCCGTCACAGGTACGATATCTAATATCGTCCAACGGTCTTCACCGACCGGAGGTAAAATTCTACCGATTTAGAATGAAATGTTCTAAGCCATTTCATTCATGTCTTGTTATGTTGCGGCATTTGAAGACGATGGCGTTGCGGTGTACTAGATGAAGTCGTCTCCACATGCTTATGTTTTCCTGCATCAATTTCAGCAAAATTCAAGAAAGTACAAAATGAAGTCTTCCGCTGTACCAAACTCTGAAGCTTTCAAGAATTCAACAAAAACATAAGTGTGTGGAACATGGAGTCATGAGGAGGCCAGAATCACAAGAAGGCAAAGATCGCACGTGAAGGGTCAAAAGAACAATGCTCTAAAGCCAAAGCCTAAAAGATCAAAATCCACATATTCACAACAAAAATAAAAGACTACGAGCTGAAGAACAAAGACTTAGTATAGTATGCTAGGTTTAGGACTTTGTAAGTTGGAGTGACCTCCCTTAGGGGGAGATTGTTAGAAATACGTTTTTAACATATATTAGAAGTATCGGTCACTCCACAATATTATTAAATGTTAAATAGCTCGTAGTTGAATATTATGTTACTTTGTTAAGTAAACCCGATCCATGGGCTTGTCATGGGTTGGAGGCCCAAGTCCATTAAGTACTTAGGTATATAAACCCTTTCCACCTAAGGAAAGGGGGTTGGTTGTTTAGTTTTGATATTCAATATAACACATTTTCTCTCACTTTCTCTCTCTACTTTCTCTCTTTAGAAACATAAACCCACCTTATTGATTCACAATATTATCACAAATCTACAACGTTCACAGTATGTTTCACGTATCACGATTGCAATATATTCGATTTTACATCATTCAATAGATGATCGTAAACCACGTTCACAATTGCTCACGTAGTACGTTCACAATTGTTCACGTGCTTTATCCTAATATGTTTCAGTAGCTTTACTCAAAGGTTTAGAAGTCATCGTTTCATGTAAATTGTACATATTGTTTCATGTATACTACGTGTTATATTCTATGTTATATTCTATCCATTCGATCAAATTCAGAAAATCCATCTTAAGTATGGAACCAGAAACTATTCAGCATCATCAGGACAGGGTCATCAGGACCAAGATTTTATTATGCTTAGACCTTTTGAAGGAATCGTTTCGAGCGGGAGGCCACTCGAAACGGAGGAGTCCATCCGAACCTCTCATCGTTTTCCTTCAATAAATCCAGTTAAGTTTTTTCAGTCATGTTACGTTACATGCCCTCTTCAGCCATGTCACGTTCAATGTTTACGTCAACCATGTCACGTTATACCTTTCAGCAACATCATGTTCTAATTCAAGGACGAATGATCCTTCAGATTATATGTTTCAACTTTCATGTTCTTTCAGTCCATGTGTCGTTCAGTTAGATATATTCCCCAGCTTAAATCAACTAAATTCGAGGACGAATTCCCTTTTTAGAGGGGAATAATTGTAAAACCACGATATCATCGCATCCTTAATTCGAGGACGAATTATTTTTTTTAGAGGGGAAGAATTGTAAAACCCGTATTTAAAATCTTAGAATATTAAATACGCATAGTTGCAGCTTTAACGTTAATTAAACGTAAACAGTAAATACACAGTCTCCGTTTTAATTAAATATTACAAGATAATAATTATTCACGAAATAATTATTAAGTTTCAGTAAACACTTTGTATGTATTATTTTAGTTACAGAAGAGAGTTTACGCTTTCAGAAAATTTAAAAACACGAGAAACAAATACGAGATACGTGAATAATTTAAATACGAAAAACAAAATGAATACATATATACTTAAGGGAGTGGCGTTTGGACTAGTAAGCAAAGAGTGAATATGGGTTGTTGGCCCAAGCACGTTTGAAAACCAAAATCAGGAAACAAACAAGTATTCCCACTCTCACTTTTACAAATCAGAAAACAAAAATAAATTAGGGTTTCATTACCCTTTTTGTGTCGTCAGGTTTAGAACAAACATAAAAAAGGAAAAAGATTTGAGCCTTGTTTTCATTCAAGAAAAGTGTGTATGTTCATCATTCCATATCAGAATCGTGTATGTGCATCCTCCTTTTTTATTTCATTTTTTTCCACGAATCAATACGATACTAATCTAATCAAAGTGATTTTCAGTGGGAAAACGTGATATAATAAAATGGGATTTCGGGTTGGTGTGGCTGCACACGAACCGAGACATCACCATGTCTCGGTGGTGTTGTTCTTGGCCTAGCCGCGAGAAAAACAACCCCAATAGCGGGGTATATATATAAAAATGGTGTCGGGTTTTGATGTGGTTCATGAAACCGAGACCAAGAGGTCTCAGTGGTCCCTTTTGTTGCCCACCCTCGAACCACAAGCCATCAGGGGGTTTTGGTTTAAAAACAGTAAGAAACAGGGGTGTTTGGGTTTAGACTTGTCACAACAGGGTGCGTTTGGGTCTGGCATCAGAAGGGGGTGTTTGGTTTTGTAAAAAACAGTGGGATATTGTATCTAACGGTGGGAACAGAAAGCCAAACAGTGGGAACTATACTATAATTCATCAGTGGGAAAGTTAGACAGAAAAATGGTGATTTTATTTTGAAATTAGCGACAGTTTAGTGACACTAAATTCCGTCGCAGAATTGTTTATGACAATTTTAAAACTCAGCTTTTGGTCACACTTTTAGTGACAGATTTTTCTGTCGCTAAATCTAATAGGCAGATTATATATATATATATATTAGTTGAATTAAGTTTGTACGACCGAGAAGGGGTATCTCGGTAGGCTCGGGTTAGAATTAAAGAATGTATACGAAGACTTAATTATACCTTGTTTATTCACTTTTATAAATGATTGTTTAAAATGATTTAATTAGTACATTAATTTCATTTTATTTAAAATAGTTTTATATAATTAAATGGGTATAATTTTATTAAAGGAATTATAAATGATTTTAGAAACGTTCTAATTTAGGAAACTTTCTATTATTAGCAGGATACTAAATATAGAAATATTATAACGTACCGTAATTGATAACAGAACAAGAATACGTTAATCAGAAATATTAGAAAATTCATACTCATCAGTTTAAATACCAACAATAATACAAGAATAAATAAATTAAACTAAGAACATATAAGATCAGTAAAACTAAACAGATATCAGTCAACTGATTTCACGTCCGTTATTCATGTAGTAACAAAAAGTCGGAGTTCAGTTTTATTCTCTTTTCATTACTGGACATGAGGTACGGATATTTCGTCTTTCAGTATGGACATTCCTTCGTATGCATGATTAGGATTTCCTGTTTGCAGCCATCTGTTTTCCCCAGTACTTTTATATTATTATTTAGCTTTTCAGTAAATGTTTATGTTTATTTTAAAATGCCTGCGCTATATACAAGCATGACCATGTCATCTAGTTACGGAGGTACCGTAACCATAACACTTGAGGCACCGATGTTATGACTCCTCCACGGGGGAGTGATTTCTCGTGGCGTCCCTTCACATTTTGTCCATTATTATTATCATGTCATATGGGGCGTATGGATGCATCCTATTTTACGTGTTTACACGTTCACGGTGACAGTGATGTGTGCTCTACATCATCACATTGGAGCTGATCCCTCCACCTAGTTTATCAGGATATAGGTCACCCCTCTATAGCATGACGAGGTCTCCCCTCTATGTATTCATGCCAGTTGCTACTTTCATGACCTATATGAGCTCTTGGAAAATTAAAATACAGTTTCAGATATAAACATAAGTTTTCAGAAATATATACCAGCTCTAAACATGTTTAAGGTTTTCTAGGACTTACACTTTTTCCGTTGCTTATCAGTCTGTACTTATGTTTATATTACTCAAGGTTGCAGAAAGCGCTAGGCGTTAGTGAGGCGGTTGGCCACCTTCGAGGCGGAATTCGTCTAGGCGGCGCCTAGGCGCCGCCTAGGCGGATTGGAATTTTATGCATAAAAAATTATAAATAATACGTATAGCATGAAAAAATACTTCTAATTTCTAATAATTAAAAGTTCACATAGCTTGAAGTTGCAAAATAGACAAATAAACATAACAATTTAAGGACTTAAAACTTCAAACGTGACATACAGTTCAGCTGGTTACAATTCTCACGAAAAATCCATTACTTTATGTTAACAATCATAGGTTTATCTTTGATTTTAAGATGTTATGTTAAAATAAATATGGAAATTCTATATTAGAAATAAAATTCTTAATTTTTTGTAAAAAAAATATTGACTTTCTGTTGACTTTCTTTGACTTTTTGACCGCCTAGGCCGCCTAGGCGCCGCCTAGCACCGCCTAGGCGGATGTTTGACCGCCTTTTGACTTTTCGGCCTAGCTTGACCGCCTAACCATAAATCGAGGCGGAGTATGACCGCCTAGCGCCTAGGCGCCGCCTAGGCGGCCGCCTAGCCCGCTTTTTACAACACTGATATTACTCCATATTATGTCATATATCCATTCACTGAGCGTATCACTCAGCCGTCTTCTCTTTTTCATGTTCCCAAACGGTAGGTACCCAAGGTCAGACAGAAGCATGGAGAGGTTATGCATAGGATGGGAGCTATTTTATGTTTCTGTCCCTTTTTGCATTGCTTTTACTTTATGCCTTGTTTACGAGTTTATGTTTGAGAGCCGATGTTTGATTCCGGTTATCCCTATGGTCATGAAATGTTTTAGGACATTTTCTTTGCATGGTTTGATGACACGCCATAAATACACGTAACGGTCCACTTGTCAAAGTGGGGTGTTACAATATTTCTTTCCTATTATGGAAGAACAATTCTTTTTCCGATAAGCATTTTTCATGCACATTTTCTCTATATAAATTCTAGTTAAAATATGTTATGTGCTACAATAAACACATAGGTAATTATGATATCTACATATGTTTAAAGTTACATCATGTAGATGCTTAGAGCTCCTGGTGTGGTGAGCCATGGGCATAACGTTACAACGAAAGCGCCAAACCCCTCGTGACGTACCCTCTGACGTCGTATTTACCAGCTCAAAAATGTTAGGCATAACGCGAGCCCACGACGCAAGACACGACACAATGGCTTCCAAAACCAAAGAATCCACATGAATAACACAAGAAAAGTTACACATGTTTGGTCATTTTAGTAGTATTTTACTTATCGATGTGTCCAGAGTTATCATGCTCAATTCACCAGAATGAAGCATAAATGTTGGGTCACTTTCTGTGAGCACAAAGACTTGTCTACGACATAGGGCGGGCATAACTATTTATGAGCGATTTTACGTACCAGTGTATTTTTCATACAAAATCAATTATACAATTTTAAAATTGTGTGCGAATGCCAAAATTATTATACTATTTTATAAAACATATTTGTATCTATCTCATCATTAACTTTTTAAGTAGTCCAATTTTTTATGCATAATATACAAAGTTTAGTGCGCACAACAAATAAACAAAATACATATATATACTTTTTAATGCAAATAACTTTTTAATACTCTTATTAAAACACCTAATTATTTTAAAAAAGAATTCCATTACACAAACACACATTTATAAACTGGTCAACGCATTTAAGTAAAAACACCATTTAAGTAAAAACACCCTTAATCCGTTAAACACATAAATTAATGTTATTTTTAAAACTTACTGCAATGATTCGTTCACTACAACCTGGTTAACTAGATGCGAAAATCACGATCAAAGAAACTATCGACAGAAAAGTAACACACAAGGTATGTACCATAATCGTTAGATTAGTTCATTGATAAAGAATGTGTTGTGAATCTTATCTCCCTCACCTCCTTTTATAGAGATGGGGGAACCGACTATTACATCGACTACGGTATTTATGTCTTATTCATTAACCTTTTGTTTAGTTTTAGATCTAAAGTACTGATGTGTTCATTACACAAAAAGAACAATTTTACTTAGCTTCTTGTTTTACTCATGATATATCACGTCCTTCAAAAACCTTTGCTATGCTAATAACCAATAATTAAGAAAAGATCTAGTTACATGTACGTTATGACAAATCTTGATAAATTGGTAAGATTACGAGTTGCTATGCGGAACGACACCTCATATCTATTTAAACGACATATTATATTCATCTAATCTTGTATAGTTAAATGATGAAAACTTAATTGTTATAGGTCATTAATTAATACTGGATTTCTTATGTTTTTATATGATGTGATATCAGTAGTTGATTAAGTTATAGGTTATTGAAACCTAACAAGTGGTTCATTGTTTGCAGCATGTTTAACGTATGGTTCAAGGATAAAAATTAAGAATAAAGTGTTCGAAAATAGTAGTTTTTAGGGTTTTTTGTGAGATGATTTTTCGTTTGTTAATATGATTTGCTAGGTCACAAATGCTTAATATCTGAGTAATATTGTTTGTTTGGTTAACTTGTTTTACTTGGTAAAGTGTTTTTAAAAATAACTGAATAATCCATGATCAACAAGGAACATATATAGTTCTAATGTAAATTGTGTTATCTTTCTTTAAAGGGTACGTTTTAAATTTATTTTCATTCGTTTTCTACGTCCGTATTACGGTTACAAGAAAAAATCATCACTAAATTGGATGTCGACAACATTAATTCTGTTGTATTATGAGCATTGTTTAATTTAAATTATCATCACTAAATTGGCCGCCATATCATGCATCATTAATTTACCTAATGCATGTTTGGTAGAGAGAAATCTAGAGAATAAAAATGAAGTAGAGAATGAAAATGCAAAGAAATGAATTTGGTAGAGAATTTCTTATTATCTCTATCATTTGGTAAAACTGAGAAATTTGCCCAAGAAATTAAAAAAAATGACAAGTTCAAAAAAAACCACTAGCTTTGTTAAACCAGTACAAGAAATCCGATCAAGTAACATAGTAATGATCCATCGTGCTTCCCCAGATAGATCCTTAATCATATTATCAGCACATATAAAAATATGCAATAATCAAACCAAAGAAATTGATCATCCATATAAAGATTTGATACGTTTTTATAAAAATCAATAACAAGAATTTACAAATGATAAATTTATAATGTCAAGGACATCCATGGAAACCGACAAAGATGCGTCCATATCTATCAATTACCAAGACCCAAAAAAAGAAGACATACGGTTAGGTTTTAAGAGAGATCGATCTTCAAACATTTTAATACATCAACATACATCAATGACCAGATGACGAGGATGATCAGACCAACTAGTTGATGAGGAGATCAAAAATCCGGTCTAAAGATACTGATGTTTTAGAGCTCTTGTTTCACTGGTTTAAAATGAGTTAAATAAAATGTGAGGAGCGCATGATAAATAGTCTTATATCTTTTCTTATTAGTAACTAGACTATAGACCCGCGGGTTTCGCGGGCGGCATGTAAAACTTGTTTTGGTATAAGCAATCTATAAAAATATTGGGCATATATACATGGGCGCAAATAGCTGTAATTGGTCGGCAGATAAGATCATTGTGATTAAAATGTAGATGATTGTGTGCGTAGAAAAGAAGTCGGGTAAATTTTGACAGTTGATGTATTCTAATTAATTACGAATTTAAAAAAGGTAATGTACCAAAAAGAACTTGCCACATGCTAAATCATATACTACAGCTTTACGTTTTAACATTTGATAGAAAAACTATATCCATTACAATATAAATGTAGTACATACGTCTAATGGAAGAAAGGTCATTCTTAGTTCAAAAAAAAGGTCATTCCGTTATACCTTCGTTGAAAGTAGCAAATGTAAATTTGAAATATTAGACCCACTCGACCCATTTTCTCTTAAGTAAAACTACTGTGGATTTGTCAAGTGTATATACCATCATGTTGTTGCAAGGTTAATTATCAAATATAGGAAGCATCAAACCATTATCGAAGCTGCATATCATCCTTGAATGTTTAATGTACTCAAGCCTGAAGTCCTATTTGTGTACTATTTTTCTACAAGAAAGCCCCAATCAAATGATCATTAATAAAAACTGATAAACTCATAAAAAAATGTTACACAGTGAAAAACATTAGAAGCGAAATCACGATTAAGTTATAGTTAGTTTCAAGGTAAAACATGTTATATTAATACAATGGGCATTGAAGCTTTATTTTAAGTGAAAACAACATACCCTCCATCGTTTTCCTATAGTCTTGATCATGTAAAATCTTATCCATCGAATAAATTATAAAACTTTTACCACTAACAATATAAATACCGAGTAGTTGATTTATGCTAAAGTGGGTGTATGTTAGGGGCGATTTTTACCAACTAAATTTACATATCAATAATACCTAATTTTCACTATATGAACTAACTATAACCCAAAATGACCCATTTGTACTCCCACTTGAGACCTAAAAAGGAACAATACTTACTCTCTGTACATATGTTTCTTAAATATTCTATCAAATGCATACCAAAGTTCCAAAATGATGTACAATTGAGACTAATAGAAAGCATTTAAGGGAAGTAAGATAATTTATGACATAGAACAAATCATGATAAACTTTGTGAGCCTGTATATGCAAATCATAAACAGGTAAACTTGTCAATTGCAGTATAAACTTGTATCTACGTATATATGGAGTGTAAACAGACAGTAAAAAGAATATACTTTTGCTGCCACGTCAAACAATTTTTTATAAAGTTCTATTACCGGATCCTACTGAAAACATAAATTATCCACATAACCGTATTCGAATCCGAAACATTATCAGTAAGTAATAAGATAAAGATAACGCTAAAAATGAAGTTAGTAGTAATTAACTTTCCTCCTAATTGTTTTTTGAAAGTACATATAAGCTGAATCGAAATTAACTTTAGCCTCATCTTTATCAGAGGTCAAAAATGCGAGAGAAGTTTGAGCATTACCCATACACCTCAATGTGTCGATCCTGCATTTAGTTTCGATATAGCATATCTATAGATAAAATAAAGTTAAATAAAGTTAATAAACTCTACAAAATGGACATACTTCAGTAAGGAAACACTTCACAAAATGGACATACTTCAGTAAGGAAAAATCGATCATGAAGACTTGAATATGAACTAAAAATGAAGAGTTAAACCAACAAAAAATGAAGAGTTACATAAACCAAAAAGAAGAGCATGATCACCAATTGTTTTTAAGGAAACATTGAGCATAAAGAGTTGAATATAACGAAGAGCTAAATCAACAGAAAATGAAGAGTTACATAAACCAAAAAGAAGAGCATGATTTTTGTAGCATGGTCTAAGCTAGAAGAGCTAAATCATCAAAGAGGGCACCCGGTTTTTTAGACTCTTTGAGAACAGATGCCCAAGTACCTTGAGCCAACTGAATCCCAGATTGGTATATTACATAATATTACGAGAAACCTGGTTAAAAGACACATGCCCAACCCCACTTCCAACGTCATATCATAAGCAAATAACATTAAAAAAGTTTCTTTCATGTAATAGGATTGATAGAGAAAATATTTTGACCTAAGCATTTTTTTAGCTAAGCTATTAACACAAGCGCACACAATATAACGGTTTACATAAATCTGCCATCTTAAGACAGGTAAAAACCTGAACCGTAGTATAAAAATGGGTAAGAACCTGCCGAAATGTATAACTTGGTCCTTGTCTTATACAACTACCATTAACTGCTCTTTTCCGAAGGTTACACGTGGGTCCCTTGGTTATAGCCCCAAATCTAGAGAGCCCATTTATAGTTATGAAGACATTGATGAGAAATATAATTGCATCAAAATAAGCTAACTATGGGAAAAAAGTATTACAAAGGATATTGCTATCTAAAGCAAAATAAGCTATGCAATCACTTATTTGTATGTTGTTTACTAAACCACGAAAACTTATGGTACGCAAGTGCTTATTGAGCATAAGACTAAACTAACAAAGGTAATAAAACAATCCAAACTCTCGAAAAGTGCTTATTGAGCATCAAACGTCTAACATATCAATCCGGTATCTCATTAAGATTATTCCTTTCTGGCTTTGTATAACACGATAAGACAATAACTAATGCAATCCCAAACATCCCAATACCCCATATACGTAAGAGTTGTACACATTATTAACAACGATTTTTATTATATTAGAGAGTTAAAACTTCTATACAAATTATGTACGAAAGAATTACACAATTAGGAACAACAAAAAAGGGTATTCAAATTGAAATTAGTAAAAGAATAATTAAAGATTAAATTTATACCATAAAGATCAAAAACTGGAAATAGAACTCCTATTTATTGAATACAAACACTAATATAATGCTTTATGATGAAAACAACAAAATTAAATTGAAAAAATAACCTACCTTCAATCTTTGGATGTAAGTCGACATAAAACACTCCATCAATTACTACAGTTTTTTGAAATCCCATGATAGAAAAAAACAGAGAGGAAATAGGAGTAGTTGAGATATGGGAATAGAAAAGTGGCAGGTTGAATTATGACGTCAATATATGACGTCAGAATTGGGTTTGTGAAAAGTTTTTCATTTATTAGATAGATAGATAAAGATAAAGATAAAGATAAAGATGCTCTCAATACATTGCAGTTCAATAAAAGATTAAATAATACTTTCAAACAATGGACAACTATTACGATTTAAAGTGTATCATAATTGATATTGGAGATGGTTGATTTTCAAGTTTAGAACATTAAAAATATTAACTTTTCATGATCAGGTAGTTTCTAACAATAAAGGACGAATGTGCTTATAAAATTAAGAATGAAATATCTGTTAAAAAAAATTAAGAATGAAAAATAGAAGCAAACCTCATTTAAGTTGGCATTTTCTCAGCCTTCCTTTTCAAGACTTGGAGTGTCTGAATCCCCATCCTGATCAGTCATTGCTCTCATGCCCAGTTGTACTTCAGTTGTACAACCCTAAAGTAATCTTGTTTAATCTTGATATGCGCTGTTTCTTTTCTCAGCTGCACACACTGCTTGCAATATAATAGATCTTATTACATAATAGAAAGATAAATCAGATTCTAATAACAACCAAGGTAATTAAACTTACCATATTAATCATAAATGTGACCGAGTCACCTTACTCGAATTTCCAAGAACCTTTGTCACCACCTGTGCACATCAATAACTTCGCATAGTCCATTTACCACCTTATTCCTAACATCATTTCACATTATATCTTCACTCTGGTGAAGCAGAGAGCTCTTTGACATATTTAAACCACCAATGCAGTTGCAATTGAAAATCAACCATTTTCATAAGACACCCGGTTTATGTTATTAGTTTCCAATCACTAATAATGGAGACAACTACATAAGAAGCATGGATAACGTTATAAAGAACTCTTACACGCCAAAACAATTCTTTATTTGCTCAATCATTCATAGTTCACAGTAAGGTTACAAACTCAAATTAGGCCTAAAGCACGACTCTTAAAAAGAAGTGATACAGAGAACCTGAGCAGAAGAAATAACTGCTGGTGAAAACCGCACATAACGGTGACCTCCGTAAACAGCAGATTCCAAGTAATTCAAAGATACACATGTTCTAAATTATTAGGTTTTTAATCAGCTCTAGATTGTATCACACCCCCAATTTATCAGAGTAATACAACACAATGGGGTGCGACGGTCATGACTATCACAAGACATAGATACAAAGAACGACTATTTAAAAGCCGTTTTAATTTAATTAAAAGCATAAAACTTGTTTCGGAAGCGAATTACACAAGATCAAAATAAAACATTGTTTCAAAAGACTTCAACATTGATCCAAATATCCATACACTAGTCACGACCATTTTTCATTTAAAAATCTCCCATGCATAACCACGTCACTCCTCCGTCTTGATACCTGAGAAAAACATTGCTAAAGCGTCAACACAGAGGTTGGTGAGTTCATAGGTTTAAGTTTAAATAGTGTGATGAACCATAAGATTTTTCTAGGCAACCGGCATATAATCTTGTATCAAATACAAAACTATAATCAAAAGTATGCGTTTTAATCACCTACGCCTAAGCTCGTGACACCGAAGCGTTAACCCCAACCAACAAGATATAATAAGAGCCCGAGCAAATGCCTATCCCGAAGCATTTGTAAATCCTCAAATGTAAGTGTATCTAACTTTGGCCACACAACCAAATTAGATAGGGAGGTTAGTCCCGATAGATCTATCCATAACATTCACGCTTACACAAAGTAATTAACGGTTCACGATAGTGGGCTAAAGCATCTAGGGATATCGCTACCTAGACATCATGTAGGCAAACGTATCAAGTTTTAGCACTTATGTTCATCCGTTTAAAACAAGCAATGTTCTCACCCCAAAAGTATACAAAAACAAGTAAAAAGTGGGGCTATGAAACTCACCTCGATGAAGTAGTGAATATGATCAATAAAGATAGCACGGGAAATCAAGGCACGCAAAACGATGCGCAAACGATCTACTCGTAACCTAAGTAAAATATCCGTACTTAGGCTAAATACAATAAATAATAACGTACAATGCACTTGGTTGATAATTTATACTTGCTCTTGATTTATAAAAATGTTTTCATAGATTTTTCTTGTTCAACAAATTTAGTCACGGGGTCAAGTTTGGGTCTCAATATCTCGTTGATTAATGGTCCGAAAAATAAACGGGTTCTCGTTATGTAAACTAGGCTACGAGGTCGTTGCTATTTGATAAATATCCCATTTTTATGAAGTCCTTAAGTCTAGCAAATAATTTGCCAAAGTAGTGCACTCGCCACCAAAATAAACAAGTAATGTTCTATTAATATTAAGCGTCAATCAAGCATCTTTGGAAATTAATTGCGGATTCGTTACTAAACCTCAAAACAAACGGAAAATTGTTTTGAAAACTAGGCCGCGTCAAGTTTAACACGGTATTTTTAGATTCTTGGGGCATGACCTTTAGGTCGGTTGAAAACAGGTGTAAAGTAAGGTGATCGACCATATTTTTACACACTATAATAGCTTGCCATTGTTTTCGTCATGGATTATAGAGCATGGTTTTTGGGTTCAAACTTTCAGTTACATGTTTCATCACACGCCTAGACTTACTGCCACTCAATTTGCTATTTAATTATGTCCTTTTATACATACAAGTATACATGGCAACACTTATTTTAGGAAAATGGTATAATGTTTTAATCATACAACATTGGCCTTTTTTTGTTTTGATATTACCATATATAAAGATATATATCATGGCATCACATAGTACATAGCATGCAAAAGAAACTCTTTTGTTCTTGGACCACTGCCTATGCAAGTAGTACCATAGAAAAGAGTGGTCCCTTTTATTTTGGTTGTCTAACATACTCATACATACACGAGCATACTTATAACTAGTAAAATGAAATAGTCATTGTGTGTGTGCCCACTGTGCGCAGGCTTAGGACAAAAGAAAAAGGGTCCTTTTTGCTTTTACATCTTATCATCCATATGCATGTATATCATGGCAACACATAACATACATCCTTACATGGTACTATGTCAAAAAGGGAAAACAATGTTTCCTGTTGCTACTGCTTCGTGCAGGGTACTCCCAAAAGAAAAAAAAAAGATTGATTACTTTTTCACTTGTTTTATTCATTTACACTTACAAGCATATAACTCACTTTACTTGGTCTTTTGTTTCTCCCCTTCATTTTTACACGACTACAGCTAGTACACCCATTCTCTTTTGTTTATTTATCTATTCAAGACACATGCATGCTACTCCCTAATAGGCACATTTAGAGTTTTTGTTAATAGTACACACACCTAGGTCCCATGCGTTTTTCTCCATTGTTTTATTATAAGTTGACGTTAAAAACATACACATATTACACACATTCTATGCACCAAATACACCTCTGTATAAGTTTAATGCCCTCATCCATCTTGCTTATGTAGTACCTTATGACTTGTTTCTTGTAACTTGTAGTTAAGAACACACAACACACATATAAGGATATATTGTTTTTATTAAGCTATGGAGTGTATGTGGTTGTCCCCTGCTTAGACACACACACGAAACACACTCAGTACATTTAAATGAGATATAGTTTGGAAAATATTCTGGCCATTATTTACAACCATGCACATATTTATGAAGTCGTATATGGTTTCCTGTTTTGAGCACACCCAACACAACTCATTCGTTTAGATGCATTATACGACATTACTTTGTTGTTTTTCCTTAGTGGGATGTTTAGACTCTTACTTACTATAAGCATGCATGAAGATAAATGGGTTTAAGTTATGTATTACTGTTACACATTCATTCCATTTGGAGCAGTAGCTTTATCTATGCCCATGAAGTTTTCACATGAAAAACACACCCATAAAAACTAGTACGCATGATTTACTCACGGTTGGACATTTACACGACACCCACACGACTGCTTAGACGCACACGTCATGGGGCATAAGAACTCATACGCGCATATACCATTGTTTTATGCTTTATGCGGGTTTTGAAAACGTACATGACGATTTAGTGTTTTTGCTTATTTTCCTAGGTGACCAATGTGACGAATTTGTAGACCCATTTAGATCCCCATCTCATGTAACCCAGTTATACAATCCATTGCAACTATATGTTTGTGTTGATGGTTTTAAGTTTACAAACTTCTTTTATGCAAGTATGTACATCAACCAAGGCTAGATATAAAGAAAAGAAGGAAGTTCTTACAAGAGGTCCTTAATAATCGAAAGGGTGATAGGGTGAACAAGAACTAAGGTTTACAAGATCTACACTTGGCTTAAATCAACCACCCCTTTGTTTCTTCTTCCTTGGCAGCGGCTAAGATGATCACAGGGGAAAAATGTCTTTTTTTTTTGCTATGAGTGAAAAGTGTGTGTGGGTATTCCTTGCAAGTGGTTGATTATTTATAGGCAAGTGTGAGTTAAGGGTTAGCATAACTTAGTTAGGGTTTTTAGTTGGATCCTAACTAGCTCTCAACCATGTTAGTACTTCATAGGAAGTTGGGTTCATATAGGGAAGGAGCAAAAGTGTTGGGGTTTCGTTCTATGGCAGTAATAGAGAAGGGAAAGAGTACTTGGGTTGACTAGCTTAAGGATAGTTGTTGTCAATTAAGGTATAAGGAAAAATCCATGGTGATGTGTGTTGGTCCGTAGGGTATGTAAGAGGAGAAGGGAGCACAAGTACCTTGCATTTAATGAGGGTATAGTACTAACAATATTGAAAATGTGAATTGTGGCCAAATAATGAAAAACGTGGCTTATGGGAAAAATAGGGGGGACCGGTTTGGTTTTCTAATTTGTGAGAATTTGTAAGAGTTTTATTTGTTTTGTAGTGTATAGTAGTTTGAATAAATTTAAATGTTTAGATTTTAGTACTAGTGGTGTTTTATAAATAGTTTGGTTTGAGGAAAAAAAATATATAGAAATCTTTAAATGTGTCGTAAATGTATCACGTGAGGTGTTTAATTAGTCTAATCAAACTCTTATATGGAATTACATTGATGTAAATAAATGTCGATTCTTAAGACAGTAATTTCTAGTACGTAACGTAAATCAAATAATAAGTAATTCAAGTTGCAATTAATATGAACATCATTTATAAAGATTCAAATTCGTATACAAAATACGCGTAAACAATCGGGAACATCAATAGACACACAAGTCTAACCCGGACTATTGCGTTTCACGTAAATTAAATAGATACCAAAATTCATGCGTGTTACATTCGTAATCCCTTAAATTGAGTTTTGTCCTCAAAACTAGCACGTCGATGTCGTTATCAAAACAAGAGATCAATTAAATTTTTATCTTCCTTTCATGGTGTTTATCGCGTTCGTTTTTCTTTAGTTCGTTAGTAAGATTAAAGTTGCTATAATCTTGTTAGTATTAAAACGAACGAAAATTTCTTCCGACTTGTACATGGTTCTACATTGTTTTCCCAAGTCTTGTAAAATTTTCTTGACGTCGGTTTTGGTTTGGTGAATTTTCTCATTATTAACGTTCGTGTCGTCCCACGTATTACTTCCATGTTAAAGTGTCGCGTATCTTCATTTTTCTCCTAGATGACTATATATCGCACATTTGAAAATTGTTCCGCATAGTTTGATTAATCCCGTTCACATTAACCATCTACTTGGTAGTGGTAAGTAGCGTATGCGTCAAGGTTTCTTGAATCGGTTTACCAAAAATCTAGGACAATTGATCATCCTAACACATAGTGGTCAAGCCGTTTCTACCTTTTATGTGACATTCAATTATTAGATAATTTCGTTAATTAACCAATTTAGTTTGCGTTCCTCTTCGTTTATCTCCTTTTTCATGGAGAAGTAAACGGGTGCACAATTAATAATACATTTAAATCACAGTTCGATCGCATTTCTTCTATGAAGAAAATATATAATATTTCTTACGCCTATGAGTATGGTGTGATGCTCAAACATCGTTAGGTAAAATAAATCTTTGTCCGGACGGTTTCGGTATCTCAATTTTATACGAAAGCACGCTTATCTTGGCCCAACTGTTCTTTAACATCGGTTATGTTACGGCGAGTTCTGGATATCCGTTAAATTTGGATTTTACTCAAATGACTTTTCGCTCTTCTCATTATTATTTAAAAGTTGTTTTCGCTTTTCCAACTCTAATCTATTTGTGTCTAATTTTCGTCAAAATCAACTGGCGCTCTTAGTATTTGCGTGTCATATACGCTTTTGTATGAAATAGTGGTGAAGAAAATAATTATACTAGGACGGTATAAAAATTGTTCGACGTTCGTAGCATATGATAAATCTTTCTTTGATAAATAGGGCAACTTGAATATATTCTACTAATATATCTCATTTTTAAGATGACTACTATGAGCATACTCGCGTTCGTCCACGATCATACGTAGTTGATCAGGCTACGTACGTCTCGGGACAAACAGTTGCATCCTCCTTTTCATCACAATTTGACTCTTTGAGGTTGTAATTATATATTGATAGTCCATAGTGCATTTTGTTCGTTACCATTATCCACTTTTCATGACCAACAAGTTAGTCCATAGTGCATTTCATTTGTTATCAATGCTCACTTTTCACAATCGACGAAATAATCCCCATAATTATTCGTACTAGTTCTCATCAAGTTTATCAATATTTTTTGTCCTGCACATTGAGTTGGTCATCAAACCAAGTTCCAAAAATTTTACATGGTAGTTCTTACCAAAAATATTTCGCTATTTGTTGCAGCGTTTGATTAATAATACCTTTACTAATCTTTCCACTTACACTATCACGATTGTTATTATTTCCACTAATAAGTGTTTTCGATGGTGATTTCTTATAGTAATAATCAATTTTGATATTTTCTAAAGAACATTTTTCCAAAAATCATTTAGTAAAATTTTTATTTATTTCTCTTCAATAGGTAAAGAAGATATTGTAGAAGTAAGTTCATTCTTAAGTAAAATTTTTGGTGGATAACCTTTTTTTTTTTTTTTTTTTTTATACATGAAAAATAAAAATATTTTCTCGTTGGTTAAACAAAAGAGGCTTTAAAGGTAAAACAACACAATAAAAATTGAAGACTTAGAGTACGGTTACATAATTAAGTTTTGTTGGTCGTAACATCGGCGGACGTCGAGTCACTTGATTTGCATAAAAGTAAAATAGTACATAATACATGAATTTCCACGCTCTATCCATGACGAGGGTAGAAACCGTTTGGTTGATACTTGAAAATTTCCGGCGCATTTTTCTTGAAAGATAACGGGTGTAAAACGTTGGTGGGGCATTGGACGCTTTTTGCCCCCGAGCTTCCTTCTTGGGCAATTTCTTTCATAATCTTCTCATGGGACTTTACCACTCGGCAATCACCCTCCAAGTGCCCAAAGTCATCACAAAGCATGCAATGGTTCGCGCAAATACCTTTGTGGTGGTAGTCACATTTGTGGCAATATGGAAGGTTGCCGAGATACTTCTTGTTCAAGATCGGAGTTGGTTTGGGTACATCCTCCGGGAAATTTGTTCTTGCACAACAGGTATAGAGTGGTAAGGTTTTTCCTTGGTGGACACGTGGCATTTTCCACGAGTGATTCTTTGAATTAGTCATAGAGTGAGGGTTAAACCTTCCGGCACCTCGCTTCATGGTGTTAAACCTTGAGTGGTTCTTCAACATATAGCACCGCCTCTCATAAGGCCCTTTTCTTCCACTAACGGAATGATTTACCTTAGTTTTTGAAAAGGTCTTTCGAGGTCCAAAAGCGTTAACCGGAGTAGCACTTGTTTCATTAGCTTTTTCGTAAACACTAGGATCCATGGTTCGGTCAACCGTGCGGATACTAGCTTCAAACGCATCAACGGCCCTAATGGCATTTTGGTATTGACGAGTGATGACCTCTTTGAGGTCCTTGCAACCTTGTTCCGTCATTTCAATTTTTCTGTGTACATTATCGCACGGACGATGTATATTTTTGTTAGTTCTTTCATTGTTATCAATTCTTACGATTGTTCAAATTTGACCAAGCTTTTCTCACAATTATTGTAATGCAATTATCAAGGGGTCATATCATAAAGATTCGTACATTTCATTCTTGAACTACGTTCCATACATAGTTTCGGAGCTTAGAGTACAAAATTCCATTCAACTAATGAATGGCTTCTTTTAGTCTTGACAACACGTCATACATTTAAAACATCATACTTTTATTAGAAAGGCAAGAAAATCCTAAAGACCTAGGATGTGTAGGATCTCTTGAATCTGAGCATGATCCGCAGCTTGCCTAGCCTCGGCATCATTGTTCCTTATTTGTAAAATTGCAATCTCGGACTTAGCAGCCTCAAGAGACTCTCGTAACTCGGCTATCACTAAGTCCTTGTCCTCATCTTGATCGATAAGGTAATCCACATCAACCTCTACATCCTCCAGACGGCCTATCAAGTGTTCTGCATCGAATCCGAGTGCTTCTGAAGTAGGCTCGTCTTCTGGGGAAAAAGCAACATTAGGTGGTGGTGATGAAGGACGGTTTCTTTTCCTAGAAGTTTCAGGCATTATTGAAGGCATAGGAGTGGAGGTTGGCATAGTAGTATTTGAAATATTTAGGACGATGGAAGGAAATCCCGTAGTGACATTTGGCATCATGACTGGCGAATCTTGCTCATCATCCGATTTTATCGTGATTACACTCCGGATGGGGGTAATTTCCTTGTCGGATTCAGATTGCAAAATGACAAATGGAATGAGAGACATCTTTCCTTTTTCGCCTGTCACCAAATGTAAAACATCGGTTATTAGATAGGTAAAAGTGGAGTATTTTTCTAAAGTCATAGAAATAGAGTTTGGTTGTATGATGTCTTGTAAATTTTCCTTCGTTTAGAGTAAGTTCTCGTAAATCGATCCATAAGTCTACTTAAATGTCGAAGTAGTCCTTACATGGAAAATAATAAGTGAATCGTGGAATGTCAAAGTCCTCTAACATGCTCTTCCACATACTTATTATTTTTACTTTCTCTTAGTGGTGATTATGCTCGGATGGATAAATACAATTATCCTTAATCAGTTCTTTCATCAATTTAGGTTTACTACAACGTTTATTTTTATGCAATTTCCTCTTGTTAAACGACTATTAGTTGCAACTCGGATGAGTAAGCATGTCTTTGAGGTTAGACTTACGGTTATTACGTAGTCCGTACTAGTTTTTGTTCATTCATAAGTCTTTCGTACACTTTCGACAATTTTTACACCTTGAAAAATTGTTAATTTGATTTAAGCGAGTCGAGTACTGAAATTTTATCATAAAAATTTCATCAAAAGAATTTGTTCCATATGTTGTTAATCCGTAATCGTTCAAAATGTTCAATCGATAAAGTACTAAATTTTTATTACAAGAATTTTTTTGATTTTGAAATATGTTCCGTTATACCTTATATGTTTCGTTTATCTTGCTCTCGTATAGCGTTTTGCTCACAATCTTAGACAAACTTTACAATCATTGTTGTATATTTATTCCTTGTGTTTAAGAGCTCAATATACGCCCACATTTCGCAATCTGGGGTTCTCAATATCGCGTAACACAATAATCCCTTTGATGTAGAAATTGACTTAATTGTTTAACCACGGGTAAACCTTTTAATTTATATCTATATCGGAACTCCGAAATTTATAATAATGTCATAATAACTTAGTCGCAACCAATGGACTAAAAAAAATTTGATTGGTCTTTGCGTAATTTATTTCCAATAAAAATTTCTTTGATAACTATTTGACTTATGCGTCAGCGCATTTATGGATAGTTCATATATCGTGAAATTTATTCATTCCTTGAATTGTAGTATTTTTTTTGTAGCATTACAAGACTAATACTTGTACTAAGCGTTTTATCCTCATATGAAATTTTAAATAGTGACGTCATCGTCGTTCCTTGGTCGACATTCAATTTGATTTCGAAATTGTTAATTAACGTAGGTCATCTTTCCTCAACCGAGTCTATTCTAAATGTTTAGTGGAGTAACAATTTATTGAACCCAATAAATAGTTGCTCCTCTCGACATTTACAATAGTATCGCTTGATTCAAGTATTACTACAAATTAACAAACTACCAAACACATGGTAAATAAATATATTCATATAGTTTTTGTTCTAGGAATCATGGCGACATCTTTAATTCGGCGTACAGTGATATGAAACACAAAACATTTCGATAGTCGATAATAGTCACGCAGACTATCAAAAATATAAGTATGCGTACGTTTAATCTCAAAGAAAAATATATATATGTGGCACAAACCATTCAAATAAATATGGTACAAACCATTTAAATAAATATGGCACAAACCATTTAAACAAATATGGCACAAACCATTTGCGTATCGTAACAATCCATACAAGGATGTTTAAAAAAAATCGTTTTATTACATGTCCCTATGGTTATTACTCAAACATGGGAAGGGAATACCTAATGCTACTAACACTTAGCAATCAAATTCAAAACTTAGCATTGCAAAAATCATAAACTATCTCATGTCACAACTTACTTGTATCGAAGACGTGGAGTGAAGTGGTTCTTGGAGATTTTTGAGAGACAGTTATAGTCTAGAATTATTTTTCCGATAAATAAATTTTTGACTCACGTTTATAAAAATCATTTTGTAAAATAACCTAGTTCTCTATAACTACATCTCTGATACCAATCTGTCACACCCCCAATTTATCAGAGTAATACAACACAATGGGGTGCGACGGTCATGACTATCACAAGACATAGATACAAAGAACGACTATTTAAAAGCCGTTTTAATTTAATTAAAAGCATAAAACTTGTTTCGGAAGCGAATTACACAAGATCAAAATAAAACATTGTTTCAAAAGACTTCAACATTGATCCAAATATCCATACACTAGTCACGACCATTTTTCATTTAAAAATCTCCCATGCATAACCACGTCACTCCTCCGTCTTGATACCTGAGAAAAACATTGCTAAAGCGTCAACACAGAGGTTGGTGAGTTCATAGGTTTAAGTTTAAATAGTGTGATGAACCATAAGATTTTTCTAGGCAACCGGCATATAATCTTGTATCAAATACAAAACTATAATCAAAAGTATACGTTTTAATCACCTACGCCTAAGCTCGTGACACCGAAGCGTTAACCCCAACCAACAAGATATAATAAGAGCCCGAGCAAATGCCTATCCCGAAGCATTTGTAAATCCTCAAATGTAAGTGTATCTAACTTTGGCCACACAACCAAATTAGATAGTGAGGTTAGTCCCAATAGATCTATCCATAACATTCGCGCTTACACAAAGTAATTAACGGTTCACGATAGTGGGCTAAAGCATCTAGGGATATCGCTACCTAGACATCATGTAGGCAAACGTATCAAGTTTTAGCACTTATGTTCATCCGTTTAAAACAAGCAATGTTCTCACCCCAAAAGTATACAAAAACAAGTAAAAAGTGGGGCTATGAAACTCACCTCGATGAAGTAGTGAATATGATCAATAAAGATAGCACGGGAAATCAAGGCACGCAAAACGATGCGCAAACGATCTACTCGTAACCTAAGTAAAATATCCGTACTTAGGCTAAATACAATAAATAATAACGTACAATGCACTTGGTTGATAATTTATACTTGCTCTTGATTTATAAAAATGTTTTCATACATTTTTCTTGTTCAACAAATTTAGTCACGGGGTCAAGTTTGGATCTCAATATCTCGTTGATTATTGGTCCGAAAAATAAACGGGTTCTCGTTATGTAAACTAGGCTGCGAGGTCGTTGCTATTTGATAAATATCCCATTTTTATGAAGTCCTTAAGTCTAGCAAATAATTTGCCAAAGTAGTGCACTCGCCACCAAAATAAACAAGTAATGTTCTATTAATATTAAGCGTCAATCAAGCATCTTTGGAAATTAATTGCGGATTCGTTACTAAACCTCAAGACAAACGGAAAATTGTTTTGAAAACTAGGCCGCGTCAAGTTTAACACGGTATTTTTAGATTCTTGGGGCATGACCTTTAGGTCGGTTGAAAACAGGTGTAAAGTAAGGTGATCGACCATATTTTTACACACTATAATAGCTTGTCATTGTTTTCGTCATGGATTATAGAGCATGGTTTTTGGGTTCAAACTTTCAGTTACATGTTTCATCACACGCCTAGACTTACTGCCACTCAATTTGCTATTTAATTATGTCCTTTTATACATACAAGTATACATGGCAACACTTATTTTAGGAAAATGGTATAATGTTTTAATCATACAACATTGGCCTTTTTTTGTTTTGATATTAACATATATAAAGATATATATCATGGCATCACATAGTACATAGCATGCAAAAGAAACTCTTTTGTTCTTGGACCACTGCCTATGCAAGTAGTACCATAGAAAAGAGTGGTCCCTTTTATTTTGGTTGTCTAACATACTCATACATACACGAGCATACTTATAACTAGTAAAATGAAATAGTCATTGTGTGTGTGCCCACTGTGCGCAGGCTTAGGACAAAAGAAAAAGGGTCCTTTTTGCTTTTACATCTTATCATCCATATGCATGTATATCATGGCAACACATAACATACATCCTTATATGGTACTATGTCAAAAAGGGAAAACAATGTTTCCTGTTGCTACTGCTTCGTGCAGGGTACTCCCAAAAGAAAAAAAAAGATTGATTACTTTTTCACTTGTTTTATTCATTTACACTTACAAGCATATAACTCACTTTACTTGGTCTTTTGTTTCTCCCCTTCATTTTTACACGACTACAGCTAGTACACCCATTCTCTTTTGTTTATTTATCTAGTCAAGACACATGCATGCTACTCCCTAATAGGCACATTTAGAGTTTTTGTTAATAGTACACACACCTAGGTCCCATGCGTTTTTCTCCATTGTTTTATTATAAGTTGACGTTAAAAACATACACATATTACACACATTCTATGCACCAAATACACCTCTGTATAAGTTTAATGCCCTCATCCATCTTGCTTATGTAGTACCTTATGACTTGTTTCTTGTAACTTGTAGTTAAGAACACACAACACACATATAAGGATATATTGTTTTTATTAAGCTATGGAGTGTATGTGGTTGTCCCCTGCTTAGACACACACACGAAACACACTCAGTACATTTAAATGAGATATAGTTTGGAAAATATTCTGGCCATTATTTACAACCATGCACATATTTATGAAGTCGTATATGGTTTCCTGTTTTGAGCACACCCAACACAACTCATTCGTTTAGATGCATTATACGACATTACTTTGTTGTTTTTCCTTAGTGGGATGTTTAGACTCTTACTTACTATAAGCATGCATGAAGATAAATGGGTTTAAGTTATGTATTACTGTTACACATTCATTCCATTTGGAGCAGTAGCTTTATCTATGCCCATGAAGTTTTCACATGAAAAACACACCCATAAAAACTAGTACGCATGATTTACTCACGGTTGGACATTTACACGACACCCACACGACTGCTTAGACGCACACGTCATGGGGCATAAGAACTCATACGCGCATATACCATTGTTTTATGCTTTATGCGGGTTTTGAAAACGTACATGACGATTTAGTGTTTTTGCTTATTTTCCTAGGTGACCAATGTGACGAATTTGTAGACCCATTTAGATCCCCATCTCATGTAACCCAGTTACACAATCCATTGCAACTATATGTTTGTGTTGATGGTTTTAAGTTTACAAACTTCTTTTATGCAAGTATGTACATCAACCAAGGCTAGATATAAAGAAAAGAAGGAAGTTCTTACAAGAGGTCCTTAATAATCGAAAGGGTGATAGGGTGAACAAGAACTAAGGTTTACAAGATCTACACTTGGCTTAAATCAACCACCCCTTTGTTTCTTCTTCCTTGGCAGCGGCTAAGATGATCACAGGGGAAAAATGTCTTTTTTTTTGCTATGAGTGAAAAGTGTGTGTGGGTATTCCTTGCAAGTGGTTGATTATTTATAGGCAAGTGTGAGTTAAGGGTTAGCATAACTTAGTTAGGGTTTTTAGTTGGATCCTAACTAGCTCTCAACCATGTTAGTACTTCATAGGAAGTTGGGTTCATATAGGGAAGGAGCAAAAGTGTTGGGGTTTCGTTCTATGGCAGTAATAGAGAAGGGAAAGAGTACTTGGGTTGACTAGCTTAAGGATAGTTGTTGTCAATTAAGGTATAAGGAAAAATCCATGGTGATGTGTGTTGGTCCGTAGGGTATGTAAGAGGAGAAGGGAGCACAAGTACCTTGCATTTAATGAGGGTATAGTACTAACAATATTGAAAATGTGAATTGTGGCCAAATAATGAAAAACGTGGCTTATGAGAAAAATAGGGGGGACCGGTTTGGTTTTCTAATTTGTGAGAATTTGTAAGAGTTTTATTTGTTTTGTAGTGTATAGTAGTTTGAATAAATTTAAATGTTTAGATTTTAGTACTAGTGGTGTTTTATAAATAGTTTGGTTTGAGGAAAAAAAAAATATAGAAATCTTTAAATGTGTCGTAAATGTATCACGTGAGGTGTTTAATTAGTCTAATCAAACTCTTATATGGAATTACATTGATGTAAATAAATGTCGATTCTTAAGACAGTAATTTCTAGTACGTAACGTAAATCAAATAATAAGTAATTCAAGTTGCAATTAATATGAACATCATTTATAAAGATTCAAATTCGTATACAAAATACGCGTAAACAATCGGGAACATGAATAGACACACAAGTCTAACCCGGACTATTGCGTTTCACGTAAATTAAATAGATACCAAAATTCATGCGTGTTACAGATTGAATATGTGAACCTTTCGAAATAAGCTTAGTCAAACACCTTGAAAGTGATTAATACTTGACTGAAAATGCAATAACCCATTACGCACCTAAACTATCCTTGGACAAACATCCTCATAATCCTACTATAGGGTTAATGCTATCAGTAAAAAATTATCTTTCTTTATTCCTTAGTGATGGCTACGCCTGCAAAGTGATATTGTCTTCTCCTTATTATAATATGGAACCAGAATAATGTGTTATAATAATATTGATATCAATCTGTAGATATTTAGCATTTATCAACTTGTTGAAACTATGCTACATATATAAACAAAATAGTTTTAAAATTATTGTTCTAATAGCGGAATCCAATTGAAAAAATATAGGACTAAAATAACCTTATGAGTGATGAGAAACATCATAGTAAAATCAGTGATTTTCAAAGCTTTTTCATTAATCTCAAGTTGACAATGTTCACATACCTTATCGCAATCATTTAGGTGAACAGAAGATGAGGATACAGCTGCATACATTACAATATCTTGTCAAATGCTTAACCATTTGCAACCACAAAATGAAAGAAGACATTAATATATATGATGTAAAAAAAGCACCTTGAACTTTCAGTCACCCATACATTGTCAGTTGGTGGATTTTGTGCTTGCCATATGCTATAAATAAAACAATGTATCAGACTCAAAGGAAAGTACCCAACTTACTATTCTTCTTTAACTTATGGATAATGTACTTTGAAGTTGGAACTGTTCAAAAGATATTGCTCATTAGCTTCTCCGAAATAATAAAGAGTCGGTAAAGAAATTGAGGTCATAATCTAATTATTACAACGTCAAGAAACAAAATTATGACTACACACGTCTCTGATAACGCTTCTAATATAAACTAATTATCCACATTCACTTTATAACAAATTAAGCATCATTGGTGAGCAATCCCAAACACCCCATCTAAACAAATTTCATAATCATATAAGCAAAAGAAGGAAAAAAACATTGCAAAAAAAGATTGTTAATCACAAAAGCAAAATAAGTTCTCTTTAGGCATTTTAACAAATAGCTGATTCCTATTTCAGTTAAGAGGAAGAATAATAACAACCCTTAATATGAATAATTACAGTAAAAACCCCAAAAATGAGTAGGTTATAAAAAAAATTATTTTTTCTCAATGACAAATATAAAACAACATAGTAAAATCAAATACAATTAAACTTACCTGAAACGATAAATCCTAACTTTAAAATCATGTTACGATCGATATGATATTAATAGATGATTAAAGATGTTATCAATTAGTTCTTGAATGAAGATGTTGTTTGATGTACGCTATAATGGATAAACAAATTGAAAGTTAACTTAATTAGGATGACAGTTAAACTTGATGAGAGAAAATTACGGATCTAAAGTGCCAGGTGGTAATATGACGTCAGTTTATGACGTCAGAAAGGGGATGGATTGCATTCAAAAACTTTTTCTTTTATTAGATATAAAGATAAAGATTTTTTAATTAAAAAACACGGAAAAATGTTTAGGTCCACCATTTCCACTCTATATGGGATGGAAATGAGTTACGCATAAACCAATTCTCGAGAATTTGAATTACTCCATCTTTTTTCCCAGACGTACCAAACATAGGAAATGAGCTTAATATCTCCATACCAAACATGCCCATATTTTTATTCCTTAATCGGGTGATGCACGTAATTTCTTATATATATTGTATATTGAGATGTGATTTATTGTTATCAGTTTAATCTCGTGACCATATGTATTACAGTATATATATCTATGGTTAACGGAGTATTTTATTTGTGGCATCTAAATTCATCATTCGTATATTTATTTGTATGGTTCGCCTTAACATTTTGGTTTGTATTGCGTCTTAGATCACTGTAAACATTAATACATGTTGATCCTCACGCCAATAATATGACTAAACGATTGAGCTTTACTTAAAAGCAATACATAATGTTTTGTATAACTTTAGGTATGTTTGGTGACACGTAGCAGTAAGCAGTAGAAGAAGCAAAAGCAGTAAGCAGTAAGCAGAAGTAGTTAGTAGAAGCAGTAAGCCGTAGCTGTTTGCTAAAAAGATGTCTGATAAACGTAGCAGTAAGCAGTAGAAGTACATTGTAAATTTACGAAAAAGGCCATAAACACATTGTTTTCTCATTAGTATCATACTTACTTTTTAATGCAGATTTGCTATTGAATTTGTGATTATGAATCTTTTCATTGAAGCTGGCTCCACGGATAACAACAATCTGGTTAAATAATGAATGTTATATCAGTTATCAATAAGGTGGCGCCGGCTGATATAACCAAAACTATTTTCATCATACCAACATGAAACAAACTGAAAACCAAATAGACATATCTACGTAATACACATAAACGATTATCCATTGATTATTTATTATATGATACATGTACACAGTACACATATAAAATATTTTCCAACTTAGATCACAAGAAGATAAATATATTGTATATGTAGTACGCATAAAAGGGTTACAATTGAACGATCATAACGTGTACATATTACTAACCATAAAATTCATCGAGTATCCACCTTTCTCTCCTGCAGTCGACCAGTTTTCTTAAAAGAGTGATTAGGGTTTGGTAAGTTGGATAGATATGCAGCCCACTAAACGTTTTTTTGGGGGTATATGTGTAATTTTAAAACAAAATGCTTGAAGCAGTATGTGAAACGCTTCTCTATCAAGCCTTTCATTTAGGAGCATTTCTATAATATCAAAACTCTAGTTGCTCCTTGCCAAACAAGCTTTTAAACCGAATTGCAAACCGCTTGTTGCTTACCGTTCTAAAACGTTTCAAAAAGCTCGCTGCCAAACACAGCCTTTGTATTCGTAAAAAAAACTTACCTAATAATTAGTATTTGGGTTTTACAATTTTGATAAGAAAAATGTGTCATTAATTCATGGTTATGTGAAATTTTATTCAGTGAACTTTTTTTTGCTTGCATCTGAGATATTTGTCTAAAAATATTTAATCGATACATAAGTAACCATCTTCATACCATCAAAATATATAGCGAGTTATACTAGAACTTCGTATTCTTGAAAAATTATAGTCTGGAAAAATTCTAGCCTAAAAGGAAAAGTATGTTTTATGCTAAAATAATTGAAATTGCGATGTGTTGAATAATTCAGACGAACAAAACAAATAAAATTCGAAGAAACAAATCAGAAGCTTTTATTCAATACCTTAAATTACAATTCAAAAATTACAAATAAAACTAATGTCATTAACCTCTATTTATAGGAAACCATTGGCATCAAACATACCATATTCAAATATACTAAAAATAACACAACTTCTAGAAAAATCCAATCAAATTACAAAAAAACTAAATTTACCAAACAAACCCTAAAGTGTAACTCACTTTCTAACAATCTCCACTGTGAGTTAAACTATTCATATTTTCCAAGCCAAATTCCAAACGCCCCTATGAGTTTAAGTCACTTTTCGAAAAATCTCCACCGTGACTTCAACTCCATTCGAAGCTTCAAACCAGAATTCCAAACGCTAAAGATGCTAGCCAAATTCAAACAAACAAACAAACAAACAAACAATCGAATATAAAAATGATCTCAAACAAACAAACAAATGATCGAACTTAAAAATGATCCAAACAAACAAATGATCGAACCTGAGAACGATCCAAACAAACAAACAAATGATCGAACCAGAGAACGATCCAAACAAAACAAACGATCGAACATTAAAATTGCCAACCAAACAAACGATCGAATATGAAAACGATCAAACAAACAAACAGTCGAACCTGAAAACGGTCACCTAAACAAACAAATGCCGATGGCTTCAAAAGAACAATCAAACGTTGACCGAAAAATTCAAACACGGTCAACCAAATAACAAATCTCCTTAAACGATCTTCACCAAACACTAATCAGCAACTAACTTCAAAAACCCCGACAAACGAAGATCCAAATTTTTTTCACAAATGATCGAACAAATTTCAAACGACCCGATTATTACCAAGTCTTCAAACGCCAAATCAATCTTCATATTCCAAATAGTCACTCCACCATAAACTACTATCCCGAAACCAAAGTCAGCGATCTTCAAACAAAATACGCGAGCAATTCTGAAACTAAATACTTAGCAAAGACCTCGAACTACATAACCAAATACTTATCAAACAAAACACCAACTCATTAAACAAAGGATATAACCTATTGATGCCCAACAATCATCAAATCTTTAATCTAGCGAATCGAAAATTAACAAGAACGAACCAATCAAATCCAAAGAATCTTTGATCGTTCATAAAATAAATTGCCAAACATATCATACCAATGATCGAATATTTAAAGACGACCAACTTCACTCCGCACAAACCCAAAACAAACTAAATTTTTTTGTTTTTGTTTTTCTTTTCCTCATGATGAATCAATATACCCCTGATACAACTTGTTGAATAATTCAAACGAACAAAATAAACAAAATCTAAATAAACGAAGCGAAAATTTTTATTCAATACCCTAAATTACAATTCAAAAGCCTAAAATAAAACTAATGTCATTAACATGTATTTAACAAAAAACAAAACTTCTAAAAAAGGCCAAACAAATTACCAAAAACAAATTTACCAAACAAAATCCTATGTATAACTCACTTTCTAACACGATGTTTATACGACATGGTGTTTGCTAAATATCCTTAAGATATTGAGGGAGTTACGTCATTAAGAACTCTATGATTGTATTTTATGTGAAGTTTATATGCATTTCCCTGAGTCAACTATTGCTTAATGTGAAAAATAAAATAAAATATACTTCTACTAACTTAGAAGGTTTATACGGTTTAGCAAACACATGATTGCACCAACATAAGTCTAAAGGGTAATAACGAAACTTTAACATTTATTTTGGGAGGACTGTATTATTTTATACATAACAAAATAAGAAATTGTACAATAATTTTAAGACGAAAATAGTAATATTCACACTACTCGTCATAACATTTGAGGAGGCCGTGGCCAGCACCAACAAAAGTTCGTCTATAATAAAAGGTAATGAAAAATCATTATGTATTTATTGCATGATAGCTAATTCAATTTAATTTTAAACTCACGCACTTTAACAAAATACAAAGGTTATCCGTTAGATGTTATTAAAAAATTCATCCAAATTAAAATTTGTTAATGTTACCTACTATGTTTTCTTTTGGTATTCTTATGAGGAGTTCTCATATGTAACATCCTCATGTTAAGATTTTATGACTTAAATGTTTGTTTACTTACTGAAGTTAAACTTGTACCTAATTTAGGCTTAATAAAATTCTTTTTGTATATAGATATCAAAGTTAGTTCAACTGTTTTGTTAGTAAAAACTTTTGATCACGTTTAGTTTGCATTATAAACCATGTATACATCTGGTTATTAAAACGGATCGTTGCAACATAAACTATGAATATGCCGAGTAAATTCGAATTAAATATAATTTTTTGGCCTTGTTTATGCTATTCAGTTGAAACTTATGTGGCTTAGATATACCACACGACGTTTATTTGCTTAATTGAAAGACTTTATCGATCGATTAACAGTAACTTCGGTTTATTTATAAAGTTAGTTCTTTTATAATAGTATTTGCTGATGTGAATATTATAATAAATTCTGTGAAAGACATAAAAGAGCTTATTAATGTAACAGCTTCTTATTATTTGATTTATTTTTTTATAAAAAATGTGCAATTGAAGCACATGTGTTCGTAAATATAAGTTTATGAGCCAAGATAAATATAGTAATTGGCATGATTGGTTGGACCATTCCGGGTCAACGATGATGCGAAAGATATAGAAGAATCATGAGTTTCTTCAAACATGATTTGATTATTTTTATTGTTCTCAATAAAAATTCATTACTTATCACCACTATATATAAATAAGGACACATTCCTTGAAGTTTTAGAAAAGATAAAAAAAAGCATGTATGTAGGCTTATAAATGTCTCATTTGGACCATTTTGAGTTATCAAATCGATGCATCGTCAAAATTATCATCAAACACGCAACTTCAAGTTGGCGTGAATAGTGGCTCGATGTGAGAATGTTTTTCCAAATATGATTATTGAGAATGATGGTGAATACTTACAAGTTTGGGAGATTATCGGAATAAGTGTTGAACTTTATATAGCCCATGTTCATACGTGAATTGTTTTCAATTGATTGCAAATCCAATAATTTTGAGAACACGAGTGTTAGATTATGGGGATCTTATTACATATGAATTCACATCTTTTCAACAATTTTCCATGAATACTCCCCGTTAGAATGTTTTTTGGAACCATATTTCCCATATGAGATTATGTAACTGTGCACCATATGTGATAGTAAATCTACCACAACGCACAAAAATGAGATGTTGAGAATAATAATTCATGCAGAGAGAGAATGAGCAACGAGAAGTTTGGAATGAATTATGATAATGAAGTATTGATCCTCACATTAATGAATATGATCATAAAGTTCAAGAGACAATTTACATTCCAAATCTAGTAATTTCCAGACATGTTTAGTGAATAAGAGTGAGTGACTAGACCATATTTATATATATGTTTCTATTTGTCCCAATAGTAAAACCAATAAAATGGTAGTGAGTCTATAACATGTTTGCAACGTGATAGACTAATCGATTCCAATTAAAAGACCTTGAATGAGAATATTAAATGGAACAAGAAAGCTAAGATGGTAAAATCGAGGTAGTAAAGGAAAGAGACCATAACAGTGTCCTAAAGAGACACTAGACATGAAGGTAATTGAAAAATCCTAGGTACGTGATTAACTATGAGATCTCAATAAATGATATAATGCACTGTCTAGTAAAGTGGAGTCGAAAGACCTAGATAGTATAATATATATGATTATGGGCATGATAATAATTATGTAAAGAAATTATATAGTTCTATAATTATAGTGAAGATCATGGAAACACGTGTGTAAGAAGTGCAGAGGTATAAAAAAATGGCCAAAAGTTCTAAAGACGCAAGGATCTGATAAAATGTTGATGTCTCTTGTAATGAGATATGGTTAATAGGACTTACACTTCGTAGATATGAATATGTAAAAATGATTGGATATAGATCGGTCTTTATGAGAAAGAGAAATTAGATTACGCATAATTTAGAAGTAAAGATACATATATATTTTCTCAAAGACTTAGGAATGATCATGTAGATACGTGTTCACATGTGGTGGGTTCAATAATGTATTTTGATATTGTGAAAGTCTGGCAATATGACAAATAATTGATATGCGTCTAAAAGATATATGGTTAGAGCTCATGTGATGGTGAGATTTCGTTATTGCATATAAAATGCATGGAGCATGCTAGCGGTTTTTAATGTTTAGAGCATATAAGAAAAGTTCCCGAGAACATTACTTGGTTGTACTAAATTAATCGTGTTTTAGGCATATATGTTATAATCGCCTTAGAGTGTAGAACTGTGTGAAATAAATAATTATGATTAGAAAGGCGGTTAAATGCATAGAACACTAAAGTTGAAACAAAATACAATGTTTGTCTTAATTCTGAAATTGAACATGTAATAACCTGAACCCGAGGTCATTATTTAATATTATTTTACGAATATTTTTGAAATTTTTGAGGAGATTAAATGATATGACGTTTGGTGGTTTAATTTAAAACCGATGTTGGAGGCCTTATTTATACCTTTTTACTAAATGCGAGGATTATTAGTAATTACGATATCGACGGATGCCCGAAATTTTACGTTTTATTATTTGTTGTTCCGATGTTTATATTTTTCACATTTTTATTTTAATTGCGTATTAAGTCATACCGGGACTATATTAATATCATATTTGAGTGCGTTTTAATTTTTGAGTACTTTTACGAAACCCGAGTCTCGTAAATATTTTTAAAATTAGCAATATACATTTTCTACACTTTAAACTATTTTATTGCATTTTGGACCAAAACTATCACAAATTGACAAAATAAACCCTTAGATCACCATATAAAAGCTTAAACCTACCTAACTTTCTCATAGTTAACATCAAACTAGAAAATCTTTTCGCCTCTCCTTTTTTTTTCATGTCGTCACCCCCTAACACACCTTCAATCAATTTTCTTGCAAAATCAAGTTTGATCTATTCAAAAACAGTTAAACCCCCTATCTTAGAATTGAAAGAGGCTTCTTTTGGTATTAAATTCAGTGACATGCATGAAGTTTGATTTTTCTAAGGTTGGTAGGTCAAGTTTATGACCATGCATGTGTTGTTGGTGATGATCAAGAGATGATCATGCTAACATATTGTTAAAAACTTGTGTTTGATTTTAGGTTTTTGATTTTGAGATTGATACAAGTATTAGGATGAACATATGTTGATATTAGGGGTGTAGGATGATAAGAAAACTTGTTAGAATTGATAAAAAACATGATTTGTGTAAGATTTTAGGAAGTGATTTAGATCAGTGACTTGTGGGCTGTTTTTAGATGTTTTATGTTTGAAAATTGTTTAGATAATAAGATAGGGTCCTAGAGAATTTTTTTAGTTTCGATTTGATATAAAGTATAGCTTCTAGCTCCAAACGAGCGAGAAGTTATGATAGTTTGATTATTCGTGTACCGGGAGAGGAGTATCGGCACAACATGTAGTTGTTGTCGATATTTGGATCGAATCTCGGGGACTATAGAATGAGTTTTGAAATGAGTCACGGACTGATGTAAAATTCTAAACCCTAGGTTGTGAGTCTATTTTCAGACCAAGGTGTCGGTTTTCTAAATAGAGTCGTTTATAGAAGTTAAAATGGTTATATGAGTCGATAACATAAAACTGTCTGGTTTTTGTAGTTCAAAGATGTGTCGGGCAGGGAACTTTAATGGTAAAAACTGTTGATGGCCTTTTGGGAGGACTTTCTATGGATAGTAAGTGAGTTCACTGAGTAGTATCATGAATTTTTGATATAATTAAGTGGGGTAAATGGGCTCGTAGATTTGGTATGTACCGGCAGATTTTTATCGAGTATATTGTCTAATAAAGTTAACATATAGAAGGAATTAATAGGTCAATTGTATTGTTTTTCTTTTGGGTTTGTTGTGATTTTATTATTTTGAGTTCGATATTATTAATTATGGATTTTACTCGAGTATATTATTAATGAACGCGCCTTATTTGATAGATTGTGGTATTCGTGTTTATCGGGCATCAAATATCGTCGAAGATCGTCTTGCTACTTCTATTACTCAAGGTGAGTCTATAGCCTCGCTTTTATACAAGTTTTTTTGAATGATTTTAAAACCCACGAGGGGGATACATGCTATTTGAAAAGAAATAGAACACAAGTCATGAATAATTATTTGGACCCGTATGTTGCCTTTAGACCCGAATGTTTCCTGAATTGTGTTGAGTACCTAGTTGTGGAAGGCCCTAAATTCATGAACCGTTAACTATTGTCTTGCCCTTGTGTGGGTTGGAAATAGCCGCTTAAACAATTGATAGTACTATTAAGGTTGACACCCCTATGCGAGACGAGAGTTAGTACGCTGAATGCACTGCTCGGATGAATAACTTGAATAAGAGACAAGGTAAAATTTACAACGATTACCTTAAGAGGGGAAATGGTTTCACTTTTATCATGCCGGCCTTTTGGCAGATGATTGGTCATAACGGTTCGGTGTCATGAGCTTAAACACAATTGAACAGCTTATGCTATAAGATGAAATGCCCTTTTAATTGTTTGTATACGTAGCATTTCTATTAAACGATTATGATTGATTTTTCTCTTGTGGTCAAATGAGGATTTGGAAAACCTATAGACTTGCTCAACCGCTGTGTTGATGATTTTAAGCATGTATTTCAGGTTTGAAGTAGATTGGTGATGGAGCTTGTTGGAGAAGGTTGCGGGTTGCTTTTGTGGTAGTTGAGTCTAAAACTGATTTCTTTCCATGTTTGTCATAAAAATAATTATGAATGGTCATGTACTTTAGTAAAGATGTTTGTAGATTGGTTGAGATATTTGGGGGACCAAAATGCTGCTCTGATTGTTAAACTTTTGTTTTAATTGGGATCGAAGGTTTTAGAAAATTTATAAATTATTTCCTCTTACATTTCAAATGTCTCATTTTGAGATTGTTTAAAGTGTTTTGTGTAATGAAGTTTAAGTTTAGCACCCAAATGAGTATTTCCGCCGCGCAATGTAATTTTGGGGGTGTTAAAGATTGGTAATCAGAGCTTTTTAGTTATAGAGAATTAGGTCGATTTTGAAAAATGTCCTAAACTATAACTTTGGTGTCGAAAATATTTGACAAAAGCACGCAACTTCTCAGCAAGGCTCCGGTAAGATTATTTTAGTTTTATTGTTGTATTATAGATGTATCCCTTAAAACTGAAATTATTTTTAGAGTATTTATTAAGTAAATACTATGATGATATATTGATGTTGTTGAAAGTACGTTGAGTACTTGTATCGTTATTTTCTTTATGCAATGCATATGTATATAATTTTAAATAATGACCTTATATACCGCCGAGGGTCTAGGACAGTAGACCATATGGTGAATAATTTTACTACTGATTTCTTGTGACTTGTATCGGGTATGAGGAAGTTTTATTGATTGATGTATGATATATATGTGGTTGAAACTTGTGTGATTAGGAGGTTTTATGTGAATGAAAAATTGTTCTAAAGGTAGTATCTAGTATGTGGAGATTTGAGTTTGTTAGGGCTCGGAAGATGGACGAGATTGCTAGTCTTTGGTCGATGGTGATAAATTTGAGTGCTTGAATTGAAAGGTTTAAAGAGGAGTATGTAAGGTTTGAGAGGATGAGTGAATGAGAGTCTCATGTGAGATCAACTCTGAGTCAAGGTTGGAAGTATAAGAATGATGAAATTCGTACTAAGGTTTGTTTTATGATTAATCCGCCATGTAGGAGCGAGTATTTGAACTTTGGGAGTGAGCTGCCATCATGTTATGGATTTGACTTTGAGGTGTGAAAGGGAAATAGACGAGTGTGATGAAGCTGACAGCAACCTTAAGGAGGATGAGGAGCCAGTGTCTAAGAAACTAATCACGTGATGGATTTCTTTGTATTTTATTTTCTTTCTATGATCAAACTTATTTAGACATTGTGTCGTAGCATTGTGATGAAACTTATTATCTTTTAAGTTTGTTCGGTAGATGATTGTAGTGACAGACATTGCCACTATCTTGTTGAATCCTCAACGCAACCTGAATTACCCTCATGATCTATGATGTGTCCTTATTAACTCTTTTTTGATTTGATTGATGAATCATTATAGTTCGTGTTGTTCGTGCATGTAGTATCCATAATATTTCCTGATAAAGAAATCGTTCTTTTATCTTGATATGTATACTTATCATGTTTCTTTCTTCTGTGATGATAGAAAAAGGAGTAGAGGAAGCGTATTTCTGTCATTAGCACATCGCTGCGTGACTAAGTTTCTTGAAATATGCCGCCAAAGCTAACGACTGCTACTGTGAACACTATGATTGTACAAGCTATTGCTAGAGCACTTGAAGCTGATCGTGTTGCAAGGAATCAAGATGCTGAAGATAATGGTGTTGAACTTGATGCTACTGGGAATAATGATGCTGCTGCTGGAAATAATGATGATGCTACTGGGAATAATGATGATGCTGCTGGGAATAATGACGATGCTGCTGATCCAGTTGAGAGTGTTGCTGTTGTTCCGCAGGTTCCAAGAGGATGTACGTATGCAAGTTTTATGAAGTGTGGTCCTACTCAGTTTTGTGGCACTAGTGCTGCTTTATAATTACGTAGATGGATTGAGAAGATATATAGTACTTTTGAAATTAGTGGGTGTTCCGAAGCCAATAAGGTAAAATTTGTTGCTGCTACATTTTAGGATGATGCACTGAGTTGGTGGAATAGTCAAGTGGCTACTGTAGGATTAGTTGTGGCTAATGGTAGGACATGGACCGTGACTATAGGATTACTGACTGCTAAGTTTTGTCCCGAGGAGGAACTAGGACAGTTGGAAGACGAATTAAGACACTTAGTGTTAAGAAATGATAATATTACTGCTTATACTAGGAGGTTTTCTGAGCTGTGTTTGTTATGTCCTGATGCTTTTTTGAATGACCGTAAGAAGATGAAGCAGTACATTAAAGGATTGTCTAGTAACATCAAGGGCGAGACTACTTCTTCAAGACCTAAATCTTTCGATGAAGCTGTTTGATGGAGCATGCTTTAATGGACATGAAAGTGCAAGATAAGAAAGATGGCATTGCTGAAAGCAATAAGAGAAAGTGGGAATCTGCTCAATCCAGCCAGAATCAAGGTCATAATCTTAAGGATTATCGTAATAACAATAACCAAAGACGGAACCAAAACCAGTATTTAAACTATGGAAGGAATGATGTAATTCGTGCTACCATTATTTCTGGAGGTAACAAGATAAGTCCCAAGTGATTTGTTGTACTTTATACCATGTAGGTAATTTTCCTCCTGCTTGTTGTAAGTGTGGACAACCTGGTCATAAAGCTGCTAAGTGTAGGACAAGAGGATTAGTTACTGGAATTAGTACCCCTGGAGTTGTGATATGTTTTCGATGTGGTGAGAAAGGTCACAAGCAAGGAAATTGTCCAAGGAGAGGAAATCGACGATATAGGAATGCTGTCGCTCCAGCTTATGTTTTCGGTGATGCTGACAAACCTTAAGGTCTGAACGTTGAAAATGGTGTGTTCTTATTGATGTTCTTTATATTAGTATGTTGTTTGATTTTAGATTAGATAGAAACTGTAGAAATGTAAAGATTTAGTCGTTTTATCAACGGAGAATTAGTAAAGATTGTCGATTAACTATGATGTGGAATTAACCTATGGAAAGGTTGTTAGTGTTAGTTCTATACTAAGAGAGTGTTCCTTGAATTTAGGGAAGTAGGTGTTACATATCGACTTGATAATCATACAATTCTGATTTTTAGATGTAGATCATTGGTATGAACTGGTTAGTTGTGCGTGGTGCTGATGTTTGAGATGGAACCAATCCCCACTATAAATTGCTAACTACTGGTTTAGATTATGCTGAGAAGCTGAGTGTTGACTCTGAAAGATGATGAGTGAACTTTTCTGGTTGAGAAATGTGTCTTGTTGGAAAATGAGGAAGTAGGTGGAAGAGGGATGTGATGTATTTTTAGCTCAGGTAACTAGTGATAGTGTAATTGAGAAGAAGTTGGGAAATGTGTTAATGATTCGATAATATTCCGAAGTTTTCCTGAAGTTTTGCCGAGTTTACTACCGTTTCGTGAAGTGGAGTTCGTGTCGATTGAGTGTTGTAAGTGATAGGTGTAGTGCTCCTGCGTTTCATTCTGTAGTGCTTCTGCGTTTCATTAAGTAGTATTCGTACTCCTTATCATTTGTCACCGCTAGAGTGGAAAGATTTATTTGATAAATTGCGGGAATTGATGAATAAGGAATGTATTAGGTTAAGTTTCGTTGTAATAGTGACCGCCTGTGTTGTTTGTCAAGAAGGATGGATTGTTTCAAAGTGAACCGACTATCGAGAGCTTATCAAATTAACTGCCAAGAATCGGTATCTACTGCCGAAGATTGATGTTATTTGACCAATTGTAAGAATCCAGTGTGTACTCAAAGATCGCTTTGAGGTCTGGTTATCATTAACTGAGAGTTAGGGTAGAAGATATTCCTATAACTGCTTTTCGTACTTGATGTGGGTATCTTAGGTTTTAAGTTATGTCTTTTTGGATTGAAAAATGCGTCTATCGTATTCATGGACTTGGTGAATCATGTGTGTAAGCTGTATTAGGATGAGTTAGTCATTGTATCTATTGGCGAAATTTTGTTTTACTACAAGAGGAAAGAAGGAGAATAAATAGCAATTGAGGATAATTTTAGGATGGTTGAAGGAAGAAAAGTTGTGTGCAAAGTTCTTTAAATGTGAGTGTTTGTTGTAAGTAGTGCACTTTCTAGGGCATTTGATTGAAAACAAAGGTATTCGTGAAGATCTTACCAAGATTGAAGCGATTAAGGATTGGTCGGTACCAATGACGCCGACAGAAATCTGTTAATACTTTGGTCTAGGGTGTGTATTATCGGAGGTTTATCGAAAGGTATTCACTGATTTTTAAACCATTGATTAAGCTGACTAAGAAGAATTGGATGTGTGAGTCCCACTTATACATCTAAATTGTAAGTTTCGAAATCTGATTCCTATCAGACGAGGAAGCTGCTTTCTGAACACTGAAGGATAGGTTGTGTTCTGCACTGGTATTGTCATTGTTGGAAAGATTAGAAGGGTTTATAGTTTGTTGTGATGTGTTTCATAAGGGTTATGAAGTTTTGGTATTGGCTTTGATATTTTGGAAATATTACTTATATGGAATCAAGTGTGTAGTAATTAAGGATCATAAGAGTTGGCTCATATTCAATTTCTTTGAAAAGCAAAAAAGATGAGTAGAGGATCACCAGTTATAAAATTTCGAGTATTGGAGTATGTTGGTGGTTATGACTGTGAGTGATTATGACTACGAGATTCGCTACCATCCGGGAAAAGCGAATGTGGTAGCTGATGCACTTATCAGGAAGGAAAAAGGAAAAAAGCTTCTAAGGTTTGAGTTTTGGCGATGACAAGAAGTGTGGACTTGATAGAAAGGATATTAAAATTTTAAGTTAGCAGTCTGATTTAAGAAGGATGTCAAGGTAAGTGGTTTCAACATTTTGTCAAACTTATGAAAAGGATATTGTTGTAAAGTCAAGTGAGACATGGTATATTGAGCACTCCTAAGATACCCGAGTTGAGAGTGTGAGACTTAGTGATAAAGGAATCTCACAAGTCAAAGTATTCGATGCATTTTGGTTTGGATAAAAGTGAAAGTTGAGTTGAGTACTGTGTGTTATACAGAGACTGATAGACAGAGTGAAAGGATGATTTGAACATTAGACGATATATTTGTGTGCGTGTGATTGACTTAGGAAATTGTTGGAATTCTTATACAAGAATGGTTATCATGTTAGTAATAAGGTTGTACTGTTTGAAGGTCCATAAAGAACTTCAAATTGTGAAGATTAAAGGCCGTGAGTTATGGACGTAAGTTAGGTTTTCTGTGTATTGAAGTAATGTAGGAAGAATTAAATAACTGAACTAGGAATGATGTTGGTGATTACTGATACGATTGTAAAGATTAAGGATCGTTTGATAGCTACGAGGATTCATCAGAAGAGTTATGTTGACAATCGAAGGAAATTGATAGAGTTTGAAATTGGAGACATGATTATACTTAAGGTGTCGTTATGAAGGTTGAAATTTGTTTTAGGAACAACAAGAAAAGAATTCAACTTGAAGATAAGTTGCATTTCATAGAGACTGCTGTGAAGAGTTCTTAAGAGGTTGAAGTATCGTAAGGTTTATATTGTGATGATACAATAAAACTAGGAGTTGACCCAAATTTGCGAAAGAAGCATGAGGATTTCTTTAAGAAAAAGAGTTCTCTTTTGTTCTAGAAGTACGGAATGTGAGTATAAGAGGGGCCGAGCGCCGGGACGTCGCTCTCTTTTGAGGAAGGTAGGATGTGATAACCTGAACACGAGGTCATTATTTAATATTATTTACGAATATTTTGAAATTTTTGATGAGCTTGAATGATATGACGTTTGGTGGTTTAATTTAAAACCGATGTTGGAGGCCTTATATATACCTTTTTACTAAATGAGAGAATTATTAGTAATTACGATATCGACGGATGCCCGAAATTTTACGTTTTATTATTTGTTGTTTCGATGTTTATATTTTCTACGTTTTTATTTTAATTGTGTATTAAGTCGTACCGGGACTATATTAATATCATATTTGAGTGCTTTTTAATTTTTGAGAAGTATTTTTACGAAACCTGAGTCTCGTAAATATTTTTAAAATTAACAATATGCATTTTCTACCCTTTAAACTATTTTATTGCATTTTGGACCAAAACTATCACAAATTGGCAAAATAAACCCTTGGAGCACCATATAAAAGCTTAAACCTACCTAACTTTCTCATAGTTAACATCAAACTAGAAAAATCTTTTCCCCTCTCCTCTTTTTCTTTCATGCCGTCACCCCCTAACACACCTTCAATCAATTTTAATGAAAAATCAAGTTTGATCTATTCAGAAACAATTAAAGTCCTTATCTTAGAATTGAAAGATGCTTCTTTTGGTACTAAATTTAGTGACATGCATGAGGTTTGATTTTTCTAAGGTTGGTAGGTCAAGTTTATGATCATGCATGTGTTGTTTGTGATGATCGAGAGATGATCATGCTAAAATTTTGTTAAAAGCTTGTATTTGATTTTGGGTTTTTGATTTTGAGATTGATACAAGTGTTAGGATGAACATATGTTGATATTAGGGGTGTAGGATGATAAGAAAAGTTGTTAGAATTGATCAAAAGCATGATTTGTGTAAGATTTTAGGAAGTGATTTAGATCAGTGACTTGTGGGCTGTTTTTGGATGTTTTATGTTGAACAATTGTTTAACTAATAGGATAGGGTTGTAGATAATTTCGTTAGTTTCGATTTGATATAAAGTAGAGCTTCTAGCTCCAAATGAGCGAGAAGTTATGATAGTTTGATTATTCGTGTACCGGGAGGCGAGTATCGGCACAAAATATAGTTGTTGTCAATATTTGGATCGAATCTCGGGGACTATAGAATCAGGTTTGAAATGAGTCAAGTACTGATGTAAAATTGTAAACCCTAGGTTGTGAGTCTATTTTCAAACCAAGGTGTCTGTTTTGTAAATAGAGTCATTTATAGAAGTTAAAATGGTTATATGAGTCGATAATGTAAAACGGTCCGGTTTTTGTAGTTCAAAGATGTGTCAGGCAGGGAACTTTAAAAGTAAACACTTTTGATGGGATTTTGGGAGGACTTTCTATGGATAGTAAGTGAGCTCACTGAGTAGTATCAAGAATCTTTGATGTGTTTAAGTGGGGTAAATGGGCTCGTACATTTGGTATGTACCGGCAGATTTTTATCGAGTATATTGTCTAATAAAGTAAACATATAGAAGGAAGAAATAGGTCACTTGTATTGTTTTTCTTTTGGGTTTGTTGTGATTTTATTATTTTGAGTTTGATATTATTAAGTATGGATTTTACTCGAGTATATTATTAATGAATGCGCCTTATTTGATAGGTTGCGGTATTCGTGTTTACCGGGCATCAACTATCATCGAAGATCGTCTTGCTACTTCTATTTCTCAAGGTGAGTCTATAGCCTCGCTTTTGTACAAGTTGTTTTGAATGATTTTAAAATCCGCCCGAGGGGGATACATGCTATTTTAAAAGAAATGGAACACAAGTCATGAATAATTGTTTGGACCCGTATGTTGCCTTTGGACCCGAATGTTGCCTGAATTGTGTTGAGTACCTAGTTGTAGAAGGCCCTAAATTCATGAACCGTTAACTATTGTCTTGCCCTTGTGTGGGTTGGAAATAGCCGCTTAAACAATTGATAGTACTATCGGGGTTGACACCCCTATCCGAGACGAGAGTTAGTACGCTGAGTGCGCTGCTCGGACGGATAACTTGAATACGAGACAAGGTAAAATTTACAACGATTACCTTAAGAGGGGCAATGGTTTCACTTTTATCATGTCGGCCTTTTGGCGGATGATTAGTCAAAACGAGTCAGTGTCATGAACTTAAATACAATTGAATAGCTTATTCTATAAGATGAAATGCCTGATTAATAGATTGTATACGTAGCAATTCTATTAAACGATTATGATTGATTTTTATCTTGTGTTTAAATGAGGATTTGGAAAACCAATAGACTTGCTCAACCGTTGTGTTGATGATTTTAAGCATGTATTTTAGGTTTGAAGTTGACTGATGATGGAGCTTGCTGGAGAAGGCTGCGGGTTGCTTTTGTGGTAGTTGAGTCTAAAAGTGATTTCTTTTCCCTGTCATAAAAATAATTATGAATGGTCATGTACTTTAGTAAAGATGTTTGTAGATTGGTTGAGATCTTTGGGGGACCGAATCGCTGCTCTGATTGTTAAACTTTTGTTTTAATTGGGATCGAAGGTTTTAGAAAATTTATAAATTATTTCCTCTTACATTTGAAATGTCTCATTTTGAGATTGTTTAAAGTGTTTTGTGTAATGAAGTTTGAGTTTAGCACCCAAATGAGTATTTCCATGTGCAATGTAATTTTGGGGGTGTTAAAGAACATCTTAAGGATGAAATATGTGTGCATCATGAAAGAAAAAGATAAACTTATATCTTTATTTGGATAAATGGCTCTCATGCTTCTGAGGTCACATGATATTGGAAAGAACCTCTTGTTTTATAAAGATGATAATAACAATATCAATTTAGATATGTCATACTAGAATGTGTATGAGCAATTAAATTTTCGCTAATGGTCATAATTGGTGTTTATAAGGAATAACTTTTAAAGTTCTATAATACACTTGAATGAGATGTATGATGTATGGATATGCGAACAACATGTAAAGAGAATATTTATTCACTTGATTCTATTAAGACATTTAATGTGAATTTCATTGACTCAGTGAGCTTAAGTGACGTGATTATCAAGGGAAAAGAAGATACGCGTTGCACTCTTTCCATTGAACAAGTTTTTGTCCCGGCAAGGTTTTTAATGATGCAACATCCTCGAGTGTATAAAGGAGTTATGTTTAGTTTTTTTTTCCTTGACCATGATTTTTTCCCCACAGAGTTTTCCGACAAGGTTTTTAACAAGGGAACAACCCCGATCGTATAAAGGAATTATGTACTCTTTTCCTTCTATGGAATTTTTCCCACTGGGTTTTGTCTAGTAAGTTTTTTAACAAGGCATACTGTTCAAATGGATAAATATGGAATGAATGTCCATCAAAGGCGATAGGACATCACATTTTGTTCAAGCAATTATTTGGTGGATCTATTTACCAAGATACTTTTTGACGTCAACATTGTGAAGTTAATCTACAAAAATGGAACACATCGACTCAAAGATCTCAAGTGATACAGTCATTAGAGGGAGATAATACATGCTACACTCTTTTTTTTATTGGTCATGGTTTTATCCCACTGAGTTTTCCGGAAAATATTTTATAATGAGGTAGTAATCTCAAAAGTGTATTATTAATATGAGCATCCAAGAGGGAGTGTTATAAATAATAGTGGGAAATGCAGAAATGCAAGAATGCTCTCTGTGATTTTCTCAAAATGCAGGCGGCCTCCCTATTCTACAGTAAGTGCAGGCGGCCTCCCCAACGTTAAGGAAAAGTCGGCAGACAACCTCTCCAGCATTTAACAGTGTTAACTTTGGCTCGTTATGTAGGGGCAAGACCGTCTTTTCCATATTAAAAAAATAAACAGTTGTCCCTTTCTGTCCTTTAACTAGCATCGATTCACACTATTTTTTTCCAGAATGGACCACAAGCAAGAACACAGAAGTCAACGTTGTGATGACCCGAACCCGAGGTCATTATTTAATCCTATATTACGAATATTTTTGAAACTTTTGATGAACTTGAATGCTATGATGGTTGGTGGTTTAATCTTAAACCGGTGTTGGAAGTCTTAATTTTACCTTTTTACTAGTTGCGAGGACTACTGGTGATTATGATATCGACGGATGCCTGAAATTTTACATTTTATTATTTATTGTTTCGATGTTTAAATTTTTGACGTTTTATTTTTAATTGTGTATTAAGTCGTACCGGGACTATATTAATATCAAATTTGAGTGCGTTTAAATTTTTGAGAAGCATTTTTACGAAACCCAAGTCTCGTAAATATTTTTAAAATTTACTAATATATATTTTCTACCCTTAAAATTACTTAATTGCATTTTAGTCCAAAAGATTTCACAATTGGCAAAAACTACCCCAAGCCCTACTATAAATAGATTTTCCACTATAACCAAACACATATAAAATCATTTTTATAAAAAATTTCACCCACCAACCTTCTTTGTTGTTCTTGCCGTCCACATTATAACACCAAAACACCATGATTCTTTGATTTTAACTTTGAATCAAGAGAAACTAAATTAAATCCCATCTTGCAAATTTTATTGTGATCATTTTGGTATAATTTTTATACACGTGCAACAAGTTTTTTTTCTTCATATGATCCATGTTGATCTGATCTATTTTTATTAAGTGGGTGTGTTGTCCGTAGTGTTATAATTGATTTTTGAGTATTGCATGTTTGAATTTTAGAAAGGATTATTTAAATATTGATCATTCAAGGGTGTTAAGGGTTTGATGAGTTGTTTAGGATGATTGTGGTGTAATATTAGGAGTATGAGATTGATTAAAATGGGTTAAAAAATTTATTTAGTGTGATTCGTAGAGAGGTGTTTTAGATCAGTGGGTTGTAAGGCAATTTTGGAAATCTTAAGTCTAGTTTGAGGTTGATATGATAGGATTATGTTGTATAGTTTTCATTAGCTTAGTTTTGATATAAAGTAGATCTTCTAACTCCAAACGAGGAAGAAGTTATGCTAGTTTGATTATTCGTGTACCGGGAGACGAGTATCAACACAATCAGAAGTTGTTATCGATATTTGGATCGAATCTCGGGGACTATAAAGTGAGTTGTAAAAATGGTCACGGTCGGATGCTAGGTTCTAAACCTAGGGTTGTGAGTCTATTTTCAAACTCAAGTGTCGGATTAGTAAATGGGATTGTTTGTCAAAATGGTTTTATGAGTTGAAAGCGTAAAACTGTCCGATTTTTCTAAGTCAAAGATGTGTCAGGCAGAAGGTTAAGGAAGTAAAAACTTTTTATAAGAGTACTTTCTATAGATAGTAAGTGAGTTCCTCAGATGGTTTCATAAACTTTTGATGTGTTTAAGTATAGGAAATGGGCTTGTACATTTGGTATGTACCAGCAGATTTTTATCGAGTGCATTGTCTAATAAAGTAAACATATATAAGGAAGTAATAGTGTCACTTGTATGGTTTTTCTTTTGAGTTGATCATGTTTTTGTAATTTTAATTTTGTTTTATTAAGTATCGATTATACTTGAGTCTATTTATTAACGAATGCACCTTATTTGGTAGGTTGTGGTTTTCGTGTTTATAGGGCATCAACTATCGTCGAAGATCGTCTTGCTACTGCTATTACTCAAGGTGAGTCTATAGCCTCGCTTTTGTACAAGTTGTTTTGAATGATTTTAAAACCCACGAGGGGGATACATGCTATTTGAAAATAAATGGAACACAAGTCATGAATAATCGTTTGGACGCGTATGTTGCCTTTGGACCCGACTGTTGCCTAAATTGTGTTGAGTACCTAGTTGTAGAAGGCCCTAAATTCATGAACCGTTAACTATTGTCTTGCCCTTGTGTGGGTTGCAAATAGCCGCTTAAACAATTGATAGTACTATCGGGGTTGACACCCCTATCCGAGACGAGAGTTAGTACGCTGAGTGCGCTGCTCGGACGAATAACTTGAATAAGAGACAAGGTAAAATTTACGACGATTACCTTAAGAGGGGAAATGGTTTCACTTTTATCATGCCGGCCTTTTGGCTGATGATTGATCATAACGGGTCGGTTTCATGAGCTTAAACACACTTGTATAGCTTATGCTATGAGATAAAATGTCTGAATAATAGATTGTATTCGCACAATTCTATTAAATGATTATGATTGATTTTTATCTTGTGTTCAAATGTGATTTGATAAACCTATAGACTTGCTCAACCGTTGTGTTGATGATTTTAAGCTTGTATTTCACGTGATTGAAGTTGATAGATGGCGGAGCTTGTTGTAGAAGGATTGCGGGTTGCTTTTGTGGTGATTGGGTCTAAAACTGTTTCCTTTCCCTTTTGTCATAAAACTAATAATGTATGGTCATGTATTTTGATAAAAATATTTGTTGATTGGTTGAGATTTTTAGGGGACCTAAATGCTACTCTAATATTTCTAAACTTGTTTTATTTGGGATCAAAGGTTTTAGAAAATTTATAAATTATTTCCTCTTATATTTCAAATGTCTCATTTTGAGATTTTTCAAAGTGCTTTGTGTAACGATGTTTGAGTTTAGCACCCAAATGTGTATATCCGCTGCGCAATGTATTTTGGGGGTATTAAATATTGGTAATCAGAGCTTTTAGTTATAGAGAATTAGGTCGATTTTGAAAAATGTCCTAAACTATAACTTTGGTGTCGAAATCATTTGACAAAAGCACGCAACTTCTCTGGAAGGCTCCGGTAAGATTATTTTAGTTTTGTTGTTGTATTATAGATGTATCCCTTAAAACTGTAATGATTTCTCGAGTATTTATTATGTAAATACTATAATGATGTATTGATTTTGTTGAAAGTACGTCGAGTACTTGTATCATAATTTTCTTTATGCAATGCATATGTATATAATTTTGAATAATGACCTTATATACCACTGAGGGTCTAGGATAGTAGACCAGATGATGAACGATTTTACAACTGATTTCTTGCGACTTGTATCGGTTATGAAGAAGTTTGATCAATTGGTGTATGAAAGATATGTGGTTGAAACTCGTGTTATTAGGAGGTTTGATGTGAATGAAAAGTTGTTTCAAAGGTTGTGCCTGGTATGTGGAGATTGGAATTTGTTAGGACTCGGAAGATGGATGTGATTGCTAGCCTTAGGTCGATGGTGATGAATTTGAGTGTTTGAATTGAAAGGTTTAAAGAGAAGTAGGAAAGGTTTGAGAGGATGAGTGAATGGGAGTCTCATGTGAGATCAATTCAGATTCAAGGTTGGAAGTTTAGGAATGTTGAAAGTTGTACTGAGACTTGTTTTGTGATTAATCTGCCGTTTAAGAGTGAGTATTTGAACTTTAGGAATGAGCTGCCATTATGTTATGTAAAATCCACGATTTTACCATGATAAAATGTAATAAAGGTCTACCCAATGATCCTAGATCATTTTTCAACCTAGTAATATTAATCGAGTTTCGAGGACGAAACTCAAGATGGCATGTGGATGGTGTAAAACCCGAGATTTTTCGTTCATTAAATAATAACGATGCATACTTCAAAACCTATTTTGAAGCAATACAAAAATCACCGGATTTGAAAATTTGACAAAAGTCATACAACCCGCTTATCAACAACTTAATAATTTAATTACATAAATTATTGTCGAGAGATACTTGATAAACGATTTGATTAAATTGTTTAATATTACATTTATCTACGAAGTGATTAAATGAGAAGTATTTCTATTAAAATGATACTTAGGTTATTAGATCGATAAATGACAAATAATCGTCATTTAAATGAACGCACACATTTTTCGTATTTATAAGTCATATAAATACTTCCTTTTATCGGGGAGATCATTTTAAGATTAATGACACGGTTTTCGTAAGACGAATCAACTTATATAAATCACGAACGAGTCCCGAACTGTTTATTATTAAACGCATGATAAAATGTTACACTTTAAGCCCCTGCAAAATAATTGCAACCTTTAACCCTAAACTATGGGGAACTTTGCAAATTATTTTTATAACTTTGAAAGGGTATAAATAAGGGAAACTAGGGTTTCATCCCCACTTTAACCCTAACCCTAGTATTACACACACACACACACACACTTCTCCCTCCTCCATGGAAGGCGCCGCCACTATAGGCCGCCACCACCACCACAGCCGTGGTGACACCACGCTGTCACCACCACAGTCGTAGCCCTCCTTGCTGCCATTATCTCCACAGCCGCCACCTCATATTGAGGGTGTTTGTCTCTGAAAACATACTCCAGCCGCCACCATTTGTGGCCATCCACCACCAGCCGTCATCATCACCATCATAGCCGCCACCATGCATGTGACCCACCACCATTCGTGGCCACCACAACCACCATGCAGCCACCAACTGTGGCACCTTCATCATCTCCAGCCACCACTTTTGTGGCCACCAATCACCACAGCCGCGGCCCTCATTCAATGCAGCCCCAGCTGCCAGCCATCATCGCAGCCTTTGGCAGCTGCCTTCCACCCGTAAGCCACCACCCTCCACGGCTGAAAGACCCCAGCCATCGCAGCCCCATCATCTCCGTCATATATTCCACACTAGATCTGAAATCCATCACTAGCCGCTGCCGCATGCACCATCATCTCAGCCACTAACCATCACCACTGTTGGGTGTGTTTGTTCCTGCGTTTATCAGCCCACCAGGGGAATTTGGATCTGCAGTTAACTGCCACCATAAGGGGGCGTTTGGTTTTAGGGTAGAAAACAAATAAGGGTGTGTTGGAATAGCATAGATCCATACGGATCTGTTTAGATCTGCTATGGGAACGACATGCAGGGCGTTTGGGTCCAAGATCTACAACTAATAGCTTCGGGGGTGTTTGGATCTACTGATTAGGGGGCGTTTGGGACTGCTGATGTCATGCAAGCTGCTGATTAGGGAGCGTTTGGGACTGCATGAAGGTTTAAGGGGCTGTTTGGGAGTAACAACAGCCTTAAGAGGGTGTTTGGGATTGCTGAAGTCGACTAATGCATGTTAGATCCGGAGTTGTAACGATAGGGGTATACTTATGTTTATGTTGTAAGATATAGACATGCATGTACTATTCCCACCGATAGTTGTAATGTTCCCACTGTTAGTTATATTTTACCAACTGACCATGTTATGTTGCCACCGTTAGTATTATAACTATAAACTTACCCCTATTAGTATTAAACTACCAAAAGTTCCCACTGTTAGCTTTAAACTTACCCCTGTTAGTTTAAAGTTACCACTAATAGCTTAACCAAGCCATTGTTTCCATAATCATTCCCACTGTCTTTACAAGACAACCACTATTTCTAATAAAATACCCACTGTTAGCTTTTATTAGCCAGTACTGGTACACAAAAACTACTTTAATAGTTTTAGAATAAAAATATTAAATTTTTATCAACAAAAGATATTTTGTAAATCAAGATTTAATTAATAATAGTTTATTAATTATTTTTGGAACAAAATAAATTATTAAATAAATTTAATAATTTATTTAGGACAAAAATATCATACATGTTTTGTAAACATCGAGAATACACGGAAACAGTGGATAAACAAACAATCATCATAACAATATTAATTATATACACTGTGATATATATTGATAACCAGAATAAACGTATAACCAGTTAGACTGCATGCATTTATTATTTATGCATATACTGAGACATACTTAATTGCTTAGGTATTTGATGTACTGTGTGCTTAGTGATTGTATACTTGATCATCCTCGAGTAGTATTATACAGGTGAGTTCATAGCCTCGCATTTTAAATCTTTTATGATTTTTCAAACCCGCTGATAGGTGTGAAAACACCCATCCTTTTACCACTTATTTCTTGCTAAAATGAGACCAAAACGCGTATTTAATATCATTTGTTGGAATTATGTGTGGTTTGTGTGTTTGTTGTTTTTTCAGAGCCAATCGGATTAATATTGAAGAAAACATGGGATTGCACGGGTTTTATCGAAGAAAAAGACTCAAGACGAAGTCTATTGTCCAAGAGATGCAAAAGATTTGAAGTCAATGGGCCTATTTGAAGATTTATTGAAGAAAAGGACCAAAGATGGAAGATTTATATATGTCGAAGAACTCAAGTCTATTAAACGAAGAAATTAAAAGACGATTTGAATTTATTCATTGACAAATCCCGAATCAGAGTCGAAAATGTCAACTTTACTGAAAAGACGAGAAGACAAAAAGAGAGAAGAAAAGCCCACTCACCAACCAAGCCCAAGACCTATAAATAGAGCCCTCATCACAATGGGAGAGACTAGCTTTTATTTTTCTTTGTTCTTTTTTTTATTTCGTAGGTAACCAACACCAATAGGGTGTTTGGTGATTTTTAATTTATCTTTGAATCATCCTAGATCTTGTAAGTTTTAATCCTTCCATTTGTTTGTTATACCTTAATCTTTCAATACCATCTTTCATCTAATCTTGTTCTTCCTTTTCTTGTTGATTTAAAGTTTTAAAGTTGTGATTTGGTTGATTTTGATCTTTAAAAGTAAGTGGGTTTTGTGTTTTTGTTGATTTGGTTTGATGTTTATCATTAGTAGATGATTAGTGGTTAGTTTGGTTGAATCTTTTGGTTTATTTTGGTTAGATTTAGTTTAGATTCGTGTTGTCAAACTTTTACTGTTCTTCGTCTTCAAACTCTGCGCAGATTCCGAATGAATTCTGAACCAACAGCTTTGTTAAATTTATTCCGAACCAAGGCTTTTCTTTTATTATTCCGCATGAACCGATTATTCCGGATGAGGCTTTTATTTTGATTATTCCGCATGAGCTTAATATTCCGAATCAGTAGTTATTCCGAACGAGTGTATTATTCCGAACCAAGCTTCATATTCCGAACGAGCTATTATTCCGAACGAAGGAATTTTATTCCGAGTCAAGTTATTCCGGATGAGCAACATTTCGAACGAACAGATTTATTCCGGATAAAGAAATATTTCGAATGAGCTTTTTGTCTTGATTATTCCGAATGTGTCATTATTCCGAATCAACCCTACATTCCGAACGAAGCAAAACTTATTCCGCATGAGTTGTGTTTTCCGAACGCAGGTTTTCCTTTCTTTATTCCGAACCAATTATTCCGAATGAGCATGATTTTCAGTTTTTCTAATTTTAAAAATTAAGTTTCATTTACTGTTTACTGCTTAAATTTTATTTCAGCTACATCATTTTTTTAATTGTTTCTAAATTTGTTTTTTTTTTAAACTTGTTGAAGTTATTTTTAGTTAATTGTTTCCAGCTTATTTTTACCACTTTGCTCATTTAACTCTTTTTAGTAGAATAGATACCCAATCCCCTTCTAGTCACCAAGGACGATAATTCCACTTTGAACCGTGATCAATTTGAGAAGATACCGAGAACTTAATTGAACCCATACAAATACCTTGTATTAAATGGCGCCGCTGCCGGCTCTTTTCGTAGAGATTAACGGTTTTTGTGAGAAAATTGGATTTTGGGATCCGTTCGCTGTGAACGTTACTTTCTTAGCATCAAAAATTTTCAAAAATCCTAAAAAATATAAAATTTTCAAAAATACAAAAAAACATAAAAACATAAAAAAACCAAAAATATTTCTTTGCTCTATTTGTCTTTTGTAGGTGTATGCGTACCCGATCACGCAAGAAGAAATCCATTCAAGCTACTATCATTCAACCTCCGGTTGCCGAACCTCCAATTGTTCCAACAATGGATAATCGACCAATGATTGAGCTTTTGTAAGCGCATGTAGAGGGAAACACCGATGCTATTGTAATACCCAAGATTGGAGCAAACAACTTTGAGCTCAAATCCGGCTTTATTCAAATGGTCTCTGCTCAACCATTCTTGGGGCGTACACTTGATGATCCTCATGACCACATCAAATGGTTCCTTCAACTCACGAATACGGTCAAATACAATGGAGTCCCACAAGAGGTAATTCGCTTACAACGTTTTCCTTTCTCCTTAGAGGAACAAGCCCGACATTGGCTTGCAAAGGAACCCCTACAAAGTATTCTTACGTGGGCGGACTTAGAGACCAAATTCATAAATTACTTTTTCCCACCCTCACGTACTACCGCTTTGCGGAATGAAATCATAAATTTTGAACAAAAGTACGATGAGACTTTTAGTGAATCTTTGGACCGTTTTAAAGACCTTTTGAGAAAATGCCCACCGCATGGTTTTAACAAAGTGCACCAAATTAATACTTTTTACAATGGTTTACGCATGAATGACCAAGATTCACTAAACAGTGCCTCGGGGGGGGGGGGGGGGGGTAATATTTTGGCTAAGACTTCTAATGCTGCTTGGGATATTATTGAGAATAAGTCTAGAGTGCAAACCAAGAGTGTTCGGACCAATGCCGCTAGTGCTAGCACTAGTGACAACGACAAGAGAATTGATAAACTTACTTCGCTTATTGAATCACTTGCTCTCCAAACCGCTAACAATACCAAAAGAATCAATGCTCAAGTCAATGTTTTGAGCCAATCATGTGAAATATGCGGGGGTCCTCACTCTTACACTACTTGTACCTCCACCCAAGACTATCTTTGTGAGAATGTTAACGCAGCATACGGTACCTATCCTACGGGAGGCTATCCAGCCCGCCCTCAAGGAGACCATAACTTGCTAAGTTATCGTTCCAACAACTTTCTTTCCCCACCCGGTTTTCCTCCAACCAATCAAAACCAACAACAAAACCTTAACCGAACCAATCAAAACATACCTCGAGCACCATACCAACCCCTTCAAAGACAACCATATCCACCTCAAAATCCTACCCAAGTTTACCAACCTGCTCCTTACCAACCACTTGCTTATCAACCACCTCCTCCTACGCAACCCACCGTTTTCAACCACGAGGTCGAAACGTACATGCGGACGAATGATGTGTTGGTGAAGAATCTGCAGACCCAGATTATTAACTTGAAGGGAGATACGGTGAAACAAGGGAATGATCTTAGAGCTGATATGCGAAACTCTTTGAGTAGTCAAACCAATGACTTAAGGGACATGATGGCTGGTTTCTTCCAAGGTAAGCAACCCTCTTCTTCGGGTACTCTTCCGAGTAACATCGTTGCGAATCCAAGATGGGAGATGAAAGCAATCAACACTCGCAGTGGAAAAGGTACAAAGGAACCCGAGCTTCCTACACCTACACCGGTGATTGTGACTAAGGAAAACGAGTCCACTACTAATATTCCTCCACCTTCTACTTCCCCAATTCCTCCACCTCTTACTTCTACCCCTCCACCACCCAAGGATGTGAGTGATCCTACAATTCCAAAGCCTTCCTCTTCATCCGATACACCTTATCCCTCAAGGTTGAGGAAAGAGAAGCTCAGAATCAAGGATGATATTCAAGTTTCAAACTTTCTTAAAATGTTTAAACAATTGAATTTCAATATCTCCTTCGCTGAGGCTCTCGCTCACATGCCTAAATATGCGAAGATGTTCAAAGATCTTCTAAGTGACAACGAAAAACTTCTTGAAATTCATCAGACCCAACTTAATGAGAATTGCTCTACGGTTCTCCTAAGGAAATTTCCAACCAAACTTGGTGATCCGGGTCGTTTCTTGATTCCTTTCAACTTCCTGGGAGTAGAAAATTGCATGGCCCTAGCCGATCTAGGTGATAGTATAAACTTAATTCCATTGAGTGTTTGGAAAAAATTATCTCTCCCCGAGCTAGTCCCCACAAAAATGACCTTGGAATTAGCTAACCGTACGGTTTCTTATCCGGTGGGGATAGCCGAAGATGTCTTTGTTGGCGTTGACAAATTCACCTTCCCGGCGGATTTTGTTGTCGTTGACTACGAGATGGACCCACGTGTTCCATTAATCGTTGGACGTCCATTCTTGAGGACCGGTCGCACTCTCATTGATGTAGCCGCGGGTGAATTAATCATGAGAGTGGGTGACGATAAAATCGTTTTCAACATGGGTAAACTTTCTACACAGCCTTCGGAAAATGAGAGCGTTAATTTCATTGACGTTCTTGATGAGGCTTGTGAAGAACATTTCAAAGACGCTTGTAAAAGTGGTTCTTCTTCTTTACCCATTGTTGAAGTCGTTGCCTCTATTGCTCCATCACTAACTCCATTTGGAGAAAGTGATTTGATTTTGAAAGAATTTGAAGCAACTTTGGGAGATGTGGAATTGAAATATGACGATTCTCCCACCGATTGGGATGAAGACATTCGTACTGTAACACCCCGAAATGTGGTCAACGGAAGCTGTGAAGCTCAGGGGCTGTTACGTCATTCCATCATATTTCAAGGTACAAGAGAACGACTCTAAATGAGACGTTTTATAAAAGTTTACCTCGTTGAATGAAATAAAAACATTTTAGTACAAAGGTCATAGTTTCAAAAGATAAGTAGCGGAATCATAAGGTCTTAAACATCAACGAGACAATGTTTCAAAAGCATAAATAAATAAAATCCGAAGAATAGTCATGAATGCATGCGGACTCCAAGTACTTCATGCAGCAGATAAACGACATCATCAAATACCTGAGATAAATGCTAAATTGGGTCAACATAAAGTTGGTGAGAATATAGGTTTCAAGTAAAAATCCATAGTCATACGTTTTGTAGATTTCATTTCATGTACACATGCAACTATAGGAGATATAGTGCCAAGTGTAGGATAAATTGGGTGTTCACAATATTTATGATAGCTAAGCTCGTGACATCGAAACTAGTGATCCAGTACATGCAATAGATTACACATATAAATTTGCCCCAATAGAGTACCTTGCCAAGATAAATCCGTTCATACAAATGGTACACACTCGTCCGGCGTCAGAATGCCCGAGTGGAGGTTGTCAACCCTCAATAGATCTATCCTTAACATAAGAGCTTACTCCAGCAGAGTAACTAACGATTCACGATAGTGGGGACTATGGCTAAAGCAACTTAAGCTATCTCATAAATAGTGTTCACGAAGCGTTCACAGAAAAATAGTTTTACTTGCGTTCAAAAGCAAGCATCAAAAGCATTCATCACATCCCAAAACATTAAACATAGAAAGCAGTTTAATAGGGAATTATAAACTCACCTCAAGCAACGATACAAACCGCACAAGTATGATCAAATAGAAGCGAGCAACTCTAGCAACAACCTAAATATAATACTATAGTTTAGGCGCTAGCAAATAAATCATAATAATTCGTCACGTACGTTACTCATCGTTCATACATATATTATCTTGTATTTAAAACGTGACTAGTAGATATCGTATCGTTATAAGTATTATTGTATATACTTAGGCAAAAATATTTATTTTTGACTCAACGAAATTTCGACAGCCTTTCGGCGTAAATTTTAATTTACCAAAATTTATCTTAATAAATTTCTCAACACGCTTTTTATAGAAAATTTGGCAGCCTTTCGGCGTCATTTTAAAAATTGCCATTTTTGGTAAGTACTCAAATCTCGACTCAAATCCCAAATTTTTCAACCATTTCTCAACTACAACTCTCAACAATCACTTTCCGCAATATAACCAACTTTCACTTTTAACGCCAAATTTCACAAAACGATTCCAACATTCATATATAGCATTTAGTACCAATTTCGACACTAAAAATGACTCGATTTAACTCGAAAACGTCGTTTCGACCACTTTCAAAATCTAGACAGCAAGTGTAATTTTGGTACGTCTAAAAAAAAATAAGTTTTCCGTCAACAAACTTTAAACGCCCATATCTTTCTCGTTTTAACTCCGTTTTTTAGCTTATAATATACCGAAACGAAGGTATTTACTTATATTTTCACAATCTCGTACTAAACTAGTGTCAAAACAATTTTTACAACCCGTTAGACCTCATATAAAATTCGGACAGAATATGTCTTTTTCGTAAAAACTCGTTTTCGACCACTTTTAAGCGTACCCACTAGTAATAATACTACTAATTCCTTTCAAAAACTCATAAACACAATAAAAATCAAAGATTTATTTTCAAGTCCATAAATCACAAAAGTACATATATATATATATATATATATATATATATTTTATATATCCTTTAATTTAAACCTTTTCATACATGGATTTAAAAGATCCACTCAAAATATTTATAGATCTAAAAATATATCATGACCAAAAATAGTTTTTACCATTTTATTTCAAGAAAATAGATGATGAGTAACATGCATGCATAGATTTTCAAAGATTATGCATAAAAAATGAAAAGATGAAAAAGGTTTAAGAAATAACCTTGTGTAACGATTGTACGTAACCACGGTAACACGATCTACGCTCTAATCAACTAATAATCAACAAAACCCAACTTCAAAAATCATCAACCAAAAACTACTCAAATCAACAAACCAAACAAACCCATTCTTCTTTATGTCTTTATAAACCTTTGTGTGTATTTAATTTAGGCTAGATGTTCTTGAAATTAAGCTTTAAGAAAATCAACAATGGTGGATAATATGTGTGTGTTTGTGCCATGTGTTTTTAGAGAGAGAGAAAATCAACAATGAGTGTTTGAATTTTGTGTGTGAGTGAAAGTAAATTATTTGAGTTGAAAATGAATTAGGGTTTTTAGGATAGTGTGTTTATTTAAGCACAAGAATAACAAAGTTTGAAAACTTAGTATTCGTCATGGTGTTGACATCTTGGCCGGTTATGGGGGGGGGGGGGGGGGGGGGTCCCAAAGGGGGTAAATAATTCAATATTTTTACTAAGGTAACTAGTTAGAAGGTTTAAGGTAAAAAGGTTAATTAGTGTTAGGTAATTAGTGAAAAGTATGCAGTTATGTTAAAAAATGCGTAAAACTTAAAAAATTGACGAAATATATTAATTTTATGATTTTTCGACGAAAACTGACATTTTACGTTTCGTAAAGTATTTTATGCATGCTTACGACGGTTACTCGTAAAAACGACGTATAATACGAAAACGCGATACGTTAATTAAAGATTCACAGAAAATACGATTTATTACTATAAATGGCAAAAATACTAAAATACATGCTTATAAACATATACATGGTTAATTAAATACACAGTTAGTGAAAATAACAATTACGCAGTTAAAATTAAGCAGTTAACACATAATTCACAGATAGTGAATAATCTCACGGATTATCGTCAATTCATTGACCGTCACAGCAGTTTTGGTCAGATTCACAGAAGATTTCAAAACGATGACTGAGCACAGTGTCAAGTCATTACTTGTCATAAAATAGTTTTTCAGAAAACGCGGGATAACTTCCCGGTTTAAACACAGTTCAAGTACATAGTTGACTAAATAAAAAGTCAAAGGGTAAAATAGTCATTTTACAAGGTAAGAAAATTACCAGTTGTTACATCATCCCATTGATAGAGAAGCTTTGTCCTCAAAGCTTAGGAGTGTCATGGGCTCGAGAGTTGTCAAAGAGACGCGAATATTTCTTGCGAAATTGATCCTCACGCTCCCAGGTGAATTCAGGTCCACGCTTGGAATTCCACCTCACTTTCACGATCGGTATACGACTCTGTTTCAATCGTTTGACCTCCCGGTCCATGATTTCAACAGGTTCCTCGATAAACTGCATCTTTTCGTTGATTTGGAGTTCCTCCAACGGTATAACGAGTGTCTCATCAGAAAGGCACTTCTTCAAGTTCGAAACATGAAAAGTGTTGTGCACACGACTCAACGCTTGGGGTAATTCAAGACGATAGGCTACGGTTCCAACCTTAGCTAAAATCTTGAACGGTCCAATATAATGGGGGTTCAGCTTTCCTCGTTTGCCAAAACGTACCACACCTTTCCAAGGCGATACTTTCAGCATCACTCGGTCTCCTACTTGAAATTCGAGAGGCTTACGTCGAACATCGGCGTAACTCTTTTAACGATCACGGGCTTCTTGAATTCGGCTCTTGATCTGAACGATCTTCTCAGTTGTTTCACGGATTAGTTCGGGTCCAGTAAGTTGACTATCCCCAACTTCGCTCCAACACACAGGCGAACGACATTTTCGACCATGCAGTGCTTCAAACGGTGCAGCTTTAATACTAGTATGATAACTGTTATTGTAAGAGAATTCCACTAGAGGCATGTGTCTATCCCATTGTTTTCCAAAGTCCAGTACACACGCGCACAACATGTCCTCTAGCGTTTGAATAGTTCTCTCACTCTGTCCGTCAGTCTGCGGGTAAGCAGTACTCATGTCCAATTACGTACCCAACGCTTTCTGAAGTGATTTCCAGAATTCTGAAGTAAATCTACCGTCTCTATCGGAAATGATCGAGATCGGTATTCCATGCTTAGCGACTACCTCCTTCAGGTATAGTCTCGTAAGCTTATCCATTGAATCGTCCTCCTTCATAGCCAAAAAGTGTGCAGATTTCGTAAGTCGATCCACAATTACCCAAATCGTGTCATATCCGTTTGTCGTTTTAGGTAGCTTAGTTACGAAATCCATGGTTATGTTTTCCCACTTCCACATAGGAATTATCGGTTGAACCAACAGTCCAGATGGTTTTTGGTGTTCAGTTTTCACTCTAGCACATGTCAAACACTTCCCTACGTAAGTAGCGATTTCAGCTTTCATATTTGGCCACCAATACAGCTTTTTCATATCCTGATACATTTTGTCAGATCCTGGGTGAATCGAATACTTAGATTTATGCGACTCGTGCATAATCATGTCCCTAAGTCCTCCAAACAGTGGAAACCAACTTCTACCATTCAGACATAGCGTTCCATTTGGGCTAGTCTCCAATTTCTTAGTAACCATTCCTCCTAGTTTCTCAGCTTCGACATGTTCAGGCTTAAGGGCTTCGGTTTGTGCTTCACGAATTTGCACGGGTAAGTTCGGATTAATAATCATAGCTAACGATCTAACTCTACGCGTCATTAATTGTTCCTTTCTACTTAGTGCATCTGCCACCACATTGGCCTTTCCAGGGTGGTAACGGATTTCACAGTCATAATCACTGAGCAACTCGATCCATCGACGTTGTCTCATGTTTAGTTCCTTTTGGTCAAGAATATGTTGTAAGCTTTTGTGATCAGTGTAGACAACACACTTGGTTCCATACAAGTAGTGTCTCCACAATTTCAAAGCAAATACCACGGCTCCTAGTTCTAAGTCGTGCGTAGTGTAGTTTTTCTCATGCGTTTTCAATTGTCGAGACGCGTACGCAATAACTTTCTTCCTTTGCATCAACACAGCTCCTAATCCTTTTGCTGATGCATCATAGTAGACCACAAAGTCTTCCGATCCTTCTGGTAACGATAGGATAGGCGCACTACACAACATTTGTTTCAACTTCTGGAATGCTAATTCCTCCTTATTTCCCCATTCGTATTTCACTTTCTTTTGAGTTAACTTCGTCAATGGTTTCGTGATCTTCGAGAATCCCTCGATGAACCTTCGGTAATATCTGACGAGTCCTAAAAATTGGCGAATTTCAGTCGGTGTTGTAGGAGTAGCCCACTCCCTAATTGACTCAATCTTAGCAGGATCTACGTGAATCCCATTGCTATCTATAACGTGTCCTAGGAATTGTACTCTTGGCAACCAAAAATCACACTTTGAGAACTTAGCGTACAATTCCTCCTTCTTAAGCAATTCCAATATTATCCTAAGATGTTCCTCGTGTTCTTCCTCATTCCTTGAGTAAATTAGTATGTCAACGATGAACACAATGACAAACTTATCCAAATACGGTTTACACACCCGGTTCATGAGGTCTATAAACACAGCAGGTGCGTTTGTCAAACCGAATGGCATCACTTGAAACTCATAGTGTCCATACCTTGTCCTAAAAGCAGTCTTAGCAACATCTTCCTCACGGACTCTCAATTGGTGATAACCAGACCTAAGGTCAATCTTTGAGTAAACACTCGATCCTTGTAACTGGTCAAACAAATTATCGATCCTAGGTAACGGATAACGGTTATTGATGGTAAGTTTGTTCAACTCACGATAGTTGATACACATTCGAAAACTTCCATCCTTTTTCTTCACAAACAAGACCGGAGCTCCCCAGGGTGAAGAACTCGGTCTTATGAATCCTTTATCAGTCAACTCTTGTAGTTGCGTCGATAGTTCTTGCATTTCCGACGGTGCTAAACGGTAAGGCGCTCGAGCAACAGGCGCTGCTCCCAGTATTAAATCGATTTGGAATTCAACTTGTTTGGCCGGCGGCAATCCAGGCAAATCTTCAGGAAAGACTTCCGGAAATTCCCGTACGATAGGTACATCTTCCAATCGCTTTTCTTCCGTCTGCTTTTCCGTAACACGGGCTAAAAATACGTGGCAACCTTCCGACAACAACTTCTGAGCCTTGATACGCGAAACAATGTTCAGTCGTGACTTCCCTTTTCCATTACATCCAACTCCTTGTATCTCCAAAACTTCATCTCCATATGGTAAACGAACGACCTTCTCGTCACATATAATCGAGCACGGTATTTCGACAACCAATCCATTCCGATAATTACGTCAAAACTCCCTAATTCGACAGGCATAAGATTGACAACGAAAGGACGACCTAAAAGATTCAAAGTACATCCGCGAAGGATAGTGTCGGCTTCTATCAACTTTCCATTAGCTAATTCAATAGTGTACTTAGTGTCTAAAGGCGAAGGGGTCACATCAATTAAGACACTAAAGGCAGTCGACACAAAACTACTATCAGCTCCAGTATCAAATAAAATAGAAGCATAACGACCATTGAGAAGAAACGTACCCGTAACGATGTCGGGGTTTTGTTGTGTCTCTCCTCCTCCTATCACATAAAATCTTCCACGAGCTTCTCCAGCCTTAACAATCTTTCCTTGGTCCTTATTCTTCTTCTTTGGGCACTCATTGCTGTAGTGTCCCTTTTGTTGACATTCAAAACATGTGACATTGGCTTTCGGGTTTTGTGGTGACTTCCAGTCTCTAGCAATGTGTATGGTTTTCTTGCAGTTGTGACATTGCACATTACATTGCCCAGTATGATGACGCTTACATCGGTTGCACAAAGGTAACGTTCCATTGTAGACTCCTTTTTCCCCAGTACCAGCAGTGTATGCCCTCATAGTCTCTTGCCTCTTGTTCGGATAGTTTCCATGGTTGTTCCTTTGGTTATTTCCCCATTTTCTCTTGTTGTCCGCAGCATTTCCAGCATTTGCACGAACAATTTGATCCATTAGACTATGAGCCATCCTTATAGCATCACTAACCTTAGTCGGTCCAGACGATGTCACATTCCCTTGAACTCTACCAGGTAAACCCCAAATGTAGCGCTTAACTTTCTTTTCTTCATCCGGAACCATTCCAGGACATAGCAAACACAGCTCTTAGAACCTCCTCGTGTACGCCCCAATGTCATTGTTCCTCACAGTTAAGTTCCACAACTCAATTTCCATTTTCTGAATTTCATTACGAGGACAGTATTCCTTAGTCAACAACTTCTTGAGTTCCTCCCAACTCATTTCATACGCCTCCTCGGCTCCAACAGTTTGGACATGGGTGTTCCACCATGTCAACGCCCCAGCAGCTAAAGTACAAGTAGCATAAGTCACTTGGTTTTCAACACTGCATCCACTTACACGGAACACTGATTCCATCGTTTCAACCCAACGAGCTAATCCAACAGGTCCTTCAGTACCATTAAAATTCAATGGGTCACAATTCCTAAAGTCCTTGTAAGTGCACGGCTTAGGTGGTCGATTGTCAACATTGTTCGACGGTGCTTGGTTCACGTTGTTGTTAGCTTGAACGTTTGCCAAAGCGGCAGTCACTCGTTGCGTAATCAGTTCTTCCAATTGTTCGTCAGTCATTCCATTACGCATGTTCACCATTGTTTCTCTGCGTTAAGACAACAATGCAAATATGGTTCAAGCACGAATATACAAGTTATATATTTCTATGCTAATGATACAAAATTACGATACAACAAGCATAATAAAGATAGTCAATAATCAAAGTCATAAGATCACATTCTCATTCAGAATAAGAATATCAAATACATAGTCATAAAATAAGAGTTATGATCACATCTAGTCTATTCCAACTAACCGAGTACTACTCTAGTTTAGTGGATACAATGCCCAAAAGATAGAAGATGTAATCTACTCTAGAATCCAGCACGATAACGATAAAACTCTAACCATGACGACGACGACGCTCATAATCATTACATCTCGGTGAGGCACCCCTCGTAATGTCTCCACTACAAAGTGTCTCCAACTCATGCCTCTAAGCAACAATATCCTCAAGAGCAGTATCCAACAACTCGCGTCTATCCTCACGATCCTCTAACAAATCAAAAACTACATCCTCAAGTCGACGAAAACGAACACCATCGGAATCCCTAGCAGATCCTATCATGATAACACATGACCTACGTCTAGAAGGCTCTCCATCATGATGTGCGGATGGTGTAGAAGCAGTAGTCACAACACGACTCCCATGAGTAGGCGATGTCTCAGGTGTAGTGGGTGAATCAGACATACGAACCCTCTTTCGTGTGTATGACGAGTCAGAATCAGATGAAGCTCTAGTCCTAATACCAGATGGTCCAGCTCCATCAGCAGGTGGTATAGTATCGTCAGAATCACTATAAACCTCAGCAGGCGTCGTACCTCATATAGCTTCCCGCTGCTCCCTAAACCTCTGACATGGAACAATAGAATTCTTCTTCAGGTTGGACGTCTTCCTAATCGCAGTCCTCCTAATGGGCTCAACTCCCTCAGATACAACAGTCAAAGCACGATCGGCAGTACGAGTCATCAACCCATGATGAGCAGGAAAGTCGGGATGTCCCTCATCATCCGACACAAGTGGAAACTCAACCCTAGCCTCATCATCAGTAACCTCAATATCCTCCTCAGCCTCGACATCCATATCATCATCATCCTCGCGATCTACCTCATATCCATCCATGTCCTCATCCTCAACATCCATACCATCTCCATCCTCAAGTCCTAACACAGGCAACGATGATCCAATCAGTCCAGGAGAAGCAATCTCCATGCCATCACTCTCTACCACCTCATCAACATCCTCTGGATAATCTACCGGATTACCCTCCCCATCATCCTCACTATCACTGACCCACTCGATCAAAGTACGATGCACAACAGGCGGCATCCCATCAACAACGTCAGAAGTGTCAGACAACACACCAGGCTCACCCTCGTCATCCTCTTCTGGTTCCTCGTCGGAATCATAATCCTAATCTTCATCCTCAGGATCGGCCTCCTCAGGAGCTTCCTACGGCTCAACATGACCTGGTATCAACTCAAATCTCCTCTTCCCACTCTCTGTCAGTAGAGTCGGACTGGTAAGTAACGGTAGATGACGACATAACCTGCAACAACCAAAATGCGTATTAAGCAGTTGTAGGGTATGCATGAAACAATCATGTATGGAAATTAAAGTATGCAAATCGGAGAAATGCATATGTATATAATACATATTACGTATTACATAATATATATTACTTATACTTATAGTTATAGCTTACGTAATACATTACGTAGTACACAGAGTATGAGCTAGTAGTACACAACAGTTATAGTCTAGGCCTAAGATGCAAACCTAGTTCTCTATAACCACGATCTCGGATACCAAATCTGTAACACCCCGAAATGTGGTCAACGGAAGCTGTGAAGCTCAGGGGCTGTTACGTCGTTGCATCATATTTCAAGGTACAAGAGAACGACTCTAAATGAGACGTTTTATAAAAGTTTACCTCGTTGAATGAAATAAAAACATTTTAGTACAAAGGTCATAGTTTCAAAAGATAAGTAGCGGAATCATAAGGTCTTAAAAATCAACGAGACAATGTTTCAAAAGCATAAATAAATAAAATCCGAAGAATAGTCATGAATGCATGCGGACTCCAAGTACTTCATGCAGCAGATAAACGGCATCATCAAATACCTGAGATAAATGCTAAATTGGGTCAACATAAAGTTGGTGAGAATATAGGTTTCAAGTAAAATCCATAGTCATACGTTTTGTAGATTTCATTTCATGTACACATGCAACTATAGGAGATATAGTGCCAAGTGTAGGATAAATTGGGTGTTCACAATATTTATAATAGCTAAGCTCGTGACATCGAAACTAGTGATCCAGTACATGCAATAGATTGCACATATAAATTTGCCCCAATAGAGTACCTTGCCAAGATAACTTCGTTCATACAAATGGTACACACTCGTCCGGCGTCAGAATGCCCGAGTTGAGGTTGTCAACCCTCAATAGATCTATCCGTAACATAAGAGCTTACTCCAGCAGAGTAACTAACGATTCACGATAGTGGGGACTATGGCTAAAGCAACTTAAGCTATATCATAAATAGTGTTCACGAAGCGTTCACAGAAAAATAGTTTTACTTGCGTTCAGAAGCAAGCATCAAAAGCATTCATCACATACCAAAAGATTAAACATAGAAAGCAGTTTAATAGGAAACTATAAACCCACCTCAAGCAACGATACAAACCGCACAAGTACGATCAAATAGAAGCGAGCAACTCTAGCAACAACCTAAATATAATACTATAGTTTAGGCGCTAGCAAATAAGTCATAATAATTCGTCACGTACGTTACTCATCGTTCATACATATATTATCTTGTATTTAAAACGTGACTAGTAGATATTGTATCGTTATAAATATTATCGTATATACTTAGGCAAAAATATTTATTTTTGACTCAACGAAATTTCGACAGCCTTTCGGCGTAAATTTTAATTTACCAAAATTTATCTTAATAAATTTCTCAACACGCTTTTTATAGGAAATTCGGCAGCCTTTCGGCGTCATTTTAAAAATTGCCATTTTTGGTAAGTACTCAAATCTCGACTCAAAACCCCAAATTTTTCAACCATTTCTCAACTACAACGCTCAACTATCACTTTCCGCAATATAACCAACTTTCACTTTTAACGCCAAATATCTCGCGCTTTTACCCTTTCACAAAACGATTCCAACATTCATATATAGCATTTAGTACCAATTTCGACACTAAAAATGACTCGGTTTAACTCGAAAACGTCGTTTCGACCACTTTAAAAATCTAGACAGCAAGTGTAATTTTGGTACGTCTAAAAAAAAATAAGTTTTCCGTCAACAAACTTTAAACGCCCATATCTTTCTCGTTTTAACTCCGTTTTTTAGCTTATAATATACCGAAACGAAGGTATTTACTTATATTTTCACAATCTCGTACTAAACTAGTGTCAAAACAATTTTTACAACCCGTTAGACCTCATATAAAATTCGGACAGAATATGTCTTTTTCGTAAAAACTCGTTTTCGACCATTTTTAAGCGTACCCACTAGTAATAATACTACTAATTCCTTTAAAAAACTCATAAACACAATAAAAATCAAAGATTTATTTTCAAGTCCATAAATCACAAAAGTATATATATATATATATATATATATTTTATAAATCCTTTAATTAAAACCTTTTCATACATGGATTTAAAAGATCCACTCAAAATATTTATAGATATAAAAATATATCATGACCAAAAATATTTTTTACCATTTTATTTCAAGAAAATAGATGATGAGTAACATGCATGCATATATCTTCAAAGATTATGCATAAAAATGAAAAGATGAAAAAGGTTTAAGAAATAACCTTGTGTAACGATTCTACGTAACCACGGTAACACGATCTACGCTCTAATCAACTAATAATCAACAAAACCCAACTTCAAAAATCATCAACCAAAAACTACTCAAATCAACAAACCAAACAAACCCATTCTTCTTTATGTCTTTATAAACCTTTGTGTGTATTTAATTTATGCTAGATGTTCTTGAAATGAAGCTTTAAGAAAATCAATAATGGTGGATAATATGTGTGTGTTTGTGCTGTGTGTTTTTAGAGAGAGAGAGAGAGAGATTGAGTGTTTGAATTTTGTGTGTGAGTGAAAGTAAATTATTTGAGGTGAAAATGAATTAGGGTTTTTAGGATAGTGTGTTTATTTAAGCACAAGAATAGCAAAGTTTGAAAACTTGGTATTCCTCATGGTGTTGACATCTTGGCCAGTTATGGGGGGCTCCAAAGGGGGTAAATAATTCAAAATTTTTACTAATGTAACTAGTTAGAAGATTTAAGGTAAAAAGGTTAATTAGTTTTAGGTAATTAGTGAAAAGTATGCAGTTATGTTAAAAAATGCGTAAAACTTAGAAAATTGACGAAATATATTAATTTTATGATTTTTTGACGAAAACTGACATTTTACGTTTTGTAAAGTATTTTATGCATGCTTACGACGGTTACTCGTAAGAACGACGTATAATATGAAAACGCGATACGTTAATTAAACATTCACATAAAATACGATTTATTACTATAAATGGCAAAAATACTAAAATACATGCTTATAAACATATACTGGGTTAATTAAATAAGCAATTAGTGAAAATAAAAATTACTCAGTTAAAATTAAGCAGCTAACACATAATTCACAGATAACAAATGATCTCACGGATTATCATCAATTCATTGATGGTCACAGCAGTTTTGGTCAGATTCACAGAAGATTTCAAAACTATGACTGAGCACAGTGACAAGTCATTACTTGTCATAAAACAGTTTTTCAGAAAACGCGGGATAACTTCCCGGTTTAAACACAGTTCAAGTACATAGTTGACTAAATAAAAAGTCAAAGGGTAAAATAGTCATTTTACAAGGTAAGAAAATTACCAGTTGTTACACGTACCATTGAGAAACTTCTCAATGAGGACCATATCTCTCCGCCGTTTCCTAAGGCTATTGCTATCGATGAACCGAATTTGACTACGCTTTCTATCGAAAATCCTCCGGATTTAGAACTTAAGGATTTACCGTTTCATCTCGAGTACGTGTTCCTTGAAGCCGATAAGAAGTTACCCGTCATCATCGCTAAGGACTTGAAAGAAGAAGAAAAATCTCGCCTTATCGCCGTGCTTAAGAATCATAAGAAGGCAATTGCTTGGAAAATTTCCGATATACGCGGAACTGATCCAAATTTTTGTACTCACAAAATTCTCATGGAAGATGACTTTAAACCCGTAATACAAAGCCAAAGAAGGGTTAATCCACGCATTCATGACGTCATCAAACAAGAGGTTATCAAACTTCCAGATGCCGGAATGATCTACCCTATTTCGGATTCCCCATGGGTAAGTCCCGTCCATTGTGTGCCAAAGAAAGGCGGAATAACCGTTGTTCCCAATGAAAACAACGAGTTGAATCCTACTCGTCTCGTTACTGGGTGGAGAGTTTGCATTGACTATCGCAAACTCAATGATGCCACGAGAAAAGATCATTTTTCTCTTCCTTTCATGGATCAAATGCTCGAGCGTCTAGCGGGTAATGATTATTATTGCTTCCTAGACGGTTTCTCCAGGTATTTTCAAATTCCATCGATCCTAAAGACCAAGAGAAAACCAAATTCACTTGTCCTTATGGAATATTTGCCTACAAACGAATGCCTTTCGGCTTATGCAATGCTCCTGGGACGTTCCAAAGGTGTATGATGGCTATCTTCCATGAAATGGTTGAAGAAACCATGGAAGTCTTCATGGATGATTTCTCGGTCTACGGTGATTCTTTCTCTGCTTGCCTTGCCAATTTAGAACGTATGCTTAAGCGGTGTGAAGACACTCGCCTTGTTCTAAATTGGGAAAAATGCCATTTCATGGTAAAAGAGGGCATCGTGCTAGGACATAAAATCTCAAAGGCCGGTCTCTAAGTGGACCGTGCTAAAGTGGATATCATAGCCAAATTACATCCACCTTCAACCGCGAAGGGTGTGAGAAGTTTCCTTCGTCATGCGGGCTTCTATCGACGATTTATCAAAGACTTTTCTAAAATCGCTCGCCCAATGACCCACCTCTTGGAAAAAGATACTCCTTTTATCTTTTCCAAAGAGTGTATTGAAGCCTTCAACATTCTTAAGGATAAGCTAACTAAGGCACCGGTCTTGGTTACCCCTAACTGGGAGCTACCTTTCGAGTTGATGTGCGATGCTAGCGACTTCGCTATTGGAGCGGTTTTGGGACAACGACTTAACAAACATTTCCAACCGATCCATTACGCTAGCAAGACAATGACAGGGGCTCAATTGCATTATACGACAACCGAAAAAGAGCTTTTAGCTGTTGTCTATGCTTTTGAAAAATTTCGCCCCTATCTTGTCCTTTCCACTACCATCGTATACACCAACCATTCCGCGTTGAAGTATTTGTTAACCAAACAAGATTCTAAACCAAGACTTGTTCACTGGGTTTTACTCCTTCAAGAATTTAAAATCGAAATTCGTGACAAGAAGGGAGCTGAAAACCTAGCCGCAGAACATCTGAGTAGACTTGAGGATCCATATCAGGGGGATCATCCGAACAAAGAGATCAATGACTCTCTTCCCCTTGAGATCTTATTGTCTATCAACTCCAATTTTGATGAGACCCCGTGGTTTGCGAACATTGCAAACTACTTGGCGGGTGGAATTCTCATCGACGGGTTAACATTCCAACAAAAGAAGAAGTTTTTTAAAGATATCAAGACTTACTTTTGGGATGACCCGTATCTCTTCAAACAATGCGCTGATTTGATAATTCGCCGATGCGTTGACGGACCCGCAGCTCTAGATATTCTAGAAGCTTGCCACAAAGGACCCACCGGTGGTCACTTTGGTCCCAACTACACCGCCAAAAAAGTGTTTGACTCGGGATTCTATTGGCCTACCATTTATCGTGACGCTCACGAAATGGTTAAACAATGTGATGCTTGCCAACGACAAGGCAAGATCACACATAAAGATGAGATGCCTCAAAATTTCATACAAGAATGTGAAATCTTCGATTTATGGGGCATCAACTTTATGGGGCCATTCCCTTCATCTAAAGGAAACAAATACATCCTTGTAGCCGTTGACGACGTTTCGAAATGGGTTGAAACGAAAGCTTTACCCACTAACGATGCAAGGTGGTTTGTAACTTTCTGAAGCAGCTATTCGCTAGATTCGGCGTACCTCGTGCCATTATTATTGATCGCGGGACTCATTTTTGCAATGATAAATTCGCAAGAGTCATGGCCAAGTATGGTGTCAATCACCGACTGTCCACCGCGTATCACCCACAAACCTATGGCCAAGCCGAGATCTCTAACCGTGGGTTAAAGCGAATTCTTGATCGAACCGTGGGAGAGCATCGTGCCTCATGGGTCGACAAACTTGATGATGCTCTGTGGGCTTTCCGTCTCGTGTACGGAAAAGCATGCCACCTCCCCATTGAGTTGGAACACAAGGCTTACTGGGCTTTGAAATGGGCAAATTTTGACATCAACAAAGCCGATGATTTTCGCAAAATCCAACTCAATGAACTTAATGAATTGAGGAATGAAGCTTATGAAAACTCTTTGATCTATAAGGAAAAGACTAAGCTCATTCATGACTCTAAGATTAAGACCCTAGAGTTCCAAGTTGGAGATAAAGTTTTACTCTTTAACTCTCGGTTGAAAAATTTTTCGGGTAAACTCAAATCTCGTTGGTCCGGCCCATTCACCATTGCTCAAATTTTTCCATATGGTACTCTTGAGCTCGCTCAACCTATTGGACCAAATTTTAAAGTGAATGGCCAAAGAGTGAAGTTGTACCTTGGAGAGGACATCTCTCATGAGATGATTCCATCCCTCTCCACCTTTCCTTTGAATTAATTCGGGACCGAGTCAGGCTCGTGACTCGGTTAACAAAAACAAGTGCTCCTCGGGAGGCAACCTGAGTATCTATCTATCCCTTTCCGTTTTACCTCCTAAGTGTAGGGGGCCTATATAGGTTGTTAGTGTTTGTGTGGTGATGTGATTACAGGGATAAGTGCACTTTTGGACTCTTTGAAGAATCGTGCTCCCGTGTTATCCGCAAATCCGGTTCTATCTCTCAACTATCGTGATTCAATTTTCTTTATACTCACACAAGAAATTGATCACTCTAGTTGTCTCCTCCTTAGCTTGATTTAACCAACGTGCACAATGTCATAAGTGTAGGGGAGACTTTTCCCACATGCTTAAACATTGAGGATAATGTTTATATTAAGTGTAGGGGAGACTTCTATCGAAGTTATAAGTGGACTTTTCCATTAAAATGCCTTCATTTAACCGGAAAATCATCTTTTTTGGCATTTTTCAAATTTTTAATTAACTTTGGCCATATAGTCGTAATTTTAAAAATTTTATGTCTTTTATTTCCTTCCCTTTTATCTTTGCTTTCATATGTATATATCCCATAATAAAGTCAAAAATAAAAGAAAAATCAAAAATATTAATAAAGTGGTTTAGCTAATTTAGAAGTCTTTGATATATTAGGCCTGTTGCGATTATTTTGACTCAACCCGAATAGAATTATCCAAGTTTATTCTAGCTAGTATCCTTAACCATGTAGACCTTAATTGGTTTATTAGGCTAAGCATCCATGAGTCTCATTACTTGATATTTTAAACTGTGGAGAACGAGAAATGATAGAGTCAATTATAAGTCGGTACTCTTACACAAGCACACTTGGTGTAATTATAAGCTTTTCCTCCCATCGCCTTATATGAATAAATGCAATAAGTAAGGTCGTACGATCTTATTAAATTACTTAGCTTCTAGCACAAGATCGTTTAAAAGTTTCTCGGTAATGATAAGAGTTCATAGCCAAGGCATAACTAATGAAGTGGGGCGCGAAGATTGGCGAATCCGAAAAGGCCCTAACAAGGCATGAGGATTCCATTTTATTGCTAAAGATCCAAGATGATGTGAAAAGCATTATTCCCAAAATCAATATGAAGGATCAAGACGCACGACGAAAAGCAATCAACTCCCATAAAGATCATGGAGAAGTCTATCCGAAAAGACCCTAACAAGGTATGAGGATAAATAGATCCAAGTCCGAAAAAGAGGCGGATCGTTGTATCTCAAAATCCCAAATTTGTGGAAATCTTGGTTTCCGGATCTTTTAAGCTACTAGGAATGCATCATGTTCATATGATTAAATAATCAAAGAGAAATTAGAACACGACACATTAACAAGGTGTTTAGGCACAAAGAACATGAATTAAAACAAATGGATTGTTCATTATATTAATAACAAACAATCACTAGATGTGTATACATTGAATCCCACGTCTAGTCGACACACGCTTTAGGTTTACATTGTGAATATGAGTTATGAATAACACCTAATACCCTTGTTCCTTTTATAGTGTAAGGAACAGAATCTACAAGAGATCAAATCAAATAAACATCTAAATATTCTATTTAGATAAACTATATATTGAATATATCATAAATAATATACTCAATATATTCCCTAAATAGAATTCTCCATCAATCTATAGACATCCATCAGCGTTGACTTTTGTTGACTACGTTTGACTTCTGTTGACTTCTGTCAATGCTGAATTTGTTCTTGTCAACGCCTAATTTACTCTTGTCAACGCCTGAACAAATGTCTTCATGTTTTCTTCGATTTTGAGTTTCTGCCACATCAACCTTTTGACCCAACAATCTTCCCCTAGTTGATGTCGGCAAAACTCTTTGTATATCTCTTGTAAGTTGTACATGATCTTCAAATTGCTTCCCCTCAATTGTAGCACGTATGTCTTCCCCTTTTTGTCACATCAACAGGGAAGTAAACAATGTATGCAATCTTGAAGATTCTCCAAATGTAGGCTCTGTTTAATGATCTTGAAGAAAAATAAATATAATATTCTTGATGAAGAAGTAGAATAACCCAAACCTATGTTCCATATCTTGTATGATGTGATGAAGTGTGTTGCTGATATAAAAATCCTCATCCTGTGTGAGAAACTGAGCACGATAATGTAACTCCTTCAAGTGATAGAAAATATGTGCATAGAGTACCATAAGAAAAATCACATATTCCTAGATCTTGTATCACTTCATCAGTAACAATGTAAGCACAAACAAGTTATCTTTAAACCAATGGTATCCAACCATGATTTAAAGATATGATAAAACACAAACTCGCGAAAATCTTCTTCAATCATTAAACTTACCATAAGAATTCTTCCCCTTAAGCCAACACCTCTTCATGACAAGTCAATATCTTCATATGTAAAAGCTGTACTGAATAACTCTTTCACAAGGCTATCTCGATTACATAATCCAATAAAATTCTTCATGAATTGTTGCTAACTTACTTAAAAATCATTGGTCCCTTTTAAAAAATATCCGAGCCATAAATATCAACTTGATATTCTAAATAAAAATTGAGATTCCATGTACCTTTGCGTGCAAATACCTTCTTTTTGTGTGCTAAAAACGTACCAATTTTCTCAACAGCAACTATTCCTTTTGTTATCCAAGAAACTTCTTTATCCAATATATTTGTCATGTGTATTGTCCAATATCGGACAATACTTATCAACGTTTAGATCAACCATTTCTCGGACAACACTGTCAATGCTGTCAGCGTTTGACTTATTATTGTCAGCGTCAAAACAAAGCCTGTCAGCGTCTATATCATCAGCGGCTATGAAATATTAATGATAGTGTAACTGAATAATCTTTGTCGCCCAGTGATAATGTCCATCCCAAATATAGACTCTTGTGAAGATCCATGTCTATTTGTAGAATATGTAAGCACTGAATATAATATAATCCCTGTAAATTAGGAAATCATATAAATAGGAGATATATTGATATCCTAAAAATCAACCAAAATAAACCGTGTCCTTCACAACCGTCTTTCAAGAAAACTCCTAAAAAATAGGCAGACATCCAACAATCACGTATCAATAATATAACCCACGTTATTAACTTTGCCATATATTCCCGTTGTAATTCCTACAATGTAGCAACCAATAACCTGTATCCTTAACAATCACGTTTCAGCCATTCTTGATGTTAGATATGAACGCTGCTTCCAAAAAGCGCATGTTTAACAGATTCATCCAAACATTCATGTGATACAGCAGCCCACGTAACATGTGAACCAAATCAAGAATAATATTCGTAATTGTTTCCTTGGATCACAGAAAATATCACGATCTGCTTTAGTTGACATATATATGTGAGATATAAATAAATCATATACAAAATTACAACTCTCTTGTCTTCTCTGTTTTAAATCGATCTAGGGTTCAAACTTTATGCATCGAAACCCTAATTTACGATTTGTAGATGAACCTTAGATCATGTATTATCATGAATCCGCCACAAATATCGTAACATTCTGCTTCTTATATCGATCTAGGTTTTGAGAAACCCTAGTTCATGATTTTATGTGAAAAGAGCAAAACATTAATACGTTAAACAGTGAATTTCGACCTTGAATAACTTCTTCATTAGGGCTCAGATCGAAAATCCCTTCGGTGAGATTCTAGACACAAGTGCCAAGAGTCTACAGTTCAAAAATCACGAAGATCCAACGGTTAACGAAGGAGAAAACGTGTTTTGAACATGGCTGTCCACAGAAAACTACATATACTCACTGCTGACTTTGATGCTTAATAACTTTTGATTGGGGATAAAACTCGACAATCCCTCCGGTGGATGTCTAGATATATGTGTATAGAATACACACAAGAAATTTTGTGACGATCCAACGGTTCAATATAAAGTTATGACCTTCTGAATACTGCTGCGCACACAAAAACGTCCAGAAAACCCCTAGACGGATTTTTCTTTTCTTCACCATACACGAACACCTTGTTGGTCCTAGCATCAAGAGCCACGAGGCTCTGATACCAACTGTGGAAACCTTGGTTTCCGGATCTTTTAAGCTACTAGGAATGCATCATGTTCATATGATTAAATAATCAAAGTGGAATTAGAACACGACACATTAACAAGGTGTTTAGGCACAAAGAACATGAATTAAAACAAATGGATTGTTCATTATATTAATAACAAACAATCACTAGACGTGTATACATTGAATCCCACGTCTAGTCGACACACACTTTAGGTTTACATTGTGAATATGAGTTATGAATAAAACCTAAGACCCTTGTTCCTTTTATAGTGTAAGGAACAGAATCTACAAGAGATCAAATCACATAAACATCTAAATATTCTATTTAGATAAACTATATATTGAATATATCATAAATAATATACTCAAGATATTCCCTAAATAGAATTCTCCATCAATCTGTAGACATCCATCATCGTTGACTTTTGTTGACTGCGTTTGACTTCTGTTGACTTTTGTCAATGCTGAATTTGTTCTTGTCAACGCCTAATTTACTCTTGTCAACGCCTGAACAAATGTCTTCATGTTTTCTTCGATTTTGAGTTTCTGCCACATCAACTTTTTGACCCAACAATTGTTGGGTCAAAAAGTTGATGTGGCAGAAACTCAAAAACGAAGAAAACATGAAGACATCTGTCTCAGCGTTGTCAAGAGCAATATAAGTGTTGACAAGAGCAATTCAGGCGTTGACAAGAACAAATTCAGCATTGTCAGAAGTCAACATAAGTCAAACGCAGTCAACAAAAGTCAACACTGATGGATGTCTACAGATTGATGGAGAATTCTATTTAGGGAATATATTGAGTATATTATTTATGATATATTCAATATATAGTTTATCTAAATAGAATATTTAGATGTTTATTTGATTTGATCTCTTGTAGATTCTGTTCCTTACACTATAAAAGGAATAAGGGTCTTAGGTCTTAGATTCTGTTCCTTACACTATAACTTGATCTCTGACCTGCAAAATATCTCGAAAACTATAAGCAATCCCACTATCTGCACTCATGTACTCTCCCGTCACTATTCTCTGACCTTTCTCCTCTGTATGATCATGTTGGCAAGGCTGATATACTTGAAAAATTGGTACTTGGCTTGGAGGATTCACTCAAAAAGACAGGTGGATTCCCTGAAAGATATGAAAAGGAGCCACCTTCAACACTTATGTGGACCTTGTTCTATTTGGCTCAACATTATAATAGACGGGCTCAGTATGACATGGCTCTTGCTAAAATCTAAGAAGCTATTCAACATACTCCAACTGTTATTGATTTATACTCTGTCAAGAGTAAGATACTTAAACATGCTGGGGACTTTGTAGTTGCTGCTGCATTGGCAGATGAAGCTAGGAGCATGGATCTTGCAGACCGTTATGTTAATAGTCAATGTGTAAAGAGAATGATGCAGGCTGATCAGGTTCCACTCGCTGAAAAGACAGCTGTATTATTCACAAAAGGATGAGGATTTTGACAAGAGATCGAGGTCTGCTTATAGTTTCCTACATTATATAAGTTCAACGTCACATGGATAGTGCAAGATATAAGGTACAAGCTTGGGAGATTCTACTTCTTCAACAAATAGGTTATATTCGTTTTTCTTCATTCGTAATCTACAATTAGAGTCTACATAGTTCGTGATCCATTTACATGCACCACTCAAGGGGAAGCGTTTATTAGTTGTTTATCTTTAGAATACCCCTATTGGATGATACAAAAAGGGGAAGCAGATTCAAAGATTAAGGTATACAACTTATTGTATATGGTGATATGTTTTACAAGAAATCTTACTTTAAGGGGAAGCTTGTTTCATTTGTGAAAGATCAAGATTTAATGATTGATTTTGTCATCATCAAATAGGGGAAGATTGTTGGGAATTAATTTGATGAGGCAAAACAAGAATAATGAAACAAGAAGGACTTATATGCAAAAATAAGGACTTACAAGAATATGGATCCCTTTCATAAAACAAGGAGGACTTATTAACAAAAGATGGAGGGACTTATAATGTAATTAAAGTTTTCTTGTAAGAAAAGTCTTGTATTCTATTATATAAAGAATACACAGGTGTAGGTTTTCATTATCTCATAATTCACAATGTAAACCTAAAGTGTCTTCTGTTCTAGGCGTGGGATTAAATGTATACACGCCTAGAGGTTACTTGTAATCGTTTAGTGCAAGTAATCGTTTGGAATAAAGTAAACGTTGGAGAGAATTCGTTTGTTGTTTAAACACCTTGTTTATGTGTCTTGTTCAATTCCGCTATGCTAATCACATATGAACGAGATGCATTCCTAGTAAGCTTAATCGATCCAGGAATTATGGTTTCCACAAGTGGTATCAGAGACTGTTGAGAAACTTTTGATCTTTAAGTAACACAAGAACCCTAAAATCACCAAAAACCCTAAATTTCACAAAACCCTAAAAACATCATGGCCAATCCAGAAGTAAACCCCTCCTCCTTACTGCAAAATAACTCAAACCTTAGCATCAGGATTCCCATGCTTGATCCAAACCGCTTTGAGCTATGGAAGTCCAACTTTGAACAATATCTAGGGATCTATGACTACACTCTCTGGGAGATTATTGAATATGGAAACACATTCAATAAAGCTCAAAAGATTGCTGATTCCATTACTGCAATATCAGCTGTTGCTGGATGTCTAGAAGAAGATAAGAAAGAAAAACCTGATAATGGTAGAGCTGTGTCTGTTGAGGACATATCAAAGAAAAGGGTTGATATGAAAACCCTAAACATTCTGAAACTTTCTTTGGGACAAGAAAACCAACAGAAATATAGAAGCTATGAGTTTGCAAAAGATCTTTGGGCAGCTCTTGAAGTTGCATATGGTGGTAATGCTGATACTAAGGAAGAGAAGAAGAAGCAACTCATGCATGAGTATGCTGTTTTTAAGTCTCAGCCTAATGAAAAGCTTAGCAGTGTGAGAAGCAGACTGCTTGACATTACAAGCCAGCTATCCTTCATGGGGACACAAGTTGGTGATGTTGATATGATTGCCACTTTTCTTAAAAGCCTTGGTGATACGTGGAAAATTGAGGTAAGATCTATTCTTACCAATAACACTCACAAAAGTTCTACTTTTGATGATATCTACAAGAAAGTGAGGCTATTGGAGAATGAAACTATTTTTGAGCATGGAAGTAAGTCTACCAATAGCAACATGGCCTTTTTCTCACATAGTGAAGGCCAATTTGATCAGAAGGACTCTTACATTCACCCAGTCACTAGATCAACATGTGTCAACGCTGGTACATATCCTGTCAACGCTGGAACATATCCTGTCAACGCTGGAACATATCCTGTCAACGCCTCATATTCAGACGCTGACACATACAACGTTGACTCTCCAAGAGTTAAACCTGCTGGTTTGGATCTAGATACTGTGTGTGCATACATTGCTTCCTTGCCCAATGGTTCAGTGATTACATATGAGGACCTTGAGCAAATAAGTGATGAGCACTTGGAGGAAATGGACATTAAGTGGAACATGGATCTTGCTAGTATAAGAGCAAATAGGTGGAATAGAAGGTTTAAGAAGAAGATGACCTTTAATGCAAAGGACACTGCTGGTTTTGACAAATACAAGGTTGAGTGCTACAATTGTCATCGTATGGGGCACTTCATGAGGGAATGTAGTTCTCCAAGAAGATCTGATGCTGGCAAACCCTCAAGCCAAATTGTTAAGAATCAGGATCCCAAGGCCATGGTAGCAGTGCAAGAAATTGATGGTATTGGATGGGACTGGATCTGGAGCTTTTTGGCTAAGGATGAGGAAGAGGATAAAGCTTTGGTTGCTGAGATTGAAGAAGAGCATGTTCAATATGCTCTCATGGCACACTCCTCCTCTTCATCAGATAATGAGGTATACGATGATGCTTTTTGTAGTAAGGGTTGTCGCTTATATACTGAAAAACTTAACAAGGAGGTTTCAAATTGTTGAGTGATGTGAGTACTGAGAGATGCAAGCTGTCTAACTATCAAATTGCTCTTAATCAAACTGAAAAGACTATAACTAAGTATAAGAAAATGGAATTTGACCTAAAAGATAAAATAGATATCTTAAAACATGATTTAAATGCTAGTAATGACATTAGAAACATCATGGAAAGGGTCAATGCTGATTTACAGGCTAAGTTAGATGAGGCTATCAAGAATAAGGATAATGTAGACCTTAAAATTAAGAGATTTGATAAGGCCTCACAAACCCTAGGAGAATGTGTTAGTAAACAAAGGGATTCTAGGGACACGACTGGGATTGGGATGAAAGACTATACTGTTGTTCCACCACCAGCTGGGGATTTCTATGGTGTCCAAAGAAGTTTTGGAGAAGATAAAGTCAACACCGTTGGAGATTGATTATTCAAGTGACGTGGCCAAAGATTTGATTAGACATATTTATTACCAATATGATAAGCGTTGTAAGATTCCTCCTAGTTCTTAATGTTTATTCAGAAACTTGATTACTAGAGTAGATATCAAGTTTAGGGGAGGATTGTTGGGAATAAAATGTAGCCAGTCCACTTGAGCGCTGACAAGAGGAAAACAAGCGTTGATAGGAAGAAAACAAACGCTGACAGATCAAGCGTTGACATGAAGAAGTCAAGCGTTGATAGTTTGAAGACAAGCACTGATAGAAAGATATGGGCTACGCGTATATTGTTTCTAGTTTTGTTTCTAGTAAAGATAAACTCAATATTGTATTTTCTATAATTATCTTTACCTAGAATGGCTGATACGTAGACTCTTGTACAAGGCTTATTATGTCTATAAAAGAAGACCTTTAGGTTATGTTTTGATATAAGTTTTCATACGTTAAGCACTTTCATTGTAAGCAAGTTTGTTATCATTAATCAAGTGAAAGTTTGTTTACATCTTTGTGTGTTCTTGTTTAAGTGTTAATTCCGCATAACACTTAAATTACTTTATACATATACAAAGGTTTCTCTACGTGTATAACTTGCCAGCATGATCATACAGAGGAGAAAGGTCAGAGAACTTCAAGAGCTGCCCAAAGATCTTTTGCAGACTCATAGCTTCTATATTTATGCTGGTTTTCTTGTCCCAAAGAAAGTTTCAGAATGTTTAGGGTTTTCATATCAACCCTTTTCTTTGCTATGTCCTCAGCAGACACAGCTCTACCATCATCAGGTATTTCTTTCTTATCTTCTTCTGGACATCCAAAAACAGCTGATCTTGTAGTTATGGCATCAACAATCTTTTGAGCTTTATTGAATGTGGTTCCATATTCAATAATCTCCTAGAGAGTGTAGTCATAGATCCCCAAATATTGTTCAAAGTTGGACTTCCATAGCTCAAAGCTGTTTGGATCAAGCATGGGAATCCTGATGCTAGGGTTTGAGTTATTTTGCAGTAAGGAGGAGGGGTTTACTTCTGGATTGGACATGATGTTTTTAGGGTTTTGTGAAATTTAGGGTTTTTGGTGATTTTAGGGTTCTTGTGTTACTTAAAGATCAAAAGTTTCTCAACAGTCTCTGTTACCACTTGTGGAAACCATAATTCACGGATCGATAAGCTTACTAGGAATGCATCTCGTTCATATGTGATTAGCATAGCGGAATTGAACAAGACACATAAACAAGGTGTTTAAACAACAAACGAATTCTCTCCAACGTTTACTTTATTCCAAACGATTACTTGCACTAAACGATTACAAGTAACCTCTAGGCGTGTATACATTTAATCCCACGCCTAGAACACGAAGACACTTTAGGTTTACATTGTGAATTATGAGATAATGAAAACCTACACCTGTGTATTCTTTATATAATAGAATACAAGACTTTTCTTACAAGAAAACTTTAATTACATTAGAAGTCCCTCCATCTTTTGCTAATAAGTCCTCCTTGTTGTATGAAAGGGCTCCATATTCTTGTAAATCCTTATTTTTGCATATAAGTCCTTCTTGTTTCATTATTCTTGTTTTGTCTCATCAAATTAATTCCCAACAAAATTATGATTGAAGAAATAATGATGAAGTCGTGGTCAACAAAGTTGGAGTATCTCTCAAAAATACTCCAAGTGAAGAAAGTCTATAAACGAAGAGAAGACCATTATCTCAAGAACGTCTCTCAAGATATGAAGTATGAAGTACATGCCAAATATCGGCTCGAGAAAGGTTTCAAATCGTGAAGCGAGTTATGCCAAGATATGAACTTTTTGAGGTCTCGAGAAGCAGTTTTAAGAGATTTTCTCCTTTAGCTAAGTATTAATCAAATCATCCTACTTTATTTTCAGCCTTAATAAACTATCGAAATAAGTCCAAAAATGCATCTTCATGATCATTCTAAGAAAAAAATAAAATATAATAGATACACCTAGGAATAAGGGAGTTTAAGTGTATAATTAAGCCATGTGTGTAAGTGTTTGTTTTGCTAACTTATAATAACAATGATCTCGTTTTTAAGCTTAGTTTGGGGAACGTGAAACTTGACGGTGATAAATCTTCGTAGCATCAAAGACCTAATGTAAGTCCCTGATCTCTTTGCGAGTTATTTCCATGTAGCTATTTTCAAGTGAAAATGGTTTTCTATCCCTTTTATTTCATTCAAGCTTTTATTTCTTTTTAGTACTTTAATTTTTGTTTAGTAGAATGTTAATAAGGCCAAGGTTGATTGACTATGAGAAAAGTGTTAAGTTTGCCGTAATTTATAGCATTGCATGAGGGCATGGCAATGGTTAAGTGTAGGGGATTTGATAGATGTGAAAACACCCATCCTTTTACCACTTATTTCTTGCTAAAACGAGACCAAAACGCGTATTTAATATCATTTGTTTGGAATTATGCGTGGTTTGTGTGTTTGTTGTGTTCAGAGCCAACCGGATTAATATTGAAGAAAACATGGGATTGCATGGGTTTTATCGAAGAAAAAGACTCAAGACGAAGTCTATTGTCCAAGAGATGCAAAAGATGTGAAGTCAATGGGCCTATTTGAAGATTTATCGAAGAAAATGACCAAAGATGGAAGATTTATATATGTCGAAGAACTCAAGTCTATTAAACAAAGAAATTAAAAGAAGAGTTGAATTTATTCATTGACAAATACCGAATCAGAGTCGAAAACGTCAACTTTACTAAAAAGACGAGAAGACAAAAAGAGAGAAGAAAAGACCACTCACCAACCAAGCCCAAGGCCTATAAATAGAGCCCTCATCACAATGGGAGAGACTAGCTTTTATTTTTCTTTGTTCTTTTTTTTATTTCGTAGGTAACCAACACCAATAGGGTGTTTGGTGATATTTAATTTTTCTTTGAATCATCCTAGATCTTGTAAGTTTTAATCCTTCCTTTTGTTTGTTATACCTTAATCTTTTAATACCATCTTTCATCTAATCTTGTTCTTCCTTTTCTTGTTGATTTAAAGTTTTAAAGTTGTGATTTGGTTGATTTTGATCTTTAAAAGTAAGTGGGTTTTGTGTTTTTGTTGATTTGGTTTGATGTTTATCATTAGTAGATGATTAGTGGTTAGTTTGGTTGAATCTTTTGGTTTATTTTGGTTAGATTTGGTTTAGATTCGTGTAGTCAAACTTTTACTGTTCTTCGTCTTCAAACTCTGCCCAGATTCTGAATGAGCACCAACATTCCGAACCAACAGCTTTGTTAAATTTATTCCGAACCAAGGATTTTCTTTTAATTATTCCGCATGAACCGATTATTCCGGATGAGGCTTTTATTTTGATTATTCCGCATGAGCTTAATATTCCGAATCAGCTGTTATTCCGAACGAGTGTATTATTCCGAACCAAGCTTCATATTCCGAACGAGCTGTTATTCCGAACGAAGGAATTTTATTCCGAGTCAAGTTATTCCGGATGAGCAACATTTCGAACGTACAGATTTATTCCGGATAAAGAAATATTCCGAATGAGCTTTTTGTCTTGATTATTCCGAATGAGTCATTATTCCGAATCAACCCTACATTCCGAAAGAAGCAAAACTTATTCCACATGAGTTGTGTTTTCCGAACGAAGGTTTTCCTTTCTTTATTCCGAACCAATTATTCCGAATGAGCATGATTTTCAGTTTTTCTAATTTTAAAAATTAAGTTTCATTTACTGTTTACTGCTTAAAATTTATTTCAGCTTTATCATTTTTTAAATTGTTTCTAAATTTGTTTTTTTAAATTTGTTGAAGTTATTTTTAGTTAATTGTTTCCAGCTTATTTTTACCAATTTGCTCATTTAACTCTTTTTAGTAGAATAGATACCCAATCCCCTTCTAGTCACCAAGAACGATAATTCCACTTTGAACCGTGATCAATTCGAGAAGATACCGAGAACTTAATTGAACCCATACAAATACCTTGTATCAGCCGCGAGGGGGAGACATGCTATAAAATAACTGCAACCTGTTTGAGAATATGACTATAATTTATTTATAGAATGTAAATTGATCTGTAACCTGTTTTGACAATATGATTGATAGATGTTTAGCTCATAGAACGTAAATTAAACTGTAATCTGTTTAAACAATAGGATAGATATTTATTCTATAGAACGCAAATTTAATGATACTCTTAATTACGATTGCCTATTATAGAAACTGTTAAGTTATGGGAAATTGCCCGAATGTTATAAATAGATCTATTTGGGATTGACCATCCCCATCTGGGCGAGTCATACTCACTGTGCCTTGGCCGGGCCAACAGATGTATACCATGTTGGAACTAGGTTTGAGTGTCTTTTTGTAGGACACTACGTTCTCATCTGTTGAGAACTTTGGAAGGTTAAGCTTCAGTTTCAGTTAACAGAAAATGTAATTATCTTTTGTATATATGCTTTGTGCATTGCTACTATCTGTAAGATTTGTGTTACTAAACTTAATCATATACTACTTAGTGAAATCCTGAAATGAAAAGATTGGAAATGCTAAACTTGGTTACTTTACACTGCTTAGTAAAACTTACTAAACTTGATTATTTTACACTGTTTAGTAAAATACTGTAATGGTAATATTAGATATATTAAACTTGATTATTTTACACTGTTTAGTAAAATACTGTAATGGTAATATTGGATATATTAAACTTGACTATTTTACACTGTTTAGTAAAATACTGTAATGGTAATATTAGATATATTAAACTTGATTATTTTACACTGTTTAGTAAAATACTGTAATGGTAATATTGGATATATTAAACTTGATTATTTTACACTGTTTAGCAAAATACTGTAATGGTAATATTGGATATATTAAACTTGACTATTTTACAATGTTTAGTAAAATACTGTAATGGTAATATTGGATATATTAAACTTGACTATTTTACACTGGTTAGTAAAATATTATAATGGTAATATTGGATATATTAAACTTGATTATTTTACACTGTTTAGTAAAATACTGTAATGGAAATATTGGATATATTAAACTTGAATTATTTTACACTGCTTAGTAAAATACTGAAATTGAAATATAGGGAATACTAAACTTAATCTTGTACTGCTTAATAGAACTTACTGAACTTGATTTTATACTGCTTAATACATTAAGGAATGGAATAATTGGAAACTTTAAATTTGACTTTTACATCAAATGCTGAACAGCATCATGTAGGACAACCTAAAATCCTAAACTATGATTTTACAAAACTCTATGAATTCACCAACTTTATGTTTACTGTTTTAAGCATATTTTTTCCTGGTTATTTAGCAAGATTATTTGAGCATGGACTGAGCATCATTTAGGAGCATAAAAATGATGGGAGATTATCTTTTATTGGGATATTCATAACAAATGATATTCAACGATTTAAACGATTGTACTAAATTAATGTTTACATTAACTGTATTTCAAAAATCATATAATTATGGTCTGTGCTTTGTAAGCTATTTGCTCATCGATCCACCACTGTGATACCCAGTCTGGGGGTGTTACAGAGAACGGTATCAGAGTTTTAGTTATAGCGGACCAGATTAATTTTTAAATAAAATAAGAATAAAAATATTTTTCTTTTATTTAAAACTGGACTATAACTTTATAAATTCTTTTGGGGATTTTTTTTGGGACATACTTAGAGAGCATATAGCATAGAAAGCATGCATAACTATATGATTTAAGTGCGCATTCATTATTATATGCATTTGTAATTGTTGATTGTATTAGATGCTAACTTGTACGTATTTACGTATTATGACTATTTAATATTTATCATTCTCAAGTATTAAATGGACATATAAACATGCCATGTTAGTAGGGAGCTTTATATTAAAGATGTTCCATGTCGATATTACGTTTTGACTGAGTGGTTGGGTTTACGATTTAAAGTGCCCTCACTCCTCAAACGTTTATAGAATGGCTCTGAAGTATGATGGCCCGAACAATGCATTGTTACCCCGAACAACCGAACACATGACAACCCTTGGAAATATTTAAATGAAAATTTAAATAAAATCATTGGAAACATTTTGGAAATCTAACAGAAACTCTAGAAACGATTAGAAAATCTAAGAAGATTTTTTTAATCTAAATAGATTTTTTTTTATTATGTGTGGAAAATCTAAATTGATTTTATAAAAATATAACTGAATAATATACGTCTTGCAAAATCTTAGGGGAAATCTAAATTTGATTTTATAAATATTTGGTAAACCTAATTGGATTTTTTTTTAAATATTGAAAAATCTAATAAAAAGTTGGGGAAAAATCTAAAATTAGATTTTAAAAATTTTCTTTGGAGATCTTAACTTAATCTTCATAAACCAGTAATAAGTTTGTAAGGTTACCTAAATTTCACACCCAGATAAATGATTAATATTAATAATGGACTAGTTAAGACCATGTAACAATAGCTCAAAACTTGAATAGGCCCATTTGGCGCCTTGTGAGCCCACTTAGCAAAACTTGAATTATTAATAGACTAAAATATGTTTCGGCCCATTAAGAAACCCATTATCTCTTTTGGCAGCTTTAAATAAGCCCACTTAGTGTTTTTATACTTGAATAAAGTTTTTATACCAGAAATAATTTATAAAAACTTTTAAACTAGAAAGGTTAGTTATAAAACTTATGGATTAAAAACCGTGACACTTGAAACTTGTTTTAATAAAACAGAAATTACAAGGACTAATATTGTAAATATTAGAAAGTATAGGGAATAATAAATGTCAAATTCATGGCTTATTAAACCTCAAGGATAATTCTTGTAATTCTTGAAAAGTTAAATTGACATTTTATAACTCTAAGGACTAATTGTATAATTAGCTGAAACATTTAGAAGCCCTAGGGATTAATCTCGCCACTAAATGAAAGTTATAAAACCTAGTTTTAACTAGAGGGACTACTCTTCCATATCCCGAAAGTATTATAAGCCCTAAGGACTAAAAGTGCTAAAACCCAAAAGTTATACATTTAATAAAATATGAGGAACTTGTTTTGCAAATAACCAAAAATTTAGCAAACCCTAGAACCTTTAATTCCATTTAATGAATTAGAAACTTGAATAAATCCTAAACTAAGAGGACTAGAACCGTCATTTCCTCAAACTTGTAATCAAAAGGGGTATTTATTAACTTGCGGAAACTTGGGGACATTAATTAAATTTAATAACCTACTATTATTTTTATAAACTGTTCATATAGGCTATATGAAACATGATGTACCTAGATTACAAAAGTAAAATACAACACTTGTAAGTAAAATGTTTTTACTTAAACGATATTATTAATAACCAATATAAATGGAAATTATTAATACTTGTAAAACGACGTATTTAAATAAAATACAGTAACATAGATGAATTGCCTAAAAACGAGTGGATATCATAATAAAATCCAAATAAATCCTAAAAATCTTATACTAAGATTTTCACTTTCTTCATGATTACTTGATACATCTGTTTAGGCTTTTACGCTGCTTATCGCTTATACTGTGTGATAACTATTATATCCTTATATTATAAGTTGATTTTACCATGTTGGTTTTTATAAACCATTGTACTCAATATTCTAGAACTTAACTGTTACCACCTTTGCATAATTTCATGAGGTGTTATTTCTATTTGAGCTTACTATCTTTTTGTAGTTATCTGATAATTATGAACATGTTAGTCTAGTTTGACTACTTAGACAACTGATTGGCCACATAACAAACCCGGATATACAACAAACGTACATATTGGAATATTTAAAAACGGACTAGGGAGCATTAGCTGATGTACTAAATTTTATTAAATGTTTGAACTTGCTATATCTGTTTAAGCTGATATGTTGATTGTTCCTTTATCCATTTAGTAACTATTATAATATATATCATTATATTATATATGAACTTCTTGATTGATACGTATTCTTACACACGTTATCGCACGTTAACGTTTATTTTCTCCCGATTATTATTTTGTACGTGTATCTATGGAACACGACTTATTAACGACTCATACACATTTCCTTATGATGATTCTAAGTGATATTATTTTGATAAGTTTGCATCTTTAAACGATGCGGTGGGACCTAAATCAAGATACTTATGATTCTATATTTACATATGGAACCCGAGTCTCTTGATCCTAAGTTAATTATGATTACGTCTTTAGACGGAATGGGACGTCTAAAGGTAAAATCATAAGCCACCGGACCAGAAGTTTACTTATAAAATTCGTATCAAGGTGGAATGGGACGCCCGAAGACGAAAGTAATAAATAAACGGGCTGTAAAGTATCTTAATAATATCTGTTTTCTTAGGTATTATATTTTAAGTAATAAGCCTTTCCGGGAATATTTAGGTAAGGTGGGCTATGAAATCCTTATTGAAACGAATTAGGACGCTTGTTCGTTTGAATAAAGAAATCATAGGTCACCGAATGGAGTTATAAAATTTCACTTTACATGGACGACGACGCTTATTGGTGTAAATAGAAATTTATAATCACGTGAACTTAAATATATTCGACATGACTCATTATTGATATTATTTATCCAACTATGTAACATATCTCTTTTTGACTCGCGATTCCCTCCAGTAATATCTTTATCTTTAAGATAACTTACTATTGATATCATTATTATATCATCGTCTGGAAACCTAAGGAAGATTCGTATTCATCTCTTTTGGATCATAGCTTTGTTCTATTGACTTTCGACTTATTTTAATCCGTTCTTCCGCTGCATTCGACCCTTTTATGGGTGTTCTTTTCCGCTGCATTTGAACCCTTTGGGGGTATCCACTTCTACTGCTTTTGACTCTTTGAGAGTGTCCACTTCTGTTGCGTTTGACCTCCTTAAGAGCATTACAGAACATAAAGCTGGTTCATCTGCCATGAGGAATGTAAACTTCGATCATTCAAGAAGACACGAACTTTATCGACACTAGACTTAGTGTCATTTCTAGTATTGAAGCCCAGAAATACTTGATAAGAGGATGCCTTATCTTCTTAGCTCACTTTTCTCGAATCGACGAAGAAGACAAATCCAAGCATAAAGACATGCCCAACTCACAATGGGTGTATTTTGTAGGGTTATGTTTGTCATTTTCCAGAAAGAGATATTAGATGTCCAATACACTTTGAGCAATCTTCTTCCTCTTCGGATCTAATTAGTTCGACAATACCATTGTCCAAAAAGTCTTGAAATGAATAACTTCCTCCTTTTAGAAGTCAAAATTTGTGAAAATTTTGGACCACTTACATTGAACGCACAACCTTTCTAGCATCACACAAGATGCACACTCCTTTATTCTTGATATCTTCTTTGATTTCCATCATTTGAAGTACTTCTTTTCTATGTAACTTATGCCCCAGCTCATCCACAAATGAAGCATATTATTTGCAAGTTCCTACCCAATCAATATAAACAATAATCTTAACCATTCAGTTGGTTACAACTTTGGTGTCAAACTAATGTCTGTATTCCACACAGGCTAGAAGTATACCCGAAAGCCTTTCGCGTATAATTTTTGAGACAAGAGCGGATTAGCAACTACATTCTAAATGTCGCCTATGATTCTAAACTTGAGTTCGCAAGATTACACGTTCAAGGAAAAGTATCCTCACTTGTTCCCTGGGCGAGTAACTTCATTCTTTAGCTTCGAGAACGAAACTAAATTAGCGGGTAGGTGGAGTGAAACCCCTAAAATTTGGTTTTCACACACGTCATCGACTTCATTATTGATATCATTCCTCATACTATATTGCAATGAACTACCATTACAACATACCATCACATGACTTATTGTGTTTTTTGGTGAATGATTTCTTAAACTTCCAAATGACTCGTGAATTGTACATAATAGCTTGAAAACAACCCAAAAGTTTTACATGATGTACAAGAGATCTAGTACATCTGCTCAAATTCAGCTGGATGTAGCTGGTACTGGTGGGGCTGGTAAGGCTTCAAGTGCCGACACGGTACTCTGCAATGCCTGTATAGCTAATCAGAACTCCTTAAGCAAACTGAGTACAAACAGCAACTGGGACCGAAGTCTACCAACGGTTCCTCGAAGGTAGGCGGTCCTTGTTGACACTCATCATGACGAATAGTTACCAGATCAAAGAAGGTGGACAAGGACTGCCCTTGTGCAGTGAGAGAAATGTGGGTCTTATACTGAAGGCCCCCTCAAAAGTGTGAATATGCTAATGGAGGTAGTAGTTCTCCTCCCAAACCACTGTACGACCTCGTCGGTCGTGGCGCAAAAACCTCGTGCTATCTGGGCATCTGACCATACGGTCCAAGAGAGGGAGTCTATCCACTCATGACAGTGTACCCCACCCGACCTGCTATCAACAGGCTGTGGACGTCCGTCATGTTCTGCTCCTGGATCATGGCCAGAGCAACAATCCGAACTTGAACAGGAACAGCATGTCCAGTTCCAGAACCCTCTCCGACCTCAAATCTTGACTCATAAGTTTCCAAGTGAACATCAGTTGTCGTGAACTTAATCAGCTAAATGTAGCTAACCCTACATCGACTTTTCATATTTGACAACTTCCTAGATTGTCTTCTCTAAATTGTCATTATTTTTTCTGCGAATATCTACCGCTTTGTCAAACTGACGGCCAAACTTTTCGGATAATTCTGTCCATCCGTAATTGATAGCAGCATCCAAATACTGCTCAATCGGATGTATAGAGCGACCCGGATAAAGATATCTTTGCATTTCTTCATGTTCATCCGTAATGGTAGCATCACTCAGATACCGAACAACTATATCTTTACATTGTTGGCACCATTCGTTTTTGAGCATGTCTAAGACGAACCTTTAAGATCTATGACATCTATACCCTAACAGATGACAAAGTTTTAATAGCTTCGAGGAGGAAGCTAAAATAACGGGGTGGTGCTGTAAAATCCACGATTTTACCATGATAAAATGTAATAAAGGTCTACCCAATGATCCTAGATCATTTCTCAACCTAGTAATATTAATCGAGTTTCGAGGACGAAACTCAAGATGGCATGTGGATGGTGTAAAACCCGAGATTTTTCGTTCATTAAATAATAACGATGTATACTTCAAAACCTATTTTCAAGCAATACAAAAACCATCGGATTTGAAAATTTGACAAAAGTCATACAACGCGCGTATCGACAATTTAATAATTTAATTACATAAATTATTATTGATACATACTTGATAAACGATTTGATTAAATTGTTTAATATTACATTTATCTACGGAGTGATTAAATGAGAAGTATTTCTATTAAAACGATACTTAGGTTATTAGATCGATAAATGATAAATAATCATCACTTAAATGAAGGCACGCATTTTTTGTATTTATAAGTCATATAAATACTTCATTTTATCGGGGAGATCGTTTTAAGATTAATGACACGGTTTTCGTAAGACGAATCAACTTTTATAAATCACGAACGAGTCCCGAACCGTTTATTATTAAACGCATGATAAAATGTTACACTTTAAGCCCCTACAAAATAATTGTAACCTTTAACCCTAAACTATGGGGAACTTTGCAAATTATTTTTATAACTTTGAAAGGGTATAAATAAGGGCAACTAGGGTTTCATCCCCACTTTAACCCTAACCCTAGTATTACACACACACACACTTCTCCCTCCTCCATGGCAGCCGCCGCCACTATAGGCCGCCACCACCACCACAGCCGTGGTGACACCATGCTGTCACCTCCACAGTCGCAGCCCTCCTTGTTGCCATTATCTCCACAACCGCCACCTCATATTGAGGGTGTTTGTCTCGGAAAACATACTCCAGCCGCCACCATTTGTGGCCATCCACCACCAGCCGTCATCATCACCATCATATCCGCCACCATGCATGTGACCCACCACCATTCGTGGCCACCACAGCCACCATGCAGCCACCAGCCGTGGCACCTTCATCATCTCCAGCCACCACTTTTGTGGCCACCAATCACCACAGCCGCAGCCCTCATTCACTGCAGCCCCTGCTGCCAGCCACCATCGCAGCCTTTGGCTGCTGCCTTCCACCCGTTAGCCACCACCCTCTACAACTGAAAGACCCCAGCCATCGCAACCCCATCATCTCCATCATATATTCCACACCATATCTGAAATCCATCACTAGCCGCCGCCAAATGCACCATCATCTTAGCCACTAACCATCACCACTGTTGGGTGTGTTTGTTCCTGCGTTTACCAGCCTACCAGGGAAGTTTGGATCTGCAGTTAACAACCACCATAAGGGGGCGTTTTGTTTTAGGGTAGAAAACAATTAAGGGTGTGTTGGAACAGCATAGATCCATACGGATCTGTTTAGATCTGCTATGGGAACGACATGCAGGGCGTTTGGGTCCAAGATCTACAACTAATAGCTTCGGGGGTGTTTGGATCTGCTGATTAGGGGGCGTTTGGGACTGTTGATGTCATGCAAGCTGCTGATTAGGGAGCGTTTGGGACTGCATGAAGGTTTAATGGGCTGTTTAGGAGTAACAGCAGCCTTTAGAGGGTGTTTGGGATTGCTGAAGTCGACTAATGCATGTTAGATCCGGAGTTGTAACGATAGGGGTATACTTATATTTATGTTGTAAGATATAGACATGAATGTAGTATTCCCATCGATAGTTGTAATGTTCCCACTGTTAGTTATATTTTACCAACTGACCATGTTATGTTGCCACCGTTAGTATTATAACTATAAACTTAGCACTGTTAGTATTAAACTACCAAAAGTTCCCACTGTTAGCTTTAAACTTACCCCTGTTAGTTTAAAGTTACCACTAACAGCTTAACCTAGCCACTGTTTCCATAATCATTCCCACTGTCTTTACAAGACAACCACTATTTCTAATAAGATACCCACTGTTAGCTTTTATTAACCACTGTTGGTACACAAAAACTACTTTAATAGTGTTAGAATAAAAATATTAAATTTTTATCAACAGAAGATATTTTGTAAATCAAGATTTAATTAATAATAGTTTATTAATTATTTTTGGAACACAATAAATTATTAAATAAATTTAATAATTTATTTAGGACAAAAATATCATACATGTTTTGTAAACATCAGTAATACACGAAAAAAGTGGATAAACAAACAATCATCATAATAGTATTAATTATATACGTTGTGATATATATTGATAACCAGAATAAACATATAACCAATTAGACTTCATGCATTTATTATTTATGCATATACTGAGACATACTTAATTGCTTAGGTATTTAATGTACAGTGTGCTTAGTGATTATATACTTGATCATCCTCGAGCAGTATTATACAGATGAGTTCATAGCCTCGTATTTTAAATCTTTTATGATTTTTCAAACCCGCGAGGGGGAGACATGCTATTAAATAACTGCAACATGTTTTGACCATATGACTATAATTTATTTGTAGAATGTAAATTGCTCTGTAACCTGTTTTGACAATATGATTGATAGATGTTTAGCTCATAGAACGTAAATTGAATTGTAATCTGTTTAAACAATAGGATAGATATTTATTCTATAGAACGCAAATTTAATGATACTCTTAATTACGATTGCCTATTATAGAAACTGTTAAATTATGGGAAATTGCCCGAATGTTATAAATAGATCTATTTGGGATTGACCACCCCCAGTTGGGTGAGTCATGCTCACTGTGCCTTGGCCGGGCCAACAGATGTATACCATGTTGGAACTAGGTTTGGGTGTCTTTTTGTAGGACACTGCGTTCTCATCTGTTGAGAACTATGGAAGGTTAAGCTTCAGTTTCAGTTAACGAAAAATGTAATTATCTTTTGTATATATGCTTTGTGCATTGCTACTATCTGTAAGATTTGTGTTACTAAACTTAATCATATACTACTTAGTGAAATCCTGAAATGAAAAGATTGGAAATGCTAAACTTGGTTACTTTACAGTGCTTAGTAAAACTTACTAAACTTGATTATTTTACACTGTTTTGTAAAATAC